>JARUPZ010000030.1:3316809-4059309 GCA_031213475.1 Nereocystis luetkeana | reverse complement strand
TTGACGCGTTGTGCCACGATACTAAGGGGGATGTTTATAGACTTTTATGGTTTTTTGGGGGGGGGCTTGTCTCACTTCGAGAGCTCCATCATATACCTCAGTAACCCTCTTCCAGAAACGGCATTTGATCAAAATAGGCAGAGCCTTAAATCCTTCGGGACTCCCCGGAGGAATCGACGAAAACAATGGTGGGTAGCTTTAGTGTTGTCAACCATCTGCGACCAGCATGCGCCCCAGCGAGCAGGACGGGTAGCATCCTGTTGAGCCCGTGTCGTTGGAACGACTCCTTGCACCGTGACCCGGGGACACCGTTGTTCATCGTATGATATCCGCTAGTCGCGCAGTGGCCGTCGCTGTAGTCGTCTAATTTTGTCGTCAGTTTTTTCCCCCTCTTGGGTTTGCAAAAATGGTTATCTAGCCCGATGAAACACCATTCCCGTGGCCTATTAGTAGGCGCTAACGAAAGAAGAAAGAGGGTTTGCAACAAAAGTGGGATATACACACCTGGCATAGGTGTATTTGACCCCGCTGCAATACCTACTGGGGGGTATACACCGTGACCGCGGCAGTCGCCTTTTATCGCATATTTTTATGTTTTTGCGTTCAAACCTGTAATAATTTTGGAGACATCTCTGAAAACGTACACGCACCCCCCCCCCGTATATAGAAAGCGCGGTCGAATTAACACGCCAAGCTTTGCAAAGACGAGTCTTGCGTAATTCTTCGATCTCACGGCTTCGTCTTTTTGCTTCGTTTTTTGCTTCGTTGTTTGCCCTGTTTATTTTTTTGTTTGTATTCATGGTGCTCCTCAGATTTTGGTTTTTAATTCCTATCGGTCAGAAATATGACGGCCGAAAAGTACTACAGTACTTTCGTTGTAGCTTCTTTTTTTTTTTCGGGAAAGCGGAAAATGTATACCCTCTACAGTTGGTTGCCTGTGCCTGCGTTGGTGAGTACCGCCGTTTCTAACGTAGGGTGGTTCTGATCACCACCGTTGCTATCCTTGGTTTTCCTAGCGCCAACGCTGGTTGATCCCGCCGTTTTTATTGGTTGATAGCGCCGCCGTTGCTGCCATTTGTTTTTTGTTGGCGGTTCCTAAGTTGGTTGATGCCGCCTCACGAGCCATTTTCGTAAAAATAACAAAAAAAAAGAACAAAATGTGGAAGATTCCACCGCCGTTGCCAGCCAGCATTGGTTGAAATACCAACATTGGTTTATTTGTCGCCGTTTCTATTCATAGATACACCATCGACCACTGGGGTATCCCGCCGTTGCTTGCTATCCTCGACTGCTTTTGTGCCAAACTTTGGTCGAAAAAAACCCGGTAACCGTTCCTAGCATTTGCTTCCTCCTGGTACCGCCGTCGCTGCCAACAGTACCCCCCGATTTCCGGTGCAAACGTTGGTGTGCCTCTGCCGTTAGTTACTGCATACTAACATTGGTGGCTCATCGTCTGTTTTTTTTTTTTTTTTTTGCCGGTACTACAGCAGTAGCCTTGGTTGATGCTCTGTCCTTTCTCTTTAGGTTGGCACCGCGAGAGTATATGACCAAAAGACACATGGCACCAAAAACTCCTTGATAAGGTCAAGACGAAAAAAACAACCTTTTTTTGGGGTGGAATTTATGGGACGAATTTACGAAAAAGAATGTATTTGTTTGTCTGATTTCTGGACGTGACATCTATGTTTTTTGTTTTGCTCGATTTTAGAACCCCCCCCCCCCCCCCCCCCTGTCTGGGTCTCCAAATTGGGTAAGAGTAGTGGAGTGCTGGGGTCTATTTTTCGCTTGCACCCCTGGATGCCGTCGTCTGCCGCATTTCATCCCCGATTGCCGGTGCATGCGTTGGTCCGTTCCGCCGTTTCAAATGTTGGCCGTTGACGTCGTTGTGTGTTGCTCTCTCTCTCTCTCTCTCTCTCCCTCTCTCTCTCTCCCTCTCTCTCTCTTTCTCTCTCTCTCTGCTCTCTCTCTATCTCTCTCTTTCTGCTCTTTCCCTCTCTGCTCTCGTTTCACGCGACGCCAGCCCCCGAGCCCGATCTTTGAAGGGGAAGTTTCCTCTACGAAAACGTCTGACTGGCGACGTGCGCATACACCGCATACACCCTCTACGACGAGACATAGGTGAGCGAGGGGGTTGGTACTTTGGTCTCAGGTCTATAGTCTTTGATCTTTAATTTTGATTTTTTTTTTAGTAGATCTTTGATACTTTTTCTTCGATCTTTGGTCTTGATCTCGATCTGTGACCTTGATCTGTGATCTATCTGTGATCTCGATGTGTGATCTTGATCTTGATCTGTGGTCTTGATCTGTGATCTTGTTCTGTGGTCTTGATCTGTGATCTTGATTTGTGACCTTGATCTGTGATCATGTCCTTTGACCTGGATTTTTTACATTCGATGTTCATTCCATACTATTAATACCTGATACTACAGTAGGTATGTGATATTCTGGGAGAGGTGATACCTGAGACACATTCTATTTTCTTCTTGTGGGATCAATGTCCTGTAAGATAAGAACCATACAAGTAGTGAGAGACACCACGAGAAGTGAGGAGGCCCATACCATACCTTATTCCCCCTCTCCGCTTTCCTCCCTCCCCCTCATGCCCGTGCTCGTATTGCCGTATTCCCGTGTATCCCCTTCGCGACAAACGAAACCAAATACCACAAACAAAAAACAAAACTCGATATTGAACACAACAACAACAACAACAACAACAACAACAACAACAACAACAACAAAAATACACACACAATTTCATGAAAAAAAAAACGCCACAAAATTACGAAAAAACAAAACAAAACGAAACAACCAAACTCAAAACGAAAAACGAAAAACGAAAAACAGTCTCCGACGGCAAGGCACCTACGATGCCTTCGCCGCGGACGTGTGGGCGGCGGGAGTGTGTCTCTGGGTGTTCCGATTCGGCACACCCCCTTTCTTCGACACGGACCCCTCCAACCTCTTCCTCGAGATCTGCCGGCAGCCGCTGCTGTTCCCGGAAGACGTGGATGAGGGCGATGAGGAGGTGCTCAAGCAGGAAGCGGCTGAGGCTAAGCTGGTGGCGCGTCGGGCAGCGGCTGCCGCTCAGGTGTGTTGGTGTCGTTGGCGGTGTTGGTGGGGGCGATAATGACGGTGCTGGTCGTGGTGGTGGTGGTGGTGGGGGTGGGGGGGGGTGGGGGAGGGGCGTCTCATTTGTTGCTTGCCTTAGTCATTTGACCATTGACCACGCATCCCTTTCGAGACGGAGCATGGTGGTAGGGGGGGGTGTTGATGAAGTGGTGTTGGTGGAGGAGTGATACTGTAGTCACGGTACTGTTGGTGTCGGTGTTTGTGGCTTCGGGTGGTGTTGGTGTTGATTCTGCTGTTGACGATGTTGACGTTTTTTTAAACGTGTGATTGGTGTTGTTTGTTTTTTGTCTTTTTTATCTTTTTTTTTTGTCTGTTGGTGTCTTTTTGGTGTTTTTTTGCTTTTTTTTGTTTATTCAACGTGTTATTTCGGGTTTTTGGAGGTTGGAGATGTGGTGTTCGGGCTTTGGGCTTCGTTTATTTGTGTTATAACCCCCTGCGCGCGCGAAGACCTTGGGGGGGGGGGGGGGGGGGTGCTCACTACCATGCACGGCCGTAGTTGTACGGCCATAGACCCTCGCATCCCTATAATACCGGGACGGAGCACGGAGGGGGTGGCTGGGAACAATATTATCCTATTCTTGTTTAGACGCCTCGCTTTTCGGACCTGCAGTCTCGAAAAGCTAGACCCTTTGAGAACCGCGGTCCCGTTTTGGAGACAAGTCACTCAAATTCTAAGTACTTTGTCCCCCAAAAGGGACTGCGGTACTAACAGGGTTAAGAAAGAAGCGTTGTTCGGCCTTCTTTTTTCTTTTTTTGTTTTGTTGTTCTTCTGAGCAGGCGGCCGCTGTAGAAGCGGCGGAAGCGGCCGCAGAGGCGGCCGCAGAAGGGACCCGGCAGCACCAGCAGCAGCAGCAGCAGCAGCAGCAACAGTCGGGGAGGGGAGACCTCGTGCGATTGCCGGAGGGGAGACGATGGTTGGGGGCGGGAGCTGGCGCGGGGAGTTTGGCGGAGACGGACTCGGTGGATGCGATGTCTTTGGGGCCGATCGAGATCCCTCAAGACGGGCAAGGGGAGGAGGATGCCGACTTGCAGAGGTGACCGAAACTTTTTGTTCGCATGGCTCTGGACGGAACTTTTAAGGACTTGTCGAGTGTATTTTTATGACGGTGGAAGATGGTACCCGGGTGTAATCGGAACCAGATATGTTGTGTGTATACGAGGGGATACCTGGTGTTCGGGCCCATCGCGTGGGTTCTAATTATAACATCAGCCCACCCCGGTAGGGTGGCGGGTGTGTCGGGAGCAGCATGACAGCCTTATTGAGGGAAGCCGCCTTGTCCGTTCCAGGGTAAGAGTGCGATTCCCCAGTCGCGTCGAGCGGTTTTGGCCGCATTGTATCGGGATACCGCCTTCCTCAGACTGCCCTGTGGGCGGGGGGGCTACTGTATTATGCCCCCCTACCCCCCCCGGTTCTGTGGTAGGATGCAGCTCACCCTTCATGCGACTCGCCAGACACCTCACGGCGCTTCGCGCTTGGTGCAAGCAATGTCTGCCTGGTCGGTGAAAACCCGACATGCTCCGTCCCGGCATTGTAGGGGTGCGAGGGGCTATGGTCATACGACTACGGCCATGCATGAGGTCGAGTACATATCTCCTATCGAGTACACCCACCCCCCCCCGCCCCCCCTGTACTAGTGTGAAGACCCGTCATGTTATCCCTCATCACGTCTGCTATAGGAATAAGCCATCACTCTGAACACAGACTATTGCAGACGTGATGAGGGATAACGTGCTTCCAGTGGTGTTGCCACTTTTTGGCAGAACACGTGAAGGGCGCTGGTGTGCTGTTGTGATGAATGCCCTATTAGAAGCGGCCCCTACCTTTCCGTCCAAAATATGCTATCGCTCTGAACGAAAATTGTTGGGGGGGGGAACCGTTGATGTGTGGTGATGTTGATACCCCAAGCGGTCCTTCGTTTCCACTGGTATATTATTAGGAGACGGCGCTTTTGACCCCCCCCCCCCCCCCCCCCCCCTTTTGACTGACCGCCTCCCTACACTGGAACCCTAGCCGCCCTTATTTTCGCCCTCGAGTGGTATATTATTAGGAGACGGCGCTTTTGACCCCCCCCCCCCCCCTTTTGACTGACCGCCTCCCTACACTGGAACCCTAGCCGCCCTTATATTTTCGCCCTCGAGTGGTATATTATCAGGAGACGGCGCTTTTGACCCCCCCCCCCCCCCTTTTGACTGACCGCCTCCCTTCACTGGAACCCTAGCCGCCCTTATATTTTCGCCCTCGAGTGGTATATTATTAGGAAACGGCGCTTTTGACCCCCCCCCCCCCCCCCTTTTGACTGACCGCCTCCCTACACTGGAACCCTAGCCGCCCTTATATTTTCGCCCTCGAGTGGTATATTATGAGGAGACCGCGCTTTTGACCCCCCCCCCCCCCCTTTTGACTGACCGCCTCCCTACACTGGAACCCTAGCCGCCCTTATATTTCCGCCCTCGAGTGGTTTATTATGAGATCTTGATTGTGACCCCCCTTTTGACTGACCGCCTCCCAGCGCTGAAACTGCCACGGGGGCACTTACAGTAGCAAGCGCAACCAAAATGAACGGGAATATTTCCTGGTCTTCGGACCCATCGTGGGTTCTGGTCAGTGTGCATGATTCCCCGTAGTTGTGCGTTGACCCCTTTTTAAATCCGCAGTCCCGTTTCGGGGACAAACTACTTGAAAATTGGCTGGCTTTTCCCCAGAACGGGACTGCGGTCCCAAAAGGGTTAAGGTAATATATATATTGACGCGCCCAAAATGCGCGGTATTTTCTATGTACAATGTTTTGGCCGGTTACTGTCGCGAGTGTGGGTGTCAGGTATGGTTGGAGGGGGTGGGGTGGGGAAGGGGGGGGGGGGGGGAGGGGGGGGGGGGGGGGGGGGGGTACCCGATAGGAGGGACGTACTCGGTCTCACGCATGGCCGTAGTCGTATGGCCGTAGACCCTCGCATCCCTACAATGCCTGGACGGAGCATGTCGGGTTTGCACCGACCATGGAGACATTGCCTGCGGTATGCGGGGGGAGGGCGTACTCATTTGTTGATTTTCTCCAAGTTATTTGACCATTGGCCGCGCATTATTTTCGAGACGGAGCACCGTTCCTACTCGTAATAGACACACCTCCCAACATGTGGGCGCTCCTTACGTTTTTTCATACCTGGTTTATTGCCGGGGGGGTGTACATGTTGTCATGCGTATATAATCGTATGACCGCAGACCCTCGCGTACCCCTACAATGCCGGGGCGGAGCACGTCGGGTTTTCACCGGCCAGGCTGGAGGGGGGGACGGGGGGTGACGGGGAGGGAACGGACGGGGGCATGGGTGATTGGCTTCGAAGGAAGAAACTACTGGGAACCCATGCATTATACATCGACGAAACAACAGAGAAATGTGGCCATGTCTTTCGTCTGTCTGTGTCTATCTGTATGTCTTGTCTCTTCGGCCCTCCCTTCCCAACCGTCCCCCTCCCCCTTTCCCCACCACAAACAAAATATCCAGTCCCGGGCAACTCCCAGCCTTGGGCAGCCGTCAGTTCGGCGGTGGCGGTGGCGGTGGGGGCGGGGGCGGGGGCGGCCAAACGAGCAAAAACAAGAAGCCCTCGTCCAACGGTGCCGCGGGAAAGAGTTCTTCGGCCTCCTCCGCCTCCTCCCCCCCGTTCCCCGCTGGTGGGAAGTTGCCTCCGCGACGTGGCCGCGACGACTCCGACCTTCCCTCCGCCCCAGGGCGGCTGTCCCTAAGCCATCCCCGGTTTAACGGCACCGCGTACGGTAGATCATCCCGAAGCGGCGGCGGCGACAGCGGTAGCGATGGTGGTGGGGGTGGTGGTGGGGGTGGTGGTGGTGGTGGAGAGCTGTTGGGGGAGGTGCTGTCGACGCCCCCGCGAAGAACGCCGACGAGAACGGTCCCCCTAGACCACGAGTGGTTCCGGAGACCCGAGAGCGGCGGAAGCAGACGCGCTTCGGACAGGCCCCCGGCGTTCGACAGGGCTTCCGCGGCGGATGCGACGCCTTTCGGGAAGGGCGGTAAGGGCAAAGGTGGGCAGGACCACCACCACCACCACCACCAACAGCAGAAGCAGCAGCAGCAGAAGCAGCAGCAGAAGCAGCCGCCGAAGAGGTCTGTCTGGGGCGGGATGATGTCGTCTGTGTCTTCTACGGCCACGCTCTCCTCGGTGGCGTCGTCTTTGTTGGCCGGCGCCGGCGGTGGTGGTGGTGGTGGCGGTAGTGGTGGTGGTAGTGGTGGCGGTGGTAGTTTTGGTGGTGGTAGTGGTAGTGGTGGCGGTGGGGGGGATGGGGGGGGGTGGGGACGGAGGGGAGACAAAGCGGCATGAGCAGGCGATCGTCCCGCGGATGTCGGGGAGCGCCGGGATCAGCGGGAGGGGGGGGCACGGGAAAGCTCCCCCCGTGAGGTCGGCCTCCTCTCCCCTGATGACGCACGACGAGGCGTTTTCGTCTAGCGAGTTTGGCGGGAGGCGGGGGGGGCGTGGGGATAGGAAGGCCTCGGGGACGCTGAGAAGCCTGCTGTCGGCGCTGCTGCACAAGAGCGTGTCCGAGAGGGCGACGGTGCGGGAGGCACAGGAGCACCCTTGGATGCTGCGCATGGTGCCCAGGAGAGGGGACGCCGGGTTTGACGAGCGGGTGGGGGCGAGGCCGGGCCCACCCGTGCCCTTCAAGCAGGTCAGGATGGGGATGTATGTATGTGTGGGTTTGGGTGTGTTTTCAGCCGGGGTATGGTTGCAGGGGGTGGATGGGGCGAAGGGGGGGGTATTCATGTTATGCAGGCCCGTACTGGTATATGACCATAGACCCTCGCGTGATACGTCGTACTGGTAGGGCCGTAGATCCTCGCACCCTGCATGCTGAGTATCCTCTAGCGTGAGCAATTGGTCGAACTCTCTCACACACACAGACGTTTGACGCCGCTTGTCGAAGCCGAGTGCTTCCAAGTGCGTGCAGGCTAATCTATTGGTCGAAGTCACAGCTGTATGTGCGGGAGGCCAAAGTAATGGTGGCCCCATCATATACACCGAAACCTATATATTCCATTATTTTGAAGTAGCAAATTTGGTCCTGATTAGTGTGTCCACACCCCGCAGTAGCTGGCGTATTTATTCACATCTCAGATACATCTACTGGGTGATACTATATACTCAGGACAGGTAGGTTTCTGGTATGATGCCGGTTTCATCTACCTCCTGCTGCCGGGTGGGAGCGGCATATTCTGCATGATCTAGGACATACTTCCAGGGTTGGATCCGGATCTGTAGTCGGTACAGGTCCTGCGCAACGCCTCATAAAGGCAGGTTATGATCTATCTACCTGTAGGTTACTTCCACAGCAGTACCGTAGATCGTTAAAATCTACGAGCGGTGGTAATAGCTGGAACCCTCCCTCTGCGGGATGGAAGTGAAGGCGAGCATAAGAAGTACCTGAGGGGAGCAGGGGGTGCACCAGTGACCGCGGCTTAACGCCGAGAAGGCGGCTTATTGTCGAGAGAGCTGGAAAGTGAAGGTGGTGATTTGAAATCATCAATGTTGAAACACGTGATCAGTCCTTTGTGTAAAAATAAGTTTATTTTGTACGACAGATGGTATTGATAGTACCAACCAAGAGGTATCGCAGAATCAGGCGTCGATGACGACGGTCACAGGATCTAGAAGGAGATAAGTGTCCTGTCTTGTGCGACGCGCGACATTCATTCATTTGAACGCGCCGTCCATTTGTGCTCGCCTTAATATCAGGTGTCGGTGACGGCGGGGGAGGTCAAGGGAGCGATCGTCCACATCAACAGGCTGTTTATCATCTCGATGGTCAAGAGCCGACTCACCCAGCGCCTCACTCGAGCGCGCAAGAACATTGCTCGGCGACGACTACAGGCGACGACGGGGGAGAAGTATGGGCCGAGCTTGTCGGACACAGAGCAGGTGCGCGGCTGGGGCTGCGGCTGCCGCTGCGGTGGCGGTGACGGCGGCAGCAGCCTGTGTTGGTTGTGCGTATTTTTTTTGGCTTTTGATTTTTTTACAACGGGGTGGTTTTGGTTATGGTGGTGTTGGTGGTGTTTGGTGGTGTTTGGTGGTGTTCGTGTTGGTGGTGGTACTGGTGTTGGTTGGTGTCAGTGGTGGTGTTGTAGGTGTGGCCGTTTAAGTTGGTGCTGGTGTTGTCGCTGGTGCTGCTGTTGGCGGCACCATGTCGGTGGCGCGGTTATCGCCGTCAGTTGTAGTTGTTGGTTCGTTTCATATCAAGAGGTTGTTTTTGTTGGTGTTGTCGCTTGTTGCTGTTGCTTTTTTTTACACGGATGGGGCGTTTACGCGCAAGCTTGTATGTAGGCACAGGGCATTGCTCCGAGAACATTTTGTGTGTGTGACGCGTACTTTCGCTAAGTTTTTTTTTTGCAAACACCCTTATTATGGGGGACCATAGTAAATAGGACGAAATATTTGTTCTTGTCTGTGCCGTAGGTCCTACCAGGTATTTAATATGGTCCCCCGTAATAGCGTTTTGCGCTGTGCCCGTGCTTCGGCTCTGCACTCGTGTTGTGGCTGGCGGCTGACGAAAGCAAAGACCCATCCCACTCACGTGGCGATAAACGCCTCCCATTATTCGTCGGGACAGGAACACCTGAGGGAGGTCCGAGACTTGACGGAGGCGCTGACGAAGGACGAATCGGTCTTGATCAACCACGACCTCGCCAACGAACCAGAACGATCGGTGAGTAGCAGGGTCATTCCTCTACAGCAGTGCGGTACAGGAGGTATTTTTGGTGGCCATGTCTGACTGATGGGGCTCCTCGATTGAGCAACAACTAGCCTATACAATGCCGTCTGTGATTTGTTGTAGTGAGGCCCTATAAAAAACCGTGGGTACATACGCGCGATCGAAGTATGACACGCAGCTTGCAAAGATGGGTTTCGGCGAAATCACCGAGCTCGCGGCTGGGGTGTGTTTTTTTTTTTTTTTTCACAGCTCTGTACGAAAATATAAGGACCATTTTAGTCTTGACGCTGATGACCAAGCGTTTCTCATATTTCCGTCTAGCTAGCGTGGTACCATGGTACACAGCACTGCATTTGTGTACCTTTTTTTTTCTTCTTAATCCTCCGGCGGTATGGTTAGAAATAAGCATTAAGCTCACCACACTTCCACGTTCCATTTTCGTTCCGTGTGTCAATTCAACCTAATATTAGCTCCAGTTGCAACATCAGAATACGGGTACTAGGTATATACTGGTTTAGATGTCTGTGTAGCTGCTGGCGTTGTTCACGGGGTGCTGTGTGTGTACTTGGAGGTACTTTTTTCCCCCTGAAGAATCGTCATCGTCGTTGCCGCCTTTGTTGTTGTTGTTGTTGTCGTTGTTGGCAGCTCTCGGACAGCGACCTGCCAACGGCGACCTGCAGTGGCACCTGGCAAGCCACCGAGAGAAATCGCAATGGCAACGGCGTCTACTCGAAGGTCGCCAACCGCCTGTACGCTCGCTCGGTCTCTCGCGCGGCGGGCCGCGACAACGTTCACAACGCCATCGCCAATTTCTTCGGCGGTGGCGGTGGTGATGGTGGTGGAGGTGGAGGTGGCAGTGGTGGTGATGGTGGTGGTGGCGGCGGTGGGGATGGTGCTGGGGGCGGTGGGGGTGGGGGTGGGGGTGCGAGTGGAGGTGGGGGTGGGGGTGGCCGAAGGAGTTCCGGTGGCGGGTACAGCGGTGCCGGGGGTGTAGGGGGCGGGGGAGGCGGCGGTGGTGGTGGTGGAGGCAGTGGTGGCGGGGGCGGGGGCGGAGAGAGGCAGGGGAGCAGGGTTCGCAACAGGAGCACCCGGCGGCACCGCACGAGAAGCTCGCTTAATCGCGCCGAGCCTCAAGCGGGCGGCAGCCGAAGAGTCGCCGCCGCCGGAGGTGTGGCCGGGTTGACCGGCCTGACCTCCCTATCGAAAAGCTTGGGTATCCAGATGCCCGTTGTCGGCGGTGTGGCAGCTGCGGCGGCCGCGGCGGCCGCGGCGGCAGCGGCAGCAGAGACGGCGGCAGCGACTGAGGACCGGCGAACCGCAGCGGAGGACGGACGGATAAGTTCAGAGGACGGGCGAGCCTTTTCCAGGGCTTCCGCAGCGACGGGGAGGGGGGAGCGGGCGAGGGCGACGGAAAGGGAGGGGGTGGCGGGAGTAGCCGGGGTGGTGGTCAGGGCGGCTCCGTCCAGGGGATACTCGAGGGCGTATTCGATGCAGTCGTTAGCGAGCCGCGGGTTCGACTACTCCTCTGGCTCGGACTCGGGCTCGGCCAGCAGGTTCGATAGCCCGCCCGCTTCCGCGTTTCGAGAGCCCTGCCCGCGTGTGAAAGACCCGTGTGCGCGAACCTTTGCTTTCGTAACGTTTGCGTAACGTTGTCGGGACGTTTTGTCATGACGTCGTCGTGACGTTATCGGGGCATTGCCGTGACGTTTTCGTGTACGGACGTTTTTTTTTCACGTTGTCCTTGACTTTTTCGTGACCTTGTCGGGGACGGTTGCCGTGAGATTTTCGTGACGTCGTGGCGACGTTGTCGTGATTGTGTCGGGACGTTGTCGTGAGGTCGTCGTGGCGTTGTCATGAGGCTGTCGTCACGTTGTCGGGACGTTTTCGGGGCTTGGTCGTGACGTTGCTGTAATTTTTTTGTGACGTTGTCGTTGTCGGGACTTTGCTGTGACGTTGTCGTGAGGACGTTGTCGTGAGGTCGTGGTCACATTGTCGGCCCTTCGTCGTGATGTAGCCGTGATGTGGTGACGTTGTCGGGACTTTTAGTCGTGAAATTGCCCGTGGTGGTTTCGGGACGTTGCCGTAACGTTTCGTGGACGTTGTCACAACGTTGTCGTGACGCTATCGTAAGGGGGTCGTGACGTTGTCGTGACGTCTGTGTGACGTTGTCTGGACTTTGTGGCGGGCGTTGCTTTTGTGGATCCGTACCGTATTATAGGTTGTGGCTTGTACTCTCCTCACCCCTGCCCTGTTACCCGCACCGGTTGGGCACCATGAGTTGGCAGATTAAAGCCCGTCGTAGACCCGAGCGATTCGATCATCACGAGCCTTGTTGTGCTATGGGGCGTTCTGGCGTGGCTTGCACTGACCTGACCACCCCCCCGTCCCCCCTCCCCCCTCCCCCTACATCCACCCTGCTGTCTCAATAGTGACTACTCCCGAAGCGAGGCCGAGACGTCGTACCTGGATGCCTCAGACCAAGAGAAGGATGGGATTAGCAGGCTCCGGTACGGTCCCATGGCCAGCTTCGGTAGCGAGGGGAGCAGCAGATCCGGCAACAGCCAGCGGAGCAGAGGGAGCTTCCGGGTGTTCGGGATCAAGCGCCGAACGCTCAGGATGACGGTGGGTGCTGCACGTACGTACTGTACCCAGCAGTGGGTACATAGGTCGGTCAGTTGATTCCCACTTTTTGTGTTGGGTGCGGGGAAACGGGGGGGGGGGCAGGGTCGGGAACGAAGGTGGGGGCGGGCGGGCGTGTAAGGTTTCCCCCTCCCTCTCCGCTGTGCTGGGGGTAGAACTGTATTTTTGCGTGCGCTGCACGTCGTCTGAGTTTTGCCGGAGATGTTTTTGCTGTTGGTGTCAGGCCGAGCATCAGCGCTGTTTGCGGCGGCGGCGGCAGCAGCCGCAGTTCTCTCCTTTTGTTTTATGTTTAAAAATATATATATTTTCGCGGTATACTGCATGTGGTCCGTGCAGGACAATTTTTCCCTAAAACCTTTCGGGTAACTTATTTTGAATTGACGGATGGGACGATAGTACCGCTTTAGGGAGTCGTGATCACCAGGGCCGCGCAAACAAATACTGTTGTTTTGACAGTTTTCTCAAGTATGTTACAGCTTGCCAAGGGCCACGATCAGCTGATTTCGCGAAAACCATGGATATCTCGCAAAAGTTTTTCTTTTCCGCCCAAAAAAAAAAAGAAGGAAAAACGCACCGTTTGTGGACGGGGCGAAAGGAATCGTTTCCCGCACTTTATTTATATATCGGTTGGGTGAGAATCGTTAAGAACTGAATTTTTCGTGACCCCCTGGTTGTTGAGTTTTTTTCAGGGCTTTTCGCGGGTCAGGTTAAACCTCACGGGTCAGGTCGGGTCGGGTCGGGTCGGGTCAGCCCGCGAAAAATTTGAGGTATGCTGACTTGACCCGACCCGACCCGCGAGATTTTGAAAGCCGCTTGACTCGACCCGGCCCGACCCGTGAGGTTGGAAAATCCCCTGACCCGACCCGACCCGACCCGCGAGATTTCAAAACCTCCTGACCCGACCCGACTCGACCCGCCACCTTCCGATTGACCCGTGAGAGACGGGTTTCATGCGGGTCGGGTGGATCATTTCGCTCAACCCGCGAGTTTTTTTTTTTTACCCAAAGGTTCGGCCCGTGGATCTGGCCCGTGGGTCGGCACTTCAACAACATTTCAATGTTCATCTTAGTGCCCCGAAGCGATGTATGACCTGGCTGTAGTGGGTATGAATGGATGCGGGCATGCGTATATGAATGTTGCCGTGTTTTAATGTGTGAATAGGATACCAAAGGAGCATTATTGAGTATTGGTACGAGATAAGCCTTTGGGTAAGAGAGCGGGAAGTGATTCACGTGTCGGATCCGCGAACCGAATGCGCGGGTCCGACCCGCGGGTCAGTATAAAACAACTCGCGGGTTATGCTGGCCGGACCCGCGAGTGACCCGCTTCTCGCGGGTCATGACCTGACTCGTCCCGTGAGCTTTTCATCACTTATTGATCCCACCTGACCCGACCCGACCCGACCCGTGAGGTTTGATTTTTTTTTTTGCCCAACCTGACTCGACCCACGAGATTTGAAAACCTCTTGACCCGACCCAACCCGTGAGATTTTGAACACTTCCTGGCCCGACCCGATCCGACCCGTGACATTTTGAGTACCACATGACCCGACCCGCGGGTCGGGTTATGACCCGCGGAAAGACCTGTTTTTTTTGCTATTGCTACTGCAGCTTTTGTTTTTCGACACGTAGGAAGAACATCCCCCCTGGGAAATGCCCAGCACCGTCCAAATACGTGGTATTTATAGGTATATTTTAAAGCGCACCTTCCCCTCGCAGCCCATTGATCATCCGTTTTTTTATGTGTTTTCATAAATACAAAGCCTATCTACACTCGGAAAAAAAAAAACAGAACGAACGAGCATCTCCGCTGGAAAATAAGCGATTTGGAGATACTTTTGAATCCCAGTTGGCGATCACTCATTCTTTACGCCTTGAAGGCCGCTTTTAGTTTTACTTTTAGTTTTCATGATTGGTTGCCCTCCCGCCACCCCTCACTTTCCCCCCCATTCTCCCCTTCTAAAGAAATGATGCGTGGTCAAATGGTCAAATGGCAGGCAAGCAACAAATGAGTACACCGCCCTTCCCTAATGAGTACGCCCCCCGCCCCCTTCCCTGTACGATGGTCATACGACTACGGCCATGCGCGACATGCGTACCCCCCCCCCCTTCCTTTGCCGACACTTTACAGCAACAATTGCCGAAGATCTCGCGGATGACCATGCCGCGGATTAGACGCGGTACGGGGTCGGACGAGATCGAGGACGGGACGGGGGTGCGGACTATGGTTGACCCGGCTGCGACTGCGGAGGCTAAGGTGACAAACCGGGAGCAGGACACTACGACGCGAGCGACAAATTCCAAATAGGGTGGTGGTGGTGGTGGTGGTGGACCCAATAACTGTGACGGAAAGGCACAACGGGGTGTCATATCCTAGTGCATACGAGCGTCACACTCGTAGGACATCGAGGTTTCAGAGGATATTGAATGCGTACGGGGCATCCGCGGGGTTATACCTGTACTCGTAGGACATCTGGGTTTTAGGTAGGGCGTCGGGGTTACTGGTTGAAGCCTCATGGACCCTGAATGATGCCGCAGTTCAAGCGAAGAGTTACACCTGGTATACCGTCGCAGATACACTCGAGGTGGACCAGTGGAAATCTGCGTGCTGTTAGCATCGCATCGCTACTACATGCGGAACTTTCGATGTCGTGACATCTGGGTTGCACGCTGGGCATCGCGGTCATTGGGCGTCGGAGTTGTAGAGGGCTTCTGTCGGGGCATCGTATCGCGGGGGGGGGGGGGGAGGGGGGTGGGATCCCCAGAGCATAGTGCTGCTCACGTCGGACCTTGAACCTTGAGCCTCGTGCCTTGAGCCGTGAACCATGAACGCCCATGACTCAATTGCAGTCCGCTTTTTCCTCTCCCCCAGTCTCATTCTGGGAAAAACGGACACGCTGGTGGCAGATATGGATTTAAAATAAAAAAAATGGATATACAGGGTGGAGTTATAGCTATTAAGATCGACAAACGCACCGAAATTTTATAGGCCATCGCGCGGGGGGCGGGAGGGGCGGGGGATTGCGGAGGATTTTCTCGCCTGGAGCCAAAAGCCTTGAGCCTTGAACCATGGGCCACGAGCCATGAAAGACCGTAACGACGGGGTTGCTGTCCGTACCCGCTTCCTCCACCCTCCCCCACCGCCTCGCTCGCTCGCTCTGGGAAGCGGACTGGGAGTTGGAGTCGAAAGACTCAAGGTGAGGCTTATGCCACACTACCACCTCCACCACCACCACGCGTTTTTCGCTCCCCCCCCCCCCCCCCCTCCCCGCTCCAGGAGTCAAGCCTCGGCCGCATGAGCGGAGGCGTCATTGGGCTGAGGAGGGGGGGCGCAGCTCGGAGCGTCAAGTCCCCGTTGAGGGGCGGCAGCGGTAGCGGTCACGGCGGGGGTGGGGGGAGTGGGGGCGGGGGGGGTCTGGGTGGGGGCGAGGGGGGCGGCAGCTACATGGGCATGGCCGGCATGGGGAGCCCGGGCAGCGTCGGAGTTAGCAGCGAGGGGCCCTTCACGCTGGAGGAGGACTCGAACGTGTCGGACGCCTCCGCTCCCTACAGGAAGAAACGGGAGATGCGAGCGGTGCCTGTGGCGACCGGCCCCGCGCCTCTAAGGCGGCCTGCTGGGCGCTCCTCGGGGGCAGTTAGACAGACGCATCCGCCTCTCATCGAGCCTCCATGGGTGGGGGCGGAGGGGGAGGAGGAGGAAGGGGGGGAGGAGGGGCGGGGGGGTGGGGGCGGGGAGTTGGGGGGGGGGGGTAGAGGGGAGGTCGCGGGAGGTTCTTCTCAGATTTTGGGAGGCAGGGCGTCGCGGAGAAGTCTGCACGCCAAGAGAGACAACTGTGATATGTCGTGAAAACACGTACGTGAGTGAGGGTGGTCGTGAGAACACATACGTGAGTGAGGGTGGTTTAATGCTTGCTTGCTTGCTTTTACTTGCTTGCTTGCTTCATTGAGGGGTGGATCGATTGGTTGATCGATTAATTGGTTGGTTGGTTGGTCGATCGATTGATTGGTTGGTTGGTTGGTTGGTTGGTTGGTTTGTTGGGTGGTCCATTAATTGGCGAGTTGATTGGTTGATTGCCCGATTGAATGATCGATCGATTGCTTTGACTGGCTGTTTTGGTTGATTTGGTTTACTGGCCGATTCACTGCTCCATTGGCTGACAGATCGGTTCACTGATGTGAGTGCGAAATGATCGAATTTCGCGGCACACCTCATATGGGTGGACGGATGGATGGGAGATTTTTGGGGGGTGATGAGCGCGCTCGCGCGGGACAGGACAGTGTTGGTTCTCTGTCGGGAGTACCCCGGAGGGGAGGTGGCGGTGGGCACAGACGAGAGTGAGAGGCAGAGGCAGGGGAGGGGAGACGCTTGACGGAGGCTGCCGTATCCCTCTGCCGGCCGAAAAATCACGGACTACACACATCCGCGGGAAGTGACCTCTCACTCTCGCCCAAGACGAAAGGTGTGGGCAGGAAATCCCCCTTTTTTGCCATAACTTCGGCGAGCCGATCGCACAGCAGGTGGCTGGCAGTCTGTGGGAACCTGGACGGGCGGGGGGCGTGGGGGGCGGGCGGGCGGGCTCATGCAGCATGATCGATGTGCGAGCGCGAGGGGGGGGGGGGGGGGGGGGGGGGGGGGGGGCTCAAGGCAATGCTCGGTGCCGTAGGGTGGTGGTTAGTTCCTCCGTCGTTCGTCGCCGCCGCCGCCGCTGTTTTCTCTTCTTTTTCTTTTCGCGTGTTTTTTTTTTCAGGTTTTGGGGATATGTAGAGCGTGCTCTCCCCGTCTCACCTTTTTTTTCTCTCTCTTGTCTTGTCTCCTCTTACGTTCTCTTGAGTTTTTTTTTTTTTTTTTTCGGTGTCGTCGGCCGTTTTCAGTCGGCGATGAGGATGCTCCGATCGAACCTCCTCTCCTGCGAGGTGGGGGGAAATCCCTGGCTCCTGTTGAAATGTGAAGGATGCCAAGAAAAAACAGAGCAAGAATTAAGAACAAGAGCAAGAACAGGCTTAACACGAACAAAACCAGAAAGGAGGGCATGCGTGCATGCGTACATGCCGTCGGATGGTCCGATAATTTTGTCTGTCGTTTGGTCTCCATTTTTTGTTAGTTTTTTTTTTCGCGTTCCGTGCATACGTACTACTTACGCTGCTGTGTAGGGACGAGGTTCGAAGAACGCGTATTGATCCACCACCGCCTGCCCTGTTTATGGACTCCGCTCCGCTCAGGAGGTCGGTCGCTAGGTAGGGCGGTGGGTCGATCGGTTGGTTGCTCGCTCGCTCGGTCGGGCGGTCGGTCGGTCACCGTCGAACGTAAAAGCTTGGAGCGGTTGTCTACGCGAACGCTTGATGTACGCGTGCGTAACGCTCTGTTTTTTTTTTCTTTTTTTTTTTTTCCGGGGGGGAGGGGAGGGATGGAAGATGGGGACGGGTGGTGGGCCTTGTTCTTCAGTGTGACCGTGACCGTGTTGTAGCCATTATACGCTACGCTACGCTGCTGAAGGTCCGCCTTCAGTAGGGTAGGGTAGCACTTTATTTGTAGCTCATTTTTTGTGTCGGCACCGAGTGGGGCCGAGCGTAGGGGTTGGGTAGGGTAGGGTGTGGGGGGGGGGGGGGGTAGGGCGAGAGCTGCTGAAAGGCGGAGGAGGGGGTCCCCCGGCTTTCCCCCCCGGCTTGTTTGTAGAGGATGACGGGCATAGAGAGGTGGAACGATTTGGTGGTGGTATTGTGCGACGGAATTGGTCGTGTGGGGGCGCATGAAAGAGCAACGGCGACACCAACTAGCAGTAGCAGCTGCTGCTTCAGCGGCAACTCTAGGAGCAGCAGCGGTAACAGCATGTTGCGGCAGTAGTATCAGCAGCGGCTGTAGGTCTTACCAGACATATTGAGCGCTGAGTCAAAATATGGTACACACAGCGCGGGTCGACGGGGAAGGACAGAGGAGAGGTAGGGGAAGGGGGAGCAGCACCGAGGTAGAAGGTTGGCGAAAGGCACGGCGGCTCTTCGGTGTGTACCCTCCCCCCCCCCCCCCCCCGTTGGTTGTGTGGTGTAGTGGTCCTGGGGGGGAGAAGAAAGGAAGGAGATGCGCACAAACGAGCGATTGGCGTCGTTTTTTTTTGCATGCCCATCTCATCTTGTGCGCTGGTTGCTCTGCGTGCCATCTGTCTTGGGTAGGTACGTACAGGAGCACCTCGCTTACGGCAGCAGTAGTGTGTCGTTGTCGTTGGGATAATCATGCGACGCATCGGTGGCTGCTATCGGGTATCATTGCTACCGGGTGTATCGTTACTGTCGGCTACGTTATCATATTACAGAGCACTTTTTTTTCGTTTTCGCCACTTGCGCGCTACCTCGTACAGCAGCCGGTACCACCCACCGTTTTGAACGGCCGCACATGTGTTGTTTACACTCGGTGCGTATCCGTCTTCTCCTTTTCTTTGTTTCTTTAGTCCCCCCCCCCTTTCTTCCTTGCTGCTTCCTCTCACAAGCTTCCGTTTTTTTTTCCCCTCCTCTTTTCCTCGTTGGCGTCGTTTTTTTTTTACTGCTGTCAGCGATGTGCAAAAACAGTGGTCGTTGTTGTTGTTGTGGTTGTTGTGGTTGTTGTTGCCTTGGCGTTCCCTTGCGGCGGCAGTGCATGTATGTAGCGGGGACTTTATTTATTGTTACCCGGTTGGAAAAAAAAAAACGTCTCCATTTTCTCCTTTCTCTTCGCGATCTGTATTACGGTAGTTCGTTTTATTTGCAAAGATGCTGGCGTAGAGAACAGAAAGGAGGTAGGGGGCGGGGGGAGGGGCGGGGGGGGGGGGGGAGCAAGGAAAAGGAAGCCAGGGCAAGGCAAGGCACAACAAGAGATATCCGGAATCTAGGGGAGTTGGGGAGGGATTGGGGAGAGCGAGTTATCTTTTTTAGCACGGACGCACTTTTCGATGTGCTGTTACAATTTTTTTTGAGGAGTTTGGCTCGCGCTCTTTTTTTCTCCACACGGTGGACGCTGCCTGCGTCGTCTTTGGAAGTGCGCCCCCACCACGCCTTACCTTAACCAGCGGTGGTCGTTAGTGGTCGTTGTAGTGGAGGGGGGGGGGGAGGGGGGGGAGGGGGGGGGGGGGCGGTAGAGGGGGTGATGTTTTTCGTCGGTCAGGCTCTTCCTGTTTTTTTTGTTGTTGTTAGGTTTCGTCCCTCTTCTTGCTGCTCCCACCCCTCTCCCCTCCTTTTTTTTTCTTGATTCTTGGCTTTGTTGTGTCCTTTTAGTGTGTCCTCTCTCTCCCCTTTTTTATGTTTAGCTTTATTTGGGAAGGGAGAGAGATGATCGGCCGCACGATTGGACGGACTGGCAGACTGACAGACGTTTTGGTCCTGGTTTGCTTGGAGATTTCAACAATCGGTACTACTGTAGTGTAGCGGTATTGGCTGCACCACCTGGTACATTTTTCCCATGTTTTTGATCGCTGCTTGGACCCCCCACCTCCCTCACCCTCCCCCCTTATTTCTATGAAATGACTCTTTTTTGTTTGCTCGTCTTTTAGTCCACACCACGAGCGATCGATTCAGGAGGAGGAGGAGATAAGGAAGAAAGGCGCGGAATATTGCGTAACGTTTCGTCCGTTTTTTTTTTTCATCTGAGCGACAATCGAATCGAATCGAATCGAATCGAATCGATACGTTGCTCCCACGAAGCAAAGATGCAACCAGCCGTTGTCAGATCCGTTGAAAGACGGACGAAATACGATTAGTACCGTTAGTTGGTCTTAATATTATAGCAGTAATGGCATCACTAGGGACTACAGTGGTAAGAAACAACCGTTACGGGTGGCGGGCGGTACTTGGGGTCCCCGAGGGGTCAGTTGGTTGCAACATCCATCCGTAGTTCATTGTTGTTGCGTTTTAGTCTCTCTTTTTCTCTCTCTACTCGATTTCGATTTTTCTGCGGTATTTTCTTAATTGGTATGTATATGGATGTATGCGTATTGTATGTACGGTAGTATGTATGATGAGGACAACATCGTCTGTCACCATAGTGCCCGAGACGGGTGGGCGGATTTTCAAAGAAAGCGTAACCGACTTCTTCCCCCCCCCCCCCCCCCCCCCCCCCCCCGCCCCGCCTCCCCCCCCCCCCCCCCATACAAGACGCTACTAGAGATGGGTATTTGGTTCCCACAGTTTTCTTATTGGTCATTTTTTTTTTCAAATGTTTTTTTTTTTTTTTGGTGGAAAATCCCTGGTCGACCGGTTGCTATCACGGCCGTAGATGGACGAAGTTGTTAGTGTACGGCGTAAACGAAAGAAGACTAGATGAAGGTCTTTTCAAGCAAGAAACGATAAAATAAGAGGTTGTCCGATCGATTGCGATCGGACGATACACACCTGTATGAACCAGTAGATTTCCACATCTAGGACAGATTATCTGCAGATCATTCCCAGTCGATGATCTAGACCTTTCAAGGCAGATAGATCATCTATCTATCCTGATCTTGTACG
This sequence comes from Nereocystis luetkeana, assembly GCA_031213475.1. Lineage (NCBI taxonomy): Eukaryota > Phaeophyceae > Laminariales > Laminariaceae > Nereocystis > Nereocystis luetkeana. The sequence continues at coordinate 4,038,360 of JARUPZ010000030.1, read as the reverse complement.
ATCTGTGTATGGTCTAGCTCATGTTGCCGGGTGGGACCCGTATCATCTGCATGATCTTCGTGTAACAGCACATGTTTCCTCGGTTGGATCTGCCCTGTAGGGCAGATCCTGCACAAAGTCTCAGCGGCAGGTGAGGAACTACAACAGTATGATAGATGATCGAGATCGTGCTCTGTCCGAGCTGTTACAACTTCAACGAAAGAGGGGAGACCGGTCATTTTGGTGCATCAAGGCCTGTTTTGCCCGTATTTTACACTACTACCGGAGTTCTATAATATGGGGGCGGTCAGTCAAGGGGTCAAACCGCGGTCTCCCACGAATCAAGAGCAGTAGCATAGTTACTGCTGCAAGTCTATGTTCCTTCGTGAGTTTTTTGCTCTTACAGTATGTTCTCCGTCGGCAGCAATTCTCAGGCCAATAAAAAAATAACGAAGCGCACACTGATAACCGACGCCAATTGTTTTGAACTCCCTCGATTCTTCCGCAAGTATCATCATACATAGACTTTTTAGGTGGTTTCGTTCGTTTCGGCATCAACCCGCATAGTAGAAAAGATGCAGCTCCATTTCGAGTTCATGTTCGTGTGCGCATGTTGCGGTCATGCCGCTTAGTGACGGTTGACAAGGATTTTCCCCGTTTTATTTTCTGTAGTGTTCGAGAGGTAACGTTTCTGCATGTCTCAGGAGGCGTTCACGAGCAGGAGGGGCGGGGAGGGGGGCGTACTCATTTGTTGCTTGCCTTTTACTCGCAGTCATTTGACCTGACCACTGACCACGCATCCTTTCGAGACGGAGCACCGCTCCTACTCCGAGTAGAAACACCTCCAACATTTAGGCGCTCAGCTCCACATCTCCTACATGAAGTTAACGAAAATAAGCGTACGAATCGAACTCCTGCCTGGTTGCAGGAGTCTTGACCCCGCCCCCCGTATCCCCAACCTCTATATTATACTATACCTGGTATATATAGATATAGGTTGGGTTGGGGTCGGTTGGCGACGACGCTGTAAAACACGCCTCTCCCTGCGTGAGCTAGACGACCAGGGTACCGTTTTTTGTTTTTCTCGTTTTTTCGGCGATCACCACCGCTGGCTGTGTAGTTACGATCATTTTTGTGCGGGGAGAACCTTAACTCCGCACAAGGGGGATGCTCGTATCGCGTACCTGGTAGTGTGTTTATGGTAAGGCACCCACGAGACACAGTCACATAGTGCACCCTTTCATTGCTGTCTCTGGAAGTGGCCAAACCAGAAAACAAAAAATCATTTCATTAACGCTGTCGTCATCCATAAGCAAGAAACATCCGTCTCAAAAAGCGGCTCTTAGCAGGATGCAGCTCTCCCCTCACATGATTCGCCCAACACCGCACGGTGCTTCGCGCTTGGCGCAAGCTTTGTCTGTCTGGTCGATTCGCGCGGTATACGCGACAACGTTGGGAGCGGTTTGAGACCAGATTTTGCGAGGATTGGAGTTTCCTCGTGACTACGGACCGACAGACAGACAGACAGATATATTTGCATTATCAAAATAGAGACTCAGTTTTACAAATTGAGAATACCAGTAGATGATCGCGCGGGCTAGCATTGTTTTCTGTGCCATCGCAAATCATGCCAAGAGAGGTACCAGTGGGTGACGATCAAGTAAACAGGCAAGGAAGCAAGCATCCTTTTCGAACACTGTACCGCCACAATCCACGTTTTACCTGACCGAGAAACTGAGAGTACGTTTCACCAGTAAAGTAATAAAATGATGACAAACCAAGCACGCATTGTTTTCGAAACACTCTAGACCACCACAAAGCATGCCAAGACATTATGGTACCAGTGGTAGGTAGGTGATGATCAAGCAAGCACGCAGCGTTTTACGAATATGGTGTACCCGTCAAAAAAAAAAACAATACATGGTAACAGCAGTGAATACACGATGATCAAACAAGCATAGTAGAATAATGTACCGAAACAAATAATGTCAATACATCGCTTGGTAGGTGGTCCGCGTGCCTATCAAGATCAATTTCGTGGGTTTTAAGTCTCACCGAGTGCATGCTCGTAGGGGCTTTTTCTTGCAAAAAATAAATTGATTAGCGGAAAGCGCAAGAGCGTGAGTTAGCTGCATTCGATGAAGATCGACGAGGAGCGGGAATGCTGAACCCTCTGCGCGACACAAAATAAAGGCACGTACCGGGGGGGAGAAGGGTAGACACCTGTGACCACGGCTTGTCCAGAAGCTCGTCGAGGGTAAAACCTCCTACGAGTTAGGCTGGAAAGTGAAAGTGATATAAAAATAAATAAATAAAATAAATAAAAATGGCTGACCGTACCAGCAGGCAGGTGATCATCAAGCAAGCACGCTGCGAAGCAAGCATCGTTTTCAAGTACTGCATCATCACAAATCATACCGGTACGTCGTACCAGTAGGTGGTGATCAAGTAGTAAGTGAAAAAGTCATCAAGGAGGACGACACCATCCAAGGCGACACCCACGTGTGGCACATACCAGTCAGTATACCAGGAATGTTATTTCGTATATCTACGAGTACTATTTTTCGCATTATTCTCCGGCACACTGGATTGGAAGAAAAAAAAAAGAAGCGCAAGCTCTTCACACTTACCACGCTCGCTTGTGTCGTGCGTACCAATTCAACACGGTGGTGTAAGACAACCATGCCCAACACAAGAACGATGCTGCCATTGGCATCCGGGCAAACACGAGCACGTCAAACCCACCCGCACCGTCCCACTGGGGGGTCGGGTGCGGCAGAGAAAAGTCGCCCGAGGAGGAGGAAACACTCTCCGGGTATCTGGTGTGCGAACTGCGGGGATAAACGAGGCCATGGCAAGCCATCTTATCTACATCCTGCATGCCGTTGCTCGCCCCGATCCTCCCTGAGATCGTCCATCCTCCCAGCTATCTGTTCCTCGTCCGCTACAAGCGGCACACGTAGAGGCTGCACAGGCTGCATGGGATTAGGTATCGTTGATTGCCGGTGTAAATATGGCGGGCCTCAACTTGCCACGCAGTAGCCACGCACGCTGGTGTGGCGTGCAACAACCCCCCCCGTCCCCCCTCTCCTCCACCCCTCCGCATTCCGACGCACCCTTCGATGGGGGGTATGCAGCACCGATTTTTTCTGAGCCTGCCCACCTGAGACGTTCCATACTATCAGCAGGTCACCCAAAACTGACTTTGGAGAAAACATGTACCTGGTAGGCTTAATCCGGCGACAAAGAGCAACCCCCTCGGCCTACTAGTACTAAGGTGCTTACGAGAAATATGTGAGCAAAAAAAATGGGATATTGTGCGATGAGTTCGCCTCAGTTGATTCAGGAGCCCATAAGTATTTCGACCGAGAAGTGCTACCCCCTCTACCGTATTGCGCATCCTGCTGACACATGCCACATTACATAGGAGACCGCGGTTTTGAACCCTTGACTGACCGCCCTCCAAACTAAAACTAGTAGACTAAGGCCAAAGGAAGGCGGCCTTGACGCGTCCGTAATGACCGGTTTCCCGTCATATTTGCTGCTCCTCCCACTATGGTACGAGTAGAGGCACGGCTCAGGCTTTGCGCGCGAAAGCTAATTGCAGCGGGTTTGTTGCCGACAGCTTGAACCCGTTGAGAGCATTCAGCGCGATGCCAGCCTGGTCGGACGATCGACGGAGTTCGAACCCGTCAATGTGGTGGATGAGGCGGTGTCGGTCCGGGAAGGGCAAGGGGAGGGAGGGGATGGGGGCGGGAGGTAAGGGACGTGAAGGGAGGGGAGGAGAGGGGAGGGGGGAGGGAATGAGGTCGACAGCGGGCGGCGCTTCCCAGCGAAAACAAAGAAACAACACAAAGTGCTCTCGTCGTGTGGGGACGTAGAGCTGAAGTGAGCGCAAAACATAATTATGATAGCGAACCACAACACGCTGGAGGCTCTGCAAAGAAATCGCGAAGCTTCGGGCGGGAGGGCTGCAACGCGCCGCCCTCCCGCAATACAGGAGTAAGTCGCCCCCCCAAGCGACACAGAACGCGGTGGCACGCAACCCGACGGCTGCGAACAGTATCCAACCCTAGCAGTAAGCCGTTTGCGTCGGAAGAGTGGATGCGTTGCACAGTGGTTCACTGGAAGCCAAACGTTACGCTGTAACTCTTGTGGCACACCAGTAATTTTCTCGCGTCCGCCGGCAGGTGCTAACAGAGGCCCGCCGGCCCGTCACCTACCTACATCTCCCTCGCTCTGCGACACCATCTTGAGGGGTTTCCCATAGGCCCCGACGAGAGCATATGAAAAACGTAGCAAGAACAAAACGTTGAAATTGTGTCCCCGCGCGTTCTCGATGTCCAGCGTACTGGATTGTGACATTTGATCTGCTCCATAATTTTAGACCACCAACGCAACACCCCGTGTTTCCTTTTCCGTTTCCTCCCCTTCCCTCTCCTGCCCTCCCCTTGCTCCCTCCCACCTGCATCTGGTCCGCGAACTCGATGAACGCTTGCCCCCCCGGCGCCATCCGCGCCTGTTCCCGCCGGTGCAAGGACACAAAAAAAATAGGTCAACAAAAAAAAAGACCTATGCCAATGAAAACGCGAAGTAAATATATATATATTTCAAAAATATTGTTTTCAAAGAACAGTCGAAAACGCCCTCCTAGCGTCGCTGTGGGGAAAGAAAAAAAAAGAGAAAAAATGTTCAATTTTTTCTTCTTTTGTTCTAACGGCTGCAGGCGGCGCTATTTGTTTCTTCTCGTTTCGAATTGTCAACACGGTGGTAGAAATCAGATCGTGAGACGATCGGCGCTCGATCTCAACATAGACTCAGCCCACGGCCAACACGCTCGGTTTCTGCCAAGACCAACGAGTGTAGATTACGGCCACGAAGATATCAGGTGGATTCATGGTCTAGGGGGCGAGAGCTTGCCGGCGGCGTCCTGCGGTATCCTCCCAAACCTGAAAAAAAAAGTATTTTTTGCCATTCGAGACGGATGGAGTTCTTTTTTTGTTTTATGTTTCGTGCATACCAGCGGCCAAGTGTTGTCTATCGTACGCCTGGCCAGCTCCCGCCACAATGCACCGGCCATTGTGTCAAGGCGGTGACCCTAAGGTGGGTCGGAGCCCCTAACGAGCGCACTCCGTTCATAATTCATGACGAAGTCGCTGGTTTTGTCGATCGATGTCAGTCGACGACTCGGAATCTCGCCGCTCCGAACCAAACATCCGCCTGAGTTTTTCTCAAGCCGATTTGGTCCAACATCGGCCCCAGATTTGCTTTTATCGGGCTTTTCCAAAAGTTTGGAACTTTCCGTTTCAAGGAACGTGCCCATAGCAAGCAGTGCCTGAAAGCAATCCGACGTTTTTAAGGGAACTTTGCGTTTCCATTGGCATAGGTCTACCTCGTTTTCCGATTATTCAGGTGAAGCCACATAGCGACCCAAACCAGTGACGAGTCCTGTTTTTCTAGCCGTCTAGTACTTACGAAAGCGCGCAGGAGCCAGGAAGCGGCGTTAGCGGCTATTGACACTGAGTGTATACCACGCTGTTCTTGATGTGTACCGGACGATTTTATACTCTTATTGGCATCCAAAAATGTCCTAACATTTCCGGACACAGTGCCCCTAATAGCTTCCGAGCAAAGTACCGACGGTGGGAGTCATACCTACGCATCTATGCTGGCAACACTTTGTACGGAAGGAGGCCGTATGAAGAAAACAGCGGGCGCTTCGTATTCCGGAAAAACAAATGTGTGTACGAGAATTTTCTCTCACCTCCGAAAAGCCAGGGTACTGCTCGAAAAGCTTGGACAACATGACTTGCGTGATCTCCGGCGGCAGCCCGGTAGCGTACAGGATGTTGTGCGGCACTGCACGTGAGAGGAGGCGATACCCAAGAGGGGGTGGAGGAGGGGGTGGGAGGAGGGGGGGGGCGGTAAGCGTGTCGAGCAGCGATGGGGGGAAGGGGGTGCGGATACACACATCAACTACTCCAAGGAGCAATAAATAACGGCGCCGCCGCAACAGCCTTGAATCCACATGCCGCGCGTCGTGCAGTATACCTTTTGGTACTCCCAAAAACCAAAACAAACGTCGAGCAAAAAAACGAACACAAAACCATCATATATGAAAAAAAGACCGCCGAAGCAGCCGTTACACCACATGCCGCGTGTCGTACAGTACCTGGTACATGTTTTGGCCCTCCCTTGACACAAACAAGAACAGAGTGAAAAACCGAACACAACACAATCATACACATATTAAAAAAAACACACCCAGACACACTACGTATATGCAAGAACAGCAAAAATTCGCTTGTATTCCCCTCTTCGCTCACCGTCGCCGATGGGGCCGGCAGGAACCACCGGAAGCACAACCGCAGGCGCGGCCGCGACCGCCGGGGGGATCGAGGGGGGTCCTGCCGGCGCCGCCGCCACCCCCATCCCAGCCGCCGCAGCCGGCGCCGCCCCGGGCGCCACCTGCGGGGTGCCGTTTGTCGTCTCCGGCTGCGGCAGCTTCCGCTTGTCGCGAGGGACGTACGTCCCAGCTTTCTTCGTCACGACATCGCTCTCCGTCTGGGAGGGGTTCGTTGGCCAAGGAGAGTTGGGAGGGGGGGTGGGGAGCGGGGAGCGGGAGAGGGGGCGGAGGGAGAGGGATGCGGAAAGCGACGAAGAGGGGCGCGTAAGTAGGGAGGGAGGCGCGGGGATGGGTACTGCATGAGTGGGACAAGTTGAAGCGCACGTATCATATGATAGGTAGTTGATGCTAGATAGCCCTGACGCCGGTTTGAGCGGAGGCGCGTAAGCAAAGCGCGGGTGGCCTGTGGGGTGGGAACCCGTCGTAGACCAAGGCCGGGCGAGCGGAGTGCGTGCGCGGCGGTTCCGTCGTCGGCCGGTGGCTTTTCTCTTGTTTCTTCTCCCTGAGCTTCTCCTACATGCTCCTACTGTATTTGCTCCTACTTTCTCCCATTTCCCCTCCCCCTCCCCCCCCCTCCCTTCCCTTCCCTTCATCCCTTCCCTTCCCTTCCCTTCCCTTCCCTTCCCTTCCCTTCCCTTCTTTTATATTCTCTTCTCCTGGCCTGGTCGTCAAAATCGCGAGGCGAAAGTGACAATTCGCTTGGGGCGACACGCAACCAAGAAAGAAAAACCCCTCACCACGCCCCACGGTAAAAAAAACCCATCAAAGGTCTAGCCGGCCGCCGCGGCCCATGAGAACAGTCTCCTCAGTGAAAAGCCTGCACCTGAATGACGTAGCTTCAGCGCAGGCTAGGCAGATACCTCGTCGTGTACACATCACAGCGAGAAAAAAGCAGGCGGCAGGTAGGCCAACCACCGCGATGAGCACCCCTGGCTCTCGCCCTTGCACCGCCAAAGGGGGGAATACGACGCACCGGGGGAGCGTGTGGGGGTGGCGGCGATCAGGCCGCCAACCGGCCTGTCCCCAACTCGTCTCTGGTTACGCTATCCGATGTCTACCCCCCCCCCCCCCCCCCCATACGCTTCCTGTCCCGCCGCACCTTCGCGAATTGAATCCTCATCTTCTTCTCGAAGAATGGGAAGCCCTGCATTTGCCGAAGGGCGTTCGTCGCCATGCTCTTCTCCGCAAACACCACCCACGCCTGCCAGACAGGGTACAACGCCCCCCCCCCCCCCCCCCCCCCCCCCCCCGCGCGCGCCAAACAAGCAAAAACAAGCAAATCCCATCGTTGCGAGAGCGGTGAAGCGTGCAACACAGCAGTACCATGCCACGCCATGCCATACCATGCAGCGCAGGTGCATGCCGTGCAGTGCAGTGGCGTGGGGGGGGGGGGCACAAAGGGCAAGGTGAGTGGCGAAAAAAAGAACTGAACATCACGTTCTGGGGGTTAAAAAGTACACTTGGACTTGGCGTGTGATTCGTGCTTGCAAGAGTAAAACAGTTGAGAGTATAAAAGTGCTTGCGAACGATCGAAACACTTCCGACAATCAAAGGGTGGGGCTTTCTTGTTGTTTTCGAGCCACCTCACGGTAGGGGTGCACCAGCAGTTCCTGGGCCCCTCGCAATAGGAGCTCAACATCTCACCCGATACAACACCGGGAAGAAGTTCGTTCGTGCCACCCGACCCGTACTTGTATGCGCTATTACGGGGGACCATAGTAAATAGGACCAAACATTGTTGGTAAAAAAAAGTAAATACATAGGTTTTTGTGTGCACCATAGGTCCTATCAACTATGGCCCCCCGTAATAGTCCTAACACGGAATATCCGCGTAACTTTTTCATCGTAACTGGTAGTTCCTCACCTAAGGAACTCAATTGGTCAGGAACCTTTGGCCCAAAACGTGCAACCTCTACCGTGGGGTGACTCTTTCTCTGAACCTCCATTTTTAGAATTCGGGATGCGCGAAACAAAGACACAGCGATGCCATACGTACAGCTTTACCCGACCCGACCCGACCCGACCTGACCCGCGAGATTTGACCCCACTCGTGAAGCAGCCTTGAAAAAACGATACGCAGAACTCTCGCGCGGCGCTCATGCCGTGCTTCGCGATCAAAATACGAGAAAGCGGGACAAACCAAACCGAACCAAAACCAGCACAGACTACGCCACAAAACAACGCAGACGCAAACACACGTACTATTAATATTTACTTCGCCAGCGCATGTCGGGGAACCGGACCGACACATGTCTTACGGCTACGTGTGTATTCCGCGCTCGATACACGGATGTAGAGCATGGGCCAACGGCCTACCCTACAACTTGTTAAAAATGAGCACCAGGTATCAAGTACGTACCACCTTTCAAGTCGAAGTCACACACCCCATACTACAAACGGAGCATATGTACGACAAGCGCGCCCGCTGGATCTCCAGGTATAACGCAGCTTCAAGAAGGTTGAGTATCAACCATTTAATCGGTTGAAATCGCAGCTGACGTATTTGTACGAAATAATTCAAATAAAAACTCACAAGACCACAAGAAAAAAAAAAAAAAAAAACAGGCAAGATGGAGCCTTCAAAAATGTCTTACGAAACATGTCTAAACTCTACTCAGCATCCGCCATTCGTCATTGGCTATCACGCGGCTTTCGACTTTGTACCTCGGGCAGCAGTTGTGACGTTTCGTTGAAACTGGTGGAAGCACTACCACGGCATACAAGAGCTCAGTCAAAGCTATCGCTAAGAACTTGGCACTGCAGTGGTGATAAAACATACGACGAAAAAAAACAAAACAGGCGGAACCGACTTCTCCCGCTCCTCGTATAGTATCCATACTGCACCAGAGGGGATGCATGCGACTCGTTCCATTTTACGACATGGTTGACGCAAACTTGACCTCAACCCCGCTAGACCTGCAGTCCCGTTCTGGGGATATACTACTCATAATTTGGATGGTTTATTCCCGTTTTGGGGATATACTACTCAGAATTTGGATGGTTTATTCCCGTTTTGGGGATATACTACTCAGAATTTGGATGGTTTATTCTACTTAGAATTTGGATGGTTTGTGCCCAAAACGGAACTGCAGTCCTACATGGGCCCAACATTAACCTAACCCTAGCCAGCACCAATCTCGGACATTTCTCGGGATGAATTCGTGTTGAGGAGTTGGTGTGGACTGTTAACCATCGCGTCCGAGTCCGCCCAAGCCGTAACCATTGCTGCCACAACAACAATCCACCCACGAAGTCACACATATCGCATACACATACCAGGTATACATGAGGGAGCACCAGGGGCCGATGAGACTCCCAGGAATACTGCTTGCTTCAGCGCGCAAGAGCGATAACTTGATAAATTTCCTAGGAATTTCCTAAATTTCCGTACCCTTGGGCTTTCGTCCGTTTCGTTTTCCTTACGTCGAATGGACCATAGCTGATTCCCCGCACGCTACAACAAAAGTACAGAACGCCTGATTTGGTAAGAAAACCTGCACGGATAAATTCAGGCTGACATATTGTTATTTACAGGAAACTAGAGAGTGACAATTTTACAGGAGAACTATGATGAAAGAAAAATCCAACTGCGGCTATCTTGAGAAGATACTACTATCAATAAAATAGTGTCAAACGCACCTGCCCCTTAAGCTTGAGCCCCCGGCAGGCCACGATGTCGACGATCTTACCGAACTGGCTGAACACGCTGCAGTGGAGAGGAAAGTAGACAGTCAAGCCGATCAAACCAGGCCGGTCAACCGAACACGTCCGATAATAAGTGTCAGCGGCATTGAGAGAGGAGAGGGAGGGAGGGAGGGAGGGCGGGAGGGAGTGTATATGACACTTTGACGGGCATGGGCCATGGGGGATGGGGTACGGGTGATTCGATTATTTTGTCGTCCCCTCGGGCGTCACTATTATTAGTGCGGTACTACTCCGACTCAACAGGTATGCAATACGATATAGCTTTAGACCTACGAACACCTGTCTTCCCCGCTCTTGCGTGCAGACTTCAAACTACCACGGGAGCGAAAGTTGGATCAGTTTCAGGTTTGGCAGGTTCCTTTTTCGGCACCCAAATGCACATCCCACACAGCTTTCAAGCACGGGGAACTTGACTCGTATCTCGCTCAAAAAGCACACGGTACGCACGGCAGCATCACGGCAGCCAGCAGAAGCAGCAGCAGCAGCAGCAGTCAATAGTGGTCACCTGCTGATAGTGAATTTTCATAAGCAAGCCATATGCGCACTCTGATTGGCTGAGCGGTATATTAAAAGCGGCTCAATCAGCTTAGAGTCCTCCCAACGCCGCACGAGCCACAAGCCACATCATTCCGACGAGCCAACTTACGACGAGTATATTAGTAGTCTTTCCAAGGACAGCATCCAAGCCGGCCGAATCGACCTACTCCTATTAATAGAGTCTTACCAAGAACGGCATCCTATCCTACGGTCAGAAACATTGATCACTGGCTTAGGGTTCGGGTCGGATTGCCGGCTTTAGGCGCCAAGCACAGAACCTCTGTAAATATTCACTGTCAAGGGGTGACCACGCCAGTAGTGCAGCAGCAGCACACCATACACTTGTAGTATCGTGCACGCCCTCTCCCCTGATTTAGGGAGTTCCATACCAACGGCCGTTCAAAACTCTCTGAAAAAGGTCTTTCGTATTTTCGTATTTTCCTTTTCGACGTGCCTTTCGTTGTCTCAGGCTGTTTCCTATGCGGTTCGATTTTCGAGCCTCAGATTTGTGTTTTTCGATCTCAAAAAAGGAATGACCCTGCTTATGCAGTCGAAATATGCAAAATCCGACAGGAAAAAAATCGATTTCAGAATCCGATGACCCAAGTCGTCGGATTTTGGCCCAAAATCCGACGACCTGGGTCATCAGATTTTCAATTCGAAAAATGGCATGCTCTCTACATTCAAGACGTTACCCATGACAGCAAACAGCAGCAGCAGAACGATCGATGAGTTGGATGGTGACAAAGCGGCATAGCGACGTTACTTCGCGCTCGACGCTCGGGCGGCGGGCGGCCCGTCCCTCCGTGGCCAGACTACAGTCGCCTGGCGCCGGCTCGGCCCTAGAGGCCAAGAGAAGCGCACTCGGCACGCACCTCTCCGTGGATACGTACGAATACTCGTAGCCTACACTGCTGTACAGCAGCAGGAGCAGCCAGTCACAAAATGGAACACAAAATACCAGGACAGGTTGGCTCTAGCGCACTCGCCACGACTCTTTGCTGTCAGACCAGAGGCAGCCAGCCTTGGCTCGCACACTTGGGTCCTACGCGCAGGGCAGCGCACCCAGGGCGTCTCTTCGCGGCGCCAAACCATAAAAACAGCAGTTGGTCTCGGCGTTTGCTCGAATTTCTACCCACACAATAAATCTGATTTTTCCGGATAGGAAGGCTGTTTCGATTGGCCAAGTTCACATCTGAAAATGCGATCGGGTCAAAATCTGAAGCTCAAAAATCGAACCGCATAGGAAACGGCCTCAGGCTGTTTCCTACGCGGTTCGATTTCGAGCCTCAGATTTGTGTGTTTTCGATCTCAAAAACGAATGACCCTGCTTATGTAGTCGAAATATGCAACATCCGACCGGACAAAAATCGATTTGAGAATCCGATGACCCAAGTCGTCGGATTTTGGGGCCAATATCCGACGACCTGGGTCATCAGATTTCCAAATCGAAAAATGGAATGCTCTCTAAATTAAAGATGTTATCCATGACAGCAAACAGCAGCAGCAGAACGATCGATGAGTTGGATGGTGACAGCGGTATAGCGACGTTGCTTCGCGTACGACGCTCGGGCGACGGGGGGGCCGTCCCTCCGTGGCCAGACTACAGTCGCCTGGCGCCGGCTCGGGCTTAGAGACCAAGAGAAGCGCACTCGGCACGCACCTCTCCGTGGATACGTACGAATACTCGTAGACTACACTGCTGTACAGCAGCAGCAGCTGCAGTCAGTCACGAAATGGAACCCAAAATACCAAGACAGGTTGGCTCTAGCGCACTCACCACGTCTCTTTGCCACCAGACCAGAGGCAGTCAGCCTTGGCTCGCACGCTTGGGTCCTACGCGCAGGGCAGCGCACCCAGCGCGTCTTATCGCGGCGCCAAACCACAAAAACAGCAGTTGGACTCGGCGTTTGCTCGAATCTCTACACACACACACAATAAATATGATTTTTCTGCATAGGGAGACTGCTGTTTCGATTTGCCAACTTGGACATCTGAAAATGCGATCGGGGCAAAATCTGAAGCTCAAAAATCGAACCGCATAGGAAACGGCCACACGAAAGACAGGCGAGACAGGTGGCGAAAACAGCGGTTCAGACACACGCTCTAGAGGAAGATTGTACTGCTTCAGGCAAGGGCCAAAGGCTTATATAGGGGGCAGGCGGGTGGGTCCAAGGGGGTCAGGTACCGCCATTACCCACGGGTCTGCAAAAGCACAGCAGTGTGGTCGGTGCGGCATACTGCTTGCTGTACTATTAATATATATACCGCTGTGCGTACAGCAGCACAGCGCACAGCAGCACTCCCGACGATTTGAGCGGTTTGCGAAGCCATCGAGACACAAGCAAGAACGTCGCACCCGCACACAAGCAGAGCCATCGGGAACTGCACCTGTACCATGCAACGGCTGTCCACTACCCGCGCCTTGCGAGGTACGTTGTACCAGTTTGTCAGTGCCGTGAAACTAATATGTTGCCGAGGGAAAGGAAGCAACAAGCCCACAGACACTAATAATACTCTCTACCAGGTATTATAGAAGACCGCAAAAGCTGCCAAGACCCTCCCCCGTCGCAACAACTCGACGAGGAAGGAGTTGTGGTATTAAATAGCGACTTTGAGCGCAAAAGGAAGCAGAAATTTGATGCAGTAGCCCACCTGTGCAGCGACTTCTTCAAGAGGGGCTTCTTGATCTTCTCGTTCAGGTTGCTCACGTAAATTGTGTGGTTGATCACCCCAACATCCCCCATGGCTATATCCGCGCGCCTGAGCACTGCTTCTGGTGCTGCTGGTGCTGCTGCTGTTGTCCACAGCGCCAAAAAATCTCCTCGTGTCCCCTTCGCTGGGGATTGGTTCCTTTGCTCCGCCGCGAAATACCAGCAAATCGAATTCGATCTCGACGAACGCCTTGGGCTAGTGCCTTGACTACGCGGGGGTATCGCAGCGCCTGGTTGAAGATCGAGAGCCTCTTCCTTGTTGACACCCGCGCCAAACAATCCTTGCGATTTGCGATTGCCCTAGATTTGAGCAATGAAGGTTTCAATGTCTTGCGCGGGCGATCTCAGTACGGAGTCAGGGGATGTATGGTGAGGCACGGCTCCGGCCCTGTTTTTTTTGTCGTTTTTCCAGTGCCACCTGGCAGTAGTAGTTGGTACGCTCAGCGTTCATCCTTCGTGGATAAGGTGTGATAGGCAGAAGGCTTGCGCCCTGGTCGCTGGGACTACGCTTTCAGGGGCAGAGGCGCAAGCACCGAAAATAAACGTAAACTGTCCGAGATGTTGGCGACTCGACCAGCATCGTCGGACGGGGCCAGCAGAGCGCAACCGGAGGAGCTGGGCGCTGCGGCTCCCCAAGAGGAGAAGCGAATACCGGGGGTGAGCTGGGGGGACGGGTCCCCGCATTGTGTGTTTGTCCCGTTTTTTCAGTCCCAGGGTCGGAGATGCAGCGCGTGAAGTGCTGTTGGTGTGCTCAAGCTTTATTTTCCTCTCGTGAATGTGGTTCAACAACTGAACTATCGGCCCTACCGGCACTACACAGCAGTAGCCACAGCACTCGTACGATTATGTACTGCTGTACAACAGCAACTATTAATACTGGCTGTCTGTGACTAGGATGGTTTTGCTCTCGCACACACAGCCCATGAGGATTGCTCCGTTGCTCCATGATATCGGTGTACATACAAGTATGTACGAGTACCAGGAGTGGTATACCAGATACACGAGGTACTGCTGGTATGTACGTGGTACGGCGAGCATTTTGCGATCACTGTTGAGCTACGTCTGAACGTTTGGAACGTATGGAGCGATCCACAGGTTGACTGCTGCCGTATACCCGTACCTGGTTTGTACGACGCCATCCATTTGTTTTTCCGGCCCGGTGTGCTTCGGTTTCTACGGAAAGGGAACTGGGGAAAGGTACTCGTAACTCGTAACTGCTGTGCTCGTAGCTACTCCCAAACCCGTACACTGCCGACTACCTGGTATGTCGTATGTGCTGAGGAGTTCCGCGTGTTCCCGATGATACAAAAGGGCTCATATCAACCCCCGCCCACACTCTGCCCTTTCCGAATCCGTTTATGTACACGAAGGCACAAAAAAAGTGGTATAAGTCGAGATTTACATGTACAGTGTAGATCTAATGTACTTGTATTATGGCATGGGCCCGAAAGACGTCTCTCTGTATCTCCCACACTCCTGGTCCTTGCCTCAGTCGCCGCTCCGATGGTTCATTGCCGTGTTGATAATGCTGTTGATACTATCCTATTAATAGGTGAAAGAAGACGCGTTGTTGGAGGAAAGGAAGCCGCTGCTCGACCTGGACGACGTGGAGCGGCTCGAAAGCGAACTCGCCGCGTGCTTCGACGCGCCTCCGCCGCCGCCTCTCAACATTGACATTCAAGTGAGTTACGACTGCAGCTTTGATAGTACCGGCACCGATCAAGACGCAGCGACAGTAGGTGCTCGTAAACCTGACCTACCAGGTACTCATTACTTCAAAGCTTTCCGTGGTACATAATCACCTCGAAGTTCTGCCACTAGACTTGCCTCCGGCGCGTAGTACCAGGTATAATACATTGTGATTTGGTGAAAGGCACTCTCGTCTGGAGGTCTCTTCGCATATGCGGACGGGCAACGATAGACTATCAAGTATCAGTAGAAGAAGAGCGCTGCAGCGGTGTGGGTTCTTCAAACTCCTTAGTCTTGAATCATCGCAAAATAATTTCTGTTTTGTCTTGCCGAGGTCTACGATATAACTTCACCCCAGGTGGTAGGTGTTTGGTGTGCGTGCGCCCATGTATGGTATGACCCTTCTTCGGGTCGTTTCTGCCTCGTAGTGACTTCCCGTTTCTGCTGTTGCCGGCCGTTTATGGCGTCCCAATGACGAGTAGCCAGCTTTACTGACGGCAGTCATCGAACATCTATCTTGTGGGTCTGACGCCAGGAGGCTAGAGGGCAGCCATCGTGCTCACTTTAATATTTTTCTCGCTCGGTTTAAGCCGCCGCGCTCCATCCTGCTCGCAGTCTGGCGCGTATAGCCACGCTAAACCCCAATACATATTGGTGAAACAGCCGTCGATTCGAAGCGGGGGCCCCGCGGTAAGTATGATGCATACCAAGTTCAGTAGAGATCCTCCGCGCGGGAATATGAATATATATATATATATTGATAGTACTTGTTAATAGGCATTATGCTGCTATATTTCCTAGAGCCTACTACAGCATGAGGCATATGTAACCCCGTCCTGTCCCCTCCCGGCATTGGAGGGAGGGATGCGGTGGTCCATGGCCATACGACTACGGTCATGCATGATACGAGTACACCCCTTCCCCCCCGGCTCGCCCGTTCCACACGGCCGCCATTCTCACGGCGTTACCGCCTCTGCCCGCTCGCAATTCCACCACCCCCGCCCGTTACCTGGCGTCGTTCAATTTTCGACGTCGGCCAGCACGAAGAGGTAACCGCGACCGTTTCAGAATGGACCCCGGCGGCGGAACCTCGTTACCTCGATAGCCGTTACGTTGCGCCGCACGCACCTTCGTTGTCGACGGTGGCGAGAGGGGACGAGCAGCAGCAGCAGCAGCAAGAGGCAACAAGGGTTTCGGACTACAGTAGTCTTTACTCGCCGCCTACGAACCTCGCGGTGAGCCACGTGCGGCGTTTGCGCTTATAATTCAAATGCCAGGGAATTATAACTTGGTACGTTGCTACAGCATGTGCTATATTGGACCTACAGTATGTGTTATGCATGTTTCCGCGTCTGGGAGCTCCGTGAATGCGCGCTTTGAATGCGCAACGCTATATTTCACCGCGTACAACTGTACAACGTCGGTTTTAGCTTGCCCCCCCCCTCCCCCATGAGTACCCCCCCGTGCCCAAAAACCTGCATGTTTTGTACGTATAAAGAAGCAGCGCTTTCGGTTTTGACCCCCACTCGCATCGCACCGCACCTCGCCGTTTTTTGTGTGTATGACTCCCCTACACCATGCCCCTATGCCTCCTGCTACACTGCACACCCGACAGACATCGTCCTCGAGGCGAACGCTCTACCCGGCTTTGGTTCCCACGGCGCCGTCGGCTGATGTTGCCAGGACGCACGGCCGGGGAGGGATGCAGCAGTCGACCACGGGCCGAGTCGTCGACAGAGGGGCGGCGGCGGGCAGAGCAAGCGGCGCAGCCGCCACCGCCGAGATTGATCCGGCCGTGGCGTCGGGGGTGAAAAAGCTTGGCTGGTCGCCGGCGGCGGCGGAGGCGAGGGAGCGAGGCGGGGCGGCGGCCGGGGCGGCGGCGGCGGCGGTGGCATCTAAAGTCGGCGAGGCTCCGGTGCAGGTTGTGGAGGAGCTTCTGTCGGAAAATGAGCGGCTCCGACTGATCATTCAGGACATGTCGGAGGAGGTGGGCGCCTTGCGGGGAGGGAATGGGGCGGGGGAGGGGGGGGAGGGCTTGCTTGTGTAACGCCCGGCTGGTGTCGTCCTATTTTGGTTTTTCCTTTGTGCTTGACCCCAGCGAAGCTTGTGCTTGGACGATAACCAAACTCGTGCATGTGCTTGTTTGCTACTAGGGTTTACCCGATAGGCTACGTGAGTCACGTGACTATCAAGCGGACACACCGAGACCTGCATCTGCTTTTTACGCTTCACGTTTTCCCCGATTAATCTTTCGTTTTTTCTTTGTTTCCGAGCGTGCGGCCGAACCCCTCCCTGCCTCCCTTCCTCCCCGCACCCCTCCCTCCCTCCCTCCTTCTCGTTTCTTGGCACCAGCTGGACAGAGTGACGTTCCAGCTCAACGAAGGCACCGAGGCTGTAGTGCGCGAAGAACCAGCCGTGGCTGACGATGCGACCCAAGCGAGTACTCCGGCGCCGCTCACGGAAGGAGCGGCTGCCTCTGCCAGTGCGACTTATTTGCTGAACCGATATCCTGGCGCTCAAGCAGAGGCAATGAGGTGAACATCGAAAATCCGAGTACGGGGTGGTGGTTACGGATGTGTCGGCGCGTAGTTGCCGAGGCGGAGTCGTCGAGGATGTCTTTGGGGGGCGGGGCGGGCGAGAAAAGTGATGCGCCCGCGTGTGTGTGAGTGTGTTTGTGGTGGAGGCGTTTTTTTATTGTGATGGAGGCGTTTGCGGCACCGGCTGGTATTGGTGGAGCACGAATGCGCTTTTGCCCTGGGTGGTTGTGGTTTTAACTAAAAACGCTGCTGCTGTTGCCGCTGCTGCTGTGCTCGAGGTTGTGATACGGTGCTTGCAGAGAACGCTGTTGCCAAGGTGTACAGCTGAGTGGGCGTTTTTTCGCCCACGGGTTTATTGTCTCGCGCCGCTAGAGTCTTGTTGAATGAGCGGAAGACATTTCGAACCTTTGATGGAAAATAAGCTACACGCCAGGCATTATACATCAGGTACCATCCTGAGGATGTCGGCGTTCGTGTTTTTCGCACCCCCCTTCGGTGTCTTAGAGGCGAGGGGGATGACGGCGGATGCACTGCTCCGATCGTTTCATGCTATCTGTTTTCAGCCTCCCTTTGCGCTCGGCTTCCTTTCCCCCCCGTATCTACTCCAAAAGTGCAAAGGTTATCCCACACTAAAGTCCTGCGAAGTAGTATTACGGGAGACAATATTTAATAGGGCCAAATATTGTTAGAAATGGTTAAATATCTACCAGGGTAGGTTTTATGTATACCACAGGTCCTATTAACTATGGTGCCCCGTAATAGTTTCCTTCCTCACTTATTCCTAGTGGTTTCTACCGTGGATGCAATTCTGAACGGGCGCTTTTTTGGGAGAATCGTTATCGCTTCCGAACGCGCGCCTCTCCAGTCGACGGGGACCAAAACAAGATGGAGATTTCGATGAAATTCCGAAAATTCGCTGCTTTGTCGATGTGACGCAGTTGGTGAGCACAAGGAAGCGTAGAGTCGGCGCGCTGGTATTGTATGTATCTCGCTGCTGTGCGTGGCTTTCATTGGTCACGCCTGGTACGGTATACTACCATTTGCTACTGACTGGCGGAGCCTTGATGACGAGCACAATCGAAGTAAATTGTCGACTTTTTTTTTCCTGTCTGTGTTGTTTGTTTCAGGAGACGGCGGGAGGCCGGCGGGCAGGAAGTGGAGCAGCAGCAGCAGCAAGAGCGGGGGGGCCAGGAGCAGACGCTGCGGAGAGGCATTTTCGTGCACTTCAAGTGCGACAACTGCCCCCAGTGGCTCAAGGTTCCAGGACACGCGCAGCTCGTGTACTGCCCCACTTGCAGGTGGCTTATTTGGCACAACTCTGGGCGTCAATAGACCGTTGGATATTCATATTTATGTATAAACATTTCCTATATTTCCGGTCATAGTGGTATGTTACTTTGTGCTGGGCGATGAAATAGGAAAGGGGGGGTTCAGCACCGGCGATAAGAATCTTCGCGATTCGATAATGGGGGCTCCCTGTCGCGTTGCCGTATCTCCTTTAATCGCCCCTCTTCTTTTTTTTTCGCTGTGCGAGATGTCTCCTCGGAGCTTTGAAGGGCAGAGAGTAACAAAGCACATCGTTTTTAGCTTTCGCCCGAAGGTGGGCAAGGAGGTGACGTCACGGCCCCCCACTCAGCACCTTTAAGCCGCGCAGAGAGGAGATATGGGTGCCGACAAGGATAAGAACCGCCTGGACTTGGAGAACAAAGAAGAGTATGCTCGTTTTCGGCTGACCTCCAAGGATGTCTTCGTGTACGATATTCCCTCTCCTTCCCCTGGTTTTATCCCCCTCTGACTTCAATATGACCCGCCGTCCCTGTTCCTCGTGCGCCTTCCGTGCCCTCGCCTCGTCCTCTGTGGCTCCTGCGGTACGTCGCCGCCGCAGCCACACCTCACATATGACGTCGAGTTCTACGATCCACTTCCCTCCGAACAATCAGATGCCACAAGCGAACGGCTCCGATTCTGCCGCGGGTGGCCTCACGGCTTCCTCCACGGCGGCGACGGCGGACGCGGGAGAAGGTGTAGGCTGGCTGGGGTACTTCAAGAGCGTTCTAGCTTCCTGAAAACGTTTGTGTCTCCATGTTTTGACGCCCGGACCGTGCGCTCTAGAGGGCGCTGTCGGAGAGAAAAGGGACTACGGCAAGGCACCCTTGGCGTGACGAGGCGGTCTGGAGAGGGGTTATAGGTGTAAACCCGAATTTTTACGGGGGTATTTGTTGTTGTCGGGCGACCTGGCGTTTTTTGTTTCGAGCCTTGTCGTTCTGGTCGATTGTTGCGAGTGGGTGTGCAATCGGCGTGCGCGTGTTGTTAATGCACGAGTACGGAATCTTGTGTGCGATTGCTATGATATATCGCTGTGGTGCGTTCATTCGCTGATGTTTTGTTTTTCTCACGTGGTTCTTGGAATATCTTGGGACAGACGTCTTTTTGTTCCGCGTCGATATGGGAGTATGATAAGGTGCTGCTTGTCATTCTGGTTTGCCCTTCGCGGTGTTTGTTGGCACCTTTCACTTGCCGACACATGCGGAATAAGGGGAATACGTCTTTTTTTTTTTGGGGGGGGGGGAGTGCCACCTACTGTAGAAGAGCAAGGGAGTGTACCATATATCCGACAAAATTGTTCGCTGTTTTTGTTTTGGTCGGCGTGGGATCAGGGTTCTCGGTGGGCCCTGCCGGCGGCTAACTGTATATCCAGGTTCAGTTTGGGGGGGGTAGGTCCAGGTGGGATCAGGGCGGCGTGGGATCAGGGTGCCGAATCGGAGCACTGAAACATACGTGCAATAAGCAGTTGACCAATCACAGGGCTTTGTCGAATATGTGGTGGAACTGTATGGTAGAATAAGAGAAGAGGAGTGATTTTGTGCTCATCCTGCTCGCGCAGGATAGGATGGGCTTTTGGTCGGCATGGCTCATTGTGATCTACTCGCCTGATCTGCAGTAACGTGTGTGTTTGAAGCTGGCGGTTCGAACGAGATAACCAACTCGAAGCGAAGCAGGGGAAAGGTACGTACGGCGGGGATTCTACAGCAGTAGCCCTCGTTTGGTTGGATTACACGGCTTTGGTTGGATTACACGGGCGGTATACTGAGCAGCAGAGAGGAATAGGCCTGTGGAGGTGTATACGCACATTTTTGTCTAAAAATGTGGAAGACCTGGCCGGTTGAACAATCGAAGCGCGTCCCTGCAAAACATCCACCCTGATTGCCTCTCGCGCCTTTCTTTGATGCACGTGTCGACGCGGGTGCAGCTCTACCCCATGAAGCAGATGCGCTTGATTCGATTCTGCTGTATAAACGGGGGCAAATGTGTATGTCCTTGTGCAGGATATTCCCTAGTGTTGCCTGAGGTTTGGCACCATGGATGTGCGGTCACGCTCTTTCTGATCAAAATACGAAGTTAGGTCCCGCGTACGGGCGGTTCGCGGCGGGGTCCCCGGCTTCCGAAAGTACGAGCCGCGTAGAGGTATCATTAATAGTTTTTTACATTCTTTTTTTTTTATGGAGTAAATGGCGCTCGTTAGGCTATAAGCATCGAAGTTTACATTTTGTTGCAATATATCATAGGGTGCATGTGTTTATTGGGTCGAAGGGATGACAGACCACTCAGTCAGCGCTGACTTTTCATAGCCTTTCTACCGTGAGCAGGTTATCCCTTCTGACCAAACAAGATACGGTATACTTCGTACCTGGTTCGTATCAACACGAAGTATATGTTTTGTGATATCGACTCAACCTCAGCTTTCATTGTGTTCGGGGCGGACCCTCGCCACGCGCTGCGGTTTATAGAAAGGTAGTTAAAAGTCGAGGAATCCACCATCCCTATTCTTTCCAGGTGGAAAAATTGATGATAGCCGATAATAACTTTGACGTGGCGTGGTTGAAAAAATGGGGAAGGTGGATTCGTCTATTCTGACTTTTAATACGGTAGCAGCGCGTGGCGAGGGGTTCACCCCGGATAGTGGTTTGGCGCAGGTTGAGGATATAGCAGTATTACTGCTCAAGCTGTTGCTGCCTACAACGACACTACTGTAGTGGTGTCTGGAGTGCAGTGTATCCTCCACCACGATGGCCGGCGACGACTACACGCAGCTACCACTGCCTCCTGAAGTCTGAAGTGTGGCCGGCCTGGCCTCAAAAAAATGACGATTGTGATTGATACATACATACCTGGCACTCTGTGGCTCATCATGTCTCAGAACATTCCGCACCTCGGACAGCTCTTCGATCCCCACTTCATGATCTGCGACAGCAACAGTAGTAGTAGTTCATGTTGCCGGGTGGAGGCCGTATAGTCTGCATGATCTACAATAGCATATCGCACATGTTTCCTGGGTTGGGCCTGAACTGCCGTGTATGTAGATCCCGGTTATCTGTACAGATCCTGCATATCGCGACTAACGGCAGGTGAGGAACTGATAATCTGGATCATGATTTGTCAACGGAGAGACGATGGCGGCCTTAAAAACCTACCTGCTACTCCTCCTACATGCAGCGGTACTGCTGTACCACGGCATTGCCAAGCCTGTGCGTAGCAAGCCCCGTCGAGAGTAGGCTGGTGGTGGAGACGGCGGGGGCCGAAATATCTACCAGGTACCAGGTATCTGTCACGGTCATATATTACATCGCTCATGCCGCTCATGCCGGTGTAACAGGTGTCGATTCAAGATGCCCGCCTCAAATGGAGACTTTGGATTGGGAGGGCTTGCGAACAGACTGGGAAAAATATGTTGAAACCCCGGGATCATGTATATACCGTCCCCTGTATTTGGGTTGAATGTTCAAAAGTCGACTATTGTATTCCCACGAGCAACCACGCTACGGCTGCGCCCCTGTTCTACCGGAAATTTTCAAGGACTCATGCTAGCTACAGGCTCCGTCGCTGCGGCGGCTATTCTTTTGCTCCCATGGACTGCCACAGGCTTCGTACCGTGCGGCGGCGGCCATCATACGAGTAAGCATACAGGATGATGAAAAATATTACTTCTCTACGACGAGTACTTTTCTGGCACGTACCAGGTACCAGGTATATAGCACCAACATGCTGGTGGTCTGTTTTGGCGACGAATGCATGCACGATTCTGTTGACCGCGCCTGCTGCCAATCATACCGACTGCAAGAGTAGCAGCAGTGCTATACGCATGGCTGAGGTATGACGAGGTTGGGGTAGCCGCGTGTGCTCTAAGCCTCCACAAAACGAGAGATGAAAATTGAACGAATCATCCTTTGGAGGGATGTGAAGGTTGAGAACCGCCGCATTTTGTCTTTTCGTTGTATACCTGGTATACTGCTGTACTCGCATGGCACATGGTACATGGTACATGAGCCAACATATTAGTAGGCCTACGACAAGTCGAGTGTGATACTACTCCAGCACGTAGTGCTACGAGTACAAACAGCAAATGGTAAAACTGCTAGTACAAACAAATGGTAGAACTGCTAGTACAAACAAATGGTAATGCACACCACTGCTACAGACGAGTACCTTGCCTCCTCGAAATTTGGTAATTTTGTTTTATTACTTCCATGCATGTGGGCTCCAAGTAAGCCCTAGCGAATAAGGGACGCCGAAATCGGGTTAAGGCGTGCGCCCTGTATAGTGCGCCGCAGGCAAAACAAAATCGGGTAAGGCACGCTGTAAGGCATTTGCCTTGAGTGCCATTTCATGCCTTATATGCCTTATGTGGCTAAGGCAAATGCTTTAAAAAATGCCTTAGACGTGCCTTGCAGCCCTTTTTCACCCTAGCGCACGTTTGATACGTAGAGGAGTGGACACATAGGTTAGGTACGGTATATGCATCACATACGACAAGAGTCGGGCACGATTGGACTGCAAATACAGCAGCACAGCAGTAGGATAAAATGCGCTTGTCTGAGTAGCAGTAGTGAGTTATCGGGAACATTGTGCCAGGAACATCTCAATCAACGTCACAGCTTGCGTTTTCATAGATACCCCAGCACAGCTCAACATACATCAACCACAGTGCGGATGCTTGCATGCGTGCGTACACCGGCGGAAAGGGGTATGTACAACAGCAGCACAGCAACAGCGGACTGTACGCGTTCAGCTTACCGCGGTGCTGTGGTCGACGGTAAGGTGTTCGTCTGTAGTGAATTCTCCGTATTATAAACCGCCCTCTCCACCCAACTCCAGCATAACCAAGTTCGTTCGTACTCGTATGATACTTTTAATGGCTCAATTTCCCCTGACGTCATGCTCACGGGCGAACGCCAAACCCAAATCCGGACACAGAGAAAGAAGAGGAAGCAAAATAGACAGACAAATCGATATGTTTACTGGGACGAATTGTCTCAAGCGTCAGCAGACATCATACGGACTCCTTTCTCCCGCCGCTGCCCCCCCACTAGTGGCTACCTACTAGGCGATGGGTTCGGGTTCGGGAGCATCCTTCCTGGTGCCGCGCCGAATTCCCCGCTGTTGTGGCGCAACATAACCGTCAGCTCGAACAGATCGTTCAAGATGATAGTTGTCTGCTGCGCGCCAAACACGATGTTCACGACCGAGAAGACGCGTTCCATCATCGCCGATGATGGCTGAAAAAGCCACAGGTTTCGGACCAGATCGAACCACAAGGGAAGTTGCTCCTTGTAGCTTAGCCAGAAGTCCCTAGAGACTCTCTTCAGATGGCTGACCGCTGACCTGGCTTTGAGCTGAGCGACAGAGCGACCTACGCTATGTGACCCCAAACCCCGTTTTCAGGGAGTTCGAATCTAACTGCGTTATTTCGGTGCACAAAACGTGCCTTATTGCCCCTTTTCGAGCGCAGGTACGTTGCCTTACGGGAGTAAGGCACGTAAGGCACGAAACAGCGTCTAAGGCAGGGCTCTGCTGAGAAAGGGCTCTAAGGCATTCTTTAAGGCATGACTTATTCGCTAGGGCCTAATTGTTGCTGATACTCGCTCTTACGCACCAATTCACAACCTGGTTCTCAAATGTTGTACCTGGTACGAGGTACATACTGCAGTACGGCAGAGGTCGTTTAGCTTCGGTTGACGTTCACGGTCAGTCATACGGATCGCCATGGGGGTTTCCTACTACTGCTGACCGCTACTTACTGTAGTTATTTTGAGTTTTCTACCGTATCAGATATGATACCATATTGTACGGGTATCTTCGATAGAGCCTGTCGATTACCAGGTACTGTATATCGGTACCCGGGGAATGCTTGATGGGCGTACCGAACTTACCGAAATGTCGGGTACCGGCATAGACGTCGTACTGAACTTACCGAAGTGTCAGGTACCGTTATTGAAGTCGTGCCGAGATTTCCGAAGTGTCGGGTACTATTAATACTGTAGTTTCAGGTTCTTACCGAACCATACCGGGTTGTTCGGTATTGACATGAAGGGCACACGTGATCCGGGGCAATAGACATGAGAACGTATAGTTGCTCAGGAGTATTAGTTCTGACAGGCGATGCAAATGGCGGAATAGGGAAACCTCAATAGCCCACCGAGTTCTCTTCTAGCACTGCTTCCTGCGTCCGGTACGAGTATCTCCTGATTTCTGCACCCTACGTAGCTATGCCTAGGAGGGAGTGAGAGAGGCAGCGATGGAAATCACGAATACCATGATGGATGATATACTACTCAGCACCGACATACCTGCACCCATGGCATATATGGCGTCGACGGCACGGGCAAGTCATGGTGGATTTGGCCTTGTGGTCGGGATAGCTCCCGCTTCACGGCACCGGTGCGCATTTGCCGCTAGAGACAGTTTTCCTGTCGGTGTTGTTGTTGTAGCTGCTGGAATGACCGTTGGAGTTGCGCTCGACGTTGCGCTCGTAGCTCCCGCGGCGGTAGGACAGCATGCACTGTTGCCGCTACCAGAAGGCGTCCATCGTTGAGCATACCATGCGCTGGGTTGATAATGCCCGGGGCGTTTAAATGATCCTGCCTGCAAGTCTTCATGCTGTGATCCGTCGCGCTGCTGTTGAGGCAGCGTCCTCCATGTTCACTGAGGGCCTGTGACCTCGCGGAGTTGGCCAGTAGCGGCAAGAAGAGCCTAGGGTCCGATGCGGAGGAAACGTTAGGGAGACTGCGGACAACTCGACCCCGCACCTCAACGGCCAGTCGGCGGCGTTGTTGGAGAGGGGTTGAGATGATCGGTTACGTTCATGACCAGGGAGTTAAGGGGAGATCCCTGCGCGTGGAAGTGCGAACCACGTGGGCGCTGCTACTGGGCCGGGGGTAGGTTCGAAGAGAGCGAGATGGTTCCGCCGTTGGACTGGACGTAAAACCTCTTACCGTCGGTGGCCGGCGTCTTGTTGGTCGTCCTCATGACCATGGTCGAGCCATAGTCTACCGTGCATGCGATTTGGCGAGCTTTCGACGTTCTCGCGACCATCAAGATTCGTGCTGCTGCTCGTACATCAGTGTAGATCAGTTGCTTGTAGTGCTCGTAGGTCATGCCTTTCCGGGACAAGGCGTCAGTGAGATGAAACGATTCAGGGTGGCCGTCCCGATCAGTCTTCCGCACACGCAAAGCATGCGTCGACTGTTCAGACGGACGCTGCTGAGAGCACTGCTGCAGTGTGTCGTGTTTGTTTGTTTGTTTGTTTTTTAAACCACCTCTTTTACGTTCCAGCCCTCTGCACAAAAGCCGTGGTCACAGGTATATTCCCTTTTCTGTATGGCACGCTGATAGCTATGGCACGCCGTGCGTTCGTGCCAAGGCAGCTACACGTTATGTTTTTACTCGCAACGATGGGACGCTAGACAACGAATACAAAACCATGAAATCGCCGGTGCGTCTCGCGCTATGTAACAGGATTCCCGGCAGCTATCGGAAAGCGGACGGAGATGGCTTCCGGCGCCGGTGATGGACGGCAGCACGTGCAGCAGCATGGCTCCGGTCTTGACGCTCGCAACCGCAACCGTCGACGAAGGTGTGACGTCGTCCATGCTGCAAGAAGTGGCGTCTGGTGTGGTCTAGTCTCAAACAATCTAACTGCTGCTCGAATAGATCGTCACCAGGTTTTTTTTTTGGCATCAAGGCGCTTGCTGATTGGTCTGCGGAGTCTTTTTACAATTTTGAAATAGAGCATCCCACACTAGTTCCAAGTACCATGCCTCACAGAAAGGGAGGGAAAGCTGCTGACTATTTTTTTATGGTTTCATGCGTTCATGAAGTGCGGAGATCTACGTATATATAAACGATTGTTCCCTCCGTGCCCGCGAAAAATAGAGGGCTCACGGATCGCCTGCCTTGCGCCGTCGTGTCTTCCGCATGATCGTGGACCGGGTCACCGCAGCTCTGCCAGCACTAAACTTGTCATCGTACGTATGCTTCAGGGGATAACTGCTCCGTTGTGGAGTGATGTTTCGAGAAACACCAGTGCCCTTTCCAGATTTCCCCCGGCTCTGAGCTTCCGGGTAGTTGCCAGGGAAGGTACGTGGCGCTAGGAATCCCTCTCGTTGCCGCTTTCCCCGGCCAGCATGCCCAATCATTTCCTCTGCTCGAAACCCCGTCCTTCACCACAGCAGGGGGCATCCGGGTGCCAGAACGTCGATGCAGGCGGAAGGGTTTGCCGAGGAGGATAGCTACGCGACGTTGACTGGCATGGAGATGAAAGAAAGGTTTGTCTCGTCTCGTGGGGGGCTGGGGTTGACCCAAAAGCGTGTGTCGGCGCACGATGCGTTCGGTTTGCCGTATTGTTTCGGGGGGGCATAGCATCCAGAACCACATGTGGTGCGCAAGCATTTACATTGGGAGATAACATTCTTGTTGGGCACATCATGGGTTCTGATTACTGTGCCTCCCCCGTAAGGTCGTGATATTGGTAGTCATTCGGCCTGTGTGAATTTAGGTGAATGACCGTCGTGTGTCCATGCGGTCAGCATTCGATGCTGTTGGTGGCATCGCTGTCAGACGATGCTCGGGGGAAAGGGGGGTATGCAGGGCGATCGCAAAACCAAGACGGCAAGAATGGTTGATGACACGCACATACCTCCGCGGCGCAAGGCCAAAATACCAAAAGGCTTACGCAGCAGAAGTGGCGCGATATCGATGAAGGCGTTCGCGGAGCCGACAAAAGCCAACCCCCGCCATCACCGGATACACGCCTTCCCCACTCGCCAATGGGGAACATTTTTTTTGGGTTATGTAGCACTACTCGCTTGACCTGCTTGATCCCCTTCCCACCAGCCAATCGTAAACACGTGCTGGTTGTATAGCACCACCCGCTAGCCTAATCAATCGCGGTGGCTGCTAGCACTGTGGAGTAGGCAAGTGGGCAGGTGCTGTATAACCAACACAAGATGTGCTTTCGGGTTCGTTCCTATCTCACCGTGCTGCATCGACCCCCTCCTTCCCTCCCCTCCCTCGCCTCGTGCGACCGCAGCTCCAGCTTAGGTTTGCAGCTGACGACGCAGGCGATCGACGCCCTCTTCGCGTTCGAGCCGTTCTTCGATTTCGCGACGGTCAAAGCGCGCGAGAAGATCGTCAAACGCGCCGACTCGCTCGGCGTGGGGTGGGGGGACCGCGTGGACTCCATGCGGCGGAACATGGATCAGTTG
This sequence comes from Nereocystis luetkeana, assembly GCA_031213475.1. NCBI lineage: Eukaryota > Phaeophyceae > Laminariales > Laminariaceae > Nereocystis > Nereocystis luetkeana. The sequence continues at coordinate 4,010,252 of JARUPZ010000030.1, read as the reverse complement.
CAGGCCGAATACGACGGTCTGCTTGACACCAAGGTGTGGGTGCGGTGAAATGCTTGTATCGTTGTGGGCGGAAACGTTCCGTGCCGTGTTTCTTGCTTGTGGATAGAAAGTTTTTTTCATGCGGTAGGGTATGGAGCCTAAGTTTACTTGGCCCATCTGGCCTCGTATTGATCGTCGGACCGACCGACACGTCCTGTGCCTTGCACGCTGATGCGAGGTCGTATAGCTATGTGTTTAGGTTTCGAATCGTGCGAGTGCGACCCAACCCCTCACCCCCCGCTCTTGATACTCCGGCTACACCGACGAAGCAACAAACGAACAGAAAGTTTGTGTCTTGTCCCCGCTCGGCAAGCCTTTGTTTGTCACACAGACGTACACACCAGCAGCAAGCATTTTATTTTTCACCCACACGCACGTACATCGACCCCTGCATGCCGCCTGAAGGTATGGGACTACACCCCCGAGTACTACCGGGCGCCGTTTCACTGCTACCCGGAGGGAAACCTGTGTTGGCAGGCCGCGCTGGAGGTGGAGCCCTCGGCGCTGTCGGTGCACGCCAACATCTACACGCCTAAGGGGGAGTTCGAGGCCGAAGGAGACGACCGACTTAGGAGCAACTTTCATCAGAGAATGCGGGAGATGCTTCGGGTGAGCGACGGAAGGGGTGCCTTGGGAGGGGGGGCGGAGAGGGGGGGGGTCCTCATCTGTTGCTTGCCTTAGTAATTTGACCATTGACCACGCACTCCGTTCATGACAGAACCGGAGGGGGGTGGGCGTACTCATTTGCTAATTGCCGAAGGCCATTAGATCATTGACCACGCATCCCTTTCGGGACGGAGCACCGTTTCTGGTCTCGAATAGAGACACCTCCAACATTCGGGCGCTCCTTACATTATTTCTCCGTACGTCTCGTAGATATTTGTTTTTCCTACCTAGGGGGGGGGGGGGGGGGGGGCAGGGGGGGCTTTGTATTCATGGTTGTGCCTGTCGTCGTCGTTGGAACGGCATGATCGTTGAGTTGTGCAGATGTACCGTTTGATCCCTGACGGACTGCAAAGCTGCCGAAAAAAAGGAAACTGTTGGAATCGGGACTGGTTGCTGTTCCGATAGCGAGACTCTTGGATGAAAACAACCACTGCTGTATGTACTGTCTAAGCGCGGGAAAGCTCTGACAATCGCGCGCGTCGAAACCAATGTTAAGGGACCGGAGCCGAAGGACATCCTCGACATCGGCTGCTCTACCGGGCTGTCGACCCTCAAGCTAGCGCAGACCTTCCCCTTGGCGCGCCGCATCACCGGGGTCGACCTCTCGCCCCACATGCTTGCCGTCGCGAGGCACAACCTCCGCACGAGGGAGGAACAGAGTGCGGCGCGGGGCACGGTGGAGTACTTGCACGCCGCGGGGGAGGGGACTGGGCTGGCGGACAACTCGATAGACCTGGTGTCGCTGTCGCTCACGAGCCACGAGCTTCCGGCGGAGGCCACGAGGTAGGTGCGCTTTGGCGCGCGGCTGTTTTGTTTTGTAGCGCGCTGGCGTTCCGTGGAATATGTTTGTGTTGTTGTTGTTGTTGTTGTTGTTGTTGTTGTGTTATGAGTTGCCCGTACACATGTCAACCGATTTTGCTTGACTGTGTATGTGTGTTGACCCGGATTTTTTCTTGCGACCCAAAGAGTATTACATACCAGGTACTGGTCAAGATTCTGTGCGTTTTCTTGTGTCTGTGCCGCGGATGGCAGCATGGACGTGGTTCCACGATGGAGCTTAGGGCCACAGGCCAGTTGCCTCTCCTTGTCGACATTTTTCTTGGGTTGGGTGGAAACATGGGGACAGCGGAGGCCGGCGGTTACGGGTATGCAGTTAGTTTGCGTGGTGTCGTTGCCCCAGCTGCTATTGAGGGATATTTAGGGGGTGTTGCTCTCTCTCCCCAAGCTACGAATAGTATTTTTTATCCAACAGATGGGAAGCACGGTGCGCTCTGGGACAGCGCAGCGCAATGCCACTTACTGCTGGATGCGGTTGTTTTTGCTACGGTCGACGTTTTAAGATGATGAAGGCATTGCGGCCCCTTCATGGCGATATAGCCAGCGGCCGAGAAGGCCCTACACGCAGTAGGGCATGCGAAACAGGCTGAGGGTATTAGCCGATAAAGTGGCCTTAACAGGGTCGGCGCTCAACGAAATCAGATCAGTTGCACCATCAGCAGTTCCCCCAAACTCTTCTCTTGCATTTGTGCTGTTTTATCCTCGGACATGTTTTTGGTAAGCGGTTAGCCTGTTATTTTTTCTGTTCTTCTACTACAGCAGCGCTGCTGCTGCCGCCGCCGCCGCCGCCACCGCCACCGCCACCGCCGCTGGCTTGCCTATCTGCATGCAACGTGAAACATCGGTACCTCTTTGTGCGATAGAGAGAGAGCGAGGTGTACACTTTTTGACGTTCGTTGGTGCTGTTCTCGTCGCTCATCTGTAGCAGTTTTAAGACAGCCCTTCTCTCGCACGCTCACCCTGATCGACAGGAAAGTTTTCCGCGAGGCGTTCCGAGTGCTTCGACCGGGCGGGGCCATCTCATTCATGGTGGGTTTCTACACGGAGGCGTTTTGAACGCCCATTCCCTCGACTTTCCCATCACGTGTCGCGTGTATGCACTTCGTGTGGGTAGCTGTCAATACGCTTTTTCTTTGCACACAAATGCACCCAGTAACGTTTTCGTCGCCCCCTGGATGGACGACCGCAGGACATGAACCCACTGGCACCTGCGTTCCAGAAGCTGGCGGCCAACCCGTTCGCCTTTGCCGGCTTCAGGGTGAGAACGACACCCGAACACATCGCCCTGCACCCGATTGGCTGTATATATATATTCGATTTTGTTTTTTTGTGTGGGGCCAGGCTGTTGCACTGTACTCGAGCAAATGCCGTGCGCATCGTTGCTGCTCTGATGCCATATATCGCTGTATGATTCTGGGTGTATGTCTTGTGTGTCCATGCTGTGCTTATCTCTCTTCTTGGTAACACCCCGTTTTAAGGCGCCGTTTTTTTTTTTTTGACTGGTATCTTGAAATAAGCCAAGCTTTTTTACAACCTACAACTGTTCTGACATGCTTGTCACGTATTCGCACAACTTGACGAGTACCTAGCATCGTCCGCGCACACTCGGGGTTGCCGAGTACGTACATAGGCAAGGCCGGGTCATCGAAGGGGTGATGAGGTCGACATCGCACGACGAACACGTCGTAAAACCCGGGCACAGTAACTATAGTTCGTGATGCTCACACTCGTGAGACAATCGAATGGGTCTGAACTCATGTTTGAGTTTTCATTAAACCGTTCTAAACCGCTACTTTGCCTCCAGATCGTGAGTCCGATGATTCGAAAGAGTACCGATGGTGTGCAGAACATATTAACCCCCTACGCCCCCCGCCCTCCCAATGTCTGTGCAAGCGATGTCTGCCTGGTCGGTGAAAACCCGACAAGCTCCGTCCCGGCATTGTAGGGGTGCGAGGGTCTGTGGTCATACACTTACGGTCATGCATGAGACCGAGTACATCTCTCCTATCGAGTACACCCCCCCCCCCTCTCTCAATGTCTGCCTGGTCGGTGAAAACCCGACGTGCTCCGTCCCAGCATTGTAGGGATGCGAGGGTCTATGGTCATACGACAACGGCCATGCATGAGATCGAGTACATGTCTCCTGTCGAGTACACCGCCCCCCCCCCCCCCCCCTCTCCCCCCACTGCTCGCCTACGTTTTTTCCCGCCGTTTCGTGCACCCGCTTAGAGCACTGAGCCTTACCTGTTGCAGTACATAACGCTAGACTTGGGGCAAGAGCTTGTGGAAGCCGGCTTCGTGAGTCCTGAGGTTCGCTCCAACTCGTCGAGGCACCGAACATGCGTGGCGTACGTCGATAAATAAGAGCGCAGTTTAAAAATGGTTTGAGATGGATTGGGCCAGCTGCAGTTTCCCTGGATTTTTGTGGAGCAGCTGGAGTTTTTTGTTCGGTGCAGACGTGGTTTAGGATAAGACATCGGTGTACTGGCCGTCCCCGCTCCCCCCCCCCGTTTCGTCGAACAGCTGGAGGATTTGTTTGTGCAGTCGTGGTTAAGGACAGGGCGTATTTGCCGTCCCCGCTCCCCCCTCTCACGAAGGGCGTGTTGCAGGCGCTTCGTGTATTTGCGGGTAGTATTGTTTCAGGCTGAGCGAGCATACGGCATCTACTGTAGTCTATTACGTGGTGTTGGTGCTGCTGTTCGCGCTGTATCTGAGCCGTGTTGTGCTTGGGCGGCGTCGAGAGGAAGCGTTTCTGTTTTGCGTAGGGCGGTGGTAAATAGGTTGCCGCGCCCTTGTTAACATATGGGTGGGCGGACGGACCGTCGCAGGCCGACGTGGACCGGTGCCAAAACATTTTTATAACATTGTTATAACGGAGCCATGAGAAGGCGTCGTTTATGCGGGACCAGTTGCTCGCATGTGGTCGACGACTCTTCGTTTTTCTGTCCACATGTGCGTTGGCTGGGGAGGGTGCTGTGGGAAAGTATTACAATGTACCGCTTCTTCCGAATCAAGTTGTCAAGCGTTGTCTCTTTTGGTGGAAGACCGCGATATGCGAGTGAGCGTTCGCAGCCGCTGATACTTGCCGGTTAGGGTAGCCGGTTGACCATATGTCGTAGGCAAAGTTTTGCTGGCGTCGTGGAGACGACGAGACGCTGAACCGAACGCCCAGCAGCAACAGCGGCAGCAACAACAGCAGCAACAACACTAACAATATTAACGCCCGCGGTCTAAAAACCGTAGTGCGCGTGATAAACCCGAACTCGCGTCGTTCTCTTCTTGGCTGGGAGGGAGGCTAGGGGTAAACAACAGAATCAACATATCTGTTCTACGTAGCGTTAATACTGGTGTTTTTTGTTTGATGGGGTTGCGGTGCGAGTGCCGAGGCTGACATCGCTCCTTCCCACCAATGCAACACCTATCCCTGCTGCAGCAACCGTCGGCCAACGCGAGAGATATTGGGCGTTGTAGGGAGTGGTGCGGCTAATGTTTCGTTTGCGGCTTGTAGACACCTGGTAAGTACCTAGTGCTCTGATAATGTAGTAGACATATCATACTGTAAAGCTACGGCTACTCTATGGTGGTATTAATAGTAATATGGAGGGAATGCCAATATTTACCTTTATCCTACTGTGAGTTTCGACTCTTGACTCTTGAGTACACTGCACATGCTGTAACCCATTCGGCACGGCAACATCTTGGACGGCTGTGTCAACGCGTCGAGCGCTTGGTCCTCGCTGTTTTTATGGTGGTGAGGTAGAGAGCCCTGACTACTGTAGGCTAACCTTGTACGCCTTTCCTTGAATTTCAGTACTGCATCCACGCCATAAGTGACTCGCTCACTGTACTATTCGTATACCGGCAACATCGATGAACACACATTAGTGAGACATAGCACCCGTACACCGCGCACGGGATCACCCCTCTGCGCTCTCTTTGTTGGTCGCGTACGCGTCACAACGTGGCATCGAGTCACGCGCGACAGCTAGTTCTAGTCTGCCAAAATATTGCAACCGCACGAACGACGGGCTGTGCGGGAGTCCAGCCGGCTTTTGCTGAGCTGCTATTATGCGGTGGTGTGTTGCACTCTACTTGCGGCGATACTTCGAACCCCATGATTTTATGTCATGTACATATCCATGCAGGTGGATTGGTGGTAACGGGAAGTCGATGCTACGCAGTCCAACCATACTGCCCCTCGTGCAGCCAAGTATATTATTGTTGTTCGTCAGACGCCGGGTTAGGCTCATTCTTATCGGAGAGCTTTTTTTCCTAAATTTCCAAAGTTTGGAAATAATTGGAGATATGTATCGATATACGGAGGCGTTCTGTCACTATTCGTGAAATTCTCCAGAAGCAAGAATATCAAGTTCGTTTAACATTCTAATATTTGGGGGAAAAAAACCCAGGAAAATAATATGGAAGATTAAAAAATTGCGCGAAAAACATGTCGAAAATTTGGAAAAACAGCTCTCCGATAAGGATGACCCTTAGCCCTCCCGTGACTCCTTCGTTGCCTTGACACCGCCCCTGCGGAAGACAGGCCGCAACTCAGTCCCCCGGCACGACGGGTGGTGCTGTCGTCTGCCATGCACACTCACTGCATCCTCACTCCTATCGCTATATCCTGTCAGGACCGCGCATGTAAAGAAACAGGGAGGACGACGGTTTCCGATGCCGTATTATAGGGCTTACGAGGTTCAGCCGCCGCGATCACCTTAATAACCCCTTTAGAACCGCAGTCCCATATGTGGGGACAAACCCCTTAAATTTTAAGTAGTTTGTCCCCAAAACGGGACTGCGGTTCTAAAGGGGAGCTACGAGCTCGGTGCAGATTTCCAGCAGACTTGCCCAGCCCCATGCTGTCCAAAAAAGTAGTACCACAAGTGAGTGTAGTGTTCGAGGTGTCGTGTTTAGAGGCTCCGTTGTCCCCGTCGTTCATGGGCGGGCATGGATAAAACTAGTCTGGCCGAGGGCCCTCAGGTTCATGAGTTCCGATTGTGTTACTCTAGTTCCGCGCCCGCGGCGTTGCCGGATCCCACGTACTGTCGCTGATGTGAAACAAGCAGCCTTGTCAAGCGTAAGGAAATTATTTGTTCGCGTCCTGATTGGTGTCGCGGCGCGCGGCTCCATCTATCTATCTGTAGGCCGAATGACTGGCTCATCACCTATGATACGACTCCTGCATCTAGGTCGGCGATCTGCCAAGCTGGCCCTGGGGTCGGTGTCGCCATCCTCTACTGCTGTACTGCAAGATTCCGTCATAATTGTTCTGACGGGTCTTCTTTATGTGGGGTCTCGGACCAATCCCTCGGCTTCCCGTCAACAGCAGTGATGATGCTGGATATTTGATTGGATATTTTCTCCCGCGCAGCGTACAACACGGCCGAGCGCTCTAAAACTCCTCTTCTACAACGGCCACTCGCGAAAAAAATGAGCTACAGCAGCGAACACTATCCCCCACCTTCCATTCATCGACTCAACGCCTATATGTACAGCAGCTTGGCGTTCATCAAGCTGGCCATGGGATCGGTGCTGTCATCTTATCGGCTTTCGCCATGATCGATCGTCGTTCCGGATCTGCAACTTGGATCTTGGACCAGTATAATATCTTGGCTTTCCGATAGTGAAAGGTGGGCATTTCATTTTGATATATCTTCGCGTCGAGCGCATAACGGCCGAGCGCTCGAACTCCTGTACAACGGACACCCGTGATCCAATTGTACCACCGACTCGTCGCCAGCATGCACAGCAGCTTGGCGTTGAGTAAGGCCCTGGGCTCAGTGTTATCATCCTATCAGCTTTCGCCACGATCGATCTTCGTTCCGGATTTGCACCTTGGAACTAGGAGCAGTGTATCTTGGCTTTCAAAACAACATTTTGAGTGAGGCGTTAATATTATATTTTGATATCTTCTCGCGTGTTTAACGGCCGAGCGCTCGAAATCCTCTACAACAGATACCCGTGAACAACGGTGCTACATCAGCGAGCACTATCTCCCACCTTCTCTCTTGACCGGCTCGTCACCTGTATGTGGTGTAGCTCGGCGTTCTTTGACTTTTCCGTGGCAGTTCCGCAGCAGTGCCCCATGACATGCCGCGGCAACTCACGGCAGAGTAGTAGTAGTAGTAGTAGTAGTAGTATTACGGGGGACCATAGTTAATAGGACCTACGGTGCAATCAAAAACCTCTATATTTCGCTATTTTTGCTAACAATATTTGGTCCTACCAGGTATTAACTATGGTCCACCGTAATAGTAGTAGCACCCACAGCATGCCACGACGACATACAATGCCATCATGCAGCCCACGACATGCAGCCTACGACATGTGTCATGTCATACAGCGGAACGTTTGGCGCGGCAAGCCCTGCGGCAAGCGCTGCGGCAACCCTCACGGCAGATGGTGTTGTTGAACATGTCGCTCTACCTGCTATTAATAGAGCACTCAGTCAGCTGACTGAGAGGTATAACAGGTAGACTTGTTGTGCTATATACCAGGTAATCAACAAAAAAAACGTACCAGGCACGTGTTAATCTCGCCTACTACTGTTTATTACAATCGACAGTCAGTCGTGGTGCTTTCGGGATATGTTTCCGCGTGGATATTGGATTTTTTCTCGCGTGATTGGTAAAACGGCCGAGCGCTCCAACTCAGCAGCCACCAAAACATCGACGCTGCTTGCAGCGAGCACCTTCTGTCCGACTGGGTCATCGCCAATAATATTGATGCATGGTACATGCTGTATTCTGTAGCTCGGTGTTCAGCGAAGCTGGCCCTGGGTTCGGTGTCGGCATCTCTACTGCTGTAAAAGCCCTTCGCCACAATTATTCTGCAGGGTCTGCGCCTTGGAGCCATCTCTTACTACTCACTTCTTGTTTTCAGCCCCCCGCAAAGAGCATTTGGAATGAGTGGTGAATGAGATGGATTTTGGATCATTTCTCACGTTCAGCGTATAACGGCCGAGCTCTCTAATTCAACAGCCACCATAACAGTAACGATGCTGCTCCAGCGAGCACCTCTTCTATCTGACCGGGTTGTCACCTACCAGGTACCAGGTACCAGGTACGATACTGCCGCTGCACGTATCTCGGCTTTCAGCAATGCTGGCCTTGGACTCGGGGGCCGTCTCTTGAGTTCCCACCCTTGCCCCACCCACCAACTTATAATAATGCGGTGGATTGTGGATATTGGATATTTTCTCGCGTAAAACGTGTAACGGCAGAGCGCTCAATCTCAGCGACCACCGAAACAACAACGCTGCTGCAGCGAGCACTTCCTACCCGACCGGGTCTACTACTACTGCTGTTGCTGCTGTGTATGTTAGTCGGCGTTCAGCAAAAGCTGCCTCCCTGGGCTCAGTGTCATCATCCTCTCGAGCTTTCGCCACGATCGTCCTGCCGGGTCTGCATCTTGGAGCCATCTCCCGGACTCCAGTCAAGAAGAGTGGGGGAGAGTTGATTGTTGTCTCATGTCGATGTTGCCTAATTGTGCTCGCGTAAAGCGTGTAACATCAGTCTCAGGGGATATACACACAGCCTTAGGAACCCTACGCAACCCTAGGGGCGAGGGTGGATTCCTTGGGAAAATGGACCAGACAGCAGCAGCAGCAGTGTCCATGCGTTTGGTTTTTACGCACAATAATGTTGCACGTACACAACAAAACACCTGGCACATGTACGTAATCAGCATGATCAGCACGCACTATTGATGCATGCGCGAAAGAGCCTGGACGGACCTAGAGAGGCTGGATAGATAAGACCATGACGATGAGAGAAGAACCAGCAAAAAAAAAAAGCGTACATTAAGAAGTGCCCCCCCCCCCCTCAGAAGAAAACGAGGGACGGACATCTCGTGCCTGAAACAAGCGCACAGACCAAACCAAAAGAACAGACAGCCCCAAGGCGGGCAGACAAAAGAGCCCGCAAACCTTCCTGAAATGCACTTCCCGCCGTGCCGCTCCAACATAGCAACAGCCCGCCGCTATTTAGCCTTTGTGTTTGTTTGGTGGGAGGCAAGAAAGCGGTGGGGGGAATCACACGACGGGGAGACGGGGGGGGGGGCACAAACCGCCATTCCCCGAACGAAGATTACCGCCGATGAAGGGGAGCGCCCATCGCCCCGTTATGAACCTATACCATTCGCATATATTTACCGCGCGCTAAATAAACACGGCACATAAAACTTCAACAAAGCGACGGACGCCAAGGCCTGCTTCTGAACCAGCCTCCCTTTGAACCCAGTGCGGGTACACTACAACAACAAAAAAACGTCTCTCGAAAGAACCGTTACTTTCCTCTCTTCGTTTTGCCTGTTTTTTTTTGTTTTCTTCACGCAGAGCCCCCCCCCCCCCCCCCCCCCCCGCCATCGGAGTTCAGATGTGGACAAAAAAACATTCGTCGTCGTCCGGTTGCCCTGTTCCTGACCTTCGGAAGCGCGTTTGAAATAACACAGCCTGTGGGCAATGGACCGCCAGACGGTTGTGGCGGCGGCGACGTAGTCCCCCCCTGAGCCACTATCACCACGCGTGTAAACAACACCCCACGAAACCGCGACGCTGGGCCACCCGCGCCTGACCCCCAACCGCCTGCCCAAAAACGTCCACCCGTTTTTCCAGGAGAGCCATGACACGGCGACTACATCCTCCTCCCCCCTACCCCCCCCCCCTCCCCCCCCCCCCTATCCTGCTAGGTTACGGTTGTAGAAACCCCGTTGCAGGCACCCACCCAGTTGTACAATGGGGGGAAGGTTTCCTTAACGATGTTACACGCAGGATACGTGTTGTCGATCCCCCTATCCGAAACGCTCACAAAAACGAGTGCAAAACCCACACAATCAACCACCCCCACCACTCCCCTCCCCCTGCTCCCCTCCTCAGACTTTCGAAAACCTTCCCTCCTCGTCCACAAACGCGCACGAACGCACCGCCTCGAACCTAGGAACGGTGTCAAGCCTCCAGTCCTTCGATAAAGCCTTCTGTTCGCCTGACTAGTGGCAAGAGGAGCAGGGCGAGACAAAAACATTGGGCGGGGGGGGGGCTATCCTATCCCCCCTCCCCCTCCTCTCCTCCCCCCCTTTCCGGCTGGCAAGAAGAGCAGGGCGAGACAAAAAAACAACGAGGGTATTATCCTATCTCTCCCCTCCCTGCCCTCTCCCCCCCGTCCTAGAGGCCGAAGGGTGTACCCTATCCTCCCCCCCTCCTCCCTGCCCCCCCCCCCCCTCTCCCCTCCCCTACGACAACAACCAGCGGGGGAAGAAGATAAGATGTTTAGCAGCATCCGCCGCCTGACCCCGCGCCCGCCACTTGTGTGGAGGCGGTAAGCCTCGTGCCGCCGCGAGGCGCCCCCGTGGGCTGGCTCTTCATGCGGGACTTGATCTGGCTCGCCATCATCATGAAAGCCTTCTCGACGTTCGAAGCGTTCTTGGCCGAGGTCTCCAGGAACTCGATCCCGAGGGTGTCCGCGAATGCCTATATAAAAAAAGTCGAAAAAAGAGGGGGGTAGGTCGGTTGTCGCAAAACAAAAAAGAAACATGTTGAAATACACCTGGTACGCTGATAGTTACGTTACGCGTGCGGCAAGCTAAAAGAACAAAAAAAAACGGAGAAAAACAAACAAACTACTGCTGTATCTCCACACGTACGAGCGGATCTTTTTTAGTAGCTCACCTTGGCCTCCTCTGTGGTGACCGCGCGCTTTGCCTCGAGGTCGCTCTTGTTTCCCACCAGCAACTTGTTCACGTTTTCGCAAGCATACCTTAAGCAAAAGACAACAAAACGCACGCAGCATGAGCACAGCAGCGGCAAAAATCGCATACCCAGGTTCCAACCGACACCAGGAAAGGAGCAAGAATCAATCACACCGGGAGCAAGGACGCTCTGAACACCTGATTTTTGAGACCACGGGCTAGATTTTAGGGGAATACGCTACGTGTACCGGACCCCCACATCGTCACCCGCATCACCACAGTCAGCGCCACCATTACAATCACCATCATCATCATCATCATCATCATCGCCATCGCCATCATCAACCATTGGTGAAAGTCAACCATTGGTGAAAGGCTTAGGCTTTTCCTGTGAGAATTAGTCTACACGCCGGACAGAGAATCGGCTCTCGCTTGGTGGTCAAATATATTCCCGTGGGAACACGTACCCCTGATCTGTGTCATCTATACAGCTCATGCTGCCGAGTGGAAGCCGGGTGGTCTGCATGTTATCACCGTGTTTCCTTGGGTTGGGTCTGTACTACATATAGATCGTGCACAGCGCCTCAGGACGGCAGCTTAGGGTCTAGATGATCTATCTGTAGATATAATATCTGTAGATGATCTATCTGTAGATGATCTATCTGTAGATGACCTATCAGTCCGACGTTGTGAAGGAGTCCGTTCACACTACACGTTCACCTCTGCGAAGCATAATGCTCCACATAGTTCAGACCAAACCATTATATATTAATAGGAAGGCGGTCTACAGCAGCAGTCTGCAGCAGTAGTCTATACGAATAACATACCAGAGTGCAAACGAACACACCTGGCATGAAACGAAAAGTGATAAACGACACGTCAGGCCACAGGGAGTAGCACACCGTGTCACTAGAGCAGTCGCCTTACTATGGCATACTCGGCAGGTAGCGTTTTCGATGCTTCCACACCTGTCACAATCTGTAGGCGTCTCTAACAAACCTAAACACCCCGTCCAACGCGCGATCGAACGTATCACACCAAGCTTAACTCTTATAGCACCGCAGTCCCGTTTTTGGGGACAAACTACCAAGAATTTGACAGCTTTGTCCCCACAACGGGACTGCGGTGCTATAAGGGTTAATTAAGCTTGCAAGTACATAGGAAAAAGGTACGTATGCAGTCTTAATTACACCTTTCAGGACCACACCCTCCCGTTTCGGGGACAAATTACTTGGAAATAGAGGCAAGTACATGCTCCATGTACAGCAGTGCGGTACTATTACGGGGGCCCTTAGTAAATAGAACCAGATACTGTTAGTAAAAATAGCAAAATATATAGGATTTTGTGTATACCGTAGGTCCTATTTACTATGGTCCCCCGTAATAAAACCCCACGGGTTTCACACCTCCCACAGTTCATGATCTAGACCCTTCCAAGGCAGATAGATCGTCTACAGATCATCCTGCATGATCTAGCTCATGTTGCCGGGTGGGACCCCTACACTCTGCACCGTCTATAATAGTACCTGGTACATGTTTCCTGGGTCGGATCTGTTCTATATAGTATGCAGATCCTGAACACCATTTTCCCAACGGCAGGTGGGAAAATGCAGATCATGATCTATCTGTACATGATCTATCTGTAGGCGTGAAATATAATTTGAGCCGACGAACAAACCCATGGCCTGCGTGCAGAACGGATAACACCGGGCAAAACACGGATGGGACACCGGGTAGTTTCATGTCGATATTTTCAGGGGCTCCGTCAAGTCAGATTATAGTTTGGCCCCCCAAAAAGTGCTGCCTCTATGCATCGTGTGGCATAATGCGTCCGGGATGGTGTGGGGAGGGTAGGGGGGGGGGGTGGCATCGGGGTTCGTTAGCCATCGACCGAGTCACTCTATGGCATCATCTGTGTGTTTTACGAGGAATGTTTCGGCCTGGGGGGGAAATAAGCACTCGCCGAGGCATCAGAGCATCGTGGTACGCAAACGAATTGCACGACGAAATCTTCGCTCAGAGGCTAAATAAAACACCCCTCGAAAAACGCACACAAGTGCTCAAGAGGGACTCGGGTCTAGAGTCACAACAACCCCGACATCACCCCCCCCCCCCCCCCCGCCCCCCCCCTTCCCCTCCCCCCCCGAACCATTCCGTCTGCTATTGCGAACAAACCCGTGTACTGTGAATTACTCCGTCCCCAAACTCGCCCTCCACCCGACGCTCGTCGCAACTCCTCGGCTTTTTACCCCGGGCGAATACCCTCCCCGTCGCTAGCGATGACTGGTAAACCTACACGCCTACATGCCCTCTTCCTTCGGGATCCCCCGTACATACACCTCAAGCCTACTGCACCGTGCCTATGATATGTACGCCCCCAATCAAGCGCAAGGAGGAGGGGCACCCACCTGTCGATTTCGTGGAGCCACTGCTTGACGTTGTTGAAAGACTCCTTGTCGGTGACATCGTAGACGACGATGATGCCGTGGGCTCCCCGGTAGTACGAGGAAGTGATCGTCCGGAACCGCTCCTGTCCCGCGGTGTCCCACTGCCACGAAAAAACGCCATATATAGTGGAAACCCCGAGACATGTGAGAGTGAGGCCAGGCCGGAGAAAAAAACACTACGTAGGGAAACTCCGAGACTTGTGAGGGTGAGGCCAGGCCGGAGAAAAAGCCATTACGTGTGGAAACCCCGACGAACAAGACGGTGGCGCCAGGCCGGAGAAAAAAACATCACGTATGGAGACCCCGAGGAACGTGAGGGTACCAACAGGCCGGAGAAAACACCACTACGTATGGGAGTCCCGATAAACGTGAGGGTGCCGCCAGGCGAAAGAAATGTCACAAGCGATGGCCCGGAGATCATGAAAAGACGCCACAGTGGAAACTCCGAGAAACGTGAGAGTGATACCGGGCGGAGAAAAAAACACTACGGAAATCCACTGCGGCCATGCACCACATGAGTACAACCCCCCTCCCCCCCTAAACAACTGGTCGATGTTCAGCAGCTGCAACTAAAAGCGGGGCCGACAGCTCCACGCCTCGGCGCGGACTTTTATTTTGTAACACCCATGAAACGCGCGTGCTCAAGGCATATACAGCTTTTGCTTGTTTGCTTTCGCAGGGTGGGGAACAAATGAGAAGAAAAAAAGCATCTCCCCCCGCAACCACAAATCCATCTCCTTGACGGTACATCTTACCGGTATTTGTATATAGCACTCTGCGCGCAAAAGTAAGCACCACTTGGTATTGGTATTAGTGTTCGATGGATACCTATATTATCGGCCAGAGCGGTCCGTAACAGCGCATTGAGCGACCGCTGCACCGCACGCATGTGCAAGGCTTGCTACACTCACTTTTACTTTCCGACCTAACTCATAGGAGGTTTTGCCCTCAGCGATCTTCTGGGCAAACCGTGGTCACAGGTGTCGTCCCTTCTCCCCCCCGGTACGTGCCTTTATTTTTTTTGTCGCGCGTAGGGTTCAGCATTCCCACTGCTCGTCGTTTTTTTTCCATCGAATGTAGCTAACTCACGCTCCCGCGCTACATCATTTTTTTTCATGCAAGAAAAAGTCCCTACGAGCATGCACTCGGCGAGACTTGAACGCACGAAATTTATCTTGACAGGCACGCACGCGGACCACCTACCAAGCCACCGGGGACGCTGTGTACTCGGGAAATATCGCACTCACTATTTGAAGCTTGATGGTCTTGCTGTCAAGCTCGATGGTGCGGATTTTCTGCGATTCGTGCGGGAAAATTGGAGCGGAAGCGGAAGAGCAGGAACGGAACAAAAACACAACATGTGAGGACCGCATCGAAGAGGCAGTGGGCCTGCGGGGGGAGGGGCAACAAACGCGCGAGAAGGCGTCCACCTCAGATGGAAGGGGTTTTCCAAATTTACGTGGCAACCACAGTTGCGCCACTTTTCAATGGGCGAATGTTTCACTCGGGGGGGGAGGCTGCTGTCTAGTCTACGGCCAAGGAGTGGGTCGGAGACACCGTTTGCTGTGCGTAGTCTGAACAAGCACGCCGCGTGGCGAGTCGACTACCTGGGACCATCATCAACCCAACGCCGCTTTCACGGAGCGTCACCTGCAAGCGAAAACAAATACCAGGGGGGGGGGGGGGGGGGGGGAAGCCTCTCGTAGGACCCACAGCAGCAGGTCCGGCGGCACCCTTTGCCCGTGACGATGGCATCACCTCACGTGCCGGTAAGTCATCGATCCATAAACCAATCATTTCCAACATCAGACGACGGGAGACTCACGAAGCTCTCAACCCTGTACGAGCACCGCAGTTCCGTTTAGGGGGGACCAGCTATTCAAGAATTTGAGCGGTGCGTCCCCGAAATGGGACTGCACTTTATTGCCCATTCAGCACTGCACTCCTATTTTGGGTACGACTTACTTGAAATTAGAGTCACATACGTACATCTATATTGTAGTTATTATAAACATACTTACAGTACGTTTATCCTTTTCTTAAAATCACTTGATTATAACTGCCTCACGCTCAGCGAATCTACCACGATATTTTGTCGCTTCTACGATCTTTGCTTTCTTCGCGTTCTTTGCTTTCTCTGCGTGCTTGATTCTCGAACCACACTCTTTTTCCCCGGAACCAAAAGAAAAAAATATCGGAAAAAGAAGAGGTCGATTTTGTTTTTTCAGCGGTTTGGCTCTCTTTCGCTTTTTTTCACCGGCTTGTTGAAATTTCTCTTGCATTTCAGTTTTTTTTTCTTATTTTTTCTTCTTTCGTTTTGTGTGCGTGCGTGTAGTCGGAGCACGGCAACGCGGGCGAGCCCGGCGCCGTCGCGGGTGCCGGCGGATGTTGGCGGGTTGCACGGAGCGCGGTCGCCATTTTCGTGGCTAGGCGTCGTGTGTGCCTCGAGACACAAGGGAAGCATGGATGGGCTCTGTCTGGCCTCCATATATAAAAATAGACTGAGTATGTACGAGTCCATGGTCGTTCGGGATTACAAGCTAATAATCAAGCGGTGCTCATTTTTGCAAACCAAGCTGAACTATACAAAGAGACGACGCCGTCTGAGCACCAACATTATCGAGCTGGCGAACGAGGGTCACGGTGAGCACCGGGTTTCACGCTTCACGCGGGGTGGGCGACGGGGCTCACTGTGACAAGAGAGTGAGGAAATATTTACCCGGACCGAATCGGTGGCGAGGTGGTCGCGAGAGGGGCGGGTGGCGTATGAGGCTGAGAGAGAAGCTCTGCTGTTCATTTTTTTTCTTTTTCTTTTCAAGACAATTATAACATGAGAGGGGACGGGGATTATTTTTTCTTTCCGAAATTTCGGTTTCATTTTTCATTGTTTCTGCGGTGCTGCTGCTGCTGCTGTGTCGTGCTTTCTCTTTCGTACATACCAGGTACATACCTGGTACAGCATATCAAAATAACGTAAGTTCCCTACCTGGGGTATGTATCATACGTACGTACGGCATGTGACTCCTGGCATTATCAAGTCGCCAATTTGCATTTACAACGATCATAAAAAATGTATATTCAATCATCGACCTTTTGTCCGCTTCGCGTAATTCGATGTACTTTTCCTTCCTGAGCGAGCGTAGCAGGCCGCCCGCGGAGCGAAGCGCCTTGTATGTGTACCAGATATACGTTTCTGTGCAGTGCAGAGCTAAAACGTTCAACAATCTCGACGATAACACGTATGATCTGCATGCATGCATGCGCCAATCATGAAGCTGGTAACGAAAAAAAACGCCGATTGACACCAGCTGCGTCTTGCGGCACAAGCTACGCCCAGCGCCACTGGCTCCGGTCTTGACCCTTTTAGGACCGCAGTCCCGTTTGGGGGACAAAGTACTTGGAATTTGACTGGTTTGTCCCCAAAACCGGGACTTGCGGTTCTAAAAGGGTTAACCCCTCCAAAACATACAACGAAATACGCATTCGACTCTATAACTTCAACCACCGGAGAATTTCCCCCCCAAACGTCTGATTTTTCAGCCAAAAAGAGTTTTTATAAGAAGTACTATTAATATATACCCCTGCGGGGAAAAATATGAGGACCGGTCGGTCTCCATATGAGGACCATAGTAAATAGGACCAAATATTGTTCGCCAAAATAGGGAAATATATAGGTTTTGTGTCTTTCGTAGGTCATATTTACTAAGGTCCCCCGTAATAGTGTCTAATCGCTCCGAACATTTCCACCCAGTGTGCTCATATTACTCAACTATATTCGTTTGGGCTGGTTGGTGCTATCGCGGGGGGCCATAGTAAATGGGACCTACGGTGAAAACACAAAAACCTACCTGGTATATATTTACAACTTTTTATCAACAATATTATGTCCTTTTTACTATGATCCCCCGTGATAGTTGACCCGTGACTCCTTCTTTTAGTACCGAGTAGCTTTCAAAACTTGAAAAAAATAAAATGTAGCTTGCCCTAAAATACTCGAAAATACGCGTCCCTTCTTTTTGTTTCGTCCGATTGCTTTTGACACACCATTCTTATCCAGTGGCTACGTACGCGTACATACAGCAGTAGCTGGTACGAGGAACGAAAGCCTGCTTGCTGCGGTAAACTCCCTTTTCAGCTTGCGACCCTCCCCCCCCCCCCGGATCGGAAACTAAACTAACCCATTGAAGCTGTCATCCATATGCAAGTCCGCCTCACAAGCGTTTTTTAGTAGGATGGAGCTCACCCTTCATGCGACTCGCCGGACACCTCACGGTGCTTCGCGCCTGGTGCAAGCAATGTCTGCCTGGTCGGTGAAAACCCGACATGCTCCGTCCCGGCATCGTAGGGATGCGAGGGTCTATGGTCATACGATTACGGCCATGCATGAGATCGAGTACATCTCCCCTATCGAGTACCTCCCCCCCCCCCCCCCCCCCCCCCCCCCCCCCCGGATCTCGAGTCGCACCACATACAACCTATTATTGCGTGCCTATACTGCCAATATTTTGTGCCGTGGCCGATTTTCTCCGAAAAGAGTAGGAAAAATATTTTAAAAAAAAATCCAACCAACGTCTCATTAGGTACTGCCAACATTTGCATGGTAAGCACTCACAAAGTCCACCCCGATGGTGGAGATGTAGCTCTCCGTGTACGTGTCATCCGCGAACCGTAAAAGCAGACACGACTTCCCCACACCCGAGTCTCCGATCAACAGCAACTTAAACAGGTAGTCACTGCCAGCCGGGGAACCGCGATGCAACAGCGATGCAGAAGGAGAAGGAGGAAGGGGATGAGTGGAGGGGGGGGGGGGGGGAGCGAGGAGGAGGAGGAGGAGGAGGAGGAGGGGTGGGAGGGGGAGGACGACGAGGCGGTTGCCACGGGAGGGGTAGCAGGGTTGGTTGACATGAAGAACAAAAAGGCTTTTAACAGTAACAGCTCGGGTGCGTTATATGGTAGCCAAGCCTTCCGCCATAACCGATTCCCATTGAATATGTAACAATATCACAACCGATCCCGATACAACAACCATAGGAGAAGGAAACGGCAAAAAAACAAGACAAAAACACAGCACAGCTTCTACCCCAACAGCGGCGATGATCGAGTTTCATTGTGCCAAATTCGTCCACAAAGGCACGAAATCACGACGACGCCCGCTGCGCACGTATCAGGCAGCGGCGGTCGGCGTCACATACCCGCTATATATATACCCGGACAATACATTTACGGGGGGCCATGGTAAATAGGACCATATATTTTTACTGTAGTAAAAAAAGGGAAACATCGAGTTTTTTTTTCTGTACCGTAGGTCTTATTTACTATGGTCCCGCGTTGAAGTACAATCAAGATGACACACTACCCCCTGAGACGAATTTCAGACCCGGTTTCCTCCAAAACATGTCTTAAGGGGGGCACACGCACTGAAAACGGTGGGCTCTGGAAATATTTTGTCGAGAAGGTTGTATGGACGTATCGCTGTTCGTACTCAGTACGCCCTCCCAGTTGTCGAGAAACCCAGCTTTGAAAAATCGTCCGAGGGGGTGTGTTATCTCATCACCGTAGTGTGATAGTGTCATAAGGTATGCAGGACAGGTAATCGAATCCGACCTGATGATCCACGTACACTCTGGGGCAGATGCCACGCCTGATTGGTACCAATAAAGCTGTAGTAGTAGTAGCTCATGTTGCCCGGTGGGAGCCAAAAAAATCTGCACCATCTATTACGGGGGACCATAGAAAATAGGACCTACGGCATACACAAAAACCAATATATTTCCCTATTTTTACTAACAACATTTGATCCTATTTACTATGGTCCCCCGTAAGACCTATGCCAATGGTACAGCGAAGTTGCAATAAAAAGTTTGAATTTCAAAGATACCCGCCGAAAAAAATCAGAACACGCTTCTTATGGGCCACCTAAAAAAAAAACAAAGTTCCCAACTTTTGGGAAAAGCCCGAAAAAAGCAAATCTGGGGCCGATGTTGGGCCAACATCGGCTTGAGAAAAACTCAGGCCGATCTTTGGTTCGAAGCGGCGAGATTCCGAGTCCTCGACAGACATCGATCAACAAAACCAACGATTGCGTCATGAATTCTGAACGGAGTGCGCTCGTTAGGGGCTCCGACCCACCCTAGGGTCACCGTCTTCACACCATGGCCGGTGCCTTGTGGCGGGAGCTGACCAGGCGTGTGATAAAAAACATTTGGCCGCTGGTTTGCACAAAACAGAAGACAAAATTTCTCCATCCGTCTCGAATGGCAAAAAATAGACTTTTTTCCAGGTTTGGGAGGATACCGTAGGACGCCGCCGGCAAGCTCTCGCCCCCTAGACCATGGATCCGCCTGATATCTTCGAGGCCGTCATCTATACTCGTTGGGCTTGCCAGATACCGAGTGGGTTGGCCGTGGGCTGAGTCTATGTCGAGATCGAGCGTCGATCGTCGCACGAGCTGGTTTCGATCACCGTGTTGACAAATTGCGACCAGAAAAACACAAATTGCGCCGCCTGCAGCCGTTGGGGGGAAAAAAAGAAAAAATCAAACATTTTTCTCTTTTTTTCCCACAGCGGCGGTACGAGAAATTTTTCGGCTGTTTTTTTAAAGCGATATATTTGAAAAAAAACTTTTGAACTTCGTGTTTCCATTGGCATAGGTCTAATAGGACATGTTTCCAGGGTAGGGTATCTTATCTTAAGTTGACCCTTTTAGGACAGCAGTCCCGTTTTGGGGACAAACTACTCAGAATTTGAGTGGTCTTCCCCCAAAACGGGACTGCGGTCTTACAAGGGTTGCGTGTTAAAACATACCACTCTGTCCCTAAATATAAGGAACGTTTTGATTGACTATTGGTATACAACATATTGGTATACAACATGTCTCTCTGTTTACGGACAAAAGTGATACGGTAAGGAGATACCCCAGTCTGGGCGGTAATCCAAGGACCTTTTCGAACACATGTTGATGCACGAACGCCCCCGTATACTGACGCCGGGGTGGACTGTGCGACACGCGCACGCGCGCAACTTGACGAAACAGCCAAGTGTTGCAGACTCTCCCAGGCGCATCGTAAATGACATTTAAGCACTTTCGTATCGCCGTTTCTACTGCACCTGGTAGGTCGATATACTGCTGTGTAACCCAGGCAATCAAGCCGAATCAGCCAGCAGTGAGACAGATTGCGCGTGAAAGCATGATAACAGCTTCCGACATACTACGATCGGCCGTGCTGTACACATCCTAACCTGCCGCCATGACAATGTGCGTACCTCGTAGCGCAGGATAGGATATGTACAGCAGCACAGACGCAACCCAGGAAACACAAGTCATACATGGGACCATGCAGGTCACACGTCTCTCTCCCACGCGACAACACTGCTAGCTACGTGCGTACTGCTGCAAGTACATCACACAGATCAGGGGCACGTCTCGCCCCCACACATCCCCACTCCATTAGAGGCTTGGGAGAGATATAAACCCCCCCGTTTGGGCTCTTAAAATGAAGACCATCGTACGTGGACTACGTTCACGGCCAGAGCGGTGATGCCTGGTGTATACCTGGTACTTGTGACGGCATCCTACGCAAAACTCTGTCCGGGAAGGTCAAGACCGTTTGGATATTCACTATAATCCCCGCACGAATCTTCCATTTCCCAACAGAGTAGCTCGGGGAACCACGGCGGGTCAAAGGCGTCGACACTTGAGCAGGGACAAAATTCAGTCCGAAAGGGTGCGAAGTATCAATTCTGGAGCTTAAGGTCACGGTGGAACTTATCCAGATCCTCCCCCCCCCCCCGTCCCATCCCCGGGTTCCCGGGCGACTCTAGTCTCTAGATATGTTTTCGGTGCAGCAGTTACAGTCTTTAGATACGCCGCAAAATTGGCACGCTGCAAAATTGGCACGCTGCAAAATTGGCACGCTGCATTTCAAACTCCCGTTGGCTCGTGCCTTCGCGGAGAGGCTGGACGCGTGTATCTACAAATATGTCAGCTTCTCGAGTGTTTTCATCCACCCGGCGGCTTTGTGAGTTCACGCCTACCTCCGGTGCGCTTCTTTTTACAGTGCATCAATCCACAAGGTGTCGTTGAAGTTTTGGGTGCAGCCGGCAGCTGATGGCCCGTGCAGCACATGTGAAACGGCAACACACACCCTCACGGCGAACAATCCTACTATTACGGGGGGGCATAGTTAATAGGACAAAATATTGTTAGTAGAAGTGGTTAAATATATAGGTTTTTATGTATACCACAGGTCCTATTAACTATGGTCCCCCGTCATAGTACAATGCATTTTTTCCACAGCGGGGGTCGGTGCAAACGCCGACCGATGCGTCCGCGTCCGAAAAATAATTCGACGAGATAATCTCCAAACCCACCGCTACGTTTACGTGTAGATATGTCTCTCCCTTTGGTGAGGAAAAAGCCGGGGCGAGAAATCGTCCGGGGGTGGGTGGGTGGGTTACCTCCTCACACCGTGGGTTGTACCAGGAGCGGTATGCATATACCCATCTACCCACGTACGAACCGCGATGTAATCCCGATTTGTGGCACTATGCAGCTACTGTATGTAGTACACCCGGATAAGTTTACTTTCAATTCACGTACGTACTACATATGTCTCGTCGGTACTGGTAGTTGCTGTCAGTGCGTGACGAACCTTGACGACAGCAGTTGCGGTTTTCATACCAGAAAAAGGGGGGGGGGGGGGGGGGGGGTGCTCACTGTTCACTGTTCCACCCGATGTTGTTGCTGTTTAGGCTGTGGCTGCTGTTTTTGTTCTTCACATTATTTCGTCGCCATCACATGGTCTAGCCCGAGGACACAAAAACAGGCGCCAATGACTCAGGAATGAAGCAGCACCTCAGAGAACCCTTGTAGTAATGGACACCAGAGTGCCTACTTGACGGTTCGGAGACTTGACGCAACACGCAACAACAACCAGTCAGTTTTTCGGTCTGGGCTACATCTACTGTATTCGTGCAATTTGTCACTGCAGGGGAGGGGGATGGCGTCTGGAGGTTACATTCAACACTACGCTCGGTCACCCGCGCCAGGTACTATTCTGGACGCAAACGTAAGGAACGCTTGGTGTTAATATCAAGTCTAAATGGTCCTTATATTTTCGGCCAGAGTGTTATACTATAATACATACACGGCGAGCGAGAGATAGAGAGAAAAAAACGCAACAATGGTCGCGTCCTTCCATCGCATCCGCTGGGGTTATAGGTTAGAGGCACTGCCGCAAATGACAAGCCCGGATATAACACTCCCACAGAGCTGAGACGGAGAGGGGAGTTCCTTTGCGCGGAAAAGGGGGCCACGCTGCAGGTGTGTGTATTGCGGTCGATGTGGGTACCAGATGCCCTTCCCCCTGCACTGTACTGCCTCATTATTCGCCAGCTTCAGGTCACACTCAAGGTCTTGTCACTCCGCTCCGCGTGGACCCGAGGCACAGACCAATCTCGGTGGGTGTGGTCCACACCCATACCACGCAAGAGAAAAGCATGCCCGGGGCGTCCGCCCCACGTTGGCGTCGTCGACGGCTGATGAGATAACTATTAATAAATGTATTTCAGAATAATATCGAGTGTATGAGAATAACATCTGAATAACATCGTATTAATAGCACATTCAACAGTCGAAGGCTTCCAATACCCGGAACTCTGCATACAAGGCACAGCAGCAGCGGAGCACGTGACACTTCCCAGCACGGGGGACGGCCGCCGCCAGCCGACTCGACGAGCACACCGAGGACGTACATACACCATAAACACGACGCCGTTCGACACCTACAACACCATATCACAAAAGACGCAACGTCAGTACATACCCTGGTACTCGGAACTCTCTGATTTTCAACGTCAATATAACCACTTACTTAGATCTCACTCTCTGAGCGTGCTCGGTTGGTACATCCCTGGCCTCTTAGAACTCCCACTTCGAAACCGTCTCCCTTCATTACTTGCCGGACCGTTCCAGCGGGTCTTTGTTTTCTCCCTGTCTCTTGGCACTGTCGGTGCTTTCTTCCTTCTTTTCTTCTTTCGTTTCGTGTGCGTGTGCGTACTCCGTGTACGGCACCGCGGGTGAGCACGGCACCGTCGCGGGTGTCAGCGGGTGCTGGCGGGTAGAGGGGGGGTTGCAAGGAGCGCGGTCGCCGCTTGCGTGCCTAGGCGTCGCGTGTGCCTCGAGACACGAGGGATGCGTGAATGGGCTCCGCCTGGCCTCCATTTGTGATTTTTGATAGGGTACGTACGAGTTAGAAGGGTCGTTCGGCATTGCAAGAAAATATTCAAGCGGTGCTTATTTTTGCGACCGGGCTGAAAATCACAGAGCGAGGTACCCAGTCTGAATAACAAAAATGTCGAGCTGGCGAACGATGGCCACAGTTAGCACCGCGGTTAACGCGAGGCGGGCGACGGGGCTCACTGTGGCAGAGAGTAAGGAAAACTTTACCCGGACCGAATCGGTGCCGAGGTGGTCGCAAGAGGGGTGGGCGGCGTACGACAGGCTGAGAGAGAAGCTCTGCTGTACGTTTATTTTTTATTTTTTGA
Source organism: Nereocystis luetkeana (assembly GCA_031213475.1). Taxonomy (NCBI): domain Eukaryota; class Phaeophyceae; order Laminariales; family Laminariaceae; genus Nereocystis; species Nereocystis luetkeana. Next base: position 3,986,031 of record JARUPZ010000030.1, on the reverse strand, counting down.
CCGGTGCAAGGTGTTCCAATCAATCAGAAAATTAGTTCATGAGGGGGGATTTTCTTTTTCTTCCCAATTTCTTCGGTTTCATTTTCATTGCTTTTGCGGTGCTGCTGTGCTGTGCTTCTTCTTTCGTACAGCAGTACATACAGCAAGCGTATCAAAAGAGGGAAAGGATTACCCTACCTCGGGTATGTACGTACCGCGAAGCGGATGTGGCGTCCGAGCTGTTTTCTCCTGAAGCATGGCGGCCGGACTATTGGCATTATCAAGTCGTCAGTTTGCAATTACGGTCGATCATGAAAAAACTATACCAGGGTATTCAATCATGGACCTCTGTCCGCTTGGCATAGTAGTTGTATTTTCCCTTCCTGAGCGAGCGTAGCGGGCGGCCTACGCCGCTTGCGGAGCGAAGCGCCTTGCATATGCTTACGGAGTTGACTGCCACCTGGTATGCATTACAGAAGGCCGATGGACTGTCATGGTCGCTCAAGACAAATTGTATATACGTGCTACGGCGAAAAATCGATTTTTCGGCCCAAGTTCTTGCCTCTGGAAACCAGAAAACCTGGGTCTGCTACCGAGTAGGCTAGAACTCCCAGCTACAGAAGGGACTAGTTAGTGGTAAAAATAGCAAACTAACCGACTGTAGTCAGGCGAGCAGCGAGCTTCCCCCCCCCCCCCCGAGAAAACTATCGCTATCCTAGGAGATAGATGGTGGCCACAGGCGGCCAAACAGGAAGGGGATAAGATTAGCAAAAAGTTTTTATGTAATATACCTGGTATGGAAACAACGTAATGAGCACCCAATTGTTGGAGGTGTCTCTAATAGGAGTAGGAACGGTGCTCCGTCTCGAAAGGGATGCGTGGTCAAGGGTCAAATGACTAAGGCAGGCAACAAATGAGTACGCCCCCCATACGACTACGGCCATGCATGAGAACGAGTACATCTCTCCTATCGAGTACACCCCCCCCCCCCCCCCCCCCCCCTCACCCCTGCCTCGCATAGGGGCCGCCGGAGGATCGTACTGAAAACGAGCAGTGGCCATGGATGGCTTACGCACAAGCCACAGCGTGGGCCAAAAGGCGCGAAACCGAGCACGGTACCTCTACGTGGTGTGCGAGAGGAGTGCTCTACGCTCAATGCGCCCCTCATCGGCGAGCAGGAACAGTACCAACATGATCGCTGTCTTGGCGTGTGATCGTTGTGCTTCTAGCCAGAAAGCGCCAAAACAGCACCTTGTTTTGTTGTGCCCGTCAGGGCGCTTGGGCGTCCGGTCTGGAATCAGGCACTGCTGTTGTTCTCCTGCCGCATGTGGCAGCGTGCGCGTTGGTACTACCCGTGCGGTGGGTACACTGCCAGCTGAGCACTGCAGCCTTTTCGATGTGAGCGCAGTCCTCAAGTGATGTGGAGGCGTGACGGTCCCGCTTATAGTGCGGGGGCCGCACCAAAGCGTGACGAAGACGTAAGAGGGGATTTTGACCGCACTAAAGTGGGACCCCGACCGCACTAAAGTGGACCGCACTAAAGTGGAGGGGACCGCACTGAAGTGGGGGCACAACTACTTGTGCGTAGGAAGTCATCCCGCCATCTCCGGGTCATCATCACCGGGGGGAGACTTCGATGATCCCCAATCCCCTACTTTGGGTTATTCCATGCCTGGTATTACGGCAGTAATGTATAGTGCAGCCGTACAGTTTATGCTCATGGATCGTTGGAAACCCCATCTTCCCGAGGCCGGGCATATAACCAGGCGAGTTGAATCCGAATGCAATAACAAGAGGCGGGTAAATGTACGACGGTATTCTCAAAGAGTAATCAATCAGTTCGGCTACCCAACCAATCGGGATTCGGGATCCCATGCACTTAAACCTTAAATCTCGGGAGCAGGGAGCAGGATTTTTTCGCTAAATGCTTCACTAGGGATATTCCGAGATATTTCAAGTTGGAGACTTGAGAGCTTCGAGTACGAATCCAGTTCAAGGAAAAACCAACAAAAAGGCAGAGGCAAAGCGCAGCAGGGACACGTGCCTCGGCGGAATTTTTGCAAGGCCGGCGCATGGATCGGATTGTTGCCAGCTGAACAATTCGGCACAACAACTACTGCTATCTTGTTCTCTATAATATTCGTACAATATACAAGGCGCTTCGCTCCGCGGGCGGCCTACGCCGCCCGCTGCGGATTTTTTCGCTAAATGCTTCACTAGGGATATTCGGAGATATTTCAAGTTGGAGACTTGAGAGCTTCGAGTACGAATCCAGTTCAAGGAAAAACCAACAAAAAGGCAGAGGCAAAGCGCAGCAGGGACACGTGCCTCGGCGGAATTTTTGCAAGGCCGGCGCATGGATCGGATTGTTGCCAGCTGAACAATTCGGCACAACAACTACTGCTATCTTGTTCTCTATAATATTCGTACAATATACAAGGCGCTTCGCTCCGCGGGCGGCCTACGCCGCCCGCTGCGCTCGCTCTGGAAGAAAAATTACATCGAATTACGCGAAGCGGACAGAAGGTCGATGATTGAACATATATTTTTAGGATTGTTGTAGTTGCAAATTGGCGACTTGATAATGCCAAGAGTCACATGCCGTACGTACGTACGTACATACCCCAGGTAGGGTACTGATTTTCTTCTTTCGATATGCTGCATGATATGATATGCACCTGCTGGTATGTACGCACGAGAAAGCACAGCATGGCACAGCACAGCAGCACCGCAAAAACATGAAACAGAAAAAATCGGAAAAAATCCCCGTCCCCTCTCATGTAATAATTGTCTGCCCCTGGAACACCTTGCACCAGTCAAATAAGAAAAAAAAAAAAAAAATGAACAGCAGAGCTTCTCTCTCAGCCTCGTACGCCGCCCGCCCCTCTCTCGACCACCTCGCCACCGATTCGGTCCTGGTAAAGCTTTCCTCCCTCTCTGTCACAGTGGTCCCCGTTGCCCGCCCCGCGTGAAGCCCGGTGATCACCGTGACCCTCGTTCGCCAGCTCGACGATGTCGATGGTCAGACGGGCGTTCGTCTCTGTCTATAGTTCAGCGTGGTCGCAAAAATAAGCACCGCTAGAATGTTAGCTTGCAATCCCGAACGACCCTTATGGACTCGTACATACTCAGTCTAATTTTTCAGAAGGAGGCAAAAGAGAGCCCATTCATGCTTCCCTGGTGTCTCGAGGCACACACGACGCCTAGCCACGAAAACCGCGACCGCACTCCTTGCAACCCCCCCTCTACCCGCCAGCATCCGCCGACACCCGCGACGGCGTCGGGCTCGCCCGCGTCGCAGTGCTCCGACTACACACACGCACACGAAACGGAAGAAGAAAAAAGGGGAAAATAACTGAATGTGCGAAAGAAAATTCAACCAGCCGGTGAAAAAAAAGCGAAAGAGAGCCTCCCAGACCGCTGAAAAAAAACTATCGACTTTTTGAGTTTTTTTTTCTATTGTTCCGGGAAAAAAAGTGTGGCACGAGAAGCAAGCACGCAAAGAAAGCAAAGAACGCGAAGAAAGCAAGGATCGTAGAAGCGACAAAAAATCGTGGGAGACTCGCTGAGCGTGAGGCAGGTGCTTATAATCAAGTGATTTTAGGAAAAGGATAAACGTAATAATGTTTATGTGTGAGATAGACGACTCGTCGACAATGTACAAGTGGCTCATGTAATATACCGGGGATATGAAGAGTCTACTGTACGTACAAATTCATAAAAATTCTAGATGATAAATCTCAATCATACCCTCGAATCGTTTTATCGTTTTGCCCATGTACGTTGATAGTTGATCGTTGATATCTGGTGATTCTCATTCGAGTGGGGCATGGAGGTCGGTAGTAGAGGTAGAACCCTGATCCAATTACCCGGGTACCCGGCGGGTATACCCGCGCGGAATCTACCCGTTTGACAGGCAGGATCCGAGCTCAAAACCCGCGGGTTATCGGAGCCTGTGGGTAATTGCGTTTTAGGGTACCGGGTATCCGGGTACGCGCGGGTTTTCGGGCGCCCGCGGGTATTTGGTTTTCCCGGTTCATCATGCCTGTACAATATCTTTAGGAAACCCTTTCAAAACCCACTCACACACGTCGACCACACAAACCATCAACTAGCTATATTCAACGCTGAATGGAACGCGCATGGCATGCGGCAGTATCGTCATGCGGCACCAGCTGGGCACAATGAGCCAGGAGGCGAGCGATCCTGGCGCGGTCTCTCAGGAAACTGAATTGCTGGCGGGGGGCGATCTTGCTGAGAATTCCGCCGAAAGTTCAAAGACGCCAGTGCAAGGGGGCCCTCGAGAGCGAAGCGGAGAGGAGCGGCGACGACAGCGAAGACTACGCAGGCCCTGGCCTCGACAGCATCAGCAGCCGTGGAGAATTGGGGTAGAAAGATAGCGATGACTTCGTCGAACAAGTACCAGCGCCCGCTGGAAGTTCCGAGACCAATCACGGGGGTTCGGGTGCTGCGGGCACAGCTTCTGCCCGTGCGCCGGCCCAAGCCCAAGGAGCCGCTCCCGCGCGCGAGAGAGCAAAGGTTGCTGCTTGTCCGGCAAACAGCACTGGCAGCAGGTCACGGGTTGAGCCTCCCCGGCATCCAGCAAGACGAAGACGGTCGGTTGTTGATATGCTATCTGGGGCGGCAGCTCCTTAAGATATGATACAAACGCTTGTAATTCAGCACTACAGCTATCCACGGTAGTTCCGCACAATTAATACTATGATGCAAACGGATTGCAATTTAGCATATTATGATGTTGATTAAATGTTACGGGGGACCATTGTTGAAAGGACCAAATATTGTTGGTAAAAACGGTTAAATATATACCTGGTAGGTTTCTATTTGTACCATAGGTCCTATTACCTATGGTCCCCCGTGATAGTGGTACTTTCCGATATCCAGGACGTAGTGGGTCGGAAAACGTTCACCAGGAGTCTTCTAAGCGGGAGACCGTCAACCATCGCCCCCATCGTATATATATCCAAACCCACAGTATCACGCCCGCGCAATGGAGTAATACACGACAAAACAACTTTAGGCGGCTTGTGTATGGAATTATTAATAACAACAAAAACTGTTCGTACTCGTCGTTTCGGCATAGAACAGTAATACACAGTAGTATCTTTCATCCTAATTTAATTCTTCGCGGGATTGAAATGAGGAGGAAAAAAGCTAAAAAAAAAATGCCGGACCCGGATACCCGGCAAAAAAAGCGGGTATCCGGGTACCCGGTCGTCAAGACGGCATTACCTGGCGGGTAGGGTAACGTCCGGGCTTCAAAAATTGGCGGGTACCCGCAGGGTCCAACCTCTTCTCAGTAGCTAGTAGTCACATTTTCGCCGACACTCGTTCTATTGGTATACACCGGTACAAGGTATACAACGTACTCGGCATGCCTTTGAACCAGGCAATGTGTGCACGAGTACTACATAGCAGTACGAGTATCAGTACTCGATACGCAGGATGTACGTACCAGGTTCTCGTTGTCAGTACCGGTATACCAGGTAGATATCAATACTTCAAGGGGGGGAAACGCGGGGAGGAGACTGGGGTACAGTATATATACAAAACAAGAGGGGTATGAGTCATCAACTCCTTCGGGGCGCACCGTTATCCCTGTCATACTGCCTGTACTATTGTAGTGCCGGTATGCGCCAGCCAACAAGAACGGCACTACTATAGCGGCAAAAGGCACTGTATACTCCGCACACTGCCAAACTGGCGAAATCAATCTGTGCCAAGCCATTTCACAGGCTATTTGCGTGTAGCGGACAGCCGGCAGTATGATGGGAGCACCACTTTCTACTGCTGTATACTGCTGTGATCCAAATACAGCAGTATAACTAATAGTGGTCCCTTCCTCTATATTGCTGGTATGCGCCAGCCAACACCACCGGCGCTATAGCGGCAACCGGCACTACAACACACTACTACGCTGACGAATCCTGTCTGTGCCAAACGATTCCAGAGGCACCACAAGCACGCAACCGGGATTGCTGCCGAGGGACCACTACAACTGCTGTATGTCGATTGAGGGTCTGCGTATTAATGAAGTATTAATAGTAGTTTTGGCTCGTCGACGCCTCCTTAGCTCGTCAACGCCTCCTTAGACTCAATGTACCATGTGTAGTGAGGGGAGTTCCATGGCGGCTGTCTGTCTGTCAAGGGGCAAGCGCGCGGTCAACCACGGTCAACCTTCTGTGATACCACTTTGGGCGGGAATGTAAGGAGCGTTTGGTACTGATATTACTGTCTGAACGATCCTTATATTTCCGTCTAGACAGGCCCTAATCTCTACCAGGTACCTGGTACCCTGGTACTGGTTATTTATTCCGGTGCTTTACTCTGTACCAGCAAACTCCTGTGCGTACTATCGATTCAAATGCAGGGTGGGCATACTCGGAGTAGGGGGGGGTGGGGCGGGGGGGGGGGGGGGAGGAATCGCCGAGGACATCAAGAACAAGGGAGAGAATTACCAGAAACTACAAACAAAACTTGGTTGGGCCAGTTAGATCATCACACGTCAGTTGATTCATCAACCAGTACGATAATGTCAGCAGCAGTAGAATAAGGGAAAGGAAAAAGCCCGATCGATTTTCCGATTTCCCCACTTTCACCGACATTAGAAATTCCAAGTCAGCAGTGCAATTTTGCAGTGCAATTTTTCTCCTGTACTCGCTGTTCTTGCTCCGGTGCTACGTACGTCCGCTCTAGTCTGACGAACCGCTCTGTCCGAAAATGTAGGTATCGTTTGGTAATTAATAGGAATAACGCGACACTCCGTATATTTACAGACACAGCAGGGGGAACGAGGCTTCAGGCGACGTACGAGTCATGGGCTTACGAGTAGATAATCTCGCAGTCTCCGATCGCCCGACCCATTTCGTTGCGGCCGAAACTGCTCGAGCTACGCCACACGTCCAACGATTGCCCGTCATGGAAGGCTCGCACGATGCACGACAACTCAATGCAAAGTTCCGTCAAAGCAGCAGACATCGGTACAGACAGACCGGCGAGAGAGCAGTCACTCCATCCTCCATCCTTCCATCCTTCCGCAAAAAGTTCATTTTTCGTGTCTGTTTTAGCGTCTTCGATGAAAAAGCCCTTCTTTCTGGGACTCCTTTGCTTTGCTTCTCTCCGTTACACAAGGCACGACGGATCAGATTTTTTTCCACCCCCTGACTGACCCCACCGAACGAGAGGCGAGGGTCGGCCGGGCGTGGTACCAGACGCCTTCAAGCGAGAAGCGAGTGAAGCTGCGTCAATGCTGACGGCACGCGATGGTTACATCTCGACGCAGTCCGTCGAGCGCGTGCCTTTCTACACGATATTTTACAGAGCTTGCGAGTTCCCGAGAGCGAAGAACTCTCTGCGCGACAGAAAACGGAACCCGATTTCGTCAGAGGCCGAGAAAAACCAAGCCTCTCCTCAAGTGGGTGCCCACGGGCGACGCAAATCGCATGCACCGCCAATGTTTTCGTTTGGTTCTGGTGGTGGGTGCAAAGCAAGGGGTGCCTAGCCATGCGCAGTTGCCCCTGCCACGCGTCGTGCTGTGCCAAGTCTACAGTAACTAGTTCTTCTCTCCTGAACCCATCGACAGATGCTGTTTAATACGAGCACGCTGCAAACCAAACCCAAAAACAAATCGTGCTGCTGGTGTTCTCTTTCTCCAACTGCTCCGAATATAAAACATGGTGGCTCACTATTCGGGGTTCATCTTTCCTTCCTCCGGTAGCCGTCACTCCTCGGCCTGCCTTCGAACTTGATGCGGCTCCTTGCTGAATTGGTAGCTTCAAGCGTCGCAAGTCTCAAAAGGCGTCTCTCTGCTGTGCCTTGCGCTCGATCGATAGGGGATACCGTAAAACCTCCCCTGCTGCGACTAACGCCTCTATATCATAGTCCCAAGTATGTTTTCGTCACGCGTTTACTCTCCCTGACAAAAAGCGTGAGCAGAGAGAGAAGCCTAGTCCCGGGTCCCGGGGGAGCTGGAAGGATGGAAGACACCTCGCGGAAGGCGTCCCGCCAGGTGCTGGGTCAGGCATTGCTGAGCTCAGACAAGACAACCGCCAGCGATGCACCTCAGCAGCGAGAGCAAAAACCCCAGCGATTGCACGATTTTTCGTCGGCTGCTGTCGGCGACAACCCGACGACCGGCAGCATTTCACCGCGCTCCTACGACTTCCTGGCAGAGGACGGGCACGCAGTGCCGGCGACGTCGCCGGAGCAACGGGAGGTGGGAGAAATGTCACCTTTCAGTGAGAAACGGAGCACAAGCGTTGCGGTGGTGCTTCGCCAGCTGGCGACCGGGAGCTCAATCAGCGCTCGAGGCGAGCAGTGGAAATTGACGCGTGCCGTGGCCCACCTCGAGGATGCCTGGAAAGGGAGGATGTCTCCGTGCCCCCAGCTGGACCAGGAGAACGCGCGGAATATGTTCAAGATCAGGTGGAAATACCGCAAACTCGACTTCCTGCTGGTTCACGTCCTGCTCGCGTTATCTCTATTGGAGGTGCCAGCCTGGTGCGCCGCGAATAAAAAGTGCTTCTGGAGCTGCTATCCGGATTTCTCGAGGAACTGGCATTTGCCGTCCACGCTCTCGCTCGTGATCGAAGGCATCATCGTCAGCGCGCTTGTGGTTGGAGCCCTTCTGGACGTGGTGAGAGGAGGAGCACGGGTGGGAGTCGACGACGCAGCCGGTCTGGCCTATTCGCTATGTCGGCTATACTCGCACCGCTGCTGCAGCAGCGGCAGTATATACTCGTATCTCAGGCTGATACGTATGCAGAACATTTTTTATCGTCAGGTTTCGACCCGATCGCATTTTCAGCTCCGAAAGTTCGCAATATGTATAGGATCAAAAGAGAAAAGTTTGATTATTATACTCGTATACGTATCATATAAAATCGTACTGGAAATAGAGGTCATTATTTATTTTCCGAATTGGGTGAGACGAAAACGAAATACTCGTAGACGCGCCGAGTCCCCTGCTGTATACCAGGTACCAGGTATTGCGCTATGTATGTAGGGACCCAAGCGTCCGAGCCCACGGCGACTGCGAGAGCGGCGCAGAGAGGGGCCGACAGCTCTATTAATAGAATCAACCTGTGCGAGTATTGGTATTTTGTACCAGGTATTTTGACACGATGTGACTGACTGCTTAGCTGCTGTATGTACTGTAATCTAATTAGATTACGAGTATTATACGTACGTATCCGCTCAGAGGTGCGCGCCGAGTGCGGTCCTGTTGGTCTCCGTGGGCCCGAGCCCGCGTCAGCGGACTGTAGTCTGACCACGGAGAGACGCGCCGCCTGCCCGGCGCGATGCAACGTCGCTCAACAGCTTTGTCACTATCCAGCTCATGGATCGTTCTGCTGCTGCTTGCGGTCGTGGAAAACAACTTGAATTTCAACGACCATGCCATTTTTTTATTTGAAAATCTTATGGCCCAGGTCGTCCGATTTTGGCCATAAACTGACGACTTCGGCTATCGTATTCTCGAGATTTCCGGTCGGATTTTGCATATTTTGACTGCATAAGGCCGGTGCTTTCATATCTAGGATCGAAATAAAAATATGTGAACCTCGAAATCGAACCGCATACACCTGTGCGGTTCGTTTCGAGCTTCAGATTTGTATGTTTTCCCTATGCGGTTCGATTTCGTGCTTCAGGTCTGTATTTTTCGATCCCAAAAATGAAGCACCTGTTTTAGACCTATGCCAATGGAAACGCGAAGTTCAAAAGTTTTTTTTCAAATATATTGCTTTAAAAAAACAGCCGAAAAAATTCACGTACCGCAGCTGTGGGAAAAAAAGAGAAAAAAGTTTGATTTTTCTTTTTTCCCCCCCAACGGCTGCAGGCGGCGCAATTTGTGTTTTTCTGGTTGCAAATTGTCAACACGGTGATAGAAACCAGCTCGTGCGACGATGGACGCTCGATCTCGACATACTCTGCCCACGGTCAACCCATTCGAGACGGATGGAGAAGCTCTGTCTTCTGTTTTGTGCAAACCAGCGGCCAAATGTTTTTTTATCATGCGCCTGGTCAGCTCCCGCCACATGACACCGGCCATGGTGTGAAGGCGGTGACCCTAGGGTGGGTCGGAGCCCCTAACGAGCGCACTCCGTCCAGAATTCATGACGCAATCGTTGGTTTCGTTGATCGATGTCTGTCGAGGACTCGGAATCTCGCCGCTTCGAACCAAAGATCGGCCTGAGTTTTTCTCAAGCCGATGTTGGCCCAACATCGGCCCCAGATTTGCTTTTTTCAGGCTTTTCCAAAAGTTAGGAACTTTTTTTTTTTTTTACATGGCGCATAGGAAGCGTGTTCTGAAAAAAATTGACGGGTATCTTTGAAATTCAAACTTTTTATTGAAACTTCGCTGTCCCATTGGCATTAGTCTTATGCAGTCCGAATATGCAAAATCCGACCGGAAATATTTGGATTTGAGAATCCGATGGCCGAAGTCTTCAGTTTTTGCCCCACAATCCGACGATCTGGGCCATCAATTTTTCAAATCGAAAAATGGCATGGTCTCTCAATTCAAGTTGTTATCCACGACAGCAAGCAGCAGCAGAACGATCGAGGAGTTGGTTGGTGACACAGCTGGAGATGCAGCGACGTTTCTTCGCACCCGACCCGCAGCCGGCGGGCGGCGTGTCTCCCCGTGACCAGACTACAATCGGCTGGCGCGGGCACGGGCCTAGAGACCAAGAGAAGCGCACTCGGCGCGCACCTCTCCGTGAATACGTACTCGTAGACTACAGCAGAAGTAACCGTCAGTCACATTGTGAAATTCAAACTACCACGACAGACAGGTTGACTCTACGTAGCGCACTCGGCGTCTCTCTTCACCGCCAGACCAAAGGCATTAGGAAATAGCCTCAGGAGGCAAAGTCCGCTTTGACCTTGATTTTTTTCAATTTTTACGTGCAGGACGTGGTTCTCCCAAGTTTTTTTAGTCTTCAAAACGCGTACTCGTAGTTTCGACCCTGTTTGGATCATCCGCGTTATAGAACTACATACTTAGATCACAACCCCTGAGCGTGCTCGGTTGGTGCATCCCTGGCCTCTCAGAGCTCCCACTTCCAAACCGCCTCCTTTCATTACTTGCCGGACCTTTCCAGCAGTTCTTTGTTTTCTCCGTCATTTCTTCCATTTTTCTTCTTTCGTTTCTTGTGCGTGCGTGTTCTCCGAGCACGGCATCGCGGGAGGACCCGGCACCGTCGCGGGTGCCAGCGGGTGCTGGCGGGTAGAGGGGGGGTTGCAAGGAGCGCGGTCGCCGCTTTCGTGCCTAGGCGTCGCGTGCGCCTCGAGACACGAGGGATGCATGAACGGGCTTTGTCTGGCTTCGATTTATGCTTGTTGATAGAGTATGTACGAGTTTATAAAGGTCGTTCGGGAGGGCAAGATAATATTCAAGCGGTGCTTATTTTTGCGACCACGCTGAAGTTGAAAGAGGGAGGTGTGCAGTTTGAACACCAACGTTATCGAGCTGGCGAACGACGGCCACGGTGAGCACCGGGCTTCACGCGGGGCGGGCGACGGGGCTGATTGTGGCAGAGAGTGATAAAAGCTTTACCCGGACCGAATCGGTAGCGAGGTGGTCGCGAGAGGGGCGGGCGGCGTACGAGGCTGAGAGAGAAGCTCTTCTGTGCGATTTTTTCTTTTCTTCTTTTCGACCGGGTGTAAGGTGTTCCAATCAGGCAGCAAAATATTACACGAGAGGGGACGGGGATTTTTTTCCCTTTCCGAGTTTTCGGTTTCATTTTCATTGTTTTTGCTGCTGTGCCGTGCTGTGCTTTCGCTTTCTTCGTACATACAGCAGTACTGACATACCGGTAGAGCATATATCGAAAGAATAAAATAAGTACAGACAGTAGTACCCTACCTGGGTATATGTTGTTTGTTGTTGTTGTTCTCACATTAACTCTCTGACGAAGGAGTCCGTGGTCACACAAAGGTGCTGGAGCCCTAGGAAGATCCGAAAAACCAAAAATATGTACGTACGTACGACATCCGCGACGCGAAGCGTATATGTGGCATCCAAGCTGACGTCGGAGCTGTTTTTTCCTGAAGCATGGCGGCGGGACTCTTGGCATTATCAAGTCGCCGGTTTGCAATTACCATCCTTGAAAAAACTAAATTCAATCGTGGACCTCTGTTCGCTTCGCATAATTTGGTGTACTTTTTCCCTTCCTGAGCGAGCGTAGCGGGCGGCGTAGGCCGCCCGCGGAGCGAAGCGCCTTGTATGAACGTATGATACCTGGTACCAGGTATGATTATACGACCAGCCTGAAGAATACCATCGCTTTTTTCTTTTTTTGCGGCGGAGTGCCAAAGATGAAGCTAAGCTCGCTCGCTTTAGAACTGCAGTCTCATTTTGGGGACAATCCACTCAAATTTTAAGTAGTTCGTCCCCAAATCGGGACTGCGGTTCCAAAAGGGTCAAACATTGCACATGCAAAATACGTGTCGTCCGTCGCTCCCGTTGGGACAGCAGTAGACCAGGCTCCTGCCACAGACAGCAGTAGTACTTGTACACTCGTACCTCAGGCGCGTGAGTATGTTGACCCGACCTGATGCCGAGGGGACCAGGTGCGGTGGAGATAAGTAACCACACGAGGGAGTCATCTTCGGGTAGTGTGGGGCTTGAGCGAACTCGCCCACTAACAAAAACCTCGACAATGGTGCCTGCCCGCCGGACTACGCCAGACTCGGTCCAGTTGCGGTCCGTCCTTCCCGTTGGCGTTGGTCCTCAGACCGTACCATCGTATGGTAGATTATTGAGTGCTACTGCCTGTAGTTGGCATGACAACATCCAAGAGCTTCAAAAGTCGTCAGAATTCCAGTCCTTTTGGCTTCTCTTAACCTTAGGGCTGGTGGGACTCAAGTCCTGTTAACCCTCCAGGTACCCTGGGGACTGGTGAGACTCAGTCCTTTCAGTCGCATGCTGTAACCCGCCCCTCCTGTCGTTGACTTGTTTTTCGCGCCAGCACATCGGCGGGCGTGACTACTGGCAAGGCGTACGAAGTGCCCAGTACCAGTTGGTGTGGTTCAAGCACGGCACGCTGGCGCTGTACGGCACCATCTACCTCCTGGCGCTGGCCGTCGACTACCGCGCGCACTCCTTGTGCGCGTACTGCCGCATCTTACTCTACCTCTCGGTCCACCGCCGAACATTTCTGGTCGTCACTCAGCTAAGGCGAGACGGAGGGCGCATGGAGGTGGTGGTCGTGATGGTCGTGATGGTGGTGCAATAAGGGAGTTGCAATGGTGTTGCGTGTGTTCATTAGATAGTGTCTTTGGTATAGATAATATTTTTGTAGCCCTGTGTACGTGCTTCGAGGTGTGATGCATGTTTCGTGCACGTGGTGTGTTGCAATGTGTTTCGATGCATACAAAAATATTGAAAATACATTTTTGTAATCGACGTAGTTGATGGTCTGGTGCAGCTTTATATTTTTTTTTCATGTTTGACGTATGTTATACTTCCGTTACTGGCCGTGAGGTGGACCGTAGGCGAAGGGGCCTGTTGGGGGGGTGGAGGTATTATCTTGGGTACCACTGCTATTAATAGCCATGACTGGAAACAACCTCCTTGTGAATTGTTCACGTTTGTCTCTGGCACTGCGGTGTCGCCACCACCGTGTTCTTTGTGACGTAATGTTTTCACGTAAAAAATGCCGTACTACAGTATCATAATATATGCACATGCGGGGAGGGGGGGGGGGGGGGGGGGGTCACCAGTCGGTCAGCCCGGAAACGAACAAGGCGCACTCACCAGGCAAAAACGCCAATTTTTTTCATTTTTGTTCTTGTGAAAATCTACTCTTAAGTGAACGAAACTTACATGTTTTTGCTCTTGTATAATGTGCGGTTTGGCGGAATGTTCCCTGTCCCATGCATTCATTCCGCGCGCCGTGAACATTCTGTCCTGAAACGCCCAAAACGTGACGTGGCGACCGCTACCGCCTCCACAAATAGGACCCCCCCCCCCTGTCAGTTAATTCGACGCTGTCACCCATGTGCAAGAAAGTCCGCCGAGCGGTTCTTAGTATATCATATGCAGCTCGCCCTTCATGCAAGTCGCGAATCACCTCAAGGCGCTTCGCGCTTTGTGTTGTACAAGCGATGTCTGCCTGGTCGTTGAAATCCCGACGTGCTCCGTCCCGGCATTGTAGGGGTGCGAGGGTCTGTGGCCTTGGGGTCTATGGTTTTGGACATACGACGACGGCCATGCGTTGCATTAGTATTCCCCCTAACTTCCTCCCAGGGATGCGAGGGTCTATGGTCATACGACTACGGCCATGCATGAGATCGAGCACATCTCTCCTATCGAGTACACCCTCCCCCCCCCCCCCTCCCCCCTATTTTAACGCCTTATCATACCGTTTCGCACCGTCTCGTGTTAATCTAAACAACGTCTATAGGCACATACTTGGGGCTGTGGCGGAGATCTGGATGTTGATATTCTTGAACATTCTGATGTTCGCCTGGGTGGGGATGATTTTGTTCGCGGGCACCCAGGAGGGAAGCGCGATATTCCCGGACGTGTTCGAGTCGAGCTGGCGGCTGTTCGTGCTTTTCACCACCACCAACTTTCCCGACATCATGTACGTGTGTGTGCGTTGTTGCTTGGCTTGTTGAGTGTTGTTTTTGTTCTTTGTGTTGCTTGTTTTTGTTTTTGCTTTGTTCTGGTTGTTTCGCTCTTGGTTCTTGGCCCTCTTCTTGGTGGCGATGTTTTTTACTACTGCTGCTACTACTACCACTACTACTACTACTACTACTACTACTACTACTACTACTACTACTACTACTACTACTACCACTATTACCACTACTACTACTAGTACTACTACTACTAGTACTACTACCACTACTACTACCACCGCCAAGGAGAAGGGAGAGGAGAGAGGAAAAATGGTGTTGGTGACGTGGGTATTGTTGGTGTTATTATTGGTGCAGGTGTTGTTGGTGTTGTTGATGGTGTTGTTGAGGTTGATGCTGACCGACCCGCCCCGACGTTATGTGCGCCTTGCCTACTTTTTCTCGCGTGGTGATGTTGATGGTGGTCGCAATAGTGTTAAATGCAGGGTTGGTGTTGGCGTTATTGACGGGGTGGTGTTGTCTCTGCTGTTGTTGATGATGCTGATGATGTTGTTGGAGTTGGTGCTAAGAGAAAGACTGAGAGAGAGAGGGGGAGGGAGGAACCTTTCAGGTAACGTGTGCCCAAGGTGCGCGAGCGGGGAAGCTTAATCTGCGACAATGGACAGGCGCAAAAACATCCGGGATGGTTTTCGAGCGCCTACACGAGAGGCACGGCAAATCAACCAAACCCAAGTTACCCTCGCCCGACCATTTTGACGGCGCATAACTCATTCCCTCCGCCCGAGCCCCCCTCGACGCTGGTCCGTCTCGGGCACGCGTCTTCAATGGTCATACAACTAGGCAAGCAACAAGTAAGCACCGCCCCATCCCCCGTCCCCGCCCCCCCCCCCCCTAACCTGCCCTCCCCCCCCCTGTCTCCCCCATCTCCACCAACTCCATGGAAACCACAAAAACGTGGGCAGGTTGACAGCGTACGACTCGGTGCGCGCGACCATAATTTATTTCGCCGGTTTCGTGGTACTCAACGTGTTTTTTTTGGCGCCGCTGTCTCTGGCCTTCATCTTCAACGTATTTCGGGGTGGGCAGAAGGGTATCCCGCTGCTGGAGGAGGACATACGGCTGAGCAGCAGCATGGCCGCCTTCGCGTGAGTAGCTTGACGGCGGAGTGGGTTGGGAGGAGTGGCAGCCAGTGCCCCTTTGCGTTGCTTTGCTGCCTGCGCACAGCAGGAGATGGGGCAAGTTTTAGTGTTTTGTGTTTCGTTCCTTCGTAGGAATGCCGGCGTTGATGTTCCGGAGCGAACCCCTCGCCACGCGCTTCATATACTGGTACTGGTCAGAAGAGTAGAGGGGGTCCAATCGACTTCCCCCCCCCCCTCCTTTTTTATTTTATCTTCTTTTTTTTTCCGCCTGGAGAAGTGGTGATCGCTGAGAGTCAAACTTGACGCATACCGTTTGTTCTTCGGAATGGATAACCCAGCGGTCTGGACGGAAAGATAAGAGCCGCTTGGTTTTCATGTTGATGTCTAAACGGTTCTTATATGTCCGCACTTAGTAATCAGGACCCACGATGGACCCAAAAGCCATGTATCCCCTATATATGTTCACACACCATACTTGGTTATCATTACAGCAGTAGCGGTCCCTCCACAGTGCCGATATTACAGTACCGGTCCCTCTATCGAGCCGGTATTACACTAGTGGCCCCTCTATAGGGCCGGCTTACACACCCTACCTGGTATTTGGTTTCAAGTCCTATAAATAATCACTGTGCATTATGTTCTCGGGTAGTACGAATACACAGTCTACTAGTGTTAACGGGGGAACACACAGCGGTAGTGACCACGACCGAATCTGCTCGGTCGAAATACTGGAATAATATTTCGGTCTTCGTCTACTGCTGTAGACATGATGGGTCCTGATTACTATGGCCCCCCGTACACGTCATAATTTTTACCCAGGTACTAGTACTGCTGTAGTTGCTTAGTCACGCGGCCGCCTAACCCTTTTAGGACCGCAGCCCCATTTTGGGGACAGCTCAGTCACTCTTGAAGAGGTTTGTCACCAAAATGGGGCTGCGGTTCTAAAAGGGCTAATGTATACTGGTACCTGATAGCACTCTGGACGGAAATTTAAGGACCGTTTAGGCATCAATATCAAGACCAAGCGGTCGGATATGCGACGTACCTGTAGTACATACCTGGCACAGCAGTAAACATTTCACACGTCGGGGACAGAGAGAATGATGGACTGCTGCTGCCGGACAGGGGTAGATCACGATCTCCTGCTGGGTGATCGAAATGCCTGTAAGACCTGTGCCAATGGGAAAGCGAAGTACCAATAAAGAGTTTGAATTTCAAAGATACCCGCAAAAAAAAAAAAAGGAAACACGCTTCCTATGGGCGCGTCTATTAATTGAAAAAAAAAAAAATCCAAACTTTTGGAAAAGCCCGAAAAAAAACATATCTGGGGGCGATGTTGGGCAAAAATCGGCTTGAGAAAAACGCAAGCGGGTGTTTGATTCGAAGCGGCGAGATTCCGAGTCCTTGACAGACATCGGCCGACGAAACCAACGACTGCGTCGTGAATTGTGAACGGAGTGCGCTCGTTACCCACCCTAGGGTCATCGTCTTCACACCATGGTCGGTTGTCATGTGGCGGGAGCTGACCAGGCGTATGATAAAAAAACAATTGGCCGCTGGTGTGCACAAAACTGAAGACTAATGTCCTCCCTTTGCTCGAATGGCAAAAACTAGTTTTTTTCCCAGGTTTGGGATGATAGCGTAGGACGCCGCCGGCAAGCTCTCGCACCCTAGACCATGGATCCACCTGATATCTTCGAGGCCGTCATCTATATTCGTTGGCCTTGCCGGACACCGAGCGGGTTGGCCGTGGGCTGAGTTAGCCTATGTTGAGATCGAGCGTCGATCGTCGCACGAGCTGATTTCTATCAGCGTGTTGACAATTTGCAACCAGAAAAAACTAAGTGCGCCGCCTTCAGACGTTGGAAAAAATAAATAAAATAACCATTTTTTTTATCTTTTTCCCCTCCAGCGGCGGTACGAGGAATTTTTCGTTTTTTTTTTTTAAAGCACTATTTTTTTATTTAAACTTTCGGACTTGGCGTTTCCTTTGTCATGGGTCTAAAAACCATAAAGGTGTTCTCTTTTTGTTTCAACGGCTTTAACGGCGGGGGGGGGGGGGCAACTGGCTTCAGATCCGGATTTGTTTTGTAGAAGTTGTGTTGAAAAAAAGGAGGAGGTCATAGATGGAGCGACGTTTGAGGGGGGGGGGGGGTGTACTCATTATCATGCATGGCCGTAGCCGTATGACCATAGACTCTCGCATCCCTACAATGCCGGGACGGAGCGCGGAGATGGGGGAGGTTGAGGTCACCGGGCAACGGCAGGTGGCCGGATGAGCAAAATACCGGTGATGAACCGCTAACGTCCTCCTCCTTCCTTGTATGCCACCCGTTCCCTTTTTTCCTTCCTTTTTTTTTTATTGGGGGTGGGGGCGGGGGCGACGGGCGGGGCAAAACTATCTATCGGGCGCAACGGGAGGCTGCTGGATGATCGAAATATTGGGCAAGTGTCGATGGCCAACGTGGGGGCTTTTTTGCTGGAGGTGCACTCTATGCAAGGCTTGGCGTGCCGTGAGGTGGCTCGTCTGCAAGACCTGATGGAGGAAGCAAGCGCTCGGACTCCCGAGGCACCCTCACTCAACCTGGCCGATTTTAAGGTGGGTGAGAGGGGGGGTGGCTCCTTTTTTTTTCCGCGGGGGTGCGGGGTCGCGGTCGACCTGGAGGCCGTGCGCTTGAGCATGGAGCAGCATCGGCTGGGCGGAGATGGAGGGGTATCAAATATTTTATATATCCATAAATAGTGATGAAATAAATACCTGGTACCTGGTACGGGTATGTAATTATCAGCTGCGAGAGAGAGGATTTTCAGCCGAACTCAGTCGAAACTCATATTTTGCAAGCTATATATAGTGAAGTGATACTAGTGATATCACTGTACTGATAGTTCGACCAAACCGTGCTATAATACGGGGTGTGTAAGTTTAGGTTCTAGCGTGGTCATTTCGAGCAAGAACTACTGTAGATTGTCCATGATTTTGGTACCCGTGCTTCGTATCATAAGTAGTGTAAGCCCTGTCTGTATTCGTCTTCGGGGGGTTGAAGTTGTAGAGATACGGAGGGGTTTCCGAACCGAGGATGGGGCCTTCTCGACCCCGGGCGCGGCGGGACTGGGGGTCAGGGGCAACTCCAGCCGCGTGCGCCGCGGCCCCCCATTGGCCAAGGGCGCCCGGGGGGCGGGGGGGGGTCGATCAATAAATTGGCTTGGGGCTCGGAAAGCGCAGGGATGGGAAGTATCGAATATTAGATTATACCAGGTTACTGCGTGTGTTTATGTTGTGTAGTATATATGCCTGGTACGTGTTTTTCGTCGGGGGCATGGTCGTGCCGAAAGGCTATATTGTACATATGACCACGCAGCCGAGTTTTTTTGTCTTTGTTTTGGTTCAAGTGCTCGTATTACCAGGCATACGGTGGGGTAGACTATTCGTTGTGCATGGCGGTCGGTGCCAGTGGCATCGTCCGTCCGTTTGGACTCAACTGCCGCGACGGTGAGATACCTCTCGCACTCGTGTGCGCGTGTACATGTGTGTATGGGTGTGTTGTTTTTGTGTCAAGACACACCCGCCGCCACCACCCACCTCCCTGTGCATGAGCGATGCAAAAATCCCATCCCGCCACAGTGGGTTGAAAGCGTTATGCTTGCGTGAAGTACCTGGTACCATTTTCGTGCGGAAACGTCCGGACCATATGGGCATTCAACATGAACCGCCCAAATGTCCCTTAAGATTTCCCGACGGTGGCTTTTGAATGGAGTGAAACTAAGCTTAACCGCTTTAGGACCGAACTCCCTGTTTGCAATTACTTGGAATGAAAGTCAGCTCTATTTTTTACTGTACGAAAAGTAATAGTGCAGTACAAGTTTCACGAGGTGACCTCGACCTGACAGCTGTCGTCGCCATCCCTTGTCCCACAATCGGCATCCAGTACAAGTTCACAAAGTGACCTTGACCTGACAGCTGTCGTCGTCATCCCTTGTCCCACAATCCACATCCTCTCCGGGTCGCCCGCTGGCTGCTGACGCTTCCCCCCCTCCCCGCGCCCCCCTTCCCCACCCCCCCGCCTGCCCGGCACGGCCCACACCCTTCCGCCGTGTTTTCGTGCTTCTTGTTCGATGGTTTGGTTGTTGATATTTTGTGTTTCGTTATCGGTTTCCGTCATCGGTCTACGGCATTCGGAATTTTGTGTTCGTTCCACGTTCTATCTTCGGTTTCGGTATTCGATGTTTTGTGTTCGGTGTTTATCTGTATTTCGGTATAATGCATCTCCGGGTTGTTCCGTGTTGATTCCGTATGCCTTTTCGTCTGTTCATTTTTTATTTTGAATTTCGGTGTTCGGTATTCGACTTCTTGGTTTCCGGCTTTCGGTATTCTGTCTTCGACCTTCGGTTCCGGTGTCCGGCTTTCGGAATTATTATGTGCTGCCTTGGGCCTTCGCTTTCGGTATTCGTCTTTCGGTATCATGTGTTATCAACCGTCTCTTTGTGTTTCGTGGGCGATTTCGTTATATTCGGCATGCGACTTCGGTATTTTTTTTTGTTCGGAAATTCGGCTACGGCAGGATGCCGTAAGGGTAATGGACCGCTCCCTCATGCACGCCGAGTGGATCACCGAAGTCCAGTGGTATCGTCCCCAGCTCTACAAGTCTCCAGGCTTCCGTCGCGTGACCAGGGTGGTCAAGCACCAGCGCATCACCCTCTGGCCGGGCTTGCTGGGGACACCTCGGGTTTCGGTGAGAAAGGCGTGTTTTTCTCGAACGGGGGAGCGGGGATGGAACGGGTTGTCACGGCTTTTTTTCTGTAACCCAATAACTACTGCGAAAATGATGCCAAACTACATGCGTAATACCAAGTATTTTTGCCCCAAAAAGTCGTTGGTGCAGTTGTAGCGGGGGATTTTAGAGGGGTTTCCCCGGTGGGGGAGAGGCGTGAGGCCCGCGGGAATATGTGATGGGGGGTTGATTGTTGCTGCAGCGCACCGGGTATATTACAGGGAATTGTATTTTGTCGTTTCGGTGGGGTAAAATTCGATATTTCGCTGCCTGTGGAGTTTGTTTACTCGGACCGGTCCATCCATGTGCTCCCCCCCCCCCCCCCCCGCCTATATATGAATTAGGTACATATAGGTTGGGCTGGCGTCGGTTGGCAACGACACTGTAAAACATGCCGTGCGCTACTTGAGCTTAGGCAACCACGTTACCGTTTTTTTCCCCCAATTTTGTTTTTTTTTGGCGGTCGGTCACAACTGGTGGTCGACTTGATCATGTGTGCGGGGTGAATATAACCTCTCCTCCGCACAAGGGGAAATGCGGTATCACGTAGTGTTTGTGGTAAGGCACCCAAGAGGCAGTTGCGTAACACTCCCATTGCCATTGCTGGCTCTGAAAGTGGCCAGACCGGAAATTAAATTAAACCCATTGAAGTTGCCATCCATACACTAGTCCGCCTCACAAGTGGTTCATAGTAGGATGCAGCTTGCCCTTCATGCGACTCGCCGGACACCCCACGTCGCTTCGCGCTTGGTGCAAGCAATGCCTGTTTGCTCGGTGATGATCGATAAACCTGGTAGATATGTATAGGTTCGGTTGGCGTCGATTGCCGCCGGCGCTGTAAACAACGCCTCTCACTGCGTGAGCTAGACAATCACCGTACGTTTTTTTTGTTTTTTTTTTGCGGTCACCACGGCTGGCGATCGAGTTACATCATTTTTTTGCGCGGTGGAAAACCTTTACTCCGCAAAACGGGTATTATCGTATCACGCAGTGTGTAAATGGTAAGGCACACGAGGCAGCTACATAGTGAACCCATTGCTGTGCCTGGAAGTAGCCACACCAGAAAATAAATAAATTAATTGACGCTGTCATCCATGTGCAAGAAAATCCTTCTGAACACCTGACGGTTCTATAGTAGGATGCAGCTCACCCTTCATGCGACTCGCCCAACACCAGTCGGCGCTTCGCGCTTGGCGCAAGCGATGTCTACCTGGTCGGTAAGAAACCCGACGTGCTCCGTCCGGACATCGTAGGGATGAGGAGGTCTATGGTCATACGACTTCGGCCATGCATGATTATGAGTACACCCCCCCCCCCCCCCCCCCCCCCCCCCCCCCCGGCGCGTTGTCGTCCCTCCTCCAATCCGTCCAGATGCTGCTGCCCCCCACTCATTCGACGCTGTCGTGCATCTGCAAGAAAGTACGCACAAGGTGCCGACACCCGGCCGCCTCACAAACGGTCTTTAGCAGGATGCAGCCATATGCTAGCCCTTCATGCGACTCTCACCTATATAACTAAAAATAACCTTGCGTTGCAGCGCCTCTTGGCGCTCTTGGTGGAAGCAGCCAGTGTCTACCTGGCCGGTGAAGAATCCACTGACGGACTCCGTCCCGACATTGTAGGGGTGCGAGGGTGTCTATATGGTCATACGACTACGACTATGCATGACACGAATAACCCCCCCCCCCCCCCCCCCCCCCCCCACCCCTCCCGCCCAACCTCGCTATCCCACCACCCACCCTTTCTCCTCCCCTTCCCCTCCCTTCACCGCCCATGCACCAATCAACTTTTTTTATTATCTCTCCAGATGTTGTTGATGGATTTCGTGGACGCTTGCTTGCTGGTGACATCTTTCGTCACCCTTTTTGTGGCTACCCCGTTTGATACAGCGCCTGGGATCGTGCGGTACGATTGGGTGCAGGTGAGGGGAGAAAACAACCCCGCAGCGGAAGGGGGGAGGGGGAGAGACGGCGGGGGGGGGGGGGTACTCGATAGGAGAGATGTAC
Source organism: Nereocystis luetkeana (assembly GCA_031213475.1). NCBI lineage: Eukaryota > Phaeophyceae > Laminariales > Laminariaceae > Nereocystis > Nereocystis luetkeana. The sequence goes on along the minus strand of JARUPZ010000030.1, from coordinate 3,963,531 downwards.
TCGATCTCATGCACGGCCGTAGTCGTGTGACCATAGGTTGGGGGGGGGGGGGGGGGGGGGGGGGGGGGGGGGGGGGGGGGCATGCGTTGCTTGCCTTGGTCAATATACCATTGGCCACGCATCTCTTTCAAGGGACGGGGGCGGGGGGTGGGGGGAAAGGGGGCAGAGAGGAGACGCTCGTAGCCGTGTGTGCGCGCGCCGCTCTCTCTTTCTTTTCATCTCTCCCTCTCTCTCTGATACCCTCCCCACGCAAGGTTTCCGCGGAATATCGGACATTTTTGTCGTTCTTTGGCGTCAGGTGTAATTTGTCGACCGCGTGGTGCCTGGGTTCTATTTCACGACCTTTTACATTTTGTATGCGTACACCTCCCAGGGTTTCCGCTAACATTTTGGCGTGTTTCTGTTGGGGGGGCGGGGGGAAATCCACGATGCATGTGGGCAGATTGCTGTGGTGCTGGCGTTCTGTTGCACGACCGGATTCTGCGCGGTGGTGCGAGGATGGCACAACTGTGTACAGCGTCCCACGTGGATATTCAACGTGGTCATCACCTCGGCCAGTTTCGTGGTCATCTGCTTGGCCTTCAGGTGAGACTTCGCGAATGGCAGGTGGGGGCGGGGGGGGGGGGGGGGGGGGGTACGTGAATGGCAGGTGGGGGGGGGGGGGGGGGTACGTCTCCTGTGTTTTCTTAACACGAAACCCTCTTGTGACTCCGAAGGGGAAAACTGACACTAAAAAGTGACCATTACAGCAGCGGCCACTGCTGCTTGATTGGGAGGAGACGTTAGCAATGGCTGTGTTTTGATGTTTCCGAATTTCAATGGTTGAACGCAAGGCGGGTCGTACGGCGCGGCGTGGGAGCAACATAATCGGCACGTGCGTGGCCTATACAGTCTATATGCGTAGGGTGAGGTGATTTTTTGGAAGGACGGGCCAGTACTATACTACTCGTCGTGTGTCAATTTAACCCTTCGCTCCTGTTGCCAAAACCTCATAACGAGCTGCTGCTGTTGTAGCTACGAGGTATGAACCGCGGGTACCTTGATCGCGTGAGGTGTTGCTGTGAGTGCTGTGGTTGAAGCTCTCACGTGAGGCCATCGCCGCGTTTTACTGTGAGACCGTGGTGACAAAGACGGGCTATGTACGGTAAATTCTGGAGGGGGGAAACTGAAAGAAAAACGGGAAGAAGAAGAAGAAAAAAAGCTGTAGAAGGTGAAACTTTTAACAGTCATGTTTGCTGGTCGCGATGGAGGTGGTGATGATGGTAGTGAGGATGGGGTGCTGCAATGATACGTGGTAGGTAACAGATGATGATGATAGTGATGACGATGGTGGTGATGATGATGATGATGGTGATGGATTCACTGGTTACTATTACGGGGGACCATAGTAAATAGGACCTACGGTGCACACAAAGACTATATATTCAGCTATGTTTACTAACAATATTTTGGTCCTTTTTACTATGGTCCCCCGCGTAATATGACGATTTTGTGTTTTTGATGCGATAAGAATGATGGTAGTGACGATTTTGATGGTGGTGATGATGATACTGACGAGTTTCATGATTCGATGATGCTGACGAATTCGAGTATCTATATCGACGGCAAAATGACGATGAATATCGACGGAAAAATGACGCTAGGGGTCGATGGGTCGTGACCACATCGAGGTCACACCAGAAAAAACTAATTCGCCGCTGTCATCCAATGCCCGAACGTCCGCCTTGCCAGCGGTTCTTGGTAGGATGCAGCTCGCCCTCGATGCGACTCGCCCAACACATCACGGCGCTTCCCGCTTGGTGTGAGAAAAGCCTGCCCGGTCGGCGAAAACCCCACGCGCTTGCTCCGTCCCGGCATTGTGCAATAGGGATGCGAGGTGAAAACCTGACGCGCTCCGTCCCGGCGTTGTAGGGATGCGAGGGTCTACGAGAATAGCCATACGACTACGGCCGTGCACGATTCGGAAGGGATGCGTGGCCAATGGCCAATCTACTATTAGCAAGGCGAGCAACAAATGAGTACGCCCCCTCCCCCCCCCCCCCCCCCTCCCCTCCCCTCCCTGGCGCTATGTCTCCTGCGCACCAGTTCTGACAGCTTCCTGTGGGGTTGGCGAGTGATGCGCGCCCTCCGCGTGGTCCACCTGTCGCTGGGGGTTGCTTTCGTGCCGCGGCTAGGCTTCCTCATCCGCACCCTGCTCATCATGACAAAGAGAGCGGCCACTCCAGCTAGCGTCCTGCTGGCTTGGGCGCTGTTCATGGCTGTGCTCGGGACGCAGGTGAACACCGAGCAGTTTTTTTTGTGATGTTAATGTGTATGTTTCGTTTGGTTTGGTTCGTTTTGGCAGCGGGAGGAAGCCTCTGCTGCTGGAAGGATTGAGGGCTGCGGCTGTTTTTGCGTAATTTTTTCATCCTGAAAATCGGCTATGGTTTGTTGCTGTATGCCACTCTGTCCCGAAGTATTGCACCGTTTGGTTTAACAATTAGTGTAAAATGGGTGCTTATATTATGGGGCAGAGCGGTACCTGGTTCGGTACGGGGTTTTGGTTGTGCGCTTGATCGTTTTGTTCTTTGGCGAGGGGGGGGGGCGGAAGGAAGGGGGGATAGCAAATGGTGCCGCGTGCTATATTTACGCCCTTTACAACTAACCGCACCCACAGTTTGGGGACAAATTTGTATTAATACGTGAGATTGAGAGTCGGGTTTCTTGCTCCAGTGTCTTTCGAAGGGTTACGTATATATTCCTGGTATATGTATTCGTTAGTATATATACTTCTCTACTACTTGTTGTGCGCTTGGTTTTACTGGTTTCACGCGTTTTGGAGGGCACACCAATATTCCGGAGGGGCATACTGTAGTAATCAGGACCAAATATTATCACCACAAATACTGGAATGTATAGGTTTTTGTTAGTGTGATGGGTCCTGATTACTCTGGTGTACCGTAAGAGTGTGTTCCGGGGGAGCATACCAGGTACCTGGTAGTAAATAGGACCAAATGTTGTCAGCAAAAACAGGTAATATATCGGTTTTTGTGTTTACCATAGGTCCTTTTTTGCTATGGTTCCCCCGTGATGGTATAATGGTACATGGTAATCAGAGCCCACGATGGGCCCCACATGTTCACACACCATTTTTTTTTTAGTTATGGGCACTATGTTCCCCGATCGTATTGCTATGAATACTGCTGCTGTGGTTGGACTTCGTGGGGGAATAGTTTAGCCTCAAGAGTAGGATGTAGAGGATGTTATTACAATCGGCGAAAAACTCGCGCCCCCCTTCCCCGTCCTTTTATTATTTGAGCGAATGAGGGTTTCTACTGTGGCTGACGCGGCGCCAAAAAAACAAAAATGGGGGCTGGGGGCTGGGGGCTGGGGCCCCATTTGGAGGTGGCTGAAGCGACCGACGGGCAGACCGACCGACCGATCGACCGACCGGGATCCACCGATGCACACAATTTAACGGCGGTTACCAATATCCTGCTGTGAAGGTTCCTAGCGACGGCGTGCACTGTCGGCGAGAAACGGGCGGGCATGGTGCGGGCTGTATTTATGATTTGATAATGTGTGCGTTCTACACCGAATGCGGTTTAATGGCTCCCATTTTTTTGTTTTGTTTTTCTAAATCTCAGCCTCCCTTTCTTACGAGTAGTGCCAGTTTTTTTTTTTTTTTTCACGACTGTTGCGTTCAGCTAAATATGTTGCGTTCGGTGCGGTACGCACTTGGGTATGCCAGGGTAAAATACCCGGGTACGTGCCTTGCCAGGGTAAAATACCCGGGTACGTTACATAGGTGCGCCCTACGATACTTATCTATGCTGTAGGTACGATAGGTACCTCTCCTATACTTGCCAAAGGTTTTCCCAACCAGTAGGCACGGCTTTTCGATCTTGCGCTGAGTTTTATCTAACTTCCAGGCACGACCTTCGACACTTACGTACCAGGTGAGTTTCACCTAACGACCTTCGATACTCACACAAGTTTCACCTATTCACTGTAGGTACGACCTCCGATACCTACCCAACTTTTGGTTATGCAGGCACGACCTCTGATACTTGTCTACCAGGATACTTGATCAAGTTTAGGTACCACCTCAAATACCTCACCGAAAGTACTGGCATGTCAGGTAGTCAGGTACTCACTACTCCCCCGAATATTCCATACCAGGTATTTCGTTTTTCATATCTGGTCTACGCAACGCATTCCTAACTCCTGCTTTTGACGTCATCTCCACGACGATTTCTATCCCTAAGGCACACGTTTGGTCAGGCACGCATTAATAGCATGCTCCCTCTGCCACAAGGCACCTGCCCCACACAGGCCCACCCCACGGGTAAAGAGTAGTGTCGTCGTGGAAAACGAGCCAAGATGATGGTGGAGATTATGGGGACCCACAATCTGCACCGCGAAAGGAGGGCAGCGCACAGAACGCGTCAAGGATAGAAGTGATCGAGGTCGCGCAGGGCAAGGGTGTCGCTGTGATCACGCCGAAGCTGGTTTACAAGTCGGAGGGAAGCACACAGGAGGTGTACGACGTGCCGAGCGAGACCGCTAAAATGGTCAAGTGACTTGATCGTTCCGTGTAGTGTATCGGAGAAAAGGGAACCCGTTTTTGAAGCTTCGTCCTTGTAATCTCTACTACTACTACTACTGCTACTACTACTACTACTACTACTACTACTACTACTACTACTACTACTACTCCTGCTACTACTGCTACTACTACTACTACTACTACTACTACTACTACTGCTACTACTACTACTACTACTACTACTACTACTACTACTACTACTACTACTACTGCTACTACTACTACCACTACTACTACTACTACTACTACTACTACTACTACTACTACTGCTGCTACTACTACTACTACTACTACTACTACTACTACTACTACTACTACTACTACTACTACTACTACTACTACTACTACTACTACTACTACTACTACTACTACTACTACTACTACTACTACTATTACTATTATACTGTCTTTTTCAACAGCATTCGCCGCTCTGCGAAGGCCGTGGTCCCCCGCGCAAGGACACAAATGCGTTTGATTTGAACATACACCACCTAGCTCTAGGTACGGCCTCAGATGCCTACCTAACTTTAGGTACGACCTCCGGTACTTACCCAAGTTTTACCTAACTTTAGGTACGACCTCCAATACCTCACCCAAGTTTGAGGTACGACCTGCGGTACTCACCTACCGCATACGACGGGGTATATCACCCTATACGTTTTATCTCACACACCCGGAGTGTACTACCATGGTGAATAAAGTATACCAGGTATGCCGGTATATCCCTAAACACCTACCCGATTTATCACCGTATCACCGGGGTACGTTGTGTACCACACCCCCTGCGGTGTCATGCTTCATATTCAGTATGACCCCCCCATCTATCACCCAGGGGTGATACCGTGACGTGAGCAAGCACGCAGTACCCACGGTTGTGCTAGCGTACCACAGCATACTAGGGAAACCTGCAACATGGGAGGTGGAATAGGTGCGAATGCTTTGCGAACGCGTGCCCCGCCGCCATGGGACAAGCTCTTATGGGGCGCCTGTGAGTGGTGCTACCGGTACTCTCATGGCCCGATCAACATGTTTTTTTCGCGGCAAGGACACCTGTGCCCCCCTCTGCTGCTGCAAGGGCCCACGCTGCACAGCTCACCGATAAGCCAGCGCAAATGTCTGTCGCCAATGCCCCCACAGCAAAGCCCGTCGACAAGCCAGGCATCGCATCCGCTGCTATGTAGAGCTCCAACCACTGCTACCACACCCCCTGCTATCTCACCCCTTGCCGCGCTCGTAGAGTGTGCCGGCAAAACCTCCAGCCATTATCACACGCCTTTCATCACACCCCTTCCTGCATGGAGTGTGGCAGCCAAACTCCTTTGCAAGCGCTTGGTATCATACCCATTTTATCACACCCCCCTGGTATCTACCACCCCGGTGATACGCTTTTATCAATACCAAAATTAGCACCCCCTTTCATACCGGGGTACGCTGTGTATCACACCCCCGGAGTATAACACACGGGGTGATCAGGATTTTTAGAACCCCTCATGCTTTCACCGGGGATGTGATAATACACCGCCGTACGCTGGGTACGTTTCACAAAGTTTAGGTAAGACCTTCGGTTCTTGCCTAAGTAAGCTAGGCACTATTTTCGGTACCCTCAGTTGTGCCTGCGAGGTGTAGCGTTAGACACGACCTCGAAAGAGTACCCGGGTACAGGTACGCTGTATACGTTGCGTGACGTGAGACCTTGCAAATGTCCTCTACGCCAGTTCCGAGCAACAGCTTATTTTCATGTTTTTTGTTACTCTCTTGCGTGCTTACTGTTTTTCCCGGCAGTTTGCACATATCCTGATGCTCCGCGAGTTCCGAGCGGCAGCTTGGTCTTTTTTTTTTTTGTTCTTAGGGCGTGTCCATTTTTGTCTAGGACTGTTGCAAACCTCCTGCTGCGCGAGCAGCGTTCCCTGTCGATTCTTCTCGGGGCGGGGGCCCTTTTTTATTTTTATTTTTTTTCACGACATTTTACTATTGTCGTGCCCTATATACCACGAATTTGACGGAAATGAGGTACACTGGTATGAACACCATGTTATAATACATGGGAGTATTTAACAAGCACGCTCGGCGAGCGTGCCGGGCGTATCGCGCAGCCCGCAAAAGTCGAGTTTTCAAACCCTTCAGTCGGTCGTGTACTCGCTCACTCACTCACTCTCAGCTCACGTGTTTTTGTACAATTTTATGAAACGTCTTCCTGCGCCTCACGAGTGGGTTATGAAAGCGACATGTCAACACTACGTACAACCTTTTTATTTTATTTTTAATTCATTTTTTATTTTCGTTTTTTTTTTCGTTTCGCAACCTCCAGATATTCGGGGGCACCGTCTGCGTCCCGGAGCTTGCGACGGGGCTCCATGACTGCAAGGGTAGCGAGGTTGCTTCCAACAAGTACACGGCCGCCGGGATGACGCTGCTGAACTTTAACGACGTGTCGACTTCTCTCGTGACGCTCCTCGTCCTCTTTGTCGTCAACGATTGGTGAAATTTGGGGGCGGGGGGGGGGGGGGGGGCGAGGAATCGGGCGTCGTGTTTTTTTTTTTTTGGCGTGCGTTCAATAACGCTGCAAAGGTTATCTCACACTATTGTACGTGATGATTCAGGTAGTTTGTCCCCAAGCTGTGGGTGCATTTAAGTTGAAAATAGGATTGACTTATTAACCTTTGGGACTTTCGACGAAAACAAAAAATGTCCGGAACAAGTGGCGATTGCAGCATCGTCCACGCAGACCTCCCAACGCACCCAAACCGCCGAAGCCAGACACCCCAAGGATTTTATTTGATTTTTTCACCACGTCCACCTCCCTCCCCCCTACCACATCTCCGTACCCCCCCCCCCCCCCCCCCCCCCCCCTACCACCTTCCCCCCCCCCCCCCCCCACACCATCACACCACCACTACAACCACCCGTCCGTCCGTCCGTCCGTCCGTCCGTCCGTCCGTCCGTCCGTCCGTCCGTCTCCTCACCCACACACCCACAGCACCACCCACCACCACCACACACACACCACCAACATCACCCTCCCCACCGTCCCTCTCTCTCACCCCTGGCCCCGGTTCCTATCCCCAGGTACGTGATCGTGGACGAGTTTGTGGACGTGACGAACACCGGATGGTCTCGTACGTTTTTCATCGTGAACTACATAATGGGGGTCGCCGTCATCCTCAACCTCGTGGTCACCGTGGTCATCAATTCTTTCTGGGACGAGTACAAGACCACCGACAACCCGGCGCTGGCTCTTCGCCAGCTTCAAGACGCGGCGGCCGCGTCTGCCCGCCCGCCGCTACCCGACGCCCCCCGCGACACCGCCCTCGACGGAAATGGTGGTGGTGTTGGTGGTGGAGAGGGAGGTGAAGAAGGGAGGGGAGGAAGGGGGGGGTCTGTGAGCGAGGCCGGTCGCTCCGAGACAGACCTGTCCAGTAGTAGCTTAGAGAACGGGAGTTTCCGTTCGGCGGCCGACCCCCGCTTTCCGCCGAACAACGGCGGCTCGTGGCGAGTGGGGTTTTCGCACGATGAGGAAGGCGTGGAGGACGCGGTTTTAGGGAGAAGGGGGGAAGGGGGGAGCGTCAGGGTTGGCGGTGGGGACGGGTTTGGCGGCGGGATCGGGGCGGGTGGCATGGGCGGCCAGAATGGTGGCGGTGGGGGGGGTGATCTTCGTCTGCACCGCGGGCACCAGCCACCCCAGGCGATGCCGAACGGGGACCAGGAGGGGATGGAGGCGGAGAGGGACATCGTCCGACGGGCCTCTAGGAAACGGTTGAACGTCTCCGGCATCGCGTAGCGAGGGCCTTCTCACGAAGACGGTTCGAACATCTCCGACATGGCGTAGCGGTTGCGGGGGGGGGGCTCTCAAGGAGGCGGGTCGGATGTCTCCGGGACTGTGCGACGCACACGAGAGCACGCATTTTTCGTGTTCACTTTTTGGAGAGGGCCTTTAGAGTGAGGGGGGAGGGGAAGGGGGTGAATTTAGAGATCCGAAACCGTTTCGAGGTACAAACTGTTCGTTTTTGTTGTTGTACAGAGAATGAGGCGCTTGGGCTCATGTTTTCGTCTGAAAAGTCCACTTTTGATGACAGCAACGTGGCATTGTTTGGTCGACCGCGTGAGCGGGGGAGTACCAGGACGATCCAGCACGGGAGGGAGTGCCGGCAGACCAGTAGAACAACGCGAACAGACAGGGCTGCTGTTTGTAGCTCGCCAGTGGTTGCTGAAGATCGGGTATGTCGTGAAATTCTCGTGAGTTTTCGAGTTTTTTTTTTTTAAATCGCTACTCGACCGGCCGGTCGGGGAGTCACAGTTACCAAGGTCGGAAAGGAATGCGTGAGGCAGGCGGATCGAGCCGGGTACGGTGGGTGTGAGTAGGCGCGTGCGCAAACGTCGACACCACACGCATCTTGAAAAGCCCGGTATGTTCTCGCGTTGTTCCGTTTATCTCTGACGCTAGGGGGTTCGAGGACGTGCGTGTTTTTAAGGCACCTCGAGCGACTTTTATTCGCTACCCTCACGACCTTCATGGCTGTTGGTTGGGTCGTGAGTGGTACTGAACGCCGTGTGTTCAATTCGTGTGGATCTTTCGATCTCCGGAAGTGGAAGGGTAAGCGAGGGCGAAAGAGGGAATATGTCGGAGTTTTTTAGAATCCCCGTTTTTGGCATGTCTTTGCAGGAGGCAGCGTCAGTTCGTGTGGTGCGTTGTATAGTCGCGAGCAGTGTAAATGCGTAGAGAACGACTTGTTCTTTTTTAATGCGCGGTCGAACAGGGTCGCGTGAGGTGGCGCATAGCGCTTGGAACACGAATACCCCTCATTCGTAATAGTCTAAATGTTGAATGAATGCGCAGACAGCACATCATGTTTTGGGCGCTTATTTTTGGCGTGTGTGTTTTTTTTCAGGGTATTTTGCCGGTTGGATGGAGAGGGGCGACCGTCACGCCTCGCTCCAGCCGAGCTGCGTCTACTTTTTGTCGTTGCATTTGTCGTTGTTTTACCTCGGGCTGTCGGGATAATGGGCATTGCCGTAATGGCGACGTGCTGTACGTTGATCGAACAGGATGTTTCTCCCCGCTATCGGTACGCCTTCCATGCCTGCATTCTGTATTTTTTTTCACGGAATGTTCGAGAAGGATAACGTACTGCAGTAGGCTACTTTTGCTGTCGGGTAGTGGCGGCGGACTTGTAATCTACCGGTACGAAACAGGGGGGGCACTCCCCCCGCTATGACCCCTACGCCTTGCTTGCGTGGCATGCCGGCGCGGGCAGCGAAGAGCGGGGGAGTTCCTGGCCACTTTTTTTCCTTCTGGCCGTGTGAATGCCTTGCGTGTGACATGGCAGGGCAGATTTGTTGAATGTCAGGAGCCTGCGTCTTATTCCAACGAGTCCCAGATGGCTCCCGCCCCGCTCGAATGTGTTGACGACTTTCATAGCGAGCGGTGCCTTTTTTTTGTTCCTTGTAAGGACTCGAGTCGCGAGACCCGACCGCCACGTGCGGCTATTGTAGCAACACAATAATCATAAGTGCGTATTGCATCAGTATGTGTTCATACAGTTTTGCAGTAGTAGCAGTAGTTCCTCAAGAGTTGAATAGGCCCTCAGGGAAGCATCTACACGCCCTCCTACAGTAGTTACGAGAGGTCACAGCGAGCCACCTCCCTTGCTAACTGCCGCGCGGCGGGTCGGACCGGCTTCGAGTTGGGTCGGATTGGAGGGGAGAGGATTCGGCCGAACAGGTCTGGGCTGGGTTTGGGTTTGGGTTTGTTCTTTGTCCACGGGAGGATGGCGCATGCAACAGGCGACACGCCGAGAAGGTGCCAGTCCCCGAACATCGGGGTCGGTCAGCATCTGGTCCTTCGTCGGGGTTTCTCCGTATGAAGTATAGGCGTTTTTCGTATTTTTTCCCGTGGTGTATTTCTGCACTGTCGTCGCATTTTCGTCTTCGTTTTCACTGTGTGGAACACTGAGGTATCTCTTTAGAACGGAAAACAAAATTATATATATGTATAATATATACCAGGTATATTACGGTGGCAGACGATGATATTGACTCCTGCGCTTGCCCGTGTTAAGAGCCTGATGGCGGTTCGGTGCCGCTTATTATGGTGAATGAGTTCTATCAATAGCGATTTGCTGGTCATGGTAGACTTTCGAGTTAAGGTGCCTTGTGGCGAAGAAACGCCGTCATCGGCGGATTCTCGTTTTTGTCTTTTCGCTCTTGTACGATTGTGCTGAGGCGCGTGCACCTTCTGCTGGTGTGATGACACAGCCATACAAGGATGTGTGTGGTGCTGTTCTGGGCTTGGTCTAGTCATGCGCGAGAGCAACGTAGGTTTCGCTGGAGGGTATCCCGTACATCCCGCTGCTCTGATCTGGTGTGAACGGGGGTAAGCGGCAGTTTTTTTTCAGCTGTGGTTGTTGCTGCTGCTGCTGCTGGCGTTTAATGTAGTCATGTGAGACCGCTAACTATAGGGATTGCTAACAATATGGATGGCGCGACACTGGAGGCGATGTAGCGTATGCCCGGGGTTCCCCTGTACTCGCACATATCACAGGAATACGACTAGTAGGTAGGGCCGGCACAGACTAGCAAGCGCTGATTCCTTGACTGCGAGTAGTGCCGCGCCGCTTGCGAGAGCCTCTGCGGTTATATCGACGGCGGCGGCACCAGCGGGTGTTTTTGTTGATGTTTCTTTAGCGAATCTTGCGTCGGGTTGTGGCGGGGCTGGTGGTAACGCGAGTGAGGAACCCAGAAGCCTTTTATGTAGACTGTGTTAGTACTAAGCAACCGGCGGCCGATGTTAGTTGTCTTCTAACAATGTGGTGACGGAAACAGTAGTACATAGTACAAAGTGCTCTCAGCAGTTTGGAGCTACGTCAGTGATGGCAGTAGCTGCCTTTTAGTGAAGAAATGTTGCATTGTTTTGTGCAGCAAGTTCTATTAACATCGTGACGTACTGTGGCAGCCTCCCTGACGACGATGCGTATTTATTTGTGGGCACACTTTAGACATACATGGGGAGGAAGGGTGTTGGGTCTGATTGGTTCGGTGTCTGTTTCGATAAAGCGTTTATTTTTATACTCTGGCGCTTCCCCACGAGAAGAAGGCTCTTTTGCACACGCATGTGTCCTACCAGTACCTGCATTCTGTGTTGCGCGTGCCCCCCCCCCCCCCCCCCATAGTTTACGCATAAAAACGGTGAGGCTTGGAGTGTATGCGTGCGATGTCTTTCTACGTGTGAAATATTCCAGAGTCAGTACCGGTGTATAGATGAATATGTACGTATAGCTTTTGAGTCATGAGCGTTTTTTTTTCATAGGGCCCCGACTACTATCCGCTCGGTGGAGGTTTGGTTTACGATGGAATGCTGCAGGTTTCGTTTACGGAGACGTGCAATCGTAGTCGTGTTGGTACGGGTACAATACGTTTTTTTGTAACGCTATCCACATCGTAGACGGCTGCTCTGCCAATGTACTTATTAATAGTGTTTTTTGTAGTCGTGTGGGTTGGGGTACTTTTGGGGCAGGTTCTCCTGTGGTCGGTTGGGGTAATACTTTCGGGGCAGGTTCTCCTGTGGTCGGTTGGGGCTTCTTTTTCCTTCGAACAAACAGGTGACGATTGCAGGAGCGTCGGACTCAAGGGGTAGCCCGGGCTGGTGAAATAACAGGAGATGATATGTCCGAACTGCAACGCACGGTAGTCTGCGGCACGCGCGTAGCATGATAAACGCACGGATTGTAACTAAGCTGCTGTGCGTTCCTAGTAATAAATACAGCAACAGGGTGCTTGCCACTATAAGACGGTCGGCAGAGTCCAACCTTCATAATCTTAGCAGTTCAGCAGTATACGCTGTTTTGTGGAGCGGACGAGCAATGCATGTACCCCGTACATCATCGGCCCTGCTCTACTACTGTACATGTCAGAAAGTTCCATACCCCCTCTACGTCCATTAACCTTAAATATGATCACCTACGAGTAGGGAACAGCAGGGCAACGCATATCGTAGGCTCTGAAAGTTATAAATTCCGTGCAGAATACGTCCAACCTCAAGTATGAACACCTAGGGGAACAGCAGGGGAACGCATATACGTCGTTGCCTCTGCTCTACGGTTGTACTGGCACATTACAGGGTTCCTGCCTGGATGAGAAGGCCGGTAATAGAGCGCACCTGACGAGTATTATTACTCCTGTTCCCCGAAGAGTATATTGTGCACCGGCAGACGATCAATGGTTTTCTTCTCTCGCGGTGAGCAACGGTTGGAACAGGTTCGAGGGAGCACAAAGAGGCGTCCGGCGCAAGGTGCCTCAAACGCACCACGCCCTCGCCCCCCCGGCCAGGAGGGCCACGAGGTGCTCGGGACGGGTCTTCTCGGAGGACTCGCTGGGGACCGCTGCCCGCGCAGGGCCCGCTCCGGATATACATGTTCGCATGTTTTCAAAGAAGGCGTAAAGCTGCTCAAATTTGGCGTCGTACCGGCTCCTTTTACCCTCTTTATTTAAAGTTGGCCCCACAAAAGATCCCCCGAGTAGGCGCTGGCCAATCGTCTGTGTTTCGGCCGTCGACACTCACTCGTGGCAGCACTGGGGGGGAGGTTCAACTTCAACCAATCGTTCAGGGACGTTTGACGCAAACATATTTGAAAAATTGAGCAGAGTTACACTCAAAATTAGGTTCGCACCAAGGAAAAGTGGTTCAGACCAGACTACTGCAGACAAGTACATACAGTAGTTTATCTTCGTCTAGAAATCCAAGAAAATCGGGGACATGTATACCGTCAGCCCACGAACCTACGGTATGCAGCCTGCGTTGCCTAACCGAAGACCTACCCCCCTGTTTGCCCACAGCAAAACGGCCAGGGCTCTTCGCAGGTCATGGCCCCATCCCGCGGGTCGGGTCAGAAACTTTTAGAAAACCTCACGGGTCGGCTAGGGTCAGGAGGTTTTTCTAAATTCTCACCGTTCGAGTTCGGTCACCGTTGTTACTTGACCTGGCCCGATCTGACCCGCGACGTTTGCCCCGGCCCGCGAACAGCCGTGAAAACGAAACAAATTACCTATTTCACGCTGAGCGTCGTCGGACGGCAATCATGATCATGGACACACACAAAAAAAACTGCAGTGCAAAAGAAGCACCCGATCAGGACAACGAATGGCCTTTCCGCGGGGCGAAAGACGCAATCGACGAAGAAAGTGCCATACAGTTGCGTTGTGTATCTACTGTTGTAGTAGCGACCGACCTCCTCACCCCGCCCGTAACACTATTTTCGGGCTTTGCCTATATACTAGTAGAGCAACCGGCCCCTGTGGAGTCCATCGGTCGGCCAGTATACTCCTGAAGCGCCTGTGCCATGACATATAATGTGATGATTACGCGACGACTCGATCAGCGCCCGCCTGTACTCTAAATTCTAAGCGCACGCACATCACAACTCGGACCTGTGAACACTTTTACGAAACGCAGGACAACATCCTGTTCATACCAGGTACACAAACAGACAAATCTAAGACACCATTTTCCTTTATATCGACGTCAACCCCAACTTCTTGCCTTCAGTCCTCCGCCGGATATGGAAAAGCTTGAAGCCGCGCCGAGAGCCTCCTCTACTTACCTGCGACTTGCCCTTCTCTAAAAACGAAGCTGTAAAACACCAAAGTCTCGCCAAAAACATCTGCTCTTGGCGTTTTCTTGCAAAATCCCTATTTTCAGGAAAACTCCGTTTGTTCTCTCTCTGTTAGCGGTTATCGCACAGATTAAATCTAGACATTACTCTCCTGGCGGCAGCAGCGCCAGAGCCCGCGAGCCCGCGAGCGCGCGCGCGTGGGGGGGGGATAACGTTAAGCCCCTTTGGTGCGAGCTACGCCCGAGTACACTCTCTCGATCAGCAAACCGGTCGTGTGGCAACGAGGCCACCGACAAAAAGCCGGTACCGTTAAGGTACCGTAGACACCGTCGCTGTTGATATTGGACTGCCCGACCGCCTGCGAGTCACGTACGAAACCCCAGTCCCCCCACCCCCGCCTTCACCCCTCTGCTCTTCGCTTTTCTTCTTCGTCTCGCGCATCGTACCCCCTGCCAGGTGCCAGTGTTAATCAAAACCCCCCTGCACGGTTTCCCCCACTTTGTGCTCAGGCGCTGTACCCGGTCCCGGCGCGGCCAAAGCGAGACGCAGCGTATGCACGCCCCCTCCTCCTCGCCCCTCCCCCCCTCCAATGTATACATATACCCCTCTTCAAACCTGATTCTAGCTGTAAATCAATGAAAGTCCCGTCTTCTCCCCACCCCGCCCCTTCGCTCTACGAAAACAGAAACGACTGCCACAGCTGACGACACCGCCACCCACAGTCAACGTGCAAAAATACAAGGGCTGTTCACGGGTCGGGTCCATTCTCGCGGGCCAGGTCGGGTCGAGTAGGGTAAGGGTGCCCCGATCCGATCCGTCAGTTTTTGAAAACCTCCCGACCCGACCTGACCCGACCCGGCACGACCCCAACCCGTGAGATTCCGGCAACTTCCCAACCCCAGCCGCGGGTCCGGTGATAACCCGTGGAGTGCCCTGAAAAAGACGGCATCGCCTCTCCACGGCAGCCACTGCCTCTCCCGCAGCCCACTGCCGCCACCACTGCTACTGCCGCTACCGGTGCCAACAGATAAAAGGGGCGTCAAAGCGGGGTCGGAAGGCTAGCTTTTCGGGGAGGGGGGGCAGCAGACGGAGGTGGTGTCAAGGCGGAGCTGGAAGACTTGCTTTCGGAGGATTAGTGGCGGCAACCCCACCGCCACTGTCGTCTCCCCCTGCTCTCGGTGGAACTGAAGGAGGGAGTAATTGTGTGTCATCACCACCACCACCACCACCACCACCATCATCATCGCCATTTTCCTTTTCTTCCTCTGCCACAACAGCCTTGGCCATCGCGTCCTCGAACTGGAAGCAGGAAACGGCCACGGGTAACAGAGAAAGAGCCAGCACCAGCAGCGGAAGGTGGGCGAAGAAGGTGTCTAGGTCCCCGCTACAAGTAGTCAGGTAGTGACGCAGTAAGTACGTAAAGGCCGGCAGCGCTAGAACGTACGACATGGGCAGTGAACGCAAAAATCGCAAAACGCACAAGATTGTCACGCCTCACGAAAAACGACACCATTTCCTCATACACAACCCCGCTTCCCTCCCATGGATGCCATATATGTGGGAACCCTTCCGCTCTCACCTTCGAGGATAAGGAGTCCGCCGCGAACAGCCAGGTGGTAATTACCACCAACAACACGCCTCCTAGGTAGGGCGTGGACGCTTGGAGAGATCCCGTCGCCAGAAACAGCCCCTGCATAAGGCCGAAACGATTTCCGCGATTTTGTTTGTCACAGCGCGACAAAAAAATGGAATACGTACGTAAAGTCGTAGCGTCGCACCGACCCACCCCGCGAACTCGCATAGAGAGCAAGCCAATCACTAATTTTTGTTGCAACTATGCACGTGTTCGGCGCAATTCCCCCGGCGCAGTTCCATGTGAATAAAAGGAAACCAAACGCTACACTAAAAGGTTTGAAAAAGAAAGCAAACGTCGAACGATCGAAAAACGAAACACGCAGGTGCAGGCATCAGAGTCACGTCAACTCCGAAAACAACACAATCCATGAGTGGCTCGATATACGTAAGGGGCAAGCGCTCGCCTGTGCCCGGCATGCACACCCCAACACGGCAACTCCCCTCAGCACTCATCGTACCGTAGTACAGCTTTGTTGATAGGCTCTACAGTATACAATACGCGCCTGCGATCGCAGGCTAAGGAGGCATCATCCCGTTCTCTGCAAGAGGGTAACGAAATGACCACAAAACACAACACTACAAAACTGTATATTTCATTAGGTCACATACAGGCCGCAGCACGCGCGATCGCGATCGAACCATCGCACACACACGCACCTTTGCGAGTGAAATTTTCGACGAAAATCCTACATCTTCACAGCTGCGTTATCTTTTTTCAATCTGATAAATAACGCAGCAAAAGCGAAACGCACAAAAAAAGCCCCTGACACACTTCACCGGGAAGACGTGCCCCCCTGTGGACTCGAAAAGCGGTCAGAGAGTCCCAGCAAGCGAACGGATCTACTTGTTGTAGCACACATGCCATCGTCCCACCTGCTGCACGAACGAGCCCGCCGACTTCCCGAGGGGGTTTCCAATGACGTCCACCGCGGCTTTCCCTTTGCGTTTCTCCTCCTGGGACAGCGGGATGTACGCCATTTCTTTGCACGGGTCGAACAATGAGTACCTAGCGCGAACCCGAGCAGTAAACATAAAATGCAGCAGCAGTACCAGCAGTGGAAGTAGCAGCAGACGCAGAAGTAGAAGCAGGGAGGACCAGCGGAGGTTGGCACAAACGCAAGGGAGGCGCTGTTGCTGGGACGCCCTCGGTCAGCGTGCGCAACTCCTCGCCGCGTACACGGCTCTCGGCGGCGCGTTGGCGCGCATGAGAGTGGAAATGTCTGTTTTATTTACCATAACAGAACATGACATAACGTGACATGATACATTCGAGATAACGTAACACAACATAGCATAGCATAACGTAACATAATACCTGGTACAACATAGCATAACTTTACATTACACAAGACGAGACATCATGCTCTAACGTGGCATACCATACCACAACATAAAATTACACAATACCTGGTATATCATAAACGCGATAAATGAAACAAACACAAGGTTCATCAATATCGACCCACGTATCGCGCATATTGCACAGATGAGTTCTGAATAGACCCGAAACTTGTCGAAATTTACAGCTGAGCCTTTTTCCTTTCGTTTTCTACAAAACAAAAAAAATGAACAGTAGTGCCTTGTAGAGCTTCGCACACTCACTTGCAAGACTTGGAGAGAACGTTCTGAGCCGCGCCGGCTAGAACCATGAGCGTGAGAGGGCTCGTGCTCAACGCGCCCAGTATCGTCTGAATCGGCGCCGCGTCCCCAAACATGGAGAGGGAGAAAAATATCGCCTGTACGTAGGGTCGGAGGACACCAAATCAAGAGACGCCAAAATCAACGAAACGCAACATGCGGCAGTCGCACTCATGGTCGGTACCCTCTTTCAAGCGGCTCCTGTGAATTACAAGTGAATGCGAATTTTCTAACTTGCACGGCACAAAAAACTAGGAAAATAGCAACACCCTTTCTAAATGGCTCAAGCGACCGACCGACCAGCCTACCGACCGAGATCTAACGCACAAAATTTAGCGACACTTGCGAACGCATCTTGCTGCGTCCTAAAAAGAGCTCCTAATAAAATAGCGACACCTATCTTAGGCGAGGGGCTGGCGGCGGCAGCGGTAGCGACTAATATCTTGAGCCTTCAGTAGCTAGCCCTTCCAGAGCACGAACCCTGAGCGGGCGCACCGCATACTGCAGCAACTTGACGCCTTGAAACCAATCCGGCGTTTTCTTATCGCGTAAAAATCCCCAAATTTAGGTCCGTTCTCCCGGCGCCAAGTTCGACCGGCCGCCTCGGGTCTGGGGCCGCATCATCGAGTGGCCGAAAGAGCGAGGCCTGTCGCGGTGAAGCTTCCTGTTTGCTGGCAGCTCTTGGCGATTGCGCCTCCTCCCTCAGCACCCGGGGCCTTGACCCCCGGCTGGAGGCCCCGGAGCGCGTTTTCGGCGTTTCCAACCCTTTGGCGCCGTCTCTAGCGTTACAGTAAACAACACGAGCCTTACAGAAGGCCAGCGACAGCATCAGCACTGGCGACCGTGAGCGCTCACGTAGCTGCTGCTGCTGCTGCAACTGCTGCTGCTTTTGTGCTACTGCTGCTACTGCTGCTGCTGAGAAAGGTGGTACCGCTGGTGCTGCTGGTACTGCTACTGGCACTGCTGCTGCTGCTACTGCTGCTGTTGTTGCCGCTGCTGGTGGTGCTACTCCTGTTGCAAGGGATACGATACCGACCTCGCTCGCCCCGACGGCGCATTGCCTGCTACGCTGCTGTACCTAATGCTGTAACATTTGCGAGTGCCTTGGTTCAGTGTAGCTTCCAAAGGGGCGCGTGTCTGGTCAATATCGAGGTACGGAGCCCTGCAAGGTTAGGGAAGTACAGTTATTAGTAGAGGCAAGACAGAGAGCCAGACAGATAGGGACATACAGACAGACAGACAGACAGACAGACAGACAGACAGACAGACAGACAGACAGACAGACAGACAGCCAGTCAGCCAGCCAGCCAGCCAGCCAGCCAGCCAGCCAGCCAGCCAGACAAACAGACAGACAGACAGACAGACATACATACAGACAGACAGACAGACAGACAGACAGACAGACAGGCAGGCGCGGACGGACGGACGGACAGACAGACAGACAGACAGACAGACAGACAGGCAGGCGCGGACGGACGGACAGACAGACAGACAGACAGACAGACAGACAAACAGACAGACAGACAGACAGCAGACAGACAGACAGACAGACAGACAGACAGACAGGAAGACAGACAGACAGACAGACAGACAGACAGAGAGACAGACAGATAGACAAGCAGGATGGACAAGAGGGGCGGCACTCGATGCGCGGCTAATGAACCTACATATGGGGTGTGGTGCGGGCTGTTCCCACCGCGATCGCTCAGCGCGGTAGCATGGGTACGTGGACAAGCAGCAGGGATACCACCACCGACGAGCGCGATCTCTGCATGTCACTTTCCACCACGACGCCCAGGACCACTACAGCCACGACCACCTCCAACACCAACGCCATGACCACCATGACCCCCACCACCAACAACTATGACCACCACCACCACCACCACCACCACCATATCAACACCTACCACAACCACCACGACGCGACCGCGGTTTTGCTCACCCCCGTGACGGCGAGCACAACTGGTGTCGCCTTGGCCGCCGTCCCCCAGCCGTACTTCTGAAACACCTGTCTCCCCACGAGCATCATGACCAGGGTTGCTAGCCCCGTCGTGCTCGAGAAGTTGCCCTGTCAGTCACGTTTGTCGGCGGCGGCGGCGGAAACAGCGGCAGCGGAGGGGGGAGTAACGCGGCCGTAGATGCACGGCGGGGCATTTTGTTTGTTCCCGACGTAAAAAAAAGTATCAGGTACCAAGTCGTTGCTTTCCACGTGGCTTTTGTTTGCTTCCTGATACGCACTCGTAGACAACAACCACATTTTCTTCGAAGGGAACTTTGCGCTCCCACACTGGTGACGCGTGCCTCGCTCAGAAGCTACATCCACTCACCGAGTGCTATAGCCGCCCGCCACCAGAAAGGGTAGATGCAGGGGATGGGAGGGGACAGACAGAGAGAGAAGACCTGGGTCTACCGTGAAGGAGGGGTCTTGCCGGGACGAGGGGACGCCTCACAGCTCGGGGAACGTGCCAGAATCAAGGCCCACGGAATATGTATATATAGAGGTGGTACATCAAGCGGGGGGCATTGCCTTGCCATTCAATCGAGCGTGAGTGGGCCCACTTGCACCCTACCGGAATGCACATGTGGCGCGCGATGTGACATTCCTTCCAGCGCCGCAGCCTCCGGACGACGCAAAACACGAAACAAAAACGTACTTTTCGCATACAGTACAGGACGCCTGCTGAAACAAATAGCATACCAGGTACCAGGTAGGCCAAGGCAGGCTTCAGATTCCCAGGAGACCAAGAAACTAAGGAGTGAATCGTTTAATATACCGTGGTACTCATTACACCGAATATAGAAGTGTAGAACGCACGCGTTCTCGAAAAAAAAACACACAGCCCGGAGCAGCTTTCTCAGGCGTCCGATACTGTACTACAGCACTGTAGATACCCCTATATACCAAGCATTGGCTGTTCGTTGGCGGCAATCTAGACAGCAGAGGGACGGCATGACAGAGGCGCATTGGCCCTAGTGTGATGCAAATCAGCAGTAGCTCGACGCCAGCAACCGCGTCCTCTCGGCCAGCGCGTCTCGGAGCGGCGGGGACGCGGGGTGGTGCCCGGGCCGGGCCGGTCTCTCACCATGAAGGCAGAGTAGTCGTTAGGGTTGGGGTACGCCAGCTTCAGCTTGGCCTTCCACGTCACTGCCGAGGGAAAATTGGGAAAAAAAGGGCGAGAAGCGGGTACACGGGAGAGAACGGCGGCGGCGGGGGGGGGGGGGGGGGGGGTGTACTCGATATTATCATGGCCGTAGTCGTACGATCAGAGATCCTCTCATCCCCACAATGCCGGGACAGAGCACGTCGGGTTTTCACCGATCAGGCAGACATTGTTAGCGTACTCACTTGTCGCTTGCCTAAGTCATCTGACCATTGACCACGCATCCCTTTCGAAACGGAGCACCGTTCCTGCTCCTGATAAAAACACCTCCAACAGTAAGGTGCTCACTACGCTGTTTCCATATATTACATGGGAACGTTTAGCAATACTTATCCCCTTCCTGTTTCGTCGCTTGTGGGCCACCATCTATCTCCTAGGATATTGATCGTTTTCTCTCTACTATCTAATGTACCAAACTTCTCCATGTCACGTTCTTCTATTTTCCTCATCTCCTCTTCCATCACATCCCGCTCCTCCTTGTACAGTTCACATTCTCCCACTATGTGAGTTCTACTCCATTGCTTTGCTACACGCGCACAACTGTGCATCTACTTCCTCCCCCGGTATACCTCTCTTTCTTCTTTGTGGCAGGTCCAGGTCCCCTACACGAAATCGCAGTTTCAGCGTTTTTGCGAAGCCCATTGGGCCGCGCAAATGCGATTTCATTCCTTTCCGTTCGCTAACTTCCCGTATACCTCTCAGTTTTGATAGTATTTTACCTTGTTTACTAGCGCTAGCCTTTCCCTTATTTCTATCATTTCTTCTACTTCCGTCTTGTACCTCCCAAACGTCTCTGCGGACATCAACTCTTCTTGGTGTCCTCCTATATCCTTCCATACTTTCTCAACTACGCTATCCCACCTTATTCCAGCTCGCCCTTTTGATACATTCTCCCATACAGCTCTATCAACTACGGCTGGCAACCTCTTTTTGGGCATTTTATTTTACTTCGTATATCGCCAATTCAACTTTCTCGTGTCTCTATTAGTGGGTGCATTCCCAGTTCTGCTTAGTACTATACTTCTCATCACATTGGAGCATCCTACTATTTTTTAGCTGCTGACATCTGCACTGTTTCCAGCTGTTTTGCGAGCTTCGCGTTCCCTTCCCACACTTCTCCTGCACATTCTATATAGCTTTGGAACAATCACATTCAATAGGATACATATCTTATTCCTAGTGTCCAGGTGCGAGTCTGTCAGGATCGCATCCATCTTGCCCACGTGCGTTTTACCCTTTCCAATTACTTCATGTGTGCATCCCACGAGCAGTATTTTTATATGTCTATGCCAAGGTACGTATACTGGTGTACGATCAACAATTCGTCTTGTCCCCAGTTGCATTTGAAAGTTAACGAGTCCACCTTATCTTTGACACATGCAACTACTACGCACTTTTTTACGTTCGCCGCCACTCTCCATTTCCTAGTATACTCTACTGTAGTGCCTTCTCTGTTTCCGCAGCCCTTCGGGTGTTTCTGAAATCCCCCATGGAATCATCCGTGGACATCGATCCCGACACCGTATCTTCCCCCACCGAGACTCCCTGTTTTACTGCCTCGACTGCTGCTACCAAGTCATTAATACACACCTTGAATACCTTAGGTGATAGCGTACACCCCTGCGCAGCTCCTTGTAAAATGCCCACATACTTCGATACTTCCCCGTCCAGCATCACAGCAGTTCTCGTACATTTCCGTCACATTTTTCATCATTCTCCACATCTTGCCTCTTATCCCTACTTCCCCACGACTGTTTCCGCAACCCATTTCTCCATACTCTGTCGTAGGCCTTCTGTACTTCTAGAAACGAAGAATATGTTGCTACGAAACCCCGCGTCTTTCCTACCTTAGATTTTCGTACCTAACGTATACACCTGGTCTACGCAGCTACGGTTTGGCCCGCATCCTGCTCGCGGGAGGGGGGGGGCACTGAGCACCTCGTAGGCTTTAGCCGCTACATGATCGGCTTGTAGCACCGTCCCATCACGGGTTGTGGAATGTTCAAGTCCATTCCCGCAATAGTACTGACACATGGTTCGTCTATAAGCATGGCTCTCGACGGGTGGGTGGGGGGGGGAGGGGGGGCTGCGCTGCCCCTCTGCGGTTCAGGTGCCGCGTGGTCTGCCGGCTAATTTTCCGGAGGAGAATGGTAACTCAGTATAGAGTGGTGGTATTTCCACAAACACGTTTTGGCGCAAATCAAACGTGCGTGGTAATTCTGAAGCGGAACAGCACTGCGCTACCGGGACGACTGACGGAGGGGCTAGAACACGAAAGCGTTCAGCGTGCTTCGGCAGGGGGAACACCTGCAAAAAACATAAGGCTTGATGCTGTTGACGGGTTGACGTGCCGGGAGGGAGGGAAAATGAGCGCCTGGCAACTTGCTCTGATCTGTGCCGATTTTATCGCGAAAGGCCCTCATCTTGGCCAATTTCATCGTGATGGTGCTCACGACCAGCAGCATCCCTACTACGATCACCAACAAAACCACTAACAGCGGCATTCATCACACATGTCCAAACCCCCGCCCCAACACGACCTCCAACATGACCAACACTACCAACACCACCACTAGCACCCTCACGGAAGCCCCCACCACGAAGGTCACCGCCACCACCACCACCACCACCACCACCATCCCACCGAACGGGCACTGCCCCAACATATCCCGCAATCTCGAACCTACTTACTGCCATGGACAAAAAAACCCTCGCACCTTCCACGATGTTAATGCTCGTGCCGTACGCAATCACCAGGATAGCGACGTCGCGAAGGTAGTCGTTGCCTCCGAGAAAGGCCGCGCTCTCCTTCAGAGTCAGAGAAGTTGTCTCCTTCATGTTGGCAGCGCTGCTCACACCAACAACATTTTTCAGTCAAACAACGAGGACATGGCCACATAGATAGGAGGTGGGGCGCGGGGGGCGCGGAGAGGTGATGGGATCACCAAAGATTTCCAGCCATAAACAGCACGGATACACATTTGAGGAGCTATGAATCACCTCAACAAAGGAACACAAGGCACCCACTTACCATGCACACACCCATGCAAAATCCCGAGTCGGGAAACATCGGCAGGGCGACGTCGAGTCAGCGCGCGAAGCAGTGAGAAGACTCGCCCCAACCACAGCCAACGAGCACCATTGGGAACACAACACGCCCGCCTGTCACGTGCAAACCCACCGACACCCGTCTTTGGGAAACATTGGCAGGGGCGCCTTGTACTCAGCACGCGACGAGCAAGAACACTCATCAACACCCATTGCGTGCACAATCCGCCTCGCCAAACGAAAAGCCCCTTATCCTGCAGCAGGCCTGAAGGTGAAAGACGCATCTCATCACCGTAGGAAAGGGGCGCGCTTACCTTTTTCCGGGAGGTCTGACACTAAACAGCTCTATACCTCACCCATCGATAAACTGACCGTTTCAGGAACAGCGAAAGGGGAACCCGATGGTCTGCTGTACGCATACAACGAATACAACATCACGACACAGAATGGTGGTCCAACCTCGTTGGGGTAGAGGTCGTTGGATCCTCCTTTTATAGGGTTGCAGCCCCGTTTCGAGGACAAGGTGCTTGAAAAAATTGAGTGCTTTGTCCCCAAAACGGGACTGCAAGTCGTCTGTAAAATGGTCAAGGAGCCCCCTCCCCCCCCCTGGAAGACGAAAATGTTTTTGGGCAAACATTTCCACCAGGTATATACCTCTATCGTACCACGCGTCATGAAAAACAACGATACTGCGCATTTAGGCCAGATCATCTAACAGATCATCCAACGGATCATCTAACAGATCCTCTACAGATCATTCTTACTTCCACGACCTAGATACTTCAGGGAAGATGTCTCTATTCCTGATCTGCTATGGTATATAGCCGAATGCTACCTGGGTGCGAACAGATCCCGCACGATATCACATACCTGCAGGCTAGATGATCTGCTGTAGATAAATAGATAGATAGACAGTGATCTGTGCAATGTATGTAACACTTTTTTTTTCTCCATCTCCTTTAATACTCTCGCCCTATGTACTCTCCCGCTCCCTCTCAACAGTGACTCAAATTCGGGGTCATATAGCGGGCGTTCCTCCCCCCTCCCCACTACGGTTCGTGCTTTGGAAGGCATTTTTATCGCGGGACTAATTTCAGCATTTTTTCTTGCCTCGTCGACTTGCGTCGATTTTAGCGAAAAGTCACGCTATTAATAGGTGCTTTTCCTTTGCAACTTGTGAAACAAAATGGGATTTCAACGATATTGGGTGAATTATAGATCATCAGTTCAGGACCCCCGCCAGCCAGATATGTCGGCCTCGGAATGCAAAAAGAGCTACGGCCCCTCTCGTATTAAGCACGCATCCAACACTGCGACCACCCACACGCCCCCTCCCTCCCCCTCCACAAAAAAACATAAAGAGAAACTACACGTTTTTAAGGCACTAGATAAGGAAAAACACGTGAAGAGCGCCCGAATGTTGGAGGGGTCCCTACCAGGACAAATAAGCGATGCCCCGTCTCCAAAAGGGATGCGTGGTCAATGTTGTCAAATCACTACGTTACGCCAGCAACAAAATGAGCATCCGCCCGCTCGCCCGCCCGCCCACCCGCCCGCCCGCCCGCCCGCCCGCCTAACCCCACCTTCCGGCGTCAACGCAGTCGGGATCCGTGATGACGTTCTCCTGCATCCAGCGGTAGCAGGCAGCCACCACCACGCCTCCGGTCACGACCGCTCCCATGAGCAGCTGTAGAGACACGCCCCACTTGTCCACGTCGGGCGGGAGGGACTGCCGCACCGAGGACACTAACCTGCAGCGAAACGTAGATCGGGGCAGCACAAAACAGTACGCAGTCAACCGGGGACCCGAAAAAGTTCGATTGGGAAAAACCCGGAATTCGTCGGCAAAAGGCGCGTTGAGAAGGAAATTTGGAGGAAAGTTGAGGAACTTTGAGGAGTTTTAAGGAATCGTGGTAGTTTTGAGGAGGTGGGGGGGGGGGGGGGGGGGGGGGGTCCCGCTTGCTGCCGCATACCTCGCTGCTTTAGACGCTGCCCGCCTTGGGCGGTGGTGGTGTTGGTGTATGATAATACTTTTGTATGATAATACGACCAGAACATGAAATGTTTCATATTCTCAACCCTCTACGTACCAGAAGGGTGCGCGCGCGGCAACGCGAGTAGCTACAGCTGCGCCCATCCGTGTCGTACACCACGACTCCTGCGGGAGCAGCACAGCTCGGACACCAAAAACCTTACCACCCCCCACCTCAGGCAGCAGCCGATGCTGCAGTCGTTTGTCCTTTTGGTGTGTTGTGGTGTGGCGTGGTGTGATGTGATGGGGAGCACACTGTCTAACAACAAACGACAAATGTGAAAGAAAAAAAACGACAGGTATAGCGCACCTGACGTATTGCCCCGAAAAAATGAGGGCCACGTTGGCGCCCAAGCCGAAGAGCGGGTAGTACCGCTTCGCCTCTGAAACAGACACGATGTCGTTAGCAAAACCCCAGAACTTAAGAAGAAAATAACGGTACGCGGCGCGAACGGGGTCGGCAAGGGGAGGTTAGGAGCGGGGCGGGTGTACTCCTTGGTTGCTTGCCATAGCCATTTGACCATTGACCACGCATCCCTTTCGAGACGGAGAGCGCACGCGGGGGGGGGGGGTGCACTCATGATACGCATGGCCGCAGTCGTATGACTATAGACCCTCGCATCCCGTTAATGTCGGGGTCGAGCACGTGACGGAGAGGGGGGGGGGCGGGGTGTGCTCACAATTTATGGAAACATGTATCACATCAGCTTTAGCCTGTAGCGCGCGTGAACTGGTTCCCTCGCTACTCACACCGACCAAAACGACGGTGGTGCTAGAGGCGGTCCATGCTTCGACCGCGCTCGAGGAAGGACATGGCTCGTGCTCGTGTTTGACCAACAATGTCACCCCTAACAATACGGTCGTCTAGGTTTCCTAACAACACGGCCTTTTATTCAATCTGTAAGGGTTCCACACTTTGGACATAACATCTACAGATAGATCATGATCTAGATCTTTCCGGGCGGACAGATCATCTACAGATCATCTGCAGATATATCACGATCTAGATATTTCCGGGAAGCTTGATTCCTGATCTGTATGATCTAGCTCGTGTTGCTGGGTAGGAGCCGTATAACCTTCATGGTCTAGGACACATTTCCTGGGTTGGATCTGTATTGTGCAGATTCCGCCCAACCTCACGTAACGGCAGGTGGGGAACTGGATGATCTACAGTAGTACACAGAAAAATAGATAGATCATGATCTGTATGATACGTGCCATGTGTGAAGGGTTCTACCCCAACAACAAGGGCTCCATGTACCCCCTCCGCTTTCCTACTGCACCGGTGGCAAAGCGCGTTGGCAAGAGGACGATGAGGGTGGGAGCTATGAGGATGAGGTGTTTCTTTCGTCTAGAGTACATGGTTCCACGGTGCCTCTATTAATAGGACGCGCTTGCTCAGAAACGGCATACCTGGTATGCGTTTGGATGTCGTACGTACGAGTGAATTAAGTAGCAGTGTGAGGCAAAAAGATCAGCAGTCTCTATTCGCACTGATACTAGTTCACCCGCTACCCGTGTACAGGTAGGTCAGCATCGGCATGGTACCGCCTTACGTCCCTCCAAAGGGCGTCCATTGATTTTTCAGCGCCACCCACCCCCGTGATGACAGCAGCAGCGACAATACTAACAACAAAGGCAACACGCCAACACCAATACCGAAAACAATGACGTCAGCACCAACAACCACAACACGAGCACCAACACATTAACACCAACAACAACAATGCATTCCAAACCGGGGGATTTTTCTTCGCACCAGAACGGACACCACGACGGAGCCCCAGAGCTCGGACATGAGGTAAAACAACGAGAAAGTCCAGTTTCGCACGATGCTCGAGAGCGCCGACAACCCCTCAGGGAGAAACGCCTGCATCGCGTCCGCAAGCGCAGCGGTGCTCAAGACGTCCCTAAGCAGGCGAACGTGTAGACGCGAGACAGGAGGGGGCCCGGGGGCGAGGGGGAAGGAATCAAGTCACACGAACACGCCGACACTACATTGGAAACCCTAGACAGCTCGAAAAGTGAAGCTCGAGCATATGGATCCCACACGCTTGACGACCCCCCCCCCAACCACCCTCCGCCCCACTGGGGAAAGCGCGACGAAACGCAACAAGGGCGGAAACCCCGCTCGGAGGCGCTTAAACGCCCTCGACTGTAGACGGTGCAGGGGACGCCATTGAAACATCCCCTACCGACGAAAAAACGCAATTTCCTTCTGGGTACCCCTGTTCCTGCGTGAAAGGGACACAGCGTCTCCGGCTACCAAGATACTAGAAAAATGTACAGCGGTGGTGCCTTTCTGCCACGTACCCCTTTCGGGCTCAGGGTGAAAACGTCAAATCGGGGTCATGGTGCGTGGTCACATCAGCCACGTTAAGGAGAGTAGGATGCTCTTTCATGACCCCCCTTTGGCCCAAGCCCCCTGCCACTATACGAGCCCTTAGGTGCCAGATGACGAACGACCCATATGCGACGGCGGTACAGGGGGGCGAGGGGTACAGTACCTTATTTTGGCCAGGTACAGGCCATGAGAAGCCCTACACCTCACCCCAAAAAGCAGACTTTTGATAAAAAAAGATACTAAACGTAACCCGACGAAGGAGCCCATGCACTGGGCATTTACCGGAAATAAACTATAACGAGAGGCACGGAACGGGATGGCAAGATAAATTGGGCCCAACCGTACCCCTCCAAGCCGCGCTGTAGGGGCTGCCGCGCTGTAGCAGCCATGGCTCAAAAACGTTAGAGGGTGTGGTACAGCACGTAGAGGGAACGACTCTTCCCTGTTTTGGTTATATTGCTACAGCCCCCCGTGATCTCCGCATGGCCAGGACGGGGCCGCGGTGCGCGCGCAGCGGGCGGTATCGGCGAGCGCGCTTATCTCACCGATTCGGGTAGAGGAATGCCGCGAAGACCGCGAAGAACGACAGGAAGAA
Source organism: Nereocystis luetkeana (assembly GCA_031213475.1). Taxonomy (NCBI): domain Eukaryota; class Phaeophyceae; order Laminariales; family Laminariaceae; genus Nereocystis; species Nereocystis luetkeana. The sequence continues at coordinate 3,934,882 of JARUPZ010000030.1, read as the reverse complement.
CGTCATGACCGTGTAGAAAACCCGCTCCTGGGTCGCGGTCACAACACAAAAAAACAGGTATTGACCCATATGCCACCCGATTAGATCAATAGTTTGTGCGGTTGGGTTGGAACCAGCGACCTAAAGAAGTCGTTGCTCCCCGCCGCGCCAGCGGGCGGAACGCGACACAAAGGCAGGAAGCAAAGGAGGGACGGAAACGAGGGAAGAGGGGAGGACGGACGGCAGCTACCGCCAAGACACAGACTTGCCTCGCCCTTCCTTGTCGGCACTAGCTGCCGCAGGGACATAACCAAGGAATGACTCGCTTTGTCGCAACACACGAGAGGGGACACACAGAGGTAATGCGCCGACCAAGCACGGGTGGAGGGAGGGGAGTAGTCGGGGAGGGTTGGGGGGGCTCACACATGGGCCAGGCCTGCGGAATGACCGTCGTAGGTCGAGCAATCGCTGCGACGACGATCGTTCGCTTAGATTTGCGGTCGGCTGCTCGCTTCGGGCGGATAGCCAAAGAAAAAACGGACCACACGCGCAAGGCGCATCGGATTCTGCTGCAACATCCGAGGGCTGCGTGCCCGTGGCGTATCACAAGCCCGACAAGCACGGCTATGCTAACAAAAGAGCGAGCCATCCGCCTCACAAACGAAGGCTGCTTGGTCACCCAGGGGGGGGGGGGGGGGGGGGGGTTAGGGAGGGGAGAATGGGGTGGGTATACTCATATCATGCATGGCCGTAGTCGTATGACCAAGGACCCTCGCATCCCTACAAGGCCGGGACGGAACACGTCGGGTTTTCACCGACCAGGCGGGGGGGGGGGGTTAATCATGTCATGGATGGCCGTAGTCGTTACACAATAGGCCCTCGCATGCTCACGATGTCGGGACAGGGCACGCCGGGTTTTCACCGACCAGGCAGACATTGCAGGCGCGGGTGGGGGCGGGGGGGGGGTTCACCTGTTCAAAGGAGTTGCAGAGCTTGGAGTAAAGCACGGTGAAAGCCACGGCGCCCGGCAGGTTGACGTAGGTTTTGAGGAACGGGATGACCTCCGCGCCGCTGCTGGGCGCCGTGACGACCAGCACATCCTGTACGTGCACGTGTACATACGGGGCGACAGGTGGCGGCAAGGGCGTCACAATTAAGCAGACCAATGCCATCGTCGCCGTTGCCGCAGGGTCGGGTCATTCGTCGCTCCCCGGTCAACACCCTTGACAAGTTGCCGCCGGGTCTGTTCTCGTCGGGACATAAATACAACTTGAGGATTAGATGGACCGGAGAGAATCTTGGTGCAAAAAACTTGAGGATTAGCTAGTCCGCGCGAGAGAGGGAGGGAGGGAGGGAGGGAGGGAGGGAGGGAGGGAGGGAGGGAGGGAGGGAGAGAGAGAAGAAGGAGATGACATTACACTAAAGAGGGCGGTGGTTCTGAATTATGACCCATGGGGGTCGCCTGGTTTTGAGGAGAAAAGCCGGGTTATGGGGTAAAAACGCCGTCGTCAATTCGTATCCCATCGCTCGAGGGGCGAGTCAAAGCGCAAAAGAGGAGGAAGCGCGACCTGTCGGAAAACGTGCAGACCGATTAGAGCTCTAAACGCCCACGCGGCGTGTGGGGGGGGTGGCAGACATCTGCGAGGCCCGCACCAGATATGACTCCAGCCTGTGGACACAAAAACGTGTTTCGAAGAACACTACCATGACACAACCGCACGGGTACACACCCTATTCTTCGAGGGGAGCCTTGAAGGCTCTCTTGAAAGCTCCAACGGAGCACAAATAGGCTGGCGTCGCGCAAGGTTTCGCTTGCAACAAGCACAACACGTGCATGCGTACGCCCTTGAAAAATACCACAGGCAGCCTTGCCCCCGAAAGAGCGCACCAGAAAACCCCTTCAGCCCATAAGCTCCCTTGTGGTGCGGCGAAACGCATTGATCGTAGTCGAGAAACGGGGTACAAGCTCCGACCCCGTCACCAGCACCGGTATCCGCGACCCGCGGCGTTCTCCGAACAAACGAGGCCGCGCGTCCCTCCTTGACCCTTTTCCATCGAAAGACTTATCCAACTTAAATTCCACCTATCTTTCCACAAAAAAACCGCGAGGCACAGTTCTGACTTCAGAAGGGGGATGAACCTCCACCGCCGACCCCCCCCGCCCGTCCCGTAAAACAACAACGCGAGGCGCCGATCGTTCCGGTTGCACGAGAGGAAAACAAAAGAGAGACGAAAAAGAGAGCAGCGGCTATTTCTCCTTTCACCTTCGTGTCTCGAAGGATGGTGTAGTCGAAGAGGATGAAGAACAGCATCAGCCCCAGGGGCAGGATTTTCTTGGCCTCCGTCGGCTCCGGCATGGCGCTCGTCACCTTCGAGACGACGCCCTCCGCCCAGCCCTTCAACCCTGTTGGTCTGAGGACGGGGTCGACCCCCCCTGTCTTTTGCGCTCGGTGTCCTTTCCCCCCCCCTGCTCCTACTCGTTCTCCTTTTGCTGATTCTCGGTCGCTGTCGCTGTTAACCGTCAAATCATAGGGAAACCGTCAGTCTTTTCACGTTTTGGCGGTCGAACATGGCACACGGGGTTTAGACTACCGTGCATAGGGGTCGGTCTTGTCGGGCGGGGGGGGGGCTGAAGGGGGGGGGGGGGGGGGGGAATTGCATACGGATTCAAACCCCTTTTCCACCGCAATAACTTTTCCGACTAAAATCCCACCAAGTTTGTCCCCAAAACAGCGATTTGACTGCCAAAGGGTGGCAAGAGCTTCGAGGATCTACCAAAAAACGATCGGCGCAGACCGGGGGATGCCTGGTTGGCGGGTGGCGTTCCGAACAAGAGTGGACAGCCATTGTACAGCAGGGGGGCGGAGGGGAGGGATCAGCGTTTGATTGAGCTAACAGGGGAGTTGCCGACTGCACTCATCGTGCGAGGGCACCGACCCAGCGCAAGCGCGGCGGGCGGCGCTCTAGGCGTGGTTGGGATCACCGTCGGTTTATCGACATAACTTGGAATAATTGTAATAGTCCCGGGGTCCGAAGCCAAAGTAGTCGGGACCCTATCTCCGGCTCTCGTCCGAAGGTACTCCTCATACCCAGCACGATTTCGTTGCGACTCTATGAATATACCCCAGTTGCCTTTCGCGTGCACGTTTCCATGCCCGACTCACTCTGTCCGAGCCTCCCCTGGGTCATCCTGCCCTCCTGCTGCCGCCAACCCCACCGCGCTCGTCCGACCCCGCCTTCTCCACGCGGTCGCGTAACAATAATTCGATGTTCGTTGCCGCTGCTGTGATTGTGACCTAGGGTGTTGCTGTTCCGCAGCGGCTCTGCACGGCCGCACCTGCCCCCCGGACAGCTGCAGCCTCCAGACGGCACTCCCTTTCGCGCAAGCACGCAAGCAGCGCGTATTTGTGCGCGGTGCGCCCCCCAGAGGCTTTACGGTGCTCAGGCTGCCTGCGTGCCGACCCGACCCCACTATTCCTGTTGCTGCCGCTACCGGTACGTTTGTCACGCTCGGTCCCCACCGGCGTCCACCCATCTTCAGCGCAAGCGCGCGCGGGGGGGGGGGAGGGGGTGGAGGGGGGGTGTACTCGATATCATGCATGGCCGTAGTCGTATGAGGGGGGGGGTTGTTCGAGATGTCTAAACTAGGGGATGGGGCGGCAGTACGAGAACGTCAACCGACGGGACGGAAGGGAGGGGGGGGGGGGTGGGGGTGGCGTCATCGGAAAGGGCTCCCGATGAGACACCGCGTTTTGCTCGAAAAGCGTTTCAAGTGTGTCAAGAAGTGCGTTTGACCCGTGGACTGCGATGGACCTCGTCATACAACTTTGTGCGATGGACAGGAAGGGACAAGGTAGACGGGGGAAGAGGGGGGGCACCGGACAACGCACACGGCGCGGTCGTGATGACACTTAATGATTGTCGGCGGCCTCCGAGAGAGGGCGGAAAATTAGTTGCGCGTCGATCTGTCCAAACTCAAGGCGCTTCACTCTCCTTCAGGCATGTCTCGCGGCAAGAACAGGCTTGGCCAGCCTATTGTAGCACATCCGGCATTGCGCAGGGTTCTAGGTCTAGACCTTCTTCTGCTCACGACGCGCTGCAGTCCTCCCTGACCGATCGTCCCGCCCGCTGAAGCGCCGGGTCGCGTTGCTGGGGTACCGCTGGCGATTGCCACGCGCGAGGAAGCCCGCTGAGCAAGGCAGACGTGCAAAAATAGCGGCAGCTCTCATCCCGCCAATGCCGCTTGCTCACTGCGCTGAGACCGACCCCCAGCAAGTGTGCCAGTCGAAGGTGCGAAAAATTCGGGTAGGGTTGAACCGATGCAGCTCAACGCGCCCCTGCCTGTAGCTTGTAGTTCGTATAACAACATCAGAGACGAGAGCACACCAGATGCGACGCTGGCGTAGGTACCGGCAACGCCCTGTTTCGGATGCACACATGACATGTGTAACAATATGCACGGTAAACAAAATGTACCGGGGGTACGGTACCTGGTATGATACTCGGGACGATGTTTTTTTTTGGGACGGGGGGGACAGGGAAAAAAAGGTGCTTCTACTTGGCAAACCGCCGTCTCGTCTTGTGAGTGTACTGCCGTGCTGTCGCTTGTCTCTTCGAATAACCCGTACCATGGTACCTGCCACCGATACATGCAGGCACGGCAGTATAGTATGGGCCCGCCAGCAAGAAACACCGAATCTGGGCGGGCAAGCCTGAGGGTTCTTATCGGGGCGCCATCTTGAACCAACCTTGAGCATAGGCTACTATTACGGGGGACCCTAGTTAATAGGAACAAATACTGTAAATAAAAATGGTTAAATATATATTGGTTTTTATGTATAACATAGGTCCTATTAACTATGGTCCCCCGTAATATGTACCTGGTAGGATTTAGTGTACAGTTCACCCCTGAGCCGTTTTCCTTGACCCAAGATTCTTAGCGTTTTCCAAAAAGTGAGCACTATGTTTTCAGTGAGCACTTTCTTACTGGCGGGCCTACACTGTTCCACGTAAGACGCAGGATAACACAACCATTCGGACGAATTTCGGAGCAGATTTTCTCGACAGAGGGGAAGGCGTACTGAATACGCCGAGCGATGTGTCCATGGAATAACCTCCTTGAGATATTTCCTAAAGACGCCACCATCTTCGGTGTGCGTGCCCTCCTGCCTTGCTTTGGAGAAACTTGGCTAGGAATTTCGCCACCCGGGGGTGCGCTAGCTGGCGTGCTGTACGGTGTAACGTTAGGTATTTGGTAAGTACGAGTTCAACAGTATACCCGGTGGCTGGTAGTCTGGAGCGCAGCCCCCGCCTAGGATAGCTACCTACTACCGGTACAGCTGTACCCAAGATGGTATGAATACCAGCCTATGAGGTGATGAGGGTTGCTTGCCACTTGTTCGAGAAAATGGTTGTGTCCAGATCACTCATCAACCCCGGAGGATGTCATCGGCGGGAGGCCGCATCGAGCCCAAATGTACTTATTTTATTCATTATATTTTACTGAGGATGGACCACTGAGCTACTACTGGCTGCAAGGCAGCACTGACTGAGTAGCTCAGTGGTTTAACCTTTATGAAGCGAACAGGTTGACACACTCCTGTGTACGAGACGAATATATCTATCCCTAACCCTAACCCTAAGCCAATCAGAGCAACACTAACCCTCATGAGCCTAACCGTAGGCCAATCAGAGCAACCCTAACCCTGACCATAAGCCTATCAGGCCAAATCTCGAACAAGTGGTAAGGGCCCCCATCTTAACGGGGTTTTTTTTTTTTTCTATTTTTTTTTTTTTTCTAATTTAATTTGCATCTGATTGGCCGCAGAGTGAACGACCAAGCAGGCAAATTAGAAAATTTGAATTTGAGTGAGAAGTCTTTTGGGACTTTTTTCGTGTGTGTGTGATTTTTATTTCAATTTGGAATTTGGGAGTTCCTCGGTCTTTAAGTAGCATGTTCATGGTGGGTCAACACTCTCGGTGGAGTCTGGGGCGATTCTTGGCCGCTTCGGTGACCACGATCGAGGCGATAAAAGCGACCCTCAACGGGAGGTGACCGGATCAATAGCCGCGCCCACGCCCACACACCATAGCACATCGTACCCCGGCGGTGGCGCCTCAAAAGCAATCATGGCGGCCGCAATCCCAATTTTTCGGCCTGCTCGATTGGCCAACAATCACGAAAACCGAGCAAAAGAGCAAAACAACGGAGGATACGCTCGAGACCTCGATAGCTGCGTCACCGCTGCTGTTCCGCACGTGGCGCTTGAGGGCTTCCTCCGCCCACTCATCCTTGTCAATGTTTGGTTAACAGGAGAAGTCCTTCTGCAATGGAAAGATGCGATCATCAAGGTCCTTCACAAAAAGAAGGATCGAACTGACTGCAACAACTATAGAGGGATTTCGCTCGTTGCCCACGCAGGCAAAGTGTTGTTGAAAATCGTCGCGCCCCGCCTCAGTAACTACTGCGAGACCGAGGAACTACTCCCCGAGGAACAGTGCGGCTTCCGCCCCGCACGATCAACGATTGATATGTTGTTCGTCGTGCGCCGGCTGCAAGAGCTCGGACGACAGAGGAAAATCCCCTCATACGTGTGTTTCATCGATCTGCAGAAAGCGTACGACTCTGTCGACCGAGAGCTGTTATGGAAGGTACTCACACGCTTTGGCGTACCAACCAAGATGCTGAGAATTATCCGTAATTTCCACGATGGCATGCGGGCTCGCGTGCGTACTGATGACGGCGAGCTCTCGGAATGGTTTGATCTCACGCAGGGGCTGCGGCAAGGCTGTGTACTATCACCGTTACTGTTCAACGTGTTCTTCGCTGCTGCGTTACACGGTGTACTAGTACGCTTCAGCCAAGACGAAGCCATTGTAAGGGATTTGGTCCAACTCAGTGAAGCTGGAGTAGTTCGAACAGGGAAGGAGGAGCCATTGGCGTGCGTGCGAAGGTCTGTATGGGGCATGTTGTACGCCGATGATGCAGGAATTGTCTCGAAGTCGGCTGAAGGGCTCGCGAAAATGATGACAGTCATCGTGACTGTCTTCGAAGCAGCAGGCCTCACGGTGTCGGAAAAGAAGACTGAGACAATGGTCCTACAAACACCAGACCGGACAACCCTCGCACCACCGCTCGTCATCGAAGCGGCAGGTCAGAGGTATAAGCAGACGACCCAGTTCTTATACCTAGGCGGCGTTATCCACGAAAACGCTGCGCTCTCGCTCGAAATCGACCGACGGATCCGCCTCATGCGAGCATGCCTCAAACGGTTCGGCCCGGAGTTGTATGATAGGACGACCGCCCCCCTTAGCCTTCAAGTCCGAATGCTGAAGGCCGAGGTGATTGAGACCCTGCTGTACGGGTGTGTGACGTGGACCCTCAGAGCGGAACACTTTGCCAAGCTTCGAACGGCTCACCACCAAGTCCTGCTGCGAGTCATTGGCTTCCAGCGCCGACTTCATACTGATCATGCCACCCTCTCGTACGCGAAGGCCCTCAAGATGGCACGTTGCGAGAGCATCGAAACGACCATTCGTAAACGGCGGCTCTTCTTTGCGGGGCGCGCGGCACGGCAAAGCAAGGAGCGATTACCCAGTCGGGTAATGTTCGGGACGATAACTGGTGGGGAGAACCCGAGACCAGGCGGACAGTGTAAGACTTGGCATAGATGCATAGTCGAAGACCTTAGGGAGTTCCGAGCCACCGAAGGGTCAACGAAAGTTGCCCCCTGGTGTTTGGAGTTGAGACCGCGTTGTGGTCCACTGCAGCCAAAAAGGCGGGGAAGTGGTACCGGGGGATCCTTGAAGCAGCCGAACGGTTCATGATGAGGTGGCACGAGGCTGAGGCTGAGATGAGTAGGCAGCGCCGCGCATCCGCCGTGGATGGTGCCCAAGGGAACGGGGGGGGAGGGGGCAACAGGAGAAGTGGCAGAAAGCCCGACCAAGGGAATGCGGAGAGGGGGGGGACCAGGAGGGGTAGAAGGGAAACGGCGGTAGACGAAAGTAGGAAGGAGATGGCAGACAGGGTAGCAAGGTACCGAGTCGACTAGGAAGTAGAACATGACCATATTACTAGTGCTACCAACTGGTGCAGCTGGTTCGAACGTGGTCTTCCCTTGTCTTCTCTTTTTTTTCTTTTTTTTTTTCTTTTTCTTTTTTTTCTTTCTTGCGCTGACTCTCCGTGATTTTCATTTTCTTTTTTCTTTTCCTTTTCTGATTGATAAGCCGTACTGAAGGAGCCGTGTGGCGTGGTTGGACGACGAACCTGCTCTGCTCGTTTCGTATTGTCTGACGCCAAGGGGTTGGGCATAGTTGACGAACGCAGGGCGGAGACGGCAGTCTGGGTAGCAAGGTACCAGGCGGATTAGCAGGGAGAACCTGGCTATACTACTCGTACCACAAACTGCTGCCGCCACCTGGAAGGTGTTTTGGGCTTTGGTCTGCCTGTTATTGCCCCTTTGTTATTTTTCCTTGTTACTTTTGTCCTTGGTTCTTTGTCTTACTCTGTTTACAAGCAGTGGTGTTTTTTTTTTTTTTTTTTTTTTTTTTTTTTTTCCAGCTCGTTCTTTTTCAAGTGTTGGCCACCTCGCCTGCGGGGGGGGGGGGCACGACAGATTGTTTCTCCTAGATTTTGCTTTCATTTTTTTCTTTTTCTCTTTCGATTTGTCTACCTTGTTTTTGTTTTCTCTTTGGTTTCTTTTCGTTTCACTATTTCATAGATTGCGTATGTCGTGCCTGTCGTATCTAGTATGATGACATGGCTTTGCATTGCCCACTGCAGTGCATACTGCACACGTGGCAACGTAGTATCTCTGTGGCGTAGCTTTGTGACCACAGAACTTGTATCTCTTCTAGGATTGAAGAATCGGCACGGACACTGGTTGTGCTGGATGTCGACGGGTAGAAAGAACGGTTTAATGTGAAGAACACACACACACACACACACACACTCAAGACACCCTAAGAGTGATAGCTTCCTATCCTGCGCGACCAAAAAGAAAAAGAGGCTGGCGGCGGCGCGCACGCGGCAGCGCAAACCTTCGATCTCGTCTACGCGCGTCGTTGTTTGTCGGCTGGGCGTTGTGCGACGCGGTTAGTTTTTTCCGAATTATTTTTTGATTGACAACTAGTACGCTGTTCCCCGATAGGACACAGGCACGTTTTTTTTCGAAATCAAATAAAAAATCATTGAAATTAAATTTTTACTTCCATATAGCGTCCCCTTTAGAGCCGCAGTCCCGTTTTGGGGACAAACTACTTGAATTTTGAGTGGTTTGTCCCCCAAACGGAACTGCGGCTCTAAAAGGGTCGAGATGGGCCAACATATCAAAATATCTATCGGACATGATACCACTTTGCGTCAAACCAGCTACGTACGTCCTGCACATGCATACCAGGTGTCGTACAAGGTACTAATGCTGTATACAAACACGACAGAGAGCGGACAGGGACAGGCCGACTGCTCGCCGAGTACAGCAGAGCGGGGCCACCCCCAGTAAACAGATGTTCAGAACCGTAGCTGTGTGGTACGAGCACGTACAGCAGTAGTATATGAATCTGGTAGATGCCAGTCCTCTGCTGACTGCTGACTGCTGACTGATACCTGATAATATGTTTCCGTCATGTATTAAACGTATCATACCAGGTTACGGGTTTGACCTTTATGATATTAATAGCTATACATACGAGTATGTACAAGCAATGATGCATGCTGCGTGCATGACGACGTACCACTACTACTGCTGCTGTACGTGTATTAACACAAGGTATCTGGAATGATACCAACAGGGTATACGCGTGTGTGAATATCATACCCTGGGACACATGCAGGTAAATACGTACGACTCGACGTTAGTTGCGATCTTTCGTGTCACCTCCTGGCCGACGAATACAGGAGAGGGCTGCCAACAGAAGGCCATGCCACAGGTGATTGAAGCCATAGGAAAAATCAGGCCCATATAGCCCACCATAGCGCCGCCCCGGTGGGTAGACCTACTTAGCAGTGTGGCAACGTTGCAGCAGCTGATGGAGTTGTATGCAGCTTGCAGAGGCGGGTTTGGTATGGGATCTGATTTTTGAATCGTGCGAGAGGCAGTTCGGAGTGGTGAGTTTGGGGCCCTGAGTTTTGCCTGCCCAGACTGCAGGCCGCCTGTCAGCTGTGCAAAAGGGCGACACCTTGATCGCCGGTCTCTTGGTTTTTGACAAACCTCGCCCATCCCAGAAAAATATTGAGCTTGAGAGTCCCATCTGTGGCTTGAACCCGTCGAGATGGCACTGCCCCCGACGCGAGATGTTCTTACAACGGATTGTTCAAAAACTTCAAATATTCGGTGAGCACAGCAGCAGTTGATGGCTCCGCGGATAGTCTCGTACAGTACCCATGCTAGATGTTCGGTGGCATCATCCTCGGCCCGCTCTCTGTGGGGAGGGCTATGGCGTCCTCGTGGCTATGTACCCTTCAAAGTCGTCAGCGCTACGAGTACTCGACGATTGGAAGTTGAAAATTTCAATATTTCGACCAGAATGCTGTCAAACTTCAACGACGCGAGCTCTGCTGCCGCTTCGCCAGCTCTGTCTTTCGAATCGAAAAGCAGCTGAAATGAGACGGGTATCTATGATGACACAAGTACATGCATACGACGACAGATCTAAATGGATGACGTCGCCTGTGTGCCCAAACTCCCGTGCCGACATCGCCCTCGAGTGCTCTATCTACATTTTTTTCACAGGTGTGTGTTCGAACGAGCTCGAAGTTTTTCCTCTCCTTCGCTTTTATCCGCCACTCCGCGCCACTTCACCGTCCATTTTATTATGTGTTTTACAGTACGGTTCGTTGCGTTGCCGGATATGATCCCAGCTCGCACTTGACAATTGTATCGCACATACATACTCCGCGGCTTCATCGAAAGTTGTGGTTCCATTCCTGTCTCTTAGCGGGCAGCCGTCAGTTACTGCTGTAGCTCCCCATACACTAAAATTCGTTGAATTTATTGTACCAGAGGTAGTGTGTTGGGTCTCAAGAGGCCTTGACTGGTCAAACTACAGCACGCGTACTACTGATAACTGCTGTAGACCGTCAACCGACGTTTCGACCCCGAGTACGAGTCGGAATCTGTTCTCCCGTCTGCTCCTTTCCTGTGTGAAAGATCTTGAGTCGCGCGCTTTATTCTCTGTGCTGGCTCCTGGACCCTTGATCGGCTGGGCGTGTACGATTAACATGTACCAGGGTACGAAGAGATACGAGCACTGCTGCACCAGTATTATTGTGGGTTCGTTTTGCCTGTCTCACCTCCCGAATCTACTCATTTCCTATCGTATATTCGAAGTAGACCCTTGCGCGCTTACGCGTGCGGGTTGGGGGGCTGCTGGCTCAAACGAGAAATTTCTCCAAACGGCACATCCTCGGTTTTGCTTTCTGCTGAATTGTTACCACTACAGCGGTAGTATACAATCCTGGGCTCGTACTGGTAAGCGGTAATTCTGACCCACCCAGGGTGAATCTTGCAACACCCCGGCCCTCCTCTGGACACCGGGGTCGTACGTGCCCATTCCAAAACTCTCAAGCAGTCCCTGGAGACTGCTGTAGATCCAGGAAGAGTATGCTCAGATTATTGACATGGGGAAAAATTCCAGTATTTTGAAGATATCCAATGCGGGTGCTGACGATGCGGATGCTGAGGATGGATATTAAATGCGGATGCTGAGGACGGAACGATCCGTGGAACGATTGAACCAGCCACCTCTCGGCCCCGAAACCCGTGTCCTGCCGACGACGCCATACGTTGGAGTATTGTAGAGCTACTGGTACAAGATTATATAGCGAATTAGACTCGTACCCACCCAGGATACGCCTACGAACTGTTCATAGCGTCCTCACATTCTTTATTTGATGCATTTTATTGTGTTGTACATTAGCTGTCAGCACGATGACATATGCTCAGACTATTGACAGGGAATTTTTCAGTTTTTTTTTAAAGATACTGAATGCGGAGGCTGAGGATGGAACGGTTCGTGGAACGATTGAACCAGCGATCTCTCGGCCCCGAAGCCCGTGTCCTGCCGACGACGCCAGGTGTTGAAGTAATATACCCCTGAGCTACTGGTAAAAGGCTATTATTACCCATCCAGAGTACGTCTACTAGCATCCTCACGTGGTGTATTTGATGTATTTGGTGTTGTACGTCAGCTGTAAGCTCGATCGCATACCATACGTTGATACCGCCAGGAAATTAGCGATTTGCGTGCTGCGCGGCATGCGCCGGTCACGCGCGTTGTATCATACGTACACGAATTTTCCTCGTGATAGGTTTATGACTTCATTTTTCCCCATCTGCCGGTTGCTCTTCGCCCATATGTCTGTGACCCCGCCAGCATTTCCAGTATCGATCGTAGGTACAGCATGTCATTATTGTCTTTTACTCTTTGCGCGGAATCTCAGGAAGGTGTCGCCAAGCAAGGACTGGTGGGCGCTGAGAGACTACCCCCCCCCCAGCCCGGCGCTGAGTTGGTTGTGCCCCCTCCTGTGGCAAGCGTGGGTGGTTTGCCTCGTCGCGGGGTCTGCACTCTTGATGGGCCACGATGTCTTGACTTACGTGGGGTGAGCGCAGTGGGTTGGGAGTTTTGGCGATCGACGAAACTGTTGAGGTACCATGGCCCTCATGCGCACATTGTTTTTTCTTGCTGTACTCAAAGGGCCGCCGCCGCCGCGGTACGATTGCTGCCGTTTCGAGGTCATTGATCGTTGCACCGTGAGCAGATGGGCATGCGCACCCTGCGATCAGTATGCGCGTCTTTATTATGTCCCATTTTATGTGTGTATATATGTATGCAAGGCGCTTCGCTTAGCGTTCGCCCGCTACGCTCGCTCACAAGGAGGAATAAAACAAAATGTGAATGAAGCTGGCAGATTATCTACAACATTAGGTGCAAACGGACGACTTACAAAGGACAAGAACTCAGCGTGCTTTGTGGTAGGTGCTTTGCTTCGAAAAAGAGACAAACCTATCGTCGATACTCGAAAATAACAAAAAAACAGACGGCATATTGAACGGAAAGGCGTTTTTAAGATGGAAGCTCTGAGCCAGAGGAAGACCGAGGGAGCACGCTGAGGAAGAAATATGGGTGTAAAGTCTATGTATACACATACAGCATACATGTGCTGTGTCTTGTAGAGGTTCTCGCCCCCGATGGAGGGAGTGGCATATTTAGGGTAGGCCGTCGTCGGGCGGGGGGGGGGGCGAAGGCATCAGATCTACGTTTTTTGTCGTTCCGAACAGGCATGCATGGAAGTTCGGCGTGCTGATGATGATCCTCGAACTCAACGGCGAACATAGATAAGGGGTTTCCATCGCGGGAGGTGTGGCGAGCGACAAGCGCGCAAAGTTCTTTCGGACGCGGCGACACCGCTCCCTTCCTGTCTCGGTTTTTATCTCTTGATTAGCGCACCTTTTATTGGCTCGCGCCTTGCTTGCCCCCGCCCAGTTACCCCGGCCCAGCCGTTAACGGCTCACGCTCGAACCGCGCCGCGGCATCCGCCGTTGCCCGACTCCCCAGGTTTGTGGTGGCTGCTTTCCTGTCGACGGCAATCATCCCCGACTCGGGAAACAGTCCAGCCCCCTACTTCCTTCATCTGGCCGTCCCTTTCTTCGTCGTCAAAGGCTTGCGGGAGGTGATTGACCGCGGTCGATAGCGGAGTGAGGGGATATCCGCACGGCCACGGTGTCGGTGGTGTAGGCGATCGACTTTTGTGGAATGTGTTGTGTGGTCGCGCTCGGAACGGTTGCTAGCCGGCGACCTCCTCCGCGGCAAATTTGCACGGGTAGAGTTTGTGCTATGCCACACCACAGTGCGTATCGTGATGGCGCGGCGAGCAGTTCTTGTTTTGGCTTCTGGTGTACTGCGGATCACCGCTACCCCGTATCGTGGTCTGTAGTCTATAGGCCTGCGCGCAGCTGGGCTGGGGCGATGTATTTCATTTGAATGGTGCGATACCTCTGTTCGCAGAGCCGTCACCGTACAGACGTCCAGAGGGGGCATCTCCAAGATTGCCTCCACCGCTGTTTCGAAATCCCCGCTATACCTCCCTCCTTTCCCTCATGTGCGGCAGCAGTAGTAGTTGGTCCCCTCTTTCCTACTTGTCCAGGACGGACGATAGTGACGGGACGAAGAACGGGTTGGCCGTCGGACGGCCCTCTCTCCACCCTCATTGCAGTAGAAATCTCTGCTACAGTAGTATTATTTATGCTGTATGTACGTAGCAGTTTCATCGCTGCAAAAACGGTCCTTTTCTATTTCCAAGAACCTTGCCCCCAAGAATATGGCTGCAATCGTAAACCGTCTCCTGCCCCACGCCGGCTGCAGCAACTAACTCCTCACGTGCTCGCGGCACCGACGTTACCAAAGGGCGGCGGCTGGACGGCCATGGGTTTTTACTGGGCGTTCCTCTTCCTACCCGCGGCTGATTTTTTCGTGGGCGTGGACACGTTTAACTCCCGAGACGACGACTACAAGGTCCTCCGCGAGAGGTACGGCGGAGGGAGGGGGGGGGGGGGGGGGTGTCTATTGCGCCGAGGAGTTTTGTTGTGAGGTGGGTCAGGAGGGTTTACGGTTGAGCACGGAAAGGTAGAGAGTGAGAGGGAGAAAGGGGGAAAAGGAGAGAGACAGGGGGGGGTGGGGGGGGGGGGGCAAGGAAGAAGAGAGAAGGGCCGGGAGTGGAAGGGTTTGCCTGTCGGAAATGTGCGGGGCGTGCAAGCTCGGTGGTGACGAGACCACTACGTATGCTGGGGGTATTTGAGATATTTGACCTGCCTTGATGAACTTCCCTAAGCATCCTTTTCCCTCGGCCGAATGCGTTTTACATGTAGTGTGGAGGGTTGGCAATGGAAGCGGGGTAGAAGGTTAGGTAACTTATTCACGCGGAAACCACGTGTTGGTGGCACAGCGGCAATACACCATACGCTACATCGAGGGCAAAACCGCAGGAACAAATCGTTTGGGCGACTGGAGCCACAAGTTTTTCGTGGTCCACGCGATCTGTTGCGTGCCGGTCTCGATGGTTTTCGTACAGCCGCAACCCCCCGCGTAGCCTGGCTGCGCTAGAGCTGCGCACCCATCTTGTGTGAGATCACACAGCATTTCCCCTTGCCGCTGCTTTTTCGCCGTGGACCCGCCAATGTCACCCGTATCACGTTTTCCCTTCAACCCCGCGCTTCGCATGCCTTCTTCCTCGGCCGTCGCAGAATTGGCTTCCGAATGGCTACCTGGATATTTGTCCCGGCGCAAGTGGCGCTCCTGGCCTATGCCTGCTACGCCGTGAATACGGTTGATCTCACAACTCTGGAATTTGTCGGTCAGTGACGCAGAGCTCCGCTTGTTTGGAGATCAGGTTGTCGGTACGAGTAGGGTGTAAGGGTGGGGGTGCTCATGTATCGTGCCACCGAAATACTCGAGATTCAAAACAGTCAGAGGTTTTCTGGCGTTCCCACTTGAAAAAAATGCGGGACGGCGGAGGCCGGTCGGCCATGTGGAGGATCAAAGCGCCCCGTTGTCTCGTGAGGATGCGAAATCTTGAGGACCTTCCGCTCCCGTATAGACTCAGAGAGCGACCCCCCCCCACACGCACGCACTCAAGAAAAATGGTCGTATGCTCCGTTTATCAGTGTTGATTCGAAGCGCGGTCAAGTGCGTGGTATTAATAGTCACACCTCTTGTGACCGCCTCCTCGCCCTCAGCGGTCTTGCTTCCAATAGGCTTCCGCGTCTCGCTGCTGCTGCCACTGCGCGTTTAGCGATGCCTGTCTGCTCTATTCTGGTACTCGCAGTATTTTTTACTCGCCACCAGTCGTCACCAGTAATTTCAAAACACGATTTCATTATCCCTTGCTGCCCCTCCGTTTCTCGT
Organism: Nereocystis luetkeana; assembly: GCA_031213475.1. Taxonomy (NCBI): domain Eukaryota; class Phaeophyceae; order Laminariales; family Laminariaceae; genus Nereocystis; species Nereocystis luetkeana. The sequence continues at coordinate 3,919,003 of JARUPZ010000030.1, read as the reverse complement.
CTTTCGTTTCTGGCACGTTGCGGTCGACGTTGTTAGGGTTTACCGTGTCCGTCGGGGTATACACGGGGGGGCTGGGCATCACGATTAGCCACGAGCTGGTGCACAAGGTCAATCGACTGGAGCAATGGCTTGGTGAGCCGAGGCGGAGCTGGCAGTTGTTGTTGTTGTTTTTGTTTTTGTCGCGATTGTCGTGTTAATGTTGATGGTGTTGATGGAATTGGTGGTGGCGTTTGCAGTTGTTGCGGTTATGACATAGTTTTTGCAAGTTGTTAGGGTTTGCAGTTTTCGCAACTATTGCTGTTTATTGCTGGTTGCCGCTGCTGCTGTCATAGGTGGCTTGGGAAGACCCATCCGTACCGTATCTATATCGCGACCCCGTCCATTACTCGAGACCTCGATGCCTGCACACATCAGCAACTCGGGTGGAAGACGAGGGGTGCATTCCCGCTCTGTTGTTGCTAAATCTGCGCGATAAAGTTCGGTCCGCCTTCCGCCTGCTCTGCGCCGTTTTCCGAATCATAGTCATTCGGCACTACGCTAACGCCCGTGTCACGCGCCCCTTGCCAACAGGACGGACGGTGTGCGTGGTAATCAGCTATGGCCACTTCTTCGTCGAGCACAACAGAGGCCACCACAAACTGGTGAAAGCTCCCTGTCTCCGCCATTTGTGCTGTTCCTTTTTTGTTTCGCCTGGACAATACGCCGGCCGTTCTCAGAACAATGAATAGCTGTGTTACCCGTGTGGTTGATATGTCGTTGTGAAGCGCCTCGTTTTTTTCGATCGTATGAAACGCGCCTGGCTGTACCCTCCGTCCGCTGGTGTATCCGTGGGGTGTATACCGGCGCTGACTGATCGTGAGCGCCATTCTAAAGACGCAGCGCAGACCCACCTTTTCGAAAGCAAACGTACAGCAATGGCTACCAGATGTAACACCGTAGCGCGGATTGTCGATTCCGGCTAGAAACTGGCAAGAAAAGCTTGCTGCTCGTACTACTGCTGCACAGCAGTACCCGACGTGGGCACTACCAAAAAGGTGCCGAGAACTTAACCCCCACCCCCCGTCCCGCCGATGATATCGCCTCAACAACACCGAAGGTGGCGACCGACGAAGACCCTGCCACTGCCCGGTTCGGAGAGTCGTTCTACGATTTTCTGCCTCGATGCGTGACAGGGTCCTTCGTCAGCGCGTGGCGGTTGGAAGTTGACCGGTGCCGCGACAGAAACCTCCCGTTCTGGCACAATGAAATGCTCTGGTGAGAAAGCCGGCCGAGGCCCGCGGTGGGAGGAGGAAGGGGGGTCGGAAGCCGGGAACTCCCGCGTTTGGGACGGAGTTTGGTCGATATCGGCCATCGGACTTTGCTACATGCACGACGCACCCAACCAGACTGAGAACACCAGGCTGTGTGAGCGGTTTTCCGGTGTAGAGGAATAATGCGCGCCTGGACTTGATTTCAGCCATGAATATCGCGGTCTCGAGTGTCGTCGATTCTCGGTTCTCGAGTTCTCCATTATTGAGCGCTGGATCTCGACCCCTTCCAAAATCGAAAGTTGAGGATCGAGATGGCGGTCCTCGATGTTGTTTGCCCATGCTCACTGAATGCATGTTCCTGTCTTTATAGCCTAAATCCACAGGGCACTATGAGGCAATTTTTGCGAAAATCGGGGGAAAAGTAGACCGTGCGAGATTGATCTACGCTACTCGCAGACGATCGGGAATGAAGAGTAACAGGTGTTTTTTGTTTCCACGAAATTTCTTTGGAAGAAGCGATCGCAGATTTTTATGGCATTGCATTCATCGCCGCTAGTAGTGCCATCAACCGTGCGTGTATGTTTTTGCGGCGTGCTCTCGAAATGCCCCGAAAGGTACTGGATGGCCTCGGCGACCCTCTGCAGTATATTGGCCGCGGTGTTTGGACCCAAGAGTGTGTGGCTGTTCCTGGGCCAGAGCTTCGTCGGCATCCTGCTCTTCGAGTCGGTGAGCAACATCATGCTCGGAAAACATCTGGGGTGTTCATCAATACCGCTTACCGCTAAATTTACAGTCTGATTTATTAGTTTTTTTTACCCAACCTGGACTTTTATTCTGACTGTTCCCCCCCCCCCCCCCCGCCCCCCCGGTCGCCCCGCTCGATTGTTCGCGCCGCGCATCGCCCATGCCATACCGCGTCTCCCTTCATCGTCAGGTCAACTACGTCGAGCACTATGGGGTGAGAAGGGGAGCATTTCCAACCAGATACATTTTCACCCGAGTAGTTAGCGGAGGTGGCAGCGAGCGCCTCGTAAACGGCCAGACTTGTGCAATGCCGGTGCAGTGATATCGTTGATATGCCGCAAGAGGCCTCGTAAATTTTCGTTTCCGAGCAGGAGGAGATCGGGCGCTAAGCCCCGGCGCGTCAAGCAAGGCAGACACGTACACTGTCATTTTCAACAATCAACCACCGCCCTCTTCTCCGTTTGTGTGTTGCCGCCGGGGCTTTTGGCGCCTGTGAAGCTTGAACGCCAGCAGGACAAGGACGGCAAGGCGGAACCTGTCGGCTTTGAGCACAGCTGGGACGCTCCCCACCGGCTGACCAACATGGTGTTGTTCAAGCTCCAGAGGCACGGTGACCACCATGTACATTCCACACGGCGGTATCAAACGCTTCGCGCTGAGCCCAGCCGCAGCCCTCAGGTACCAGCAGCTGCCACCGTAGAGCGGCTTCAACGGCAGCGCAAGTTTATGCAAGAAGAGGGCGTTTTTGTTTGTTTCTACCTTTCGAGTGTTCGTGTTTTTGGCGTTTTTTGGCGTTTGTGCGATAACAGTAGTTTATTTCTGCCTCGGTAATTCACGACAGACAACATAGATAGGAACGCAATGTATATGGAGAGGAAGGGTGGGTCAACGGTAGTAAGTAGAGTATTTAAAGTACAATGGTTGGCGTGAAAAAACTATATCCTCTGTTTTTCGTTTAGGGAACCATGTCTGCCCGTGGTGTGATTTATGTACGGTATGGTCATGAGTGTAGCGTTTCACCAGCGTCAGCGACATTGCCGGCAGGGTAACCGGCTTATATCGAGGTTGTCACGTGCCAGCGGTCAGAACGCGCCCACCCCGTCACCTAAAATGGCCAACATCCACTATAACCAGAGGCCCGTGATCACGCGTGTCATGCCGGAATCGTCCGGATGTGTGACCCCTTCCCCCCTGCCGCCTCGTGCTTTACTCTCTTCCGTTTTTAGTTGCCCATGGGCTACCCTGGCTGCATCCTCCTGGCGCTTGCCCCCCCGCTTTGGAGTGCTGTGATGGACAAGCGCGTGCTGCGGCTGCGGAGGGGGCACGAGACGGGGAGGGCTTGGCGTCACGGACCGCGTTCGTGAAGGAGGCCTTGTCAAGGCGGGAAGTGACCCGGCAGGGAGAGCGAGATTAATGGAGAGTGAAGAACGAGCACACGGAATGAGAGAAGGAAGAGAGCGAGAGGGAGAGAGAGGCAGAGAGAGAGAGAGAGGCGGCTTGGTAAACTAGTAGTGTATTCCTTCTAAGCTACACATGATGTGCATGAGTTCGGTTCTCGGTGATCACCCACGGTTGAATATGGAAAAAAGGGGAAGGTGGGTTCCTATAATATTATGATCAGTAGCGCGTGGCGAGGGGTTCGCCCGAGAGATTTATGCCGCGACCGAGTCGAACTCACACAGTATATCTCCCGTCGGTTGGAAGAGATGACCCACTACTCTAGCGAGTCAGCGACTGACTAGAGTAAGTAGGTTATCCCTTCGCCTTTCTAGCCAACAGGAGCTGTATCTGATCTTCCTTTTTCCGGCGGAAGAGTCGGTTCCTCGGTCGGTCGCTTCCCTTTCAAAACGGCCATGCTATTCGATTCTGAGTTACGAGCTGCACTATTTCCTTTGCTATGCGGCTTTGGTCATGTTGCCGTGCGATTTAGTTACAGGAAGGATGGTTCCTAGACTACGTTCGTAGTTGTTCTGTGAATCGACCCTAACCCTTTTGCGGCCTACACGGCTGTGGGGTTATCTGGAGTGTGTAGGCGTGCCGCACGCTCGTGTCGAGCTGTTGCGAATCGCGTGTTGTGCGACGTGTTGTGCGGTACGGTATTCCACGCGTGGAGGACTACTAATATACAATTTTGCGGTTTGTAACAGTAGTGGGTGCACGGTAGGCTTTTCATTGGTATCGGGCAGCTGTGTCGGCACACTGTATGTATGTACGATACTTATGCTAAGCGAGGGGGAGGTGCAGCATTGCGTCTGCATCCAATTCAGGCGGCTAACACACAAGTGCTCGATTAAAATATCGATGCACACATCGTAGAGGGGGGCAGAGGTAGATTGGAGAGATGGACAGAGATTCCTCCGCTTCGCCGGATGTTGGATCAGAAGTTCGTCCACGCCTCCGCTTCGCCGGATGTTGGATCAGAAGTTCGTCCACGCCTCGCTACTGTTGTTGTCGAACTTTGCTATTGATGCATGTTCATAGCGGTGCGCACAAGGTTTTATTTTCCTCGGAATCTCTTGGGTTCGATCAGCGAGCGCAAACTGGTATCCCCGTGACGGCCGCAAGCAAGACGCGCATATTTCAAAGTTACCATCTCACGCAAGGCGTTCGTGCTCGAAGGAAACCGCTTCCTGCGCGGTGTTTCGTGGCGTGTGGGGGGATTGCAAATTGTATATTTTGTACACAGCAGTAGCATATACTGATGTACTTCAGAACAGTGTATCAAAGTAAAGTGGCGCAGCGCCTGTACGGGCATCTGATTCGTGATGGTCACACTCGGGGTGATACTTCTTACCCGCTAAAGGATGTTTAGAGCTTTGAGACGAGGCTATGTGTGTGGCGATGGGTGCAGAACGATTCTACACTACGTAGTTCAACTTGTTGATCGTAGCAAGCAGTAAAGAGGCGCACATCGTGCGCTGGACGCCGTCCAGTTCGGGGTGCACCGCAGCCACTTGCTGCGCTTGGGCCAGGTAGGCGTAGTCCGAAAATACCTCTGGGAAAGTCACATGCTGGCAGCATAGTATAAGACAGGGCTACGAGTACGACACGCGTACACCTTGCTCCGCGTAGGCACGAACTTACCCAGTGTTGGCTCTCGCTAAGTTGAGCAAGGGCTGAGAGATTGCAGGCAGTCGTGTTGCCATCCGCGCAGTAGGTTTCCACAGCATGGCGCGGATAGCTGTTGGAGCGCCATGATGGTGTTTTATGTACTGTAGTGCATCGCAAGGGGCGGCGTCCGCCGAGTGTGGAGGCGTACGGATGTCGTTAACAGGGCAATATGCGACTATGTGTGTTCCTGCATCGAGGCCTTGCCAAAATCGACGCTAACGTCATTGTACCGACTGTAGAGCAGAAGAAGTACTCGACGGCGTGCTCGCTGGCTGTCCACGTATCGAACGCTGCTAACATGTCGACAGCGCTGCTGCAGCATAGAGCCGGGTCGAGTTGAAATGTAGGCACAGATCAAGCCCCCTACCTATTCATGGTTTGGCATCATCAGCCGTCTTGACAGAGGTCTCGTTCGTGCCCTGCTTGTGATATACCTGGTAATATCTGCGGGCTCAAACTATCATTTGATATGCACACTCGTCCGATCGCTACACACCTACTTGCACTTCGATCGTCAGGGAGCTAACGAGTAGTCAGCCGGAAATGAAATAGTTTTTTTTCCGTGGATCAAGCCTAGTTGACTGTTGTGGTCCATGTATCGGTGAAGCCCTGCCAGTGGTTGCTGTTGGGTTCTCATCTCGGCTGTGGTGTATTTATGTCTTGCTTCTTTTTCTCGATCTCCCATCGAGAAGAATGTTAAAGCGCGTGTTGACCATTTTCGATGAGCGAGCAGAGATAAATTCCGAATGCTGAACCCTATGCGCGATAAACATGAAACAATTATCAGGGGGGGAGGGGGGCACCTGTGACGCCAGCTTGTCCACAAGGTCGTTGAGGGTAAAACCTTCCACGAGCTAAGCTGGAAATAATAGTAAACAAATGAGCTAAAAAAAGCAAAGGTTAAAGAAAAGACATACAGCTGTACTCTCGCATCATAGAGTTGTTAATTGAGCAGTTTTCACCGGGTGGTTCACCAGGCCCGCCCGAGGACGCAGCGCGGAAAAAACGTGATACCAGCCGATAGGAGGTGTTTTTGTCAGAGAAGAGGTTTTCACTCTGGTTGATGCATATTATCCCGATGAGCAACGCTCAGGACGCAGACGGACTGGGCGGACTACCTGCGATAGTATAGTGTAGCTGCTTGGAATGAAGACAACGTAAAAACTCACCTACATTTATCCACGAAGCTTTCCCGAAGTTCTTTACCGTTATTTTTGTTGGCTCGAAGTCACGGGGGGGGGTTGGGAAATACCGGACGATACCTCGTACTCGAACTTGATACGTTACTCGTCGTGCTGATATTTCATTTTACTTCCTCAGTTGCCACGGGGGGACCATCTTCTTTTTTAGGTTTTCGTCTGCTATTAATAGTCTCCTTTTTGCTTCCCTGGTGTCCGCAGTGGTGGAGTGCGTATGCTTGTTTTTTGTTTTTGCCTCTGTTTTTACTTGAGGTATTTTTTCCACTCCAGAGTTATTGGAGCCTGTCCTGCGACCACGGACTGCATTGTACTGTGAGTTAATGTGAGAACAACAACAACATGCGACCATTGCCACGAGACATGTGCGGCCCTCGCCACTTCAGCCCCCTCCGATACTTGCCTGTTCAAGAAGCCGTTGCTGCGTTTGGCTGTTGGGACTTTGAGATTTTGGATTTTCGGGTTCTTGTCATTACTGTCACTTTTGACCGACCGACCGACCGACCGACCGACCGACCGACCGACCGACCGACCGACGTCGCAAATTGACCGCGTCATATTTTTTGAAACGGTCATTTCTCATCTTCCTCGACAACTACGGCTGTGGTGCCTCGACGCGTCTGCTGCGGTACGGCGGCAGCTAGCTACAGCTCCCGCCATGACGCCCAGCCAAAGCCCGGCGATGGTGATTGCACGGGCGGAGCAAGGCACCCTCGGGGCTCTCGCCGTTCCGAGAGTCACCGTTGGCAAGAACCCTTTCATCAAGAGCCAAGCCGGTGCGTATACCTGGTATCATTTTTTTTTTTTTTTTCACGTCGCCGAGATTGTGATGTATGCTCGTGAAAGTGCATTGTGGACTTACCTGCGGCAGGCGTGTTCGAGTGAGGAGGCTGGGTAACACCACCGGAGGCGCGGTAGGGAGGCATCTGCGTATCCATACCCGTGTTCAGCAGCATTGCTGTAAGCGTGCTCTCCACAAACGTTCGAAGTCGCATTCACACTGCTATATACGACACGAGCATGTTTCCACGAAGTACGAGTATGAGATGATGGTCGGCATGTCGTATGAGCACTGCTGTCAGATAGAAATACTTCAAATACGCACCCTGTACGCGTTATCGTATGTACAAAGGACCCGCTTCGCCTGCGGCGCTACATATGTATGCGGAACACGCGGAATGGAGCATACACATGTAAATCGCACTGTTGTCACACTGTTGTATCTCTTTACTCACTACGTCCGTCCTTCCGGCCAGGTTTGTCGGCGTTGGTTCACCCAGAAACAGACTCCGTCGATGTCGGCAGTAGCCAGGACTCGTTGCTGGGCCGACGAAGGAGCACGCCGGAAACGGACAGGCACGGGCACAGCGAAGGCCGATTGCCTGCACTGCCGTCGGCAGGGCAGCGAGCACGGAAGGAAGTTCTCCGGGAAATTGATGAAGTGAGCAAGAAAGCTAAAGCATGTTTTCACGTCCGGAGCTGTGGCGGTATGTATCTCTACGAGGTTACCCCGCGGTCGTGGATAGAACGCCTTGGCGCGCGGTTCCATGTGACACCCTTTCTTTTCTAGTGCGATGCTCTATTACCTGACAGAAGTAGCAACCGCACAAATTTGTGCCCATGTGCGCGCTACGTATGAGCCGGTGAATCGATTCGTCGTTGCTTCTTCCTGGCGCAAGCAGGGCCGCGCACGGTTCTGGTTGGGTAAATGTACACGGTTACCAACAAGACAACGGGTCCTTTTATCCCAGATTTACGAATACGCTCCTACTAAAAAATGCTCTCCGACAAGAATGATCATAATACCTCTTTTCTTCGCCGCCTAGCCTTGAATCGTGTTTGAATTGCGTCTGTTGTTCACAGTGCGAAAAACTGTGGGTTCAATTTATTTCGCGCCGCAGCATATCCACGTGAAAGACAGTTGCTAAAACCCGCGAAAAATCTGGACCGGGTTTTATCCAAGCACAATCGACACCTGGCACAGGGCTGTCTCTGTGCTGCGGACTAGACACCGGTATTGGGCCTGTGCCATATACGCCAAACAGCAGTATGTTCGTTTCCTGCTTCTAGGTCCGAATGTTGCATCATCAGCCGTTGGAGCCAAAACTTCCTCGCAGCGGGTTCGAGAAGCTACGCCGGAAACAGGTGAGAGCGATAAAAAATACAAAATAAACTCCCGGAGGAAACACCTGCCGCCGCGGACGTGCCTTTACTGCTGCAAAAAGATGACCCGAAACTAATATTCGTAAAATTTTACACCTCGGGCAGATCGCCGATTCCCACTTCAAGATCAAGATATTTCAGGGCAAAAAATATCTGTTATCGATACTGTATGGTCTAGCTCATGTTGCCGGGTGGGACCCGTATAGTCTGCATGATCTACTAACTGTAGCACATGTCTCCTGCGTTCGATCTATGCTATGCAGATCCTGCACCAACCCCTCACAACTGCAGGCAAGAAACTATCAATATATGATCTACTGTAGATCATGATCTGCCCGAGATGTGCACTATTTCCCTGTAGTTCGTCCCCACAACGGGGGGCGCAGCTTTGAAGGGGTTAACCAAGTTGTGGTGACACCAAAACGCCCATGGGTCCTGGCAGGTCAATGCTGTCGGCCCAGCACTGTATTTATTGCTGACCATGTCAGAAGTGAGACGGACGCACAAAGCCTCCCGGTACATATCCTGTATTGCAACATGGATTTGCAGCTTCCTACGATCAACGCGGCGGCTTTTGTGCCCCACAACCTTGTAGCCCTTGCCGTTCACGTATCCCTGGTCAAAGTTATATATCAGCAGCCACCACGGGCAAGACAATACTTCGTCAGTATTCGATTTCGCGTCGACTACATACCGAAACATCAACCGCGTGCAGGCAGACAGACGAGAGCGCGATTCGCAAGCTATCAAGGCGTTCGATGCTGGGGTGGCCGCTATTTCCGAGGACATGGAGCAACGAGTGCTGGAAGCGAGCTACGCCCTCCGGGACAGCTTGGGGGCGGCCGACGATGACATCGCCGCCACCCGCAAGGAACTGGATGTGGATGATCTTCTCGTACGGGGAGATATGGCGTACGTTGAGGTGCAACATTTTTTCGTCTATCGCCCGGTAGTTTAAGTGGAACGTAGTATAGCTTCGCTTGTTACTGTAGGGCGAGGTGCAGTACGTAGCAATATCAGGCGGCCCGGAAATGCGCAATCAAACGCAGCCTGTGGCGGATCGAAGAGACAGAGCCTGATGGAGTTGGCGGTTTCCTGGTTGGCATTCGGAATACCCAGTGGACGGCGGGAGCTTAAGAGGTTCTTGCAAGAGGCGTATTGGGGGTACTCCTCTATTCAAATGCACGAATGGAACACTGCTATGGCTGTGCTTCGCAACACTGGCGCGTTTGATAGCCCTTGAAAAATGACGAAGTCAACGGTAACATTTCCGCGAAGAAGCAGTGTCGGTTTAGTGACCTGCGGCGCACTCCGTCTCTGTCTAGCCCCCATGCAAGCTCTAGCCTACACCTCAGTTTGCAACACTCAACCCCCCCCTTCAACTCTCAAAACACGCAAAAGGGGATGTGGTCCAAGCTAGAGGCACAATGCAACCACCGGTCACGCTGTATCGAGAAGTTCCGAGCGAATTTGGAAGCCATCGAGATCCTGAGGTCAGAGGCTGTCGGGGAGGAGCTTCGCCGTCTGGTGGACAAGATGGTGTCCATTGCCTGTAGGATGCCCGACGAGATAGAGCGAATTGCCGAGGTAAGCGCCGAACACAGCGCAACGACCAAGCCACTGCACTGAAACGGTACTGCAACCACACCCCGCCTCACAGAAACGGAGTCGCGTAATCGTAGCAAAAATTGCGCCTACTGTCTGGCGGAGTGTGAATGACTTACTGTCTGGCCGAGGAAAACGTCGCATGTTTCGAGCAACCTCACCGAAATATCGGCTCCACATTGACCCCACCAGGAACACGTGTCTGAGCTCAATGGGGTGCTGATCAGCAATCGCTTGGCGCACGCAGAACTGCTCGCGACGATGGAGAAGAGAGATTTCGCCGTAGCCGTGGGGATTCGGAGGTGTGCGTATGTGTGTGTGAAGTGTCGGCTTAGTGTTGCTGTGATGCCAGGAAAAACATCCGCCTTCGGATGCACGGCGGGGTCGGTTCTTCTTTCTTGAGCTGCTGGAGGTGAAAGCGTTGAAGCATGTACTGTCGACCCCCACAGCTTTAAAGCAGCGGTGCTTGGAAGGTCAAAGTATTTAAGTTACCCAAAGCTTGAAGAACACGAGGCGCCCAGGCTAAACTCGCTGAAAGAACAGCGTCTACGTAGCACGTATCGAAATACATGTCGTCACTCCGGCATCAGGCGTGCATCGGAGTACGCGCCCATGTTCTCTGTTTTTTCCTCAGTAGAGAATGCCCGTGTTTATCACGTTGCAGACGGCGAACTCATATCATCCTTCCTTGAAAGTACTACTGTCCCAGCCAGAATCGTTCTCGGGGGTAAGCAAAAGTGATGGCGACGTCTCGATCTAGGCTTACATACGAAAGGCACCCAACGATCCTTAACATGGTGTAAGCTGAGGAGGGGGGACAATGTTATACACTTGGGTTCTCGGGAACGCGCGAGCTGAACAGCCGTGCAGTAGCTGCGCAGCATGACCACCACGCAGGCGTGCTTCTGCCCGCTTCGAGGACGTGCAATGACTCTATCATCACCGCACGTGGTCATTTAGCAATACTTTGTTCCCTCAACTCCTCCCCCTGTCCTGATCGAGGACCGATTCGAGGGAAGATGCAGTAGGCAGCGGCGTTTCGGCGCGCGCGACCGTATGCTAACAACGAACGCCCCACCCCCACTATTTCGCACGTCGGCCCTCTTACCCCCCCCCCCCCTCCCTCCCACGACTAAAAATAAACACGACATTTGTGACAGAGCGTGGGAAATACGTAGGGACGACTGGCGGCGGTTACGGCACGACCGCGCGGTGGGCCAATTCCACTCCGATCTATGCGCGCCGAACTTCACGAACCCCTCGGAGCGCGTGGCGCTGTTCAGGGCGTTCAAGGAAGGGCAGGCGCTAAGGCACGATAAACGAGTGGCCTTGTTGCGGGACCTCTGCGGCCGTCGACCTCTTGACGCGGTACCTGGGGTCACCGAAAATGATCAGAACGAGGTGCGTTTGACGGCTTGGAAATAGTGAAATATAGTGCCCTATCTTCGTGGATGTTGGCGTGTTTTGCTGGTTGCATGAATGGGCTATAAATCCACTCGGTCGTGACGCTTTCTACGATAGAGGTGGGACATTTCCGCTAAACCGTTTTCTGGATGACGGGGCTCCTTTACCCAAAATCGTCGGAATGCAAATCTTGTTTCGAAAAATGAGTTTTTTAGTATACTTGGGCCATGACACTATCCATCGGGATGCAATTTGAGTTGTGCCGTGAAGTTTGTTTTCGGGTGAGGTGTGGAGCTTCTCAAGTGAGGAGCCTTAGAAAATTCAAGGTGAACCTCTATCGTAGAACGCCTCTCAACTTTTTATTTCGTATTGGGGCGCTGATGAGCAGACGTTCGCGTGGAAACGCATATTTTACGACGATAGCAGCTAGCAAGAGGTAGTAGACGGCATTCAAGAGTTCAATGGTGATGGGAGCCTCCCAGCGTTCTGTCATACAAACACGGCTTTCGATGTCATTCACTGCATGTATGCAGATGAAATAACTTACTTTAGTGGTACCTCGTGATATATATATTGTGTAGTGTAGTCTCAAGAAGAGAGTTTGCGTTTGTACTTTTTTGAGTGCACCACCCGCAGTGATGACCGGAGGGAGTTTGATTCATGCGGCGTGTTGGATCCACTTACACCGTTTGCTCTCCTTCGGCGCGTGGTTCCTCGCTCAGGGTAAACGCTTGACAACGGCGGCCGTAGGCGAGTTCCGCGAAAAGTACGCGGCTTTGCACAAGGACGAAATTACCGATATTTTGCAAACCCAAGAAGGGCTCACCCGCGTCCGGTAAGCCAGGAACCGTTACACGCCAACTCCACTCATACCGCCTCGCCTTCATATGTGCTGCATAGATGCCCCTAAACCTTTCGTTCTGCCCGCATTCCTTCCGAGCGCGCTCGTCGGTGAAAGGTCATGGAAAACGAAGCGCATTGGCCATGCAGCTCCCAAATCAACGGCTGTATTCCTTAGCAGAATCACCAGAGCGAAGTGACCGTGCTGCTCACAAGCAACCGCCGCATACGTACCTTGGCATCATCTCCATAACGCATCGACGGAGGTCGGTTTTTACCGGGATGCTATACCTCGACCGCCGCCCCCGCCTCCCTTCCACGCGCGGCCACTTTTCTGAACTACGCTTCCGCCAATATGTCGCGCGCATGACAAAATCCCACCGCTTCATTTGTAGCGACGCGAAGCTCGAGGAATCGGAGGTGCGTCGAGAGGCGTTGAGAGCCGAGCTCCACAGCTACGGCGCCCTTCACGCTGAACCCGACCTCGAGGGCTGTTGTGGGCAAGTGGAGGCTGTGGCGCACAACCCGGAGCTGGAAGAGTTCCTGAGGAAGGCTGGTGGCCTGAAGAACGAGCTGTTGGTGTTAGCGCAGGTACACTATGTCGCCCATAAATGGCGGAACGTAGGGGGGGTGGAGCCGAATCTTATGTGCGAGACCTTGCTCGCTTGAATTGGGGTGTTGTTCAACAGCGGGAGCGAAAGATAACCCCCTTTTCAGCTGAAAAAACATGCACCACCCTAATTTCGAGTAGATTTTCACTCGTTTATTCCTGGTAGAAATGCCCCGTACTAATCTCAAGTAAATTGCCACGCTTTTACTACTACGCAAAACGCCCGGCACTAACTTCAAAAAAACAATTAATCCCTTCTACTCCTGGAAAAAACGCCCGACGGTATTTTCAAGTTTGTTTTCCTCCGAAAGGGTGGGGTACGGCTGTATGCGTAGAGGTGCTAGAGACGACGGGTGCAGCATGTGCTCTAGTCGTGGCGGGTGACGAGGCGGCGGAAGTTTCGCGCCACAACATCTAGAATAATAATCTCGCACAGATTAGGGCGCGGCGCCCGGTCGTAGGAGCGCGTATCGTACATATACACACTCAGCTATCCTCAACCTCGGTATATAAGTTCAAAGTCATTGCCTTTGTGTTGATATGGGATGCATGCCACGACAGGCGTCCTCCTATTTTTCTCCAGGACTTTTCTCGTTGGAGGTGTTCTCTGCTCTCAATCTCGTCCAAACCCTGGCCTCGACAAAAAATGAATGACCAACTCCCGAAAACTAAAACCCATTGCCTTGGCGTCCAACGAAGAGCACGGCAAAACTTAACGGTAGTGGGAAGGTCCTTACTGCATGTGGGGAGTCGCGTCAGACAGAAAAAAAAATGGCCGGAAACCGCAGCCTCTATCGTAGCACGAGTCGCAGCAAGCGCATGCGCTCGATGTACCAGACTAAGACGGTCCAAGCGCAGTACGTAGTTTAATACGCCCCCCCCCCCCCTTTTCCTCGTTCACAGGAAAAGCGCATAAGTTGCCTGAACTAGTGGTCGATTGCGTCTGCGTCGTCTCTCCCCTCCCGCGTCGCCTCCCCTCTCCCCATTGCGCACTGTTTTCTAAAATCAATAATACAGGGTATGCGCAGTCCGGAAATCGTTTACGAGACTTGGTTGTCGGTGGCAGTGGAGAGGATCGAGCTACTGCTCTGCGGAGTGGATGCAGAAGGGTGAGAAACACAAAACAAAACGCCCCGTGTATCCACCAAAAGCGTCTTGCGTTGTATTTAGCTTTGACGCGAGGGGAAGCTATTAACAGTCTCCTTACACGCTAGCATATGCACGGCATTTGAACGACAACACAGTCCAGCTGTTGGCAACTGTACTTAGGGTTTGGCGTAGAAATGCCGAGCGCAAGGTGAAAAGTGGGTCGAATCCATCTTTGAAACTATTTCGAACCCTACGCAGCGCCGCCCAGATGCGCGTTGTTCGTACTGCTGAGCATGGCAACACAACCAGGTTCGAAATGTACACTACTCCGGACCTTCTCATATACAGCTCATAATTTGGTGAACGTCGCACGCAACCATCCCTAAGAAGGGACCCCCTCCCCCCATGGCTAACGACATTACGTTTTCCCCTTGTGACAGTGTTCTCGACAAGCAGGGTAAAACGATGTTGCGGCGGGGGCTGGTGGACTCGGTGGAGAGACTCCGGAAGGCACCCAAGAGCGAGATTCCGTCCATCCTCGATGTCTTGCGCCGTCAAGCCGCTGATCTCGCGCAGGTATCGGTGAACAGCTCGTGGCTGTAGCTGCGTAAACAGCTCGCGGCTGTAGCTGCGAGCGCAGGGCAAAGATGGTTTTCTCGTCTGGGACGATACAGCACCGATTTTAGAACGTCCCAGCGCACTCATCATTGGGGTTCAGGATTTCCTTGCTATCACGACGTTTCAACAGGGATTAAACGCCAGCCGGCAGGCGCAGAACCCTACCCAATGCTCACCCCCAGTTTCGCTATTTAGTACATCTCGGCTGGACTTGAGAACATGCTAGTTAAGATGCACGCCGATTTTGTTGAACCTAGAGCTGCGGTCGGCAATGTGTTTTGATACGCCTCTTTCAGCAAGGATAACGTTCAGCAGAGAAGCGCAAAACTTCGAGAGTGATGGCCGAGGGGCGGCTGCGCCATGAAAGCCACAGCTGTGACGTCGCTCCCCGATAATGTTTTGTCTCGTTGGCCCAGACAGCTCAGTAGTGTATGAGGCATTCCAAGCGGCGCTCGCTCCCCGCGCTGTCGCCCGTCCTATTTATCGCGGCTACAGGTATCGGAAATCGACCCGCTCCTTACAAGTTATCTCGAGCGCGCGACGGAGGACATTGACCGCGTGATCAGCACCATCGAGCGAAGGGGGAACCAAAGCGGGGGGGGGGGAAGCGGAGCGGCTCGTTCAGTGGGGAGCAGAGTTTCCAAGCGAAGCGGTGTCGGGTCTTCACGAGGCGCAGGAAAAGGCGCCAGAAGGTAACGCCTATTTTATTTGATATTGTTGGTTCGGGGTACACTACAAGAAGCCGCCACTTTGTTCTATGGTACCCCTGGGGAATAGGCAGAGGCCGTTTGGTCTACGCACATAGTGCTGGCTTTAAGGGTGTGGACATGGCGGTCGATGGGAAACGCGGGCAAACGTTTGGTCCCAGATAACTGGCACGGTCGCGACCCGCCCCTCACGCACCTGTCGGTGGTTGACTGCGATCGGTAGCATGCCAGCAGTGACTGGGTGCCCATAGCTGGTGGTCATGCGCTGTAGACTGCAACGCCTCGGCCATCCAACACTACGATAGCGTTCTGTCTCGAGCACCGCACACGAAGAAAGGGACTGCTCGTGGTGATCAGGATAATAATTATGATATATCATCGGGGGTTGGGCCGCAACCCTTTGGTCGCGAGCGACCAATAACACTCGCTTCATCCCCCGGCAGTGTTCTGGTTTTTGAGCGCTGTGCCCGCCACCGAACCCTACGTAGTCCTGCGGTGAGGCTACAACATATTTCATACTCGCGCATTCGACTCTTGCGGCGTGCGCACATTTTTTCTATGGCGTCGCAGCGGCGGAAGTGCCGGCGGGAGCAGTGCGGCGGGGTCGCGAAGCTTGGGAAATTCGAGCCGTGGGGGATCTTCGAGGGGCGGCGGTGGGTGGGAGTCGGACATCGAAATCGACATGCTTCAGGTAACTGCTGTGTCGACCACGGCCGTGAAGGAGGCGAAAGTCACTGCGCCGTTTTACGTACCTGGTCCTTGTTTTGAGCTGTCCAGCCCCACCAATGGCGGAGGATTGCCCGCTAACATTTCCAGTCGGCGCATACTTTTCCAAGTAACGTCGGTAAGTGTTTGCGACACTAGAAATATCTGCAGACGAGAGCGACTTCCATTGAGGGGGAAATGTTGAGTGATTTCCTCGTCGTTTTCGTCTTACAACCACCACATCAGGTACGCGCCGTACAGCGCCGACTGGGACTGCTGGCCTCAGCGAGCGACCTGAGCGAGGAGTTCAAGCAAAAGCTGAGAGGCATTCGGGCTGCGTTGGAACAACAGCGGGTCTGCAACGCTGCGGTGGACGCGGTCGTCTCGGAAGAGGTAGTACTGATATTAGCTTGCCGCCCTCCTCGAGTCCTAGTACGAGGGAGCCTAGTATCGAGCACCACATATTGTTAGTAAACTTAGGGACCTCATATGCTGTTTGGGTCCATTGCGGGTTCTGTTTTTTATGGCCTCCCGCAGTAAGATAAACACTACTTTGTTTCGCCGGCGCATGTACCAAACACAATGTAGGTTTCGAGATCATCCTCTCGCCATGGAACAAAACGTCTTAGAGACCTGTCGTCAACGGCTTTGAGCAGGAGCATTCGCGGACTCTGTACTACGGATTTCTGCGAAACAACCACATTTTCAGCTTCCCGCGTTTCCCGCCGCCTTTTGCCCGACCTGTGCTGCATCCTTCAGGCGGACGACGAGCTGGCGTTGAGGTTTTCTGAGCAATCGCAGCTTCTGGAGCGTTCCATCCGCTCCATGGATGCCCGTGCTCAAGAGCTTCACGCCTGCGCCGAGCGTGCGTGTACGTTTTTCGCTGGGGTATCTGCGGAGCTGGAAACTCACGAGGAGAATAAAGCAGCTATCGACGAGGCAGGGGAACAGCGGGTGAGAGCGCGAATAAAAAAGAAAGAAGTAAGATCACGCCATCCACGGTCCACGCCACACAGCCCACGCCACGCAGTCCACGCCAAGCAGAGGTACAAAATGCTACTACCATTCTCCCAAGTTGCTGCTGACTATTTTTGTTCGGGGCGTCCACCCTACTCCCACGTTTCGAGCACATATGTTTCCGTCTTCCATGTGTCAGATTCGAATTCGTTGTTCGTGCTACAACGGCAGGTACTCAGCCCCGTTGAGGCAGTACTTGTCAGACAGCACAGACGGGACCCTAGTCTTAGAAGGACCACTTGTGGGGGCTCAAAAGTAAGGATCGAGTGTCGGTTGGAATTGAGGAATATAGTGAGGCATTGAGAGAGTCGAGCCTATCGTGGGTGACAAAAGGAGGGCATTAATATATTCGAGCCTAACGTGGGTAGACAAACCGAGCAGCAAAATAGAGTCGAGCCTATCGTGGTAGGTATAGACGACCCGAAATCGAGTTTTTGAGGCCACGGAAGATGCTGTGTGTGCCCTCGAAGGGGCAGACGCTACGACCGCGTACCCGAGGCTCAACATAGACCACCGACTCTCTCGCGACTATCGCATGCATGATAGGGGCCCCTGGCCACGCCTCACTCTGCCTGTCTCGCTTTGATTTCGTACTATTACGGGGGACCATAGTTAATAGGACCTAGGGTATACATAAAAACCTATATATTTGACCATTTTTACTAACAACATTTGGTCCTATTAACTATGGTCCCCCGTAATATGCCAAAATCATCCGCACTCTTGAGGGAAACGTTCAGTGGACGAGGAATTGTGTAGCCGATTTGTACATCATTTGATAAAAAAGCGGGCGGAAATAGTGAGCGGTGAACAACCACCTCGTTGCGCTGCGCTTGAACCCTGCAGAAGCGGCGACGGTTCTTGTTGAATAGTGGTTTGACTAGCTTGCGAATAGAACTGATAGAGCCACCTTTGCACCCTGGCCCGCCTTCCCTCCAAATATTACCGTAGCGTTACAAAACCCTCTGGCAGCAAGTCGCGCCCCCCCTCTGTCCCCACAGCTCCACCTTGTCCCTCCACCGAAACCCTTCAAACCAACGTCGACCGAATATTTCGAATCGAGGCTACAAACCACACGCGTGTATGCGCATAAATACCTGGCGCCATGCATGTTGGCAGATGTTCGATCGGCAGGAAGACTTTAGGCTTGCCGACGAAGACAGAGAAGCGATGGTCAAGGCGTGCACCGATCGCGTAAGGATGGCTGCAAGCGAGGAGGAGCTGGATGCCTCTTTCGCCCGAGTCACGAGTCTCCTTGATGAGGTGAGTCCTCTTGAGGTTTCGCCAGAGTTCTGGGTCTTCTCGACGAGGAGAGTCTCATCATGGTTCAGCCACCAGTCATTTTGACGAGGGGAGGCTCGTCATGAAAAGGAGCGCGTCATGGAAGGCGTGCGTTGGGGTCCTTTCTTCTGTAGTCGCCACTCCGTCCATCAGCCTAATGTGGTCGAAAAATTATTGCAGCCTGTAGATAGTAGCGCAGCAAGGGCTCCTCATCGGAGCGGTGATACTTCACCACAATGAGGTAGGCCTCAAATATTAAGCCAGGGGCGCCCGCCCGCACCACCGCACGCCGGAAACGGCAAACGCTCAGGACCACCGCTCTTCTCTGCTTTCGTGTGTACCTGCGGCTTGTGTATCGTGGGTTCAACTCAGGTGGAAGGGTCATACCGTGAATACCACAAAGGCTCCTACTCGGCGGCTACCATGCACCCCACCGAAGCCGAGCAGGAGGCGCAACGGATGCGTGCCGCCGTATGTTCTCTCGTGGGTTTGCGACCACTGTCCGAATCCGGCGACCGATCACTTTCCGAGCCAGGGAAGCCTGGAACGGAGGGGGGGAGCGAGGGGGTGGAGGAGGGCGGGGGAGAAGAGTGCGAAGAGACGGAAGGGATCGCGGAGGAGGGGGGGGCAGGGATCGGGGAGGAGGGAGAAAGCAGAGAGGTACGATATGTACGGACTTCAACTTTTGGGGTCCAGGTTTTAGGAAATATCGTTGTCGGCTACATACATGGTGTGTGTTTTAGCAACGTCTTGCTCGCAGGGGCGTGTGTTTACAACAACTGTTTTCACCAGGGTTATCGTAGCCTCTGTGGTTGCTTCATGCAGCAGGCATTTGTCGCTTCGGTTTCATGTTTTGTTTGTGCAGGTCTTGCGCGATGATTCCGATGCGGGTTACAACAGAAGTGCACAGTATAGGCTTCAGCTTTTTCTAAACGAACACACAAAAACTGCCATTAGGACGAGCTGCCGTCCAGATCATAGCTGTACGTTTCGTTTTGGCTCCGCAAAACAGGCGCCTCTCTGAATACACCGCTTCGAGCCGAGCAGCTTTTTCAGTAGACCTCAGCTGTGACATCGAAATTTTCATCAGACACTTACCTTTGCAAGCTGCGTGCGATGCTTCGATGTCGCGGGCCACGGGGTGTATGACCTTTTGAGCCCCCGAAGGACACAAGGCAGGTACCCTGAGTGATGTTGTAGTACCGGGGTTATGTATATGATCGCATCAAGGACATACGTTGGTGGTTGCTCTTGGGGAATATTATGGTACCGGGGGGTCAACAGGACGGTTTTACGAAAGGGGCATGTTATCATTCTCCGCGCGGGTGGTGCATTGCGCTCATGTGGGGGGGAAGAATTTTTCGTAGTTTCGTGTCTTCGTAGAGAGAGCCTGCAAGAGGACGACGACTGCTGCGCTTACTCGCAGGAAAACGACATCATGGTCTCATCTCCACGAATACTTAGGGTCGATCTTAACGAGGAGTGTTTTTAAGTTTTTTTCGGTATTTTCCCGAAATTTCGGTATTTTCCTCTACAAGGTAGGAAATAACCATGAAATACCGAAATTTCGGTATTTTCCTCCAGGAAAAAACAATGGAATACCGAAATTTCGGGAAAATGTCGAAAAAGACCTAAAAAACAGCCCTCGTTAAGATCGACCCTTATGATAACTGTTTTCGACGCCCCCGCCCCCTGTCAACACTTTCGCAGGCATGCAAGGCGGAGGACGAGACCCCCGATCCCGAGGAAGAAGCGGCGGCGGAGGAGAAGGAGGGGGGGGAGGAGAAGGAGGAGGACCTCGCGGACGAGGAGGAGATCAGACCCAACACATACCGGGCGCCGCGTGTCGGCCAGGCGGAATACCTCGTCGAGCGTACCCCAGAAGAAATCGCGACTGGCCTTCTCGTCTCGAACACCGCAGACGAGGAGGACGAAGAGGGTGATCAGAGCTGCAGCGACACGGATCAAGAGGGCGACGAAGGGAGCGGCCACGTGGGCAGCGAAGGCGGCAGCGGGGAACCGGGAGGGAAGGGCAGAGCCGGGGCTGGCCCCACCGCGAGTGTTGTTGGCATTCCGTCGTACTGGAGGGGGGGCTTCGTTCCGTTGGGAGAGGACGAAATGCAGGCGATGAAGATCGTGGGGGGAGAGGAGGCTTTGGAAGAGTACTTAGTCAAGAGGTACGCATGCTGCGGTGGATGGAATACAGGTTGTTCGATCGGTTTTAACCTGCTGCAAGGTGGTGGGAAAGGCTCGGAGTGAAGGGGGATGGGTGCTGTTTCATATACGTCCACGAGTATAGACCACCACGCTACGCCGACAGGAAATATCGTTTCGGTGGCCTGCGCGTTCGCGGCTTAACCACAGCAGCAGCAGAATTTTGTCGAGACGTGGTCTCGACGTGGGCTTCGCATCTGTGCAGCATTATTCATGCCCCAAGCATAACGCGATCTTGTCGGCCTTGAGCCTACTGAAAAACGCCTCCATAATGCTCATAGAAAGCGTGCTGTCTATATAAGCAAAACTCGTCTGACGTCCATTGGTCTG
The DNA here is from genome assembly GCA_031213475.1 of Nereocystis luetkeana. Taxonomy (NCBI): domain Eukaryota; class Phaeophyceae; order Laminariales; family Laminariaceae; genus Nereocystis; species Nereocystis luetkeana. Next base: position 3,898,119 of record JARUPZ010000030.1, on the reverse strand, counting down.
TCCCTTCCTTGACCCGAGAGACCTTCAGGATCATATCCGACGCACCAATATCCGCATTCACGTAACAGGCTGGCCAACACGTGGAGATACTGTTTACAGAAGGTCTGCTATATACATACGTACACCGCCCGTTCTCGGTGCCGACGAACGATTGTTCCTATCGGGGGTTTTTCGAGGAAAGGATAGCAGAAAAAATGCGATCTGTTTCTATTTCGCTTCTGACCCCCCCCCCCCCCTACGACCATGCACGATAATGAGTACACCCCTCCCCCCTCCACTCCACGATCGCTTGGACGTGCCTTGCACATACGCTCGCACGTTTTTGCAAAGGGACCGCCGTTTCCGAGAACTTTCTGAGGAAGACAGAGACCGCCTGCGGGTCGCCTCGGAAGCGGAAGCCGCGGCAAAAGCCCAAGCAAAAGAAGAGGCAGCAAAAAAGGCTAAAAAGGGCAACAAGAAAGGTGCCGCCGCAAAGGGGAAAAAAGCGGCGAAGGGTGCAGCAGCAGCGCCGCCCCCTCCTGCAGAGGACGGCCCGGCAGAAACAGAAGTCGAGCCGCCCTCAACTTTGGAGGTGTATGACCGCGCTAAGCGGGAAGTGGAGCAGCACCAGGCGATGCGAAAGGAAGAAATTGAGCGGCTGCGCGCGGAAGAGAGGCTCGTGCCGAGAGATCCCGCAGGAGAAGTGGTAATGGAAGAGGTCAGTAGCTTATCGGAGCGGTTATGCTCGTTTTTTTGGGGAGATGGGAGTACTCATATCATGCATGGTCATACACAAAGGTTCTTCATGACGTTCCACACAACGGGCGAATGTGGTATATATATGAAAACGGCGGCTCATGGGGGAGTCTGGGTCGGTATAATTTGCAGGGATCTTTACGGTTATCCGTCCGTGCACGGTACGGTTTTTTCAAATCGAAAATCCTACGGTCCGGTTCGGTGCGGTTTTAAAAATCGGAAATCTTACGGTGCGGTTCGGTGCGGTTTTCAGATATTCTAAATCCTACGGTGCGGTTCGGTTTTGAGATATATCCTACGGTGCGGTTCGGTGCGTTTTTCAAAAATCGGAAATCCTACGGTGCGGTTCGGTGCAGTTTTCAGATATCGTGAATCCTACGGTGCGGTTCGGTTTTGTGATAAATCCTACGGTGCGGTTCGGTGCGGTTTTCAAAAATCGGAAATCCTACGGTGCGGTTCGGTGCGGTTTTAGAAAATCGGAAATCTCACGGTGCGGTTCGGTTTAGTGATATATCATACGGTCCGGTTCGGTTCGGTTCCCCGTAGAATCGGTTTTTCTACGGTGCGGTTCCAATCCCCATAGGGAAAGCCGTACAACACACGATTTTCTCTACGGTTCACCGAATATATAAACCGTACTAAACCGCGGTTTCGTACGGTTCTCAGGCTTTTATCAGGGCACTAACGAAACAGCTGTTTCTCTACGGTGCACCGTATGAATGAGCCGTACAAAACCACGGTTTCGTACGGTTTCTGACGCTTTTTCTAGGGGCTCTACGTAACGCAAGCGAGCGCTGCTGCACAAGCAAACTCTGCTGCAAGCAAGCGCTGCCGCAAGCAAACGCTGCTGCAAGCAAGTGCTGCTGCAAGCAAGAGAGCCACCTCAAGCAAGCGCTGCTGCAAGCGCTGTTGCAGGCGCTACTACTGCTTGCGGCTGCTGCTGCAGCTGCAAGCGCGCGCACTCTTGCCGCCACGCTCCTGTGATCTTCGCCGCTCCGATCCCTTCTAGGGCAGAGAGGACAACGAAGAAGGAGGGCTGATATTCTCGTTGTGGCGGCGTTGCTTGCACAGCGAGTGTCGAGGAGCGCAAGTTAGATCGCACGTCTGCCTGTTGATGCTGGCTGCTGCTTGCTGCTTCTGCAGCTAGCTGCTGCTGCAGTGCTGCAGGTAGGTACTGCTGCCTGTACTGCTGCTTGCACGCCTTCTGTTCTGCTCGTTGGATGCTGCAAAAGTGCTGCCGCTGCTGCAAGTGTGTATTTTTCAAACATAAGAACCCAATATTTAGCAATTTTTCGTCTCCGATTATGCGCATGACGGAAGGCTTTCGATTTTGACTATCATTCCGACGGAAATCCTTGATACACAAACATGTTATGCGTAGGCACTCTAATGTTTCTGATATTTTTTTCAGCTTTTACAGATATCCTATTTTTTCATATTTCCTACCGGTATTTCCTATTTTCCGGTAGGTCAGGTGTACTTGTGTACTTCCGGAGACTCGGAGTATATGAAATATCAGAAATACATAAATATAAACGATACTTAAACAATTAACTTTTTTTGTTTTTTCAAACACAAAAGTATTCAAAATATGAAAAACCGTAAGATCAACCAAGCCAGTGGGATCACTTTTGACACGAAACCGTGCCGAAACCGTCATCAGCCGTGCGAAACCGTGACCCTGTTCCACCGTTCCGCGACCGATGGAAGGGCGCACCGTCAAGAACCCTGATAATTTGGACGGTGGGAGCATAAGTAAAACTTTACAAAAATATGACTGGGTACGCACATGTTCGGTACTTTCGCGATTGCGTTGAACCCCAGAGGTACACTGTTTACCCTTAGAATCGTCGATATGGATTCCATTTCACGACCGCCAAAGCAGGCGTATTGACCGTACTCAACCTTAACCGCCCGCCCCGCTCGCTCGCATCTGTCCGACGTCACGACCAAGCTGACGTTGCCCTTGGAGGAGACCTCGTCCATGATTGCGTCTTTGAGGGATGACTTGGTGGCGAGGACAGAAATAAGGTCTTCCGCCAGAAGAGCGGCGGCGCAAGCGGCATGCCAAGAGGCCCAAGAGATCCTGACCGAGGAACTGGAGGAGAGGTTACGGAAGCATTGGCCTAGGAAGGGCAGGACGGAGGTAGGCAGATTGAGGCGTTTGTTTTCACTTTGTGCGTGTCCGTTGCCCTCCCTCGTTTGCTTCGACTACGTTAGGAACAACAGGATTTTCTCTATGGTTTGCCGGACACACACGCATTGTCTTATCGCGTCGAGTTGGCGACACCCCGCCCCCATGCCCCCCCCCCTCTCTACCTTGTTCCTGCTGCTTATTCTGCTCCTCCTATCGACAACGGAAATTTACAGGTGGGGTCGCGGCAGCCTCGAGAAGGAGAGTTGTACGCGCATCGCCAGAAGGCCAGAAGGTATAGATCGAAATGGGACAGACACGGCGACAATACGAAAAAAAAGCCCTTACAAGCACAAAAAACGGACGCTGTCTACAAATTCTTCCAAGACCTTGACCGCCGGTCCCTGGCTTTTCACGCAGCTGACCGTTGCTGTCCGGTGTGCCAGGGCGAACGTTTTCCTGCGTGTCATTCGCCCATCCACTCCGTTCCTTTCTGTTCGGCGGGCCGTGGACAACTCGGCTGTACACCTAGTGCAACAGGTCCCCCCTGAATGACGGCTTCTCGATGCGTTCCTCAAGTTTTCGTGTTCCGTGTGTCGGTTCATTGTTCTTCGTTTTTGCGTGGTAGGTTCATCCGTCATCTTCGGGACAAGCAGTCCGAACAAGAGAGGTCCTTTGGAGAGGAGCTGAAGAGAATTGGCTCCGCGCGCGAAGTTTTTCAAAAGGTTTGCATATGCAGTACAGTACCAATAGGTATCGCGTGCGTTTTATACCTGATGCAATATATATATATATATATATACATATACATGTATATGTATATGTTGCAGGAATCGGAGCATCGCAGTTTGCGCCATATCCTTTCTTTTCCTCTCGGTCCTCGAGAAAAACCCGAAAACGGCATCATTACTGTAGCACTGCACTGTTAGTGGCGTTGGGCGTCGATTTGGTGATCCCTCACGCTAGCAGTTCGTCTGCTGGCACTGCTGTGGGTGTCAACAATGGTTGCAAACCTGGCCAGGTTGAACAGGAGGTTCGGCAGATTTGTTTGTCGCGCGCGCGCCCGCGCGTCCCGTCGAGGCGCTCCGTTCCGAGGAACAGCCGGCGAAAACTCTTGGTTTATTGGAAAAGCGACATGCCTAGCCAAGGCACGCCGACTGCATCGCCTTTGTCTTCCATCTGCCGACGAGACAAAAACACTTCAGCATAACAGCGTCCACATATATATATATATATATAATATATTGATACATGCACCATTAATGTGTTTACTGTTCTTACTCTTGCACGTATTTCGTTGTGTGGACAACCATGGCGCTTCGATGGGAGTTCCCGGTCAAACACAACCGTGCCCTCCATCTGTCCCGACCGTATCCCACCCGCATTCTACCCATGATCGTCCGGTGGAATTTTGCGACACTGCTATCCCCTGAAGGCTCTCGCAAGCATGACCGAAGGTCTGGCGGACGCCACCAGCGTTGCGGCGTTGCAGGGCATGGAGTCAAGGTAACTCTGAAGCTATACCCATACAGAGCCTTGAGGTATTGGTCTGGCCAGTGCCGTTTTTGTGTTGAGCGGGCGAGAACCGGGGGGGGGGGGGGAGAGGAGAAGCAGGGTCTGGGCGTGCCATAGGAGGAAGTCCGCAGTCTTGCGAACTCACCTTCACTGTTCTATCGTTTCCCTGTGCTTCCCTGGGATGTACATAACAAGTTGCAACATGTTGCCGCGTGGGGGCCGTATAATCTGCACCATCTCGAATATCCTCGACCCAGGACCACTATGTGGGAAGGGTGGGGGTGGGGATGGGGTGGAGTCGGGTTGGGGGGGGGGGGGGGTGTACTCATTATCAGGGGTAGGGTGTACTGAACTGTTGCTCGCCGTAGTCATTTGACCGTGGGGCGGGTCAGAAGCGCTGCGCGTGTGGTCCGCCCGAAGTGGTGCGCGCTGTGCACGGCTCAGCCTTGGTTTCGCCCTCACTCGGGTTCTCACGAAGGCTATAAGTACATGGGTGCCGAGTACTGTTCGTTCCAACCCTTTGCTTTCCCCCTGCGGGATAGCCTTCGATGTTGCGTGTTGGGCCAGGAAAACGACAAGCGTTGGGCTCCGTTGTATACTTCGATGATGTGTCAGTAGATGAGGCAAAGTGTACGCTGGTTACGTTGCCGGCACTCCACCGGATCGTGGCGAGGGTACTGCACGGTAGATAGCGTTGCCCACCCTCTCGGTCCAGAGGTTCGGCGTCGACTAAATAGATCACGTTAGACATTGTAGAATATATGTCTAGTTTCAAGTAATTTGGGCCTGAACCGGGAGTGCAGTCCTAAAACCTGGCTCGGCCAAGTTCGCTGTTGCGCGTGTGCTTCACTTTTTCTCTGCTCGTCGTGTGTATATTGGTTGCCTTGAGTGGTCTATTGCACGGCGTGTGGCCTTGACGGAATGTAGGATTGCTACTACGGAGCGACATATGTTGTTCTTGACACACACGTGTTGCTTCGTGACGGCAGGTACAAGAAGCTCGTCGCGTCTTTCGATGCGGAGTACGAAGCGAGCATTCCTAGGCTGGAACGGGCAGTCGGGGAGGAGCCGGCCAGACTGCTCACCAACTGCGACGACGTCAGAAAGCTGTGCAGGGTGCGTCCGTCCTTCGCGGCACTTGCTCAGCTACGAGCCTACCGCCACACAACAAATAATTACTCCTGTAGCCCTGCGAGTAGGGAATAAACGAGCCGCTCAGCGACAACACGGCACTTTATGATATACCTGGTACGATTCAGACTTGTTGATTGAGGCATCTATTCCTTCAACCAAGGCTTGCTCCGAGCCATAAACCGATCGTGCCTCTGTAAGCAACGCTTTGTCGCATGGTTGGTGCTGTCGGTATTCCAAACGAACCATACGGCACAGTTTTTCCTGTCTTCAGCTGGTGAAAGTGAATAATCCCCTTTTAAAAGATATCGTGTCGATTATCGTTCGAAAGCTTCGGTATATCTGATATCGAAGTCCTTCCGATGTGATCATACCGCGTATCGACATCGTGTCGAACTCGATTGTTCGATATCCCCATCACTATTTTCCACATTACCACGATTCTTGTCGTCGTATATCGGATATCGAAGTCCTTTCGATTTAATATTATCGTGCATTGATGTAGTGTCGAGTTTCATAGTTCGATATCCCCTTCACCAGTTTCCACAACACCATGGTTCTTGTCGTCGTTTATCGGATATCGAGTTCCTTTCCATTTGATAACATCGTATATCGATGTCGTGCCCAACTCCATTGTTCGATGTCCCCATCACTACTGCAGTACCTTCTACACCAATATTCTTCTCTTCACATATCGGATATCGATTTCCTTTCGATGTAATAATATATCTTTTATCCATGTCCTGTCGAATTCGATTGCTCGATGCCCCCATCACTCAACTTCCCCACCATCAATACTCTTGTCATCATACATCGGATATCGAATTGCTTTCGATTTGATTTATCGTTGATCGATGTCGTGTCGAACTCGATTGTTCGGTATCCCCATCACATTTTTCATAACCATCATTACGGTCAATATCATTTTGCCAACACAGAGGTTTGCCGAAGGTGGAGATTATGACGACCAAGAGCTAAACGAGCTAGAAGAGCTTCTTGAAGAGCCAAGGAAAGAGGCGAGTATTTCTTCATGGAACCCCCCCCCCCGCATTTCTCACCCGCCCACCGCTCACTCCTCGACGTTGCGCCAAACGTAAACAAACGTAGATACAATTGGGGCGGCAAGCTTAACTCTTTACCTAGCTCAACCTCCTTCTCGAGGCCAGCATGCGGCTGGACGATGGTACGTAGACACAACCAACTGACGTGCTCGAATTTCGGGAGCGTCGAAGCTCGCGGCACGGCCATGGGCGAGACGCCACGTTGTGGTCAAATGTCGCTCGTTCCGGTCGAACCTCAGGACGTGAACCCTACCCGTGATCGATCATCTGCCCGTTTCAATGACCAACGCAATACCAAGCTCTGTAGTCGACCTGATATAGCACTAGATCGCGCCAGGTCATCGTTACCCGCCGTCGGGTCGACGTATACCCACCCAGGCTGCTTCAGCACAGAACCGCATTGGACTACCTTGTATATGGCAGAAGAGAGCACACCCCGGTGATGACACTTTGGCCTGTTCAAAATGTTATTACCGTGTGTGGTGTTGTCGGGGTGCGTGCTGTCTAACGCATCAACGGTGATGAGCAACATGCACGGAGGCCCCGCGGCTAGAGGGTGTAGTAACGAGGGGGTATGAAAAATACCCCACCGGGTGTGCTCACGTGCGGGTGTGTGATATCCAAGGGGTGTGCGCTTTTTTTCGTGTTATATGGTAATCTTCACCAGACTGGCACGGACGTTCCAAGGTATTTTAGACCCTACCCGTGCCGTCGCCTCGTCCGATAATGCAAATAAAATAACCCCTAATAGGTTACGCGGGCGGCAGAGTCCAGGCGGGAGGCTTTAGCACAGGCTGCAGAGGAGCACAAGCACTCCATCCAAGACGCGAAATCGTTCAAAAAAGAGCACACACGCTTTGTCATGGCGCTGTCGCTCCGAGAAGGGCTAGGGCAGAGGTAAGACGCTACCCTCCCCGCCCCCCCCCACTTGGAGCGTCACCAAAATATCACCCGGGTAGTAGTCGCACAAGGGTAGACCCTCGTATGCAGTGAGAGCTGCAAGGCGTAGCCGGCTCTTCCGCCACTAGCACCAAAACGTCCAACACTACGAGCGCCCGCCCCGCCCCATCGCGCATCTCTCCTCCTGTTATTGCGTTCACCATCGGTACGAGCAGCCGTACCCTTACCGCATTGTTCGACCCCCCGCCAACAACAGCAAGGTCACTCTTCGTTTTTACGGACACCACGCTCGAGATCCATATGCCTCCAAGGCGTACCTCCATCCCCCCCGCCATTCCTAACGTGAACAAGTTACATGTCAAAGTCTATGTCGCACCCTTTCACCCACCCCTGAGACCCCAAATACGCCTCTTCTCTAATGAGACCCGGGCAGCAGTTGGCCGCCCCCCTCTTCCCTCGCCGATGCCGCATTTAGCGCTGAATCGCGGTACGTCCGTCCCAACTGTCCTTTAAAAACACGACATCTTCTCGCGCGCTTCGTGTCTTCTACACGGCGTAACTCCTACATATATTGTCCTCAAAACACTACACATCCCGCGTTTTTCTTGTCGAAAACCACCCATGGTTAGGTACGGAGCTCCCCGGCGAAATGCCCAGGAGCGCATCCGATCGGTGATCATGAGGGACGAAAGGTGCGGCGACACGATCGAACGCCTCCTTGACGGCCTCGAAGCGTTGCTGCAGTCGAGACGCGTTGGTCGCGACGACGATCATGACGCCTGGACGTGCGGGAGCGACGCATCGCGGGAGAACCTTGAAGATAGTAAGGTGAGAGGAGGGAAGGGGAGTCCTCTATGGAATGGACGGGTGGGGAGAGAGACAGGGAGGGAGGTGTGACCAATAATCTTAGGTGAGAAGCATGAAGATAACCTTTAAAGTTTAGAAGAGTATAGTGAGAAAAAATGCCCTTGCTGCTCCAAGACGAGGGTGCAAAAGGCAAACTCGCGCACACGAACTACCACATCGGCTGACCACAAGGAAAAACGATGACACCGTCTAGAGATTTCATTGAAGCCCCTCCGATCCACACCTCAAAAACGAGGAAGGTCGACTAAGCACAAACATAGGTTGTCCGCCACAAGCCTTTTCCAACATTAATTTCTCCCATACACCTACTCTCCGATTCCCGCGTGACGAACTCAGGGTTCACATCGGGGCGAAAAAAGAGGAAAAGGAGAAGCTAGCACACCAATGGCGCTTGGCACAGCCGCGACCAACAACGATCGGAGCCTGACAGGGCAACTACGTTCGAGCTTGCTGTCGCTACGGGAGGCCCTCTTTCGGCACGCCTCGTATTTGGAGTTTTTACCCGCGCCCGAAAGGGTTGATCGAAAGCGCGCTGTACAGGGGGATGGTGTGGGAGGCGGTATCCCTGGGGGGACGGGAGAAGGGGCTGGAGAGGAGAACGCTGGATATGAGCTCGACCCGGAGGTAAGGTTATCGTTTCACGCGCCTGATATACCACGATCTAGATCCTCTATAGATCAATAAGGTCCTAAACTACCGTTATAATATGTTGTGCAGGATGTGTATACTGTACGTAGTACATATCTAAACCCAAGAAACATGTGGTGGGTCTTGCAGCTTGTGCGGCTCCCAATCCGGAAACATGAGCCAGACCATACAGATCGGGAAAACGTTTGCCATCAAGAAAACTAGATCGCTGAGCGAGGATCGATGAAAACTCAGATCTCTGAATGTTTTTGTCCGCTCCCTATCATATGCCGCCTACTTCGCGACGTATATGTGTAATACCGGCACTTCGTATACATACTGCACAACCTTAGCTTCGCAGCGGGCGAGGACGCGCAAACCACCACGATACACCTCTGGTGTCTTCCTGCCTGTATACGCGTGAGCGAGTATTCTCTCGGCGTTCGCCTTTATGTCGCCCAAGTTTTGGCGGCTTCATTTTTGTTGTCGAGGGCCTTCACGATTGATGGGTACGCGCGCTGGGAGATCGGCGCACCTCCTCAAGTTGCGGTTGGAGATTCACCCAGATCTTTGTATCGGGCTCGTCACCGACTCAGCCTCAACTAGGGAAGGGAAAACGATTGTGATCAGGGTCAAAGATCGAACGTTCTGAAAGCTGTTCTCGTACCCACGAACTTCGTAGTTTCACATGGGGGCCATTATTGCCGCCCAAAACGCAGCAGGTGACATTGATGCCTCAGGAAGGAGAGACGTTTGCCGGCGCCCTCGATTCCCTCGAGACGCGCTGCCGCTCAGAAACACGCCTCCTGTACGAGTCCGAAGGGAAGGAGGACCTCCTTGGCGAAGAGGGCGTTCCCGAGAGCCTGAAAGCCTGGCTGGAGGAGTCTCGCGAGCGCGCTATGAGCGACGGGGGGCACCGACAGGAGGCGCGGAGGCGGCTGAGGGGGCAGGTGGGGAGGAGACACACACATGCATACTGGGGGCAGGCGCGTGGCGTGTGCTACGACCGGAGGAGTAGGTTACCACCCCCGGACGGAAATATAAGGACCGCTTTGTCTTCGGATTATAGTCTAAAACGCTCCCTGTGTCTACGCCCCAGAGTGACATGTATTCGGCCAAAACCAAATCCGAGTCGCCGCGGCGCTGCTTAATCGAGGAAACTACAACCGATAAATATCGTCGGGAAAACGCCATTGGTCTCTCAACATGATTGTCGTTGTGTAGCCAATATCGCCCATCGGATTTAAATGCACTTCCACGTTTTCCCATCAGTCTGGAGCTCCAGAAAAAAACAAAAAGCAAAAGTAGCTGCAACCTCTATCGTAGGTGATTTTTTTTTTGTTCTGGTTTCCCGTCCGTGTGTGTGTGTGTATGTTTTTTGCGTCGCCGAAGCGAAAATGACACTTCACAAAAGCGCGAACGAGTGCTAACTACGTGCGTGGGCAGTAGCCTGTACTAAAAGAGAAGATATTTGGGGATACCGTTCAGAACCAATCCACTGCTTCAGTATTTTTCGTTTTTTCGCACAAACGTGCGGCCATCACGAGTGTCCATGCCCGTGAAATTCACCACGTCGGCCATATTTGTACGATAATCGCGATGTTTTGAAGAGGGCGTCCGGGCGCGGGAAAGCACGAATAGAACCGAGGCAACCACTCGCCGAGGGGACAGGGCGATTATACTCACCCCCCGCATGGAAATACGGCTACGGCCACGCATGATATCGAGTACACCCCCAACCTCCCGGTATTGTAGGGGTGCGAAGGTCTACCAGTATGATCATACGATACCTCCCCCGCCTGGTTGGCCTCTGTATTTCCTTCAGGTCGAGCGCTTCGAGCTGCTCATCGCCAAGCGGCCGGTACCACCAGACGTGTCAGTCGGGCCGCGCGCTCCGGCCTTGATGCTGTTGGACTTATCTGCGAGGCTGGAACAAGCGGCGTCGATTCGCAGGAGGAAGATAGAGGTCAGACCGGTTCGTTTAATGGATTGCTTCGTGTGTCCATATCCATTGTCATGGGCAGTTTTCTGCCATAGAGAGGCTTTTGGGCGGCAATAACATAGATTTTTACTCGGTAACTCATATCTGGATTTACGAGGTGCCAAGCTGATGGTGCGCATCTACATATGCTCTGCTTATGTGCTGGTAAGTCAATAGGCTGCAGGCGCCCCCGGCGGCTTATTAGGTGGTCCGCGTACCTACCAAGATCAATTTCGTGGGTTCAAGTCTCACCGAGTGCATACTCGAAACGGCTTTTTGTTGCATAAAAATTGATTAGCGGAAAGCGCGAACGCGTGAGCTAGCTACATTCGAGGGGAATCCACGAGCAGTGGGAATGCTGAACCCTAATGCGCGACGAAAAATGAAGGCACGTACCGGGGGGGAGAAGGGAAGACACCTGCGACCACGGCTTGCCCAGAAGAAGACCCCTGAGGGTAAAACCTCCTACGAGTTAAGCTGGAAAGTGAAAGTGATGACTGAAAGTAATGAAATAAAAGCACATGCTATTTACTGCGCTTAGCCGTGTTTGATGCACTCGAACGAATGAAACGATCAATTTCACCGTTCCGAAGTAACATGTTGTTGCACCACTTTCACGTTGGCTTTCATGGTTTTCATTGCCTTCAATTAAACGTCAGCCGAGAGCCCGGGGCTTTTCGGGATACTAGGACATACCCAGTTCAACTGTGATTGACCCGTGCACTACAGCGCACCAAAACAGCCTTTTGGTCCATGGTCCCCTCGCCTATGTTAGCGACTACTGTGAATTGGACGGCTCCTGGAGGTACTTTGGGTCCCACACTCTGCGTATGGGTATGCAACTAGTAGCTTTCTCGATTCGATTGTTTTATCGCAAACGGGCAAGGTTCACTTGGCTTCAAGCCTTGCTACTGTGCCTAAAACTAAACGTAGGTAGGATTGCTTTCACGACAGTCAAGCACTCTTGATTGAATCCATACGTCATATCCGACCCGACTTCAACAGGTACGCTCTCCACCCGTTCCATCAGCAAGCGACAGTATTCGTAGTGCTTCCTCTAGCTGAGCACCCCCCCCCCCCCCAACCCCACTCCCGCCAAAACATCACGTGACTCGAAGAAAGGACATCTCTTCGAGGGTACACCCCGCCCCATATCTGACTCAGGGAGATGCTCCAGAACAAAAGAAACGAACCGTCTTCATTCACCCTCCCCCCTCCCAGTATACGACTCGAACACCCGACGTGATCCGTCTCGGCATTGTAGGGATGCGACGGTCTACGGCCATACGACTATGACCATGCGTGATAATGAGTACACACACACCCAACTGCGACTAGCCCAACACCTCTCCGCGTTTCGCGCTTGGTGCAAGCCCTCTGTGCCTGGTTGGTGAAAACACGACGTGGCCCGTCCCGGCAATGTATGGGGTCTATGGTCATGCATTACATGAGTACCCCCCCCCCCTACTATATACCTGGTATAATATATATACATATATATATATATAGGTTGGGTTGGCGTCGGTCGGCGAAGATGCTGTCAAACACGCCCCTCACAACGTGAGCTAGACAGCCAGGGTACCTTTTTCTTTCTTTTTGGCGGTCCACGGCCGGTGGTCGAGTTGGATCATTTTTGTGCGGGGAGAACCTTCCCTCTGCTCAAGGGGGATGTTCGTATCACGTAGTGTGTATATGGTAAGGCACCCATGAGGCAGATACATAGTAAACCCATTGCTGTCTCTGGAACTGGCCACGCCAGAAATTAGACCTATTTATTGACGCTGTCGTCTATATGCAAGATAATCCGCCTCGAAAGCGGTTCTCAGCACGATGCAGCTCACCCTTCATGCGACTCGCCCCACACCTCACGGCGCTTCGCGCTTGGTGCAAGCAATGTCTGCCTGGTGGGTGAAAACCCGACGTCCTCCGTCCCGGCATTGTAGGGATGCGAGGGTTTACGGTCATACGACTACGGCCATACATGAAAATGAGTACACCTCCTCCCCCCACCCGTTCCTCAGGCCAAGCTCGAGCGCTCGCTGTCCGCGTCGGCCGCGGCCCGTGCCAAGCACCAGCGCTTGCTCAGACCTGCCTTTGGGTCGGCTGACCGTCGCGAAGAACTTGAGGAGTTGTTGGCCCTGGAGGCGGCGCGTGCGGCGGACGCAAGGGGGGCTATGGTGTCCTTCCGCCAAGACCTGCTCGAAGAAGAGGCGGCGACGGCGAGGGAGTACGCGAATAAGGTCGCTGCGTGTTTCCGGGGTGTCACCGCTATCTTGGATAGGTAAGCACATACAAAAAAAAATGGGGATGTGTTTTCTGTGATGAAAGGAGAGAAACAGTTTCTGCAAATATGTTTGTGTTGGGCCCGGTAGTGGCTGGAGGAAATATGAGAGGTGCTCAATAATTGGAAAAACGATAGCTACGACCGTATACGAAAATTCTCAATAATTTTGGCTTCATGTGATATATAACCATCATGCTACTTGACCGCTTCCTGCGTAGAGGGTGGCCTTGGTCGTGCGTAGATATTTCATCACGCGAGGTTGATATCAGGCACTTCAACTAGATGACACAAAATGTTAGGATCGGCCCTCAATAATCGGTAATAAGAGATCACCGACCGTACTAATAGCAACATCATTCGTTTTATCTAGCGTCTAATCCCATGGTAGGAATTGGAATTTGTTTTTTCCTTCTGAGGCAATATTTTCCGACTGGCTAACCTCCTCAAGCAAGCAACTGCCGTTTGGTAGGATAAATTTACTGATGAGTTTGTTCTAGGACTAGATCATCGAAAAATTGCTTGGGCTGCGTACACAAGCCCTTTCGAAGTCATGTTTCGGATATGAAATTGAGCTAACAACAACCCCTATATGCCCTGAGAACGCCCTCATCCAGTTCACCCTTCTTGTCACCGCTACATCACGGTTAGGTCCGACATCTAGCCGACCGCTTGTTCTCTCTCGCGCGCTCTAAAGTTCCCATCCTAAACGTTTCCACGTCGGGGACTCTGCACCATATCATCCCCGTTCTTTCAATGTCTACACCCTCGGTTGGTATCGCGTCGTCGCTCGGTGTCTGTCAGCGTTGTCATGGCCGATGATCTCGGGAAGCTTCCGGAGGACGACGACCTGGAACCGAAACGAAAGGGCTTGCGCCGTCTCCGAAAAGCCGACCGGGCCTTCCAGAAACAAGAACAACAGAACCAGACCGCTGAAACCAAGCCACAGGCGGCGGCATCAGGCGGGGGAGAGAGAAGAAAGTCTGCCAGCCGAATCGCCCCGCCCCCCTCTTCCTCCCTAGCCCAAGACAAAGACGACGAGGATGTCGCCTCCTCTCGTCAGGGCCGAGGACGGTTTTGGGCGCGGCGAGGCTGGAAAGCGACCGGTTTGACCGACCTCTCACGAATATTGCTGGCGGCGGGAGCAACAGCAGCGGCGGCGGTGGGGGCAGCGGGTGTGGGAGGGGACGCTACCACCGTAGATTTCAACACATTTTTGGAGAGTGTTGAGTTGGAAATCGCAGCCGCCGCCGCCAACGATAAGGATGAGGCGGCCGTTGTTGCAGCTCTGGCGGGAAAGGACGGCGGCAACAGAGCGCCCGCCGCGCAAGCGGGGAAAGGCAGCAAGAAGGAAAAAAAGGGGCCCGGGAAAGGAAAGGGGGGAGCAACCGCAGCAGCGGCCGCGGGGGGCGAAGAGGAGGGCGAGGAGGCGGTGGCGAGAAGGCAGAAGGAGAGTCGCGAGGCGGACGTGAAGGACTGGGTGAAAGCGCTGCGCGCTGCGCTGGAAGACGAAACGTTCGTTACGACGGCGCATAGGGCGGCTGTGGCAACAAGAGACGCGATGTTCACCAATCTGGTGGATAGAACCAAGGTACAGTAGGCTTTCATCAGTTCTCCCTGACAACCAATACGCTAGGTTTATCGAAGATCAGGTCGGGAAACCCCTCTTTCGCACTACTTGTATCACAGCCACAGTGAGAGTAAATAGCTCACCCAGAATACCCAGGGGTCTCGTCTCTTGCGCTGCTTGTGCTTTTTTTTCCAAGTCCAGCGTTTCCGTTGGTGGGTGAAGTCAGGCACATTATAGCCTCGTAGGATACAAATTCAGGGTCCTTCGCAATGCGTCCCATCGGAGGCGTTCCTTTGGGCTCTTAAACAAAATGGTGCAGTATCATGACACGAGGTATACGTGTGGCGCGTCGACCCATCGAAGCTCGATCATACAGCCTGCAAACAACATTCTCCTATGACAAAAATACAAAGAGCGGACGCCCCGTTCGTTCACCCGCACGTTGCAAGTGGGCTGCATACGACCGAACGTACCCTAGAACAAACAGGACGATTGCGCCCCCCCCCCCCCCATCCCATTCTACATAGGTTGGGTTGGCGTCGGTTGGCAATGACACTGCAAAGCGTGCGGCTCACTACTTGAGCTAGACAACCAGGGTACCACTTTTTCTTGTTTTTTTGTTTTTTTTGTTTTTTATGGCGGTGGGTCACAGCTGGTTGTCGAATTAGATCATTTGTGCGAAGTGAACAACCTACACTCCGCGCAAGGGGAATAATCGTATCAAGTAGTGTTCATGGCATGGCACCCAAGAGGCAGTTACATAGTACTCCCATTGCTGTCTCTGGAAGTCGCTGCACCGGAAATTAAATTAACTCATTGAAGCTGCCATCCATGTGCAAGTCCGCCTGACAAGCGGTTCTCAGTAGGATGTAGCTCACCCTTCATGCGACTCGCCCCACACCTCACGGCGCTTCGTGCTTGGTGCAAGCCATGTCTGCCGTGTGGGTGAAAACCCGACATGCTCCTTCCCGGCATTGTAGGGATGCTAGGGTCTATGGTCGTACAACTACGGCCATGCTTCAGATCGAGTACATCTCTCCTATCGAGTACCCCCCCCCCCTCCCCCCCCCCCCCCCCCCCCGCGCAAGGCGTCCGCATACTTGTCTCTTGACTTTGGGGCAAGTTGAAACGGCCACTTTGACCAATCGTGCTTGCATTGTCGCCCCCCCTCCTCCGCTCCCCGCACACTGTATCTTCTCCCTAAAAAATCGAAACTGGCACTTGGACCAACTGTGCGTGCGTGTTTGCCCACCCCCCCCTCCCCCCCCGTCCTCCCCTGCAACGGCCAGGACGCGATGGTTGAGCTGCAGGAGCGCTATGGGCGAATGGTTGAGGCCGAGGCCCACTGGGGCACCAAGTGGAAGCAGCTCGTCGATATGCTCGTCTGTAACGAGGGGTCCTAAGAACGCGCATTCGGAAGCGAAAACGCGTTGAGCCTTACCTGTAACGTTAAACCCATTTAGAACCACACCCACGTCTTTGGGGACGGACATCTTGGAATTGGAGTAGGTTCATTCTGGCAGTACTAAAAGGGTTATCAAATAATAGCGTATGACATGTGCCCCAAAGGCCCTGCGCATAAAACCCCAATTTCATCAGGTATAGCCTGCCGAGTTCCTTGAAACCCCGTGATCAATGAGCGAAGGGTTGCAAGTTGTGCCTGCCCACTTTCGTGGGAACCGGCGTGCCTCAAACAAAACAAATAATGTGGTTTTCTCATCAAGAAAATTGCAGCGTTTGCAGACCGAACAGGGCATGCCCAACATTAAGTTCGCGACCCGCGGTGCGGCTCTTCGGCGGTGCGTTCGCGTCTATCCGCCCCTTCCGCCCTTTCTCAGGAGAGAGTCAACCTGAATTTTTTCGCGTACGAGTGTGAAGACGGGGCGTTAGAGCCTTTGTCTTCGCCTCGGCGGGGACCGCCGCCCATCGCCAACGGTGTACTACCGTCGGTAGTAACGCGCATCCCTCGTGAAACAAAACAAACACGGGGGTGGTCATATGCGGAGGTGTTTTCCACACCTATTATGATTTCGCTCGTTGCCAACAGTTAAAAATCTCCCTCAAGTACGACCGGCTGCTGGTCGCTGCCCTTATCATCAACGTGACTAATGACGTCACTAGTGGGTGAGTCGAAGGGCTGTATACACTCCGAATTACGACGCTGCAACGCTGCAAGGCCGAAGAACGACATGTCCACAAAAACATAAGCCTGCCCACAGAGTCGGGGGCTCTGATTCTTCGTCCTGCCTACCACTGTAGCTGTAGCCCCGCGAGCCTGTTCTAAACAACGCGATTACAGCAAATCAAAATGCGAATTGGTCTTCCTGCCTTTGATTTACCAAGAACACTCGCGAGAAAATCACCCCACATGAAACGCTTCGCTGCACGAATACCTTCATTCCGGGGAGCTTAAAAGTGTCCTTGCTACCTTGCTTTGGTCGGCGTCCGCCCAAAGCCACAGGAGCCCCAACGCCCCCAAAAGGGCAGAGTGGCCGGGGGGATCTCTCCCAAAGTTCTTTCGAATCCACGTAAGGTACATTCGTGTACCGTGACGCTCGACGCCCACACACCACAGCTTGCGGGGATTCTCCTCGGGGGGGAACCAGGTGTCCAACGCCATCCAGGGACAATCCTGCTCTCGCCCGCTCCGCGAGTCTCCACTCTACGAACCAGCACCGGCGGTGTTAGAGCGCCGTCAAAACATTTCAATCAATCTAATGCTACCTCGCCCTTTGCACCCCCTGGTGCACGCTCGCGTACGGCCTGCAGTATTTTTCAAAGGACTCAACGCCGCGATCGTACACACACGAAGCGCTCCTGGGAGGAGAGAAGACTCATCGAGCGCCATCGGAACTTCGTCTTCGTAAAGACATCCCCTGTTTGGACCAACTTCCTTTCATATCATAGCGTGAGCCCTTGCCGTCGCTTTCAAGGTTGCTTCGTGTCTTCTTTTCTCCGGAGGGCCTGCGCTATTCGTCGCTGGGCGTTACCGAACGTTAAAAAAGTCACGAGGCAAACACCGACAGTCACTCCCGTTGGAACGTCGGGCCCGCCAAACAGTGCCTCCACCTGAATCGCCAGCAAACAGATAATTCGACAAGAAGAGCGTCCCAAGGGCGGAGCGCCGGAACGGGTCACCGCTACACGTTGTACAATTCCGCATGACAGCGATGCGATCACGAGTAAAGCTGGTGGCATTTTGTTTTTGTGAGGGAGGGGCGCCGACTCAGTAGGAACGGGGCGGTGTCACACATTTTCCCGACAATACATAACATCTGCATCCGGTCGAACAATAAACAAGGTTTCACGAGGGTTCTCTCGATCGTGGGTATGCACGACTACACGTGCGGTAGATGGCCTTGTTCACGGCGTCGATTAAGGGGGGCGGCCAGCCCCATGCTCAGGCGAGGAGGCGCACAGGAGCTAAGCCAACATGCTTCACAGTAGACATGCATCGTCACGAAAAACGTCTTCATGCGACTCGCCCAACACTTCACGGCGCTTCGTGCTTGATGCGAGCAGTGTCTGCCTGGGCGATGAAAATCCGACATGCTCCGTCCCGCCATTGTCGGGGTGTGAGGGGATATGGTCTCAGGACTACGTCATGCATGATAATGAGGCATCGAGTGCTTCCCCCCTCCCCCCTCCTCCCCTTCTCTTACCTGAGACGTTAACCCACCCCGACAGAAGTTGTACCACAACGCAGCGTCCAGGGCTCCGACAACAGCTCCTACTGACACCTGCGGGAGCGTGTGGAAGCTCGCTTTCACTCTCCAGAGGCTGCAGCAGCGTGAGGTTCGAAAGAGGGGGCGAGGGAATCGAGCAGTGCGCAGGTAAGCGTGTGTCAAGGTCAGAGGGGCATGTACGTGCAGTGTCTAAACACGTCAGCAGGAAGAAAAGGCGACAGGCGACCGGGTAGCAGAAGCCATTACAGCAAGTACGAATTGTATACTGCATGCAGCAGAGCAGGGCGCGAACTGGTGCCCCCCCCCCCGTTCCCCCATCGCACGTACGGGGATACCTGCCATGAACATGCATGCCTGGCGATCGTTTCTTTCCGGTGCGGGATGAGTAAATGAACGACGACGGCTGCACGCGCAGCAGTGCTGCAGAGCGCGACGTAGCCGCGTAAATGGCGGCAGGATGTCGGAAGAAGAAACGCCAATTGACAGTGGAGATAGGGTCGACCATTCCCCCTGACGTCATCTTCATCTACTGGGACCTCGTCGACGTCGGAAACACCCGCACCGACATAACGGAGCCCAAGCTTTGTTCGATCCCCGAAATACAGAAGGACCCCCATTTCCCCCCCCCCATTCCCTTCGGAGACAGGAGTTCCTCTAGAGGCATACCCCCCTGGCCTAAAATATAAGGAACGTTTGGAATATGATGTCGATACCAAACGGTGATTACATTTATGGCGAGGGTGGGCCTACTCTTCCCGGTCACGACTTCCCGTACGAGGTTACGACGATGCCGGACACCAAGACCGTCTCTTACCTTGCGGTTACCGCGTAAACGGCCAGCAGCGCCTGGGTCTCCGTGACTCCGAGCGGCCAGAAGGGCAGCACCGCGGAGCCCGCCGAGAGCATCCCGTTCCCCCGGAGACCGAGAACGAGGTATGTCCCAAGATAAAACAGAGACTGCGGGTCGGGAAAACAAGAAAAAAGGAAGGAAGGAAGGAAGGAAGGGAGGAGGGATTCGGTCGTGTGCTGCATGTATAGGAGGCGACGGAAGAGAGGGGCATCCGTGCACACGGGTCTGCGATTGGATGGCCAGCTCTGCCAAAAAAAAAGCGTCAATCCACCGGTCTGTACGTATTCGTTCAAAAAAGTCAAATTGAATATTTTAAAACACACGTCCGATCGAGGTCGTAATCCTGGTGAGGGAGTTGCTGCCTGGGACTGACTACTGGGGCGTGATTCGTCGACCCAACCCCACGGAACCCGATCAGTGTTGCCACTACCACTGCCATCTCTCCGCTTTGCCACTGCGGCCATAATTCCGTTGGCACTGCCAATGTTGTCAATTATCCGTCGGCACCACCACTGGCAACGCCATCTCTCCGGGCACTCACCATCGCGTGGGAGCTGGGCATGCCCGGGTCCTGCAGCCGCGAGCCGTCGGGTCGAACCTATTTTCGCGAAACAGTGCACGCGAGAACACGGCATACGGTCAGTACGTCAGTAGTCACCTACGGCGGTGCGAATATACCAAAGGGCGCCGTTCCCCAAGACCGTTTCGACGCGCGCGCTGACAAGGTCGATCACTTCAACAGCAACAGCAGTGCTATGTGTACACAACAGCCACTCGGCTAGAGTCAGCGTTCCCTATTAATAGCCCAGTAGTTGTGGCGTATATTTAACACACAATCTACAATCTGGGGCTCGAATCCCCCCATCAAGTTATATAGCAGCCTGTGCTGAATGTCAATACAGCTCAATGGCTATGGTGTACATCAAACAATCAGTAGTGGTTGGGTGTCGAGCAATAGTAAGGCTTGGGAACGCGGCAATCTGATCGTGCTAACGGAACCGACTACACCAAGGACGGCAGCCGAGAACACCCCAAAAGCAAAACAATAATTACCCCGACACCGAGCGAAAACTCAAGATGCACCCCGACCTGGTTGATCCCCTTCTTCAACACCTTGGAGAATACCGCGTTAAAAAGCGACCCGACCACCCAGACCAACGTCTCCGCGTCCGCTCTTGTCACCAGAGCAGCGCCCACCGAACCCGCCACAACCCACTGCGTGCTGGCGCCCACAAGGTCTAGGATGGATTCCATCCCCCGCAGCATGTTCAAATCTGGCGCCGCGGGGTCTACGATAGCGTCGACCGCGGTGTCTGCATCCAACTCGGAACTCCCGCTGTTGATCGCCTGTTCGCCAACAGGGAGTTCCACAGAGTCGTTCCAATGGGCACGCACGAGTTATGCGATACCGACCAGGAGATGGGGTTTTAGCAACGCATTGCCGTCGACCCCGTGAAACGAAATGCTGCATATGAATGAGTCCTGAGCCATGCGTCCGACATTAGACTGCTGCAGCACATCGCTTCGATGCAGACGTCAACGCCATGCCGACACAGCGACACAGCAGAGATATATTGGTGTGCGGCACAACGGAACGAAATTGATTTGGCAGCTGTTGTCGTCGGCTGCTGAACAACGTCAACAGCAAGCGTCGTATGAGCAGCGGTGACAGCAGCAGCCGCATCGGCATCAGCAGCAGGAGCATGAGCACGAACCGCATCATCCCCGCCGCGGTTTGTTTTTCATCTGACGAAACAATATGTTGAGAAAAAAAAGGGCTGCAATGCACCGCCGCATACAGGAGTAAAAACATGACCACACGAAGCGTGAAAATGAAGAAGAAAAACAACTGTTGTGGTAGTTGCTTTTGATGACGATGAGCTGGAGGAGTTGCACACGTCGGTCAGATGACGATCTATCTGTGTACAAGACAGATAGGTAGACATATAGATCATCTAGATCCTAACCTGCCCTTGTGATGTACGTACGTACATCATGCTGGCTAACCGCCCACACCCGACGACATGAGGCATAGATTATGCAGATCAGGAATCTATCTGCTCCCATAGATCTAGACACTGCTGTAGGCTGTAGTGGATTAGGTACTGCAACAGCGGCAGCAAGTGCATTCCGATTGAGAATTACGTACGAGGCTCGGCGTGGACCAACCTGATCGGTACAGCCAGCACCTTTGAGACTAGTAACAGGTACCGTCCCATTTTGCAAGCTGCTGCTGACTTGCATCGTGTAAAGTGTTCTACGTGTACGAGCATACATACGAGTACACCATGGACTTCTGAGTGCTTTACAGCCCGTACTGGGTACGTGCAACATGATCATTCTTTTTCGGACGCTTTCCGGCGCTTGATGCAGTCGGTCGGCAGTCGACACCAGCATACGACATATAGCCGGCAACACGAAGGCGCCCTCCGGCGGCGGATGTCTGATGTCATGTTCCGGATAATATCTTCAAGTCTGAGTCCCCCGCGTGTGCATGTCTCCACCGCTACGTACCAGGTAACAAGCACTACTGTAGCAACTCCATCCACCCTCACCCATCTATAAGTACTATGCACGCACCTGCCTCCCTCCCACTCCCGCTGTCGGTCTCGCACTTGGCCAAGGCCGTCGGAACGTACTTGCACCTCGGTCGTCGTGGTATGTGCCACGAAGGTGTTCCGTATTGGTGGAATATAAACACGAGCGCGAAGCCTGCGAGGAGACCGTTCCTGCTGGAGCTACTACTACGAAGCAGCTCGCTCGCCGCAGGAGCACTAGTGCAGACAGCGAGACACGCCAACAGCAGCGCATGGTCTGGCACAGGGTTCGTGGAGAACCATCTGAGCAAGGGGGTTTCCAACTTCAATGAGGAAGCATTTTCAAACCGTTTCCAGCTCGTGGGGACACTACAGCAGTAGACAGCCACATGAAGCACAGAGCAGCACACAACAGTGCAGGACATCAGGCAACCCAGTCCGGATTGTGCTCACACCACGTACTGGCCATCCCCGTATCGACCGAGCTTCTTATCTCCGCCTTATATACGCTACGTTCGAATAAAGGCGCTGCTGGTCGCAACGAAAGCAGACCAACATGAGGAGACGCCGCGTATCCTTGTGTTCGATTTTGATCGTTTTGGAGGCCGTGCACGCTGCCCTGGCCTTCTGTCCCAGAGGCGCACGAGCACTCCTCGCTGATGCCAGGTACCGAGATGCCGGGAAAGACCGTAGATTTGCCTCGGGACGTCGAGAAGCGGCGACTCGCTCTGTGGTGATGGCAGGCTCAATGGCCCCGCCAAGAACAAAGGCCGAAAAGACGTCTGAGAAGTTTAGCTTCGGCAAGGAGGGCATGGTGGTGTTCGGGAGCAGCCAACGGGTTGAGGTACGCACGAGACGGAGCGGTGGTGGTAGTGGTACTGGTAGTCAGGGTGGTTAGAGCAGTGTTGCGGTTTGTGTTGCAGAGTCTGGGAGGAACATTGAGTAAGAGGGCTTTGTTCCGAGAGTCTTCCGAGCGAACTGCAGGTGGTACTGCTTTTACAGAACCTCCATACAGCAGTGTGCTCGTACTCGTACACGCACCGGGTATCGGGAGGTATATAGCCGGCCCAACGAGGGACGTGTGCTCGAAACGTTTAGCATGGCTGCAGGCCAACAACATACGTAGCAACACGTTTCCAATCAGGCTGTTTTTGGAAAACTTTATATACAAGTACTTGTACCTATCCGGACTCCAGACCTATCCGGGACCTATCCGAGAATTGCGTTTGTTTGTGCCCTGTGATTTTCCCGGCCGGATATTGTCATACCCGGATCAACTGCTGACGTACTTCGGAACACTCGGCATGTTTGGCGGATGACAGAATCTTTGATGGCAGCCGTGGTCATACCAGGTACCTCGTACCAGGTACACAACAACAACAGCATACGGCAGTTACGAGTATAACTGCTGTTTTTTCTGCTACGGTCGTTACCTCCGTTTTTTTTTCAGAAGGCGTTCCGCGGAGTCGCGCCCTTCCCGGCAGTAGAGCAAAACGCCACCACTTCTTCATGTACGTTTGGTACACATCAACAGCACCATGGCGCCCCCATGACAGCAGCAATGCTCCACATTGAAGTCTACAGCAGAACAACAGCGGCAGGAAGATAGTTCGTAGTTCCAAGCTTGCGCGCTGGTGCTGATGTGCGACTGCTGCTCGACAATACCCCCATGTGGTTTATTCAGTCTTCGTTCGATATTCACAAGACGAATGACAGCAGTACGGGACCCTTTAGAAAGGAACACGTGAATTTCCCGGTGGTCATTGCAGCGTGAGAACATCAAAATAGCAGTACGGGAGTACAGTATTAATAGTGGCAAACAACAGTTTCTGGTCAAGCCGACGCCAAGATATGTGCTGCCAACAATAATGACCGCATAAAAAAAAAAAGACCGGTTATTATGGATAGAGTTATGTTGATTGATCTCTAAAGGTATATAGCCGCAGCTGGCACGGGAACGCGTGGTTGACTCCAGACTATAACACGGAAGGCAGCCGATGGCGAAGCATGCGCGTGATTATCCACCACATTGCCGGCACCATAAATCTCCCGTTTGTCCCGCAGATTATCCGCCTAAATCTCCCGTTCTTATAATCCCACATCAATATATGGAACTCCCTAATGTTAGATGGAACATCTCCGTCGTGTCTCTTGAGCACAACCAATATTCCCCCTGCTCATTATACACGACCATACTTCAATATCCCCCCAGTTCGGTAACATGACATTGTACGACTTCGCTGGGCCGATATATCTCTTCTTTATGACCAACTCATATGAAATCCAGAAACTTAAAACATCCAATCTGTGACTCAAAAATCAAATTCTCGAATCAACACTCAAATCCTCAAACCAGTATGAAAATGCTCAAATCCACAGCCTCTCTCTGTTGCAAACATATAAAAAATATCGGAATCCAATGCCAGGTAAAACGGCATTCTTCTCGGATTCAGCCAGGTAAAACGGCATTTTCCGCGGGATTCCGAACCTTCCCTAGTCAGAAACTATTTTCATATGGACCGCACACGCCCCCAGGCGCTTCCTATAGTCTCTTTCCAGTCTCATCAAAAACCTAAACCACAAAATTCATCTGAAAAATACCACAGGAGCAGTCATGCCAATCAAAATAAAATCAAGTCAAGAAATTTCATGCTAGAGATCGCGATGAACCCCGTTCCTCCGGACAAGAGTCTCCCCTTATCCCCTACTCCCGCCGTAGATACACAGGTCGCGACGGTAATGCGAGATGAGCACATAGATTTTCCCACTTGAAAATTATTTGACGTTCGGGCCACTCGGGAAACACCAAAAACTCTCTAAATCCATTACCAGAAACGAAACGATTTATAGTTCAAACACATTCTTCACTAAAAAAATAAACGAAACATCTCGGAAAGAAGGCGTCAAAGGTTCATCAGAAAATCCCGGTGGTAACGAAAAACCGTGTTGTTGAGCGGCCTTGTTAAGAAGTCTGCACGCTGCTCCTCCGACTCTACATGGGTAATAACAAACTCCCCCTTGAAAATAAGCTCTCGCAAAAAGTGGTGTCGAACGTCGATGTGCTTAGAATTCGACGTGCACACTGGGTTTTGTGCCAGGTGTCTTGCCCCCTCGTTATCCTCGAAAACCGTGATGCATTGCTCCCCAAACCCCGGAAAAATTAAACTCCGAACGTAGCGCAAGAACATCGCCTCCTTGATAGTGTCTGCTAGTGCTACATATTCAGCCTCAGTGGTCGAGAGCGTAACGCATTTCTGCGTCCTAGAAAATCAGCACACACGCTCCAGCACATATGATAGCCCCACCTGAAACTGACCTCCTGTCAGTGGCTTTGTTGGCATAGTCCGCATCCGCAAACGGTACCAGTTCAAGCCCGCTACCCTTCTGAAACGTATTGCCGAAATCACTCGTAGAAAAAACATACTCTAAAATACCGACCGCTGTCTCCCAGTGTACTTCCCTCGGCCTATTCGCGTACCTCGCTACCGCCCTCACCGCGTTCGCAATATCCGGTCGTGTTTGGTTCGCAGGCCACATTAAGCACCCCGCCAACTCGCGGAAGGGTCAATCACCCACGGGTTCATTCTCGTCGAATTCTTCGAGCTTCACACCAGTCGAAAGCGGATTGTTCCTCCCAGAACTAACACCAAACCTCGCCGCGGTCTTTTCAGTGAACGCCTGCTGCGAAATCGTCAAAGCACCAGCATCCCAATCCCTCGAATAACAACAACCAGCATACCACCGCAACTCGTCCAGATTGTTAATCGGGACAAGGCTGTCCAGGTCTTCACAGAACTGATCGCATCTAGCCTTGCGTCCTACAGCAAAAATATCATCCACATGAACCACTGTTACTATGGAATCAGAGCCCGACTCGACCAACCTCATGACACACGCATCAGCGGGGCTCTGCTCAAAATCCTGGACTCTTCATGTGAGTGAGAAGGTGGTTGTGCCACGACCTCGACGCTTGCTTCAAGCCGTAGAGACTGCGGTTCAACCTGACTACCTTACCGGACATTTCGCCGCAGCCAGGGGGCAGTCGCATGAAAACATCCTCATCCAAACTCGACTGCACGAACGCTTGCTCAGCATCAAAATGACACAAATCCAAACCAAACTCGCATGCAACAGCACCCAACAAACGAAAACAAGACGCTGCAGGCGTCGGAGCAAAAGTCTCAAAGAAATCAATACCCTCACGCTGCTTGAAATCCCGTGCCACCGGCCTTGCATTCGCCCGCACCACATCACCATGCTCGTTGGACTTCCAGCGAACACCCATTTCGCCGAGATGACGTTGAGCCCCTCTGGTTGCTACGTTGCTCCAAACGTCCCCGCGTCCGCCAGTTCATGATATTCCTTGTCCATCGCCTCCCTCCAGATGGTCGAATACTCTTCCACACACGCTTCAGCATACGAGTTCGGGGCCGAAAGCTCGCTTGCCGGGCGTGTGGGAAGGGGAGGATTCTCGCGCGGTGGAGCTTGGTGGAAAAGTACATGGCCTATACCTTCCCGTGCTGCTATCAGCGACAGCAGCCCATGGCCCATAGCCTCGCGGTTCCGCGCGTTCTCCCCTCTTGTCCGCCCCCTCAGAACGTCGCCTTCCTCCGGGTGTGGTCCAGCTTCCCCCATTGTCCGACCACCCTGCACGCCGCCACCACCCTCCTGGTGTCGTGCAGTCTCCCTGATGCGTCCCTCCTGCACGCCGCCACCACCCTCCTGGTGTCGTGCAGTCTCCCTGGTCCGCCTCTCCTGCACGCCGCCACCTCTCTCTTGGTGTCGTGCAGTCTCCCCCCTGGTCCGCCCCCTCAGCACGTCGCCATCCTCCGGGTCCGGGATATAAGAACCCAGTTCCCGGGCAACACACTGCGAAAGCTGTGGCTGTGGTGTCTGCTGCGGCGGCGACGGTGGTGATCTCGGCGGCGGCGGCGGCGGCGGTGATGGCGGCGGTAGCGGCGGCAGCAGTGGGGATGGGGACGGTAATCTGGGCCATACGTCAGGGCCTCTCAGAGGCTCCGGCGTACCCGGGAGTGGTGGTGACGGCGATGGCGGCGGCGGGGAGCTCTCCTCCTCAGAAGGCAGTAACCCCACAAACGGTTTCCTCGGGTGCTCCCAAGTGACGTCGCGGGAGAACGACCTCCGGCCAGATGCCAGCAGAATCTTGCTGCAGTCAGCTGCGTGGTGGTTGCCGCCGTTGAGGTAGAAACAAGCCTCCGCCTTCGGCTCGGTCTTCAAGCTCCTCCTGACGTGGTGGAAACCTGGCTTCAAAAACGGGAGCAGCCGCGCAAACGGTGCTCTCCCGTAGAATTTTGCGGTATGGCGATTGCATCTCCGGCTTGTCCCTCACCCTCGCCGTCATGTTGATGACGTCGCTCGCGTACACGCAGGACTCAGCCCAGAGGGGCAGCGTCGCCGGAATCCTTGCATCGCCGAACAGGCGGGGGGCCTCCAGGCGGGACACCATTGTAAGCTCTAGCGTTATCGCAATCCGCCGCTCGACGACGCCGTCATGCTTCGGAGAATCGACGGGCGTGTGCTCGCGGCGGATACCGTGATGGTTGAGCAACTCCACGAACCCCGCCTTGGTGAGCTCGGTGCCGTTGTCCGAGCGAAGGCACTCCACGATGGACGGAACACCCTTGGCGTTGATGTCGGCCATAAAACCAGCGAAGACCTTCGGGACGTCGGACTTCCGCTTCAAGAAATACGGCCATCCCAGTCGCGAGTAGTCGTCGACGATCATCATCAAATACTGCGCAACGCCAGCAGACGTCGACTGCTGTCCCGACAGATCCACGAACAGACGCTCCAGAGGCCTGGTAGAGCAGCACTCGGTCGTCCACGGCACCGCCATCCTCCTCCCCTTCGCCTCAGAACACCCAGCACACGAAACCAACTCCCCAAAAACCTTAATGCCCATCTGGCGTGCCGTCTCACGGAGAGTGTCAGCATGGGAGTGGGCAAGGGAAGCGTGAAGGTCGTTATTATCAATCCTTCGCATTTTTCCGGGGGCCAAAACAGCGGCAGCAATCGGGGTCTCTACAGCCCGCGTAGCGTCTACGCACGAACCCGCGTCCCTACGCATGAAGGACAATTGCCCACCCAACATGTGAGCTCCCTGAGAATCCAGTGTCACCGGGCATTTCAGCATTACTGCGTGAAGCGAAAACAGGTTGAAGCGAAGACCGGGCACGTATGCTACGTCCAAAAGTCTAACTCGAAGATCGCACTGAGAGCTGTGCATCACCATCGGAATCTGTCCAAAGTCCTCGACCTTCAGTGACCTCATGTCACCGACGACCAAACTACTCTTACCGGGGGGAGGGGGGTAACAGCCTACCATGCCAAAGGGGTTACCAGTTACGTGAAAGGTTGCTCCCGAATCCGCTACCCACTCTTCCCTCCCCCTAGCCCAAAACGAATCGTCGCTAAAGGTACTCTTGCCTTGGTGCGCAAACTGCGCGGTGAGGAGGTGCGGGTCGAACGTAGGCGTAGAGCTGCCGTTCTTCGCTGGGCCAGGGAAAGGGAAAGTGCTCGAGGAGGGTTGTTGGGACGGGAGAGCTCCGGCTGAGGTATAGCCACCACTACCATAGGGCGTCTCCTGCTGCCAGCCACCTCCGTAGTACATCTGTTGAGGGGGAGGAGCACCAGCACTCGGGATCGCGACGTTCATCTGCGGGGGGGTTACCGGGCAAGCTGCGACGTAGTGGCCCGGTTTGCCACACCGGAAGCAGACCCCCTTGCGCCTCGGTTGCGTGTTGCTCGGTGGGAGTCCCCAGCCTGCCGGAGTCATTACGGGCGGCGGGGGCATAGGAGGCATTGTCCCTGGTGGTAGCTCGGTAGGTACCCAAGCCATGGGCGGGACCGCCCCACCCGTACCGAAGGGGTCGGGACCGGAGTCATCCCAACGGTACTTGCAGGCCACGGCATCCCAACGCCATTTGGGGCCGGTTATCCCCCCCGGCGAAGCTCCTCCCCGGTTGCCATCATGCTGACGGGGACGATGCTGCTGCTGCTGCTGGGGCTGCTGCTGCGGTTGCTGCTGCTGCTGCTGCAGTTGCTGCTGATACTGCTGCTGCTGCGGTTGCTGCTGATACTGCTGCTGCTGCTGCTGCTGCCCACCCTTGAACCTCCCGCCTCTCCTGTCCCTCCTTTCCCTTCCTGGACCCGCACCTCCACCACCGGCAGGCTGCGCACCTCCGGCGTAGAAATCATGCTGATTTGCCACTCCCTTCACGCCCAACTCCTTGGAAACCATCTCCTTGTCTGCCCTATCGTTTGCATATGCGTCACGGATGATCTCATCGATCTCGGAACGGGGGATGGACGGGCGGGAAATAATTGACTTACGTTGTATCATGTACAAGGGCGAGAGGTTCGCCACGATATGGCGGTTCACCTCCTCCACATTCTTGCCACAGCCTAGCATAGCCAGCTCATCCGCTGCCTTATCTACCCTACCTAGGAACAGCAGGGGTTCTCGTCCTCCACCATTCTGATGGTGTCGAACTCTCCCTGTAGCCTATACGTGGCAGCTGTCGTCCTTGGCATTTGGTAGTCTTCTAGATCTTTCCAAGCACCACTTGGCGACATTGCCTTTTGCATTCTAAACTCCGCCATCACGTATCCAGTCATCGCTTCCATCATCAATCCATAGACTAGTCGCGCATCCCTAATCTCTTGAGGAGAGTGCCTGGATGCTCGCTCCTCCTCAGACACCCTCACGTCACCAACCATAACAGGGTTTGATGTGCGTAGTACATGAAGGCACCCTAGGGATGATAGGCACGCTTCGAACTTACTGCGCCACATACTAAAGTGGGCTTCTATGTTATCGAACTTTGGGGGTCTCGACTGGGATAAACTAGGGTGGTATAAAGAAGTGTTTGGTGACATGGCCTGATTGGGCTTCCAGCCCAGGTGTCGGCACCGTCGACGCTGCTTGTCCCCTCGCAGCTGCTTCTCCTCTCGCCCCCCCACCGCCCCCCCCCCTCCGTTCCTTCTCGCGGCGTGTCCCTCTCGGCGCCCAGCCTCTGCTCCTCTATAATCTTTTCCAGGGCCTTGATCTTCTCCTGCATCTTCAGCATCTTCTCAATTGCCACGCTTGCTTCCTGACTAGACATGCCATCTGAACCAGACATGCCGGAAGGTTCCCACCTCTCTAGGTTGGCCTCGGCTACGCTTGCCAATAGAAGATCACCGGTTCTCTAGTGTGTTGATTGATCTCTAAAGGTATAGACGCAGCTGGCACGGAAACGCGTGGTTGACTCCAGACAATAACACAGAACTCCTCTTGTATATTATATATCCGAGCTGTCGAGTGACAGCCGATAGCGAAGCATGCGCGTGATTATCCACCACATTGCCGGCACCATAAATCTCTCGTTTGTCCCGCAGATTATCCGCCTAAATCTCCCGTTCTTATATTCCCACATCAATATATGGAACTCCCTAATGTTAGATGGAACATCTTCGTCGTGTTTCTTGAGCACAACCAATAAGTTATCGTACATGGGTACTCCTATACCTTTCGTACGCGAATGCTACACCGCACTAGTGCGGCACTTATATGCAGTCCACCCTAAGCATCAACAGATGCCGCAAATGATACCTTGACATGTCGAGTGTCGCACGGAGCAGTTACTGTCGTCTAAAAGGCTGTAAAGCGGCATTTGCGACACTACTTTGAGAGTGACCTTTTGATTCAAGCACGCGGAAACACTAACGTAACGGAAACACTAACGTAACGGCTCGATGACGCCCGGCCGCGTGTGGGAAGTGCTGTTGCTTGTCTTCAAAAAGGAACCGCACATGCTTTGGTTGAACGCTTTGATTGGATGTTTTGGTTGGGTGCGGTGGGGAAAAAGGAATTCCCTCCAGATTTTATTGATTGCGATTTTTCGCACAAGACGTCCACTTTGTAATTTTCAGCATCCTTTTTGAGCCCATCGTGCGAACCCAGCTGTCCTGTTATACGTACATATCATATCACATTGTTCGACTAACTATAGCGATTAGTTCAACGCCGTTACGAACCTACGCAGTACCGTGTTGCAAGCAGAGCTTCACCCGCACCCGTCGCCTTTTCTGATGCCTGATGCAGATGTATTTTATGGCAGACACAGCAGTAGTAGCAGCACTCGATTCCATAATATCCATCGCTACATGTCAATATCAACGAATGGCACTCGTTCCTATGGTCAGTATCGCCTCTCAACCCTCCCCCGGTGCCGCACGACACTGCCCAGGCCTCAATAGCCGGCGCCTCGCTGGCGTCGATGCAGCAGTACATCTCCGACCCCGCGCGCATAGTGTACGCTTGCTGGGATCATCCGGACATCACGCCGCTAGGGGATGGCGTGTTTCGGCTAGCCTTCACGGGGCAGAGCTTCTTATCTGTCTCCATTGACATGTCGGTGGACATTAACCTTAAGGTGGGGGACAACCGCGTCGTCAAGGTCAAGTCCGTAGGGTTCTCGATGGAGTCCATGGCCAAGCTTTTGGGCCAGGATTTCGTGGAGAGTTTTTTCTTGGAGCTGGAGGGGGAGTTGATGGTGGAGGAGACGGAGACCAAGGTTCGCGCGCTGACGCTGAAAAACACGCTCTTGAGCGGCGACGTCGCGGTGACCATCGGGGGCAAGGTGAAGGACTCTCTGCCAGTTGTGCTTGAATTTAATGAAATTTCATGGTGTTTGGTCTGCGACAGATGCGTGAGCGAAGCTCCAAGCGTAAAGTAGTTGACATGAACACGCACGCAATGTTCTCTTCTGGCAGCTTCCCACACGCGATAAGTTGCGCGATGGTGCGGGACAATAAGCCAGCGCTCTGTCACGTGGCGTGCATACGGCAGCCTTATGGATGCACCCCCCCCCTGGCTTTCTTGTGGCGGGGGTATAGGACTAACCGCATAAATAACGCTGCACAAGGCATTAATTATTGGGAAGAATCCACGACGACCAAGCGCCCGGTCGAGGTCAGCTCGCTCTCCTCCCCTCCAGTGGTTGTACGCGTTTCCGCAGAACAGGTTTAGAGTGTGCGGTGCCCTACTATCCGCGATGACGCCCCTCTGGTGGCAAACGTATCCGTAACCCTTTGAGGACTTGATTTGAGTTTAGCGGCAAAAATCACGACGAGTGCGGTCTTATCACTCGTCTAGGCTGAGCGCGCAGTTCGCTGGTGCAGCAACACTACGAGCGTCAGCATGCCGCGCGCAAGCCGCTAATCACCTTACAGTGATTGCACTTTTGGACACCCTGCCCTACCTACCTCATTTGCCCCCCCAGTGCTGGTTGGTGCGGCCGATGCTGGAATTGCCGTTTGTTTTCTCTAAAGCCCTAGAGGGGTTTTGACGGCGATGTGGGTAGATACATACCCAAACGATTGCGTCACTGCAACCAGGCCGACAAATAAAAGTACAGTACAATATAGCCAGTATCGTTTACGGTTTCACTTGACACGCCCCCAACTCATTGAAGCTGCCATCCGTATGCAAGTCCGCCTCACAAGCGATCCTTAGTAGGATGCAGCTCACCCTTCATGCGACTCGCCAGACACCTCACGGCGCTTCGCGCTCGGTGCAAGCAATGTCTGCCTGGTCGGTGAAAACCCGACATGCTCCGTCTCGGCATTGTAGGGATGCGAGGGTCTATGGCCATACGACTACGGCCATGCATGAGATCGAGTATATATCTACTATCGAGTACCCCCCCCCCCCCCCCCCCCCCCCCCTCCCCCCCGTCTTGACTGTCGCCGCCGCCGGTGTCCTTGTCTGCCCTTGCTTTGCCACAGATACCTGGCTTCCTGTCCGCCACGCCTGCATCGCTGGTGAAAACCGCCGCCCTCGGGATAAACAATCGAGTTCTCGAGTACGTGTCGAGCACTTTTATTTCCACTATCGCGGGCGACTACCGACAGTGGTTACGGGATCAAAAGAAGACAGCGCAGTAGGCAGACCATCGTGTTTGGAATACTTTAGAAAGCGGACGTCCCGGGCAGTCGGATAGCCTGTCGACTGCCGGTTCGAAGTTTGCATGCTCGTCGGCGCTGATGAGTCACTGGTTTTTGCACTGTCGCACCGACGGAAATTCTGCTGCGAGTGCGGCGTAGGCATTGTGGGAGAGGTTGGTGGCACGGGTTGGCTGAATTTCAGATTTTGCTCGATTTTTATCTGAACTTTATTTTCGATTACTACTTTTTTGTGTATATATGGGTACACGCACGAAGAATGCTATGGGATATTGGCCAGCCCCGGGAAACAGAAGGCGGCCAAGGTCGTCGCGTGACGTGGGTCACGCTTTGGGACGAAAGCGTGGAGTAGCTTGTCGTTTCCTACCGGACAAAGCCAGAAACAACTGGCGCCGATATTACTGCTGCTGCGCATCATCGAACGCTACAGCAGAACCAGGAATGTACTTCGTATGCGGTAATAATGGCAGCATAGCAGGTGTTGTCCTTCCCTGTGTTTTATCGTGTAGGCGACCGGGCGGTTGACAACCAACCCGGCATGAAGCCCACCCCTCCGTCTCGAAAGGGATGCGTGGTCAATAGTCAAATGACTAAGGCAAGCAACAAATGAGTACGCCCCACCTCCCCCCCCGCCGGATGTCACTACCAAGTTATGTTATGTGTAACTCTAATGCTGCCCCTTCATTTTGCGGTAAAGCAGAGCCAACGATATGCGCTGCTCTGCTGTTCCCTCGGTGTTGCCTTTATACCTGGCACTTGCAGCGTTTTGTTACGAGGAAGATTCCCAGAACGTTCTTATGACTACCTCTGGTGAAATCCTGTCACTCCTCGGCACCAAAGTTTTGTGGATGCTGACTAATTGGATCAAAATATGTTGTGGTTCTCGGGACCTTTTGACAGAATACGATGTACCGTGACAGAAAACGGTATCTCCCGGTATAATATCTCCCTTTTTGGTTTGTTGGGACTTG
The DNA here is from genome assembly GCA_031213475.1 of Nereocystis luetkeana. NCBI lineage: Eukaryota > Phaeophyceae > Laminariales > Laminariaceae > Nereocystis > Nereocystis luetkeana. The sequence goes on along the minus strand of JARUPZ010000030.1, from coordinate 3,864,305 downwards.
AGCTCATTTTCTACCGTCAAGTGGCGTATACACCACCGGTATACCGTTTTATTGCGATTTTGGCAGGGAGATGGACATACAAGGCTCTCCGTTATAAAGTACCCTGCACTAGGGAATAGGCACCCGCACGAACATCCTATATGTGGTGCGTGCTCGGGTAAGCACTGCATTACCTCGGCTCTTCGACTTTATCCCCACTCAGAGGAGCTGTGGTACTACCAAAAACAGCAGCAGTGGCACAGATAGATTATCGTGTTACCAACAAGGAAATAACTAGGCGAGGGGGGGAGAGTGTTATAAGGCTTACGTTAGGTGGGCGATTGGTTAACCTTTTACCAGTAGCCCAACGGACTAAGACCGTGCCAAATGGCGTCGATCGACAGGACATGGGTCGTTGGTCGTGAGTTCGAAGCTCACATCCACGATTAAAACGGTTTTGAAGAAAAGTGAATTTCCTCTGCCAATAATCTGATAAGCACTCTTCCTGGGTCGTCCCCACAGATCGCGAAGAACTGCGGACGAGGCACGTACGGCCCCATACGAAGACCAAGGACCCCGATGTTCCGAAGGAGGGGAGAGTGTTATACGGCTTAGATTGGGTAAGCGATTGGTTAACCTTTTATCAGTTGCCCACCGGACTAAGGCCCTTGTTATGATCGAAGCTATGCCGACCAAGCCCCAGGCACTACGCTATACGAAGCGCCTGGTATGGGGACTCGCTTTTCAAAACAGCACGAACGTGCTGACTGCTATGGGGGACAAATTGATCAGGGGTGCCGAGGCCACCACCACGCCCTATCTTCACGCTCGTCCCTTCTGCCTAGTACAGCAGTAACGCGCCGCACAAACTGTAGGTCTAAAACTCTCTTTGAGAGCTAAAAGCGGGGCCAAATCGCCGGCGAGACCACACTGACGCGTTTTTGGTGTCTTCCAGCCCATTTCCCTCTAACGCACGGTGGCCTAGAAAAGGCGACTCTAACTATATGCGTATCTACAAAAACGCACACTATGTAGCCATCCGGACCACATTTCTCCTCTGCTACGGTGCTTGACGTGTTGGACCAAACAGCGTCACCCTATCACGCGGCGGGGCAAACAGCATGTTGCCTTGCCGTAGCCACACATGCGCCCGCCGACCGCTCACACAGCCTGCCAACCTCGACGGCTCCACGTATGCTACGTATGAGCCACAGGACCGCGACGATCATATACAGCACGAGTCAACGTCGGGACTCTTCCCCGCCAGCCCCTATGCGCCGGCGGGCGCCCGTTCCTGCCATGTACTGCGGTAGCCCAAAACATTCTCGGCCGCCCGCTTGTTGACACCAGGCGTGAGATACATCACATGTCGCTCGGGCAGCTAGATTTGTGCCCCGTCTTCATCTTCCCACTCTTCCGCATCCCCCCAGTCGAGGTCTACGTCGACCGCGTCAAGCCCCCTGCCAATGGTCAAGCATGGTGCCACACCGCCAGTTATTGTTGTGTAGTGTTGTTTGTTGATGTTGGGTGTTTTTTTTTCTCACATCACGTCTTCGACATAACTTAATCCCTATCGGGAGCAATTAAAAAAAAACGTGCACCGATACGAGCTGCCACCGAGAGGTATAGTGTAGTGCTATCTTCAGAATACCGTGGGAGACTGGGGCGTTTAGAGCACCCTCCGAAACTGTCAGCTCAGAATATCCTCACGCTCAAACGTAAGCTCGGGGTGTTTTATCTTGGTGGTAGTAAAATTACTGCACACACATGGATCTAGTTCATATAGAGACGACACGTTTTGCGACTGCACCCAAGCACATCATGATAGGCATGAAGCATAAAACACTCACTTTCGCATCTCCTCGAGTCCGGACACCTCTTCCAACACCTGGGGAGACTGACACGCCTTCTCGACGAACTCCCACCCTTCGGATCGATGAGCGGCGACTACCGGCGCGGAGCACGCGGTGCAACGGTCGAACGCTAGAGCCGACGGCGTTACCGTTGTGAAGCTCGCAATGAACCCGCGGACCTATGGGGAGGGGGCGAGAGGGAGGAGGGAGGGGAAAGAGAGGGATAGAGAGAGGGGGGGGGGGAGGGGGGAGGGGGGGGGGGGTCGAGCGTTCACGACGATGCAAGATCAGTCGTCGTATTCCACGTACGGTTCCCTGGCGGTGTGCGTCATGTCGGCCGAGGCAATATTCAGCCATGATCGGTTGCGGTGATACACGTCTCTGGCCCACTGTTTCTCCCCGGCCTTGAAACAAAAACAAGGATTGCATAGCTTAGAGCCTAGGCTTTAGACAAGGCCCTTCGTCTTTGGCGCGCGATGTAGTACACCCCCCGTATTCAACCTCACGGCCCATCCACTTTCTGCAAAACGGTCCACGCGAGAATACGCCAACATCATACGCGGCGCTCAATCAAGTCTTCGTGTTTCACCCAGGCCGCAAAAACATAACGCCGACACCTCATGACAGAAAGACCGACCGCAAAAACGCCAGACGAATCACCTAAAAGCAGGGATACATCGAATCACCAAAACCTCAACGTCAACCGCGAAGTCACCCGACGCACAAAGCAATACCTGGTGTGGTAGCGCCCCCAGAGGATGACCCCCCTGTCCGACCGCCACCGCCGACTGCGCCGCCCCCAGCCCCTTGGCCCTCCCGGCGCTGTCGTCCGCCGGCGCGCGCTGCCTGAGGGGGTGGTGAAGCAAGCCGACCGTCATCTCCACCGCCGTCGCGGCTGCCATGGGGGCCAATCCTGGCCGCGTCACGGTGCACTGCTGGTCCAAGGTGCGATTGAGGGAGGAGTTCTCGGGGGCGACGACGTCGGTGCAGAAGTAGCACCCCAGTCGGGGCGGCATGCTCACGTCAGAAACTGGGGCGGTGGCGGCGGCGGCGCCAGCAGAAATCCCAGGGGTCGAAGCACTAGATCCCTCATCCGATGAGGGCGTTGGTGCCCGTGCCTCTGCCTCAGCCTTTGCCTCAGCCACTCCCGCGGCTTCCCGCTGCTGTGGTCCCCGCGACGCCTCTCCCTCGGGAGCCCCGCCGTGCCTCACGACCAAGAATGAGTCCAAACCCAGCGCGGCGTTGACGCAGATTTTGTCGTGCTTGGCGGAGAGCAGCGTTGGCAGCCAGCGGGACTCCCTCGAGTCCGTGAGGATGTACACCACGTCGTGCGACGAGACCAACGCCTCGAGCGTCTCCGCGTCGCCCTTCGCCTTCTCTGTCTCTGCCCCGGGTGTGAGGGGGTGCCCTGGCATAGGAATCGTCAGAACGTGCCCCGCTGATTTCGCCCCGGGGTACACGGTGCGCAAAGCCGATGCCGCCGCCTCCGCCTTGAACCTTCCACCCCCCTTGCAGTCCTCGAAATTGAATAGCGACTGCCGGACCGGGTTGGAGTAGGAGACGCGCCCGTTGTCCGCGAGGGTTATGCGCTGCACCCCCCATCCCATGAGGCAGCGAGCGACCGCGCAGCCCAGCGTGCCTGCGGTAGCGCACAAGGATATCGGCAGACAGAAGTACAGCCACGTACGGTGCAGCAAGTCGTGTTCAAAAGGACGACACAGAAGATGGTTGGCTCCACTTCAAATATATGATATTTCCGTACAGAACACCTACTCAGCCATGAGGCCAACATATCCACAGTAGGAGCCGAGACACGAAGAACGCAATGGCAGTCCAGGGCAACTAAAACAAAGCATAACTTCTCTCTGCACGCTCCCCCTCACCCGCCCCCAGCAGCAAGCACTTCGTCCGCGCCAGAAGTTCTACATCCAGCTCCGGCAGGGCTCTCCAGCGCATGAGCTTGATGTTCAATCGCACGCTGTTTTCCGCGAGTCGCGACGGGTCGAGCACTGAGCTCAAGTCCGACATTCGAGGCCCCGGACGACCTCCGGCATTCGGCTCCCACCCTAGGGAACCGACTCGGGTCGGGAGCCATGCCTCTTTCGCCACCTCGAGGCCATGCTCGGTCGAAGGTGCCCCCGACAGATCGATGTCGATAATCACGCTACGGTCGAGGATCGACCCGCTTAAGGCTGCGCGAGGGGCGTAATGGCGGCGTGTTGATTCGGCGGACAAGGTGGGAGGGTGGAAGCAACGGTACAAGGAGATCGAGAAGGCGAATGGGGGTCGTCAAGCGCGCGTAACACCGTTGTTCGTCACGTTCGTGGAAAGTGCGAGGATGCGCAGAAGAACTTAGGCGCACCGCGAAATACCCTGGTCAACAATCGCGGGATGCCGACCTCAACGCTCGATTACCTTGTGTGAAGGCTGGGTATACGTCGCACAAACATGGCCCATCCTTATTGTCACGGGAAGCCGCGGGCAAACAAAATTAACGCCGAGCGGTTGAGCGACGGGGTGCCCGCCTGATTGAGGTAATGTCAAAAGCTACACAATGCAATTAAGGTAACCGTCGGTATATCGATGCCAATGCAGAACACCGACCGCCTGATAACACCTACACGCCTACCGCAGAGAATAAGCGGCTGAGGCACCAGGTGACCACCCTCCGCTACACGAACGCTCTCGCGCTCTAACCCCCCCCCCCCCCCCCCCCAACTTCAATTTTCGGCGTGCGAGCTCACCATCAGGCAAAACACCCTCCGATGCCGCGCCTCCCCCCCCCCCTGTCCATGTCGGGCGCGGAACGCGCTCTCTGAAGCAGAGTACCCTCGCCAGCTTCACGCCCCACCTCGCCGACAAAAGCATCAGAAAATTCCGGAGGGGCCAGCCGGGCGTCCCTCCGGGCTCCGAGCACGGGTCGACAAACCCGAACAACTCCTCGCCGTTCACGCTCTCCTCCCCCGCGTCCCGTGCGGCCTTACGCCCCCCCTCGTATTCCAAGAGCGATAGCACCTTCAAGCTCTGCGTCTCCGCCCCCCCCCCCTCTCCAGATCGCGTTACCACGACGACAAAAAATGGGGGGCAGCCGGGGCGCCCGGTACCCTCCAAGGATTGGGACCAAAGCGCGGCCAGCCCCTGTACCACCAAGGAGGCGTCGGTGACGCTGAGGACCGACGAGGCGGGCGCCGGTCTAGAGGATAACCGAAACAGCGCCTGGTTCCCGAGGGTGGGGAACGCAAACCAGTGTAAGAAGGCGCTCTTCTTGAGGTCGGCGAAGGTTAGCAGGAGGAAGCGAAGGAGGCGTTCGGGCTCGACTACGGCCCTTTCACTCTCCACGGCGTCTGCCCAAGTCTCGGCTGCAACCCCCGCCAGCGCTGCGCGCTTGTCGAGACCCTTGAACGCCTGGAAGCAGGGGGGGGGGGAGAAGCGATACGTACACGGGGATAAGACTGATGAGGTCGTCTGTGTTTTGGTCGTTATACCCGGGCCTCGACGTTTCAACACCACGGAAGCATGTCTCGCAAATTAAGGCGGGGATCCTCCACTTCACCGGCCGGGCGCGATCGAGAATGTGTCTCTTGAGACTGGCTGCGTTTGCTTTCAGAGGCTGGAAGTGTGTCCCAATCTCGGGCAGCCCGCGCCAGCACGTTCTCCATATCAACAGTAAAGCCATAGGGTCGGTGGTGAATGAGTTGTTCGAAGCTTGAGTCAACACCACGTGCAGCCCCCCGGCGACGCCCTTGGTGAAATACCCCATAAAGCTGAAACTACTACGTAGATGGCTGCGATGTTCCATGCACGTGGACGCAGCAAGCAATTCGGGCGTGCTGGTGACCCCTGTAATGTGAGCCGTTGATGGTGATAGTGGCAGGGATGTGGTGGTGCTGCTGCCGTAGCGGCATCTGCGTAGCAGAGTCACAAGAGGCAGTGCCCCCTCCGGCCGTAAAACGCAACCAAAATGAAGCGCGATATCGTATCACATCTCCGGACAAAATGAGAGCAGACGCTTTGAGCGCAACCCGAACGAAAACCTTTCACAAGGAGAAACATCAAGGCAATGCACGTACGAGTATATATGATAAAACGTACAATGGTCTACTAGTTATACCGGTACGTAAATTATCAACAAATACCTGGTACAATTGGAGGGTACTTGGTGCGAGGTCTCGGCACCATCCTAGGACCGCAGCATTATCTGTGCGGCTATCAATCCATAGAGCTACGAACACTATACTTGCTCCTGTCTTGTAGATAAAGCAATCGTACAGAGTACAGTAGCTGCAGGACAAACTGCGAAGAAACCGATTTCAGCAAAGGTAAGCTGGAATCCACAGGAGCTACGTAGATAAATTCCGCCGCGGTTATACTGGAGTTAGTGTAGAATAATCCTCTTCCCAAGTAAGAGCTCCAGCCCGGGCCAGCATCCCTGTTTCTTACTTCCGGTTCAATGGCGTAATATATACCAGGTACCAAGTATATACACCAGCAGGTAAGCAACCGACACCAATAAGAAACTCCTAGTTTGGCTATGGCTCGCGGCTTAATTGTAATGTCAACGTTGAGCACAGGCACTTCAAGGCTATTGTATAGGATTTAGAGTAGCGCCCTTGCTGAGCACAAAGGCTCAGCTGCAAATTCTTGAATTGTAAAAGCTCAGCCCGAAGTTCTTAACTACTAAATTCTCAACACGTGTCGCGTCGCCTACTGTATTCGTAAAAAATAAAAATCTTGCAGTGTGGATCCACGGTACGAGTACAGCAAAACTCACTTCCTTGGTGTTGACGTTCTTGACGTAGCCCACGGCGCGGCACTCTTCGAAACGAGCTCCTGGCCCGGCCCGCCTTTGTTCGTCCGCGTCCTCCGCAAACGACTCGCCTAGAAGGCTCAGGCGGCATGGCGCCCTAGCTTCGTGGCCGGAGCCGTAAAACCCGCAGATTTCCTGTTTCCGTAGGCGGCCGTTTTAGATGTTTAATGATCCAATGTTTGTCTGACGTTTTGACGTTTTTTTTTCTGATTACGAGGATACAATAGGGATAACGACAGCCGTCGGCGAAAAGTCAACTACTCTGAGTAACTGAAGGTTTCGGTTTTTTCGTCGATCGTCCGCAACAAAAGCGCCACCAGATCTCCGGTGGGGATTTAAAACAAAAAAACAAACACAGCCAGTGGCATGACACCAAACTCAAGTATACCGGCAATTGACTCCCCGTCTTGTGTGAATTATGCTCAATACAGCAGCAGCAGCAGTAGTCGTATTAGTAGCAGCTTTTATGTTGATGTTTTGATGTCTCGACATTTGATGTTTTGATACTTGAGTGTACGCGTACGTAGCGGTGACGGGTGTTGGCGATAGCGTTCACATGTTGGAAGGTGGTGTCGGATGGTGTCCGTTGGAGCGAAGGCGGTAGGTCGAAGAAAGAGGGAGGCACGCGTCGGAAGCTGGCAGCCCACACGTGTCCAGCGCTCAGAGGATGGGAGAGGATTTTCAGGTTTCAGGGCATTGGATTCCTCGTTTGCAGCCCGGCTGCTACAGCAGAGCGGGTTTTCGAGCGCCCCGTACCCCAATCGCTGAGCATAAGGTTGCCCCTTGGTACGAGGAGGAAACGCGTGTGAAGTACTCTGCTGGTTGGCACGTTAGGGGCGTCCCGCCACAGCTGTGATAATGGCAGCAGGGCCATATCATACTTACCTGGTATGATACCTGGTACAAAGTTGAAGTTGTACTTGCTGCTGCTGTTGATGGTCAAGTGTTCTGTAGGTCGATTGCTATGTACTACTCTCCCCGTGCAGACACACAACTGTATGTATCTACCATGGAAAAGGACAAACCCGTCTCGCAAGCCTCACACGTAAACTCTTAAACAAGCGCAGCTACGTAACGGTACGTACGAACTGACTCCAAGCAACCCCTCTCCGTTGGAGGGCTTGCGCACTTACAGCAGTACATACAAACCAGTACCAGTACACCAGAGCACGAGTACATCCCAGAGCAAGAACAAATCTTACCTGAGCGTCGTCGTTGAGGCGGTACGTGTCTAGTTTCTTCGCAGCGAGCTCAGTCCAGAATTCGACCTTCACCAGGCTCGAGAAAGCCTGCGCGCAGTTCCAAGGTTAAAGTGGTCAGCTGAACGGGCAAGCATACACCCTGGAAAAGCCAAGCAGGCGACAACGGCGTGTGTTTGTCCTTCTCTGTCCGTGATATCACACTTGGACCCTGGGCATCTTGAACGGAAAAGTGCGGAATGTTGTAGGTTGGCGACAGAAAAATAAACAATCGATCCGTCCCGTTCGCCAGCAAAACGTTGGTGACGCTACCCGCCCAGTCCGCGTACAAGGCTGAAACTAGTCGCCCATTTATAGTCTTACCGCGAACTTGAGAGCATCTTGAGGCGATGTTGCTGGGGGCATAGGTACTGGTTTGAGTACGACTATCAGGCAGCAGGTCGAGGTAGGAGGTAGAATGGGCGTATTTTTAGCGGGGATGAAAAATGTTTTTTTTCCGGTATTTGTCGGCTTCCGAGGCTGTATGGTACTCCCAGAAACAAAACCACAGCAACTTTCTCGCACGAGGGCATGTACCGACTCTGGACTGCCTTGTTCATACTATTAGCCAGTGCTGCCACAGAAGCAACCGGCATAATGACGAGGTGAGACCAATGCAAGTCACTATCCTGCGCCATATCAACCCGCGTAGGGCGAACAACCCCTTCTCGGTTCAAGATTCTGCTATAAAACGTGCACGCGTACGTATCATGCGTATTTTACGTACCAGGTCACTCCCCAGAGACCTCGTCGAGACGCATCGCTCGACGTTTGCACTCTTCCCGTTCTCTAGCGAAGCAGCTTTGACATTTGTTCGAGGGGATGAGTGTTGCACGCACGGCACGTACGCAGGGGTTACTATCAGTGGCACTCCCTGCCCATCCCAGGTATTCAAGGTGTCGCAATAGCAAGTCAATAGTCCGCGCTATGCAGCAACACGGGGGAAATCTTCTTCTCGTTACTGGATACCCGCAGACCCGATGGAGATCCATGTCTCAAGCTGTTCAGGTAGATTATTTTAGAGTCCGTGGAGGGTATACATTGACAGCCTCAAGATCCTCATGATCGCCGTGTTCCGAGCTTCATAAAAGTTATTCTCTGAGGTAATACTGCTGGGGACAGCGGCCGGGAGAGTTACTGCTGTATGTTCATAGAGCACGTTGGTGCTTGCTCGGGACCCCGTGCTAAATTATGACAATAATGAATATGAGGTCGATCAAGAACAGCACCTGCTGGGAACATGAGAGTGATAAATGCACTAAAAAAAAAAGAAGTCATTCTTAGGTTCATTCTTATCGGAGGGCGTTTTTTCCATAATTTCCAAGTTTGGAAATAATTGGAGATATGTATCAATATAAGGAGGCGTTCTGTCACTATTCGTGAAATTCTCCAGAACCAAAAATATCTCAACATTCCAATATTTTGAAAAAAACCCCAGGAAAATATGGAAGATTAAAAAATTGCGCGAAAAAAATGTCGGAAATTTGGAAAAAAAAACTCTCTTCCGTATATTGATAGATATCTCCAAGTACTTCCAAACTTTGGAAATTGTGGAAAAAACGCTTTCCGATAAGAATGAGAGGTAAGCTCAGTTAGTTGGTACCTGGTACAAGGAATCATTCGTAAGTACACGGCTACCTGGTCCCTGGTGCCAGGTAGTAGTGCCGGTATGTTTTATCGTCGTATGGGGATCCAGCTAAGGGTAATCTCTTGGGGTACCTGTTGTGCGCTGCTGCGCACTGCTGTACATTCGTGCACACGATCTCCGTGGTTGCATACACGCGGTGCATCGCCTTTGAGGGGGCTTACCATCGCCGTGCAATGCAGGACACAGCAGCACACAGCAGACTCTTGAGGTCTGCGGGGAATCTCGCAACTTCGTAATTGCCCGCGTTGCCGTGCAAAATGTTGACCCACGAGTGGGTGTGTACGGTGCCTGGTACCTGGTACCTGGTATGTTGTGCTTCAAATTGTGCGAACACTGCATCGGATTGTGGATTGTAGTCTGCATTCCCCGTTGCGAGTGATTGATCGGTGGATTATGGCGCCCCTCGCTGCTGCAGTTTATCGATATTTTATACCAGGTAAGTGTATCTTCATTTCAGTGCCCTTGAGCGTGTGTGCGGGGAAACCCCATCAACACGTGCGCTAGGCAGGCAGGCAAAGCGGTCAGGGGCAGCAGTCCGATATTCGTGCAGAAGTATGTACGTACGATAGATCCGAGGTTTTGTGAAACGACATGCCCACTGATGTTTTCTTCATCGAGCTGAAGACCTACGGGCGTGTCCTGTCTGCTGCATTCCTACTTCTAGTACTCCTTACGTCGTACTGCTACTTTCACAGTCAAGGGAACGTGTCTAAACTGCGTATAACAAACTCGCGGATGCCTTCCGACAAACTAGGTATACTCGTACCTCGATAAAGTGGTTTCTCAGTAGGTGTATAGTCAGTCATTGTACATACGGATAATACTACTCTCACTGTAGAATGCCCCGCCCGCTGTTGGAAACAGGAGCTACTTGGTGGGATCACGTATCGCAACAGTTATGCACAAAATCTGCCCATTCTGGCGAGACGCAGCAGCAGCAGTGGTGTAGTGTCGTTTTTTCATCAGCTGAACCTTCGAAACGTCACCTGCCTCGATTATAATTTGTGCTTCCGCCGCGCAGCGATGGTGCCACTGGAAGGATTAAGTGCCTTTTCTCTGATATCGACGGTGAGTTGCTGGGGGGTTTGTTTTGCTTGTCCTGTCTAGATTGGTTCTACCGGGAACGTTGTGTATGCTCTCTGTGCCCCTTCGTTGATAATCGGCCACACCACCTGCACGGCCTGTTCTATGCTCGTGGTATTTTCTGTTTTCCTGTAAAGTGTGGAGCAAAGCTCGCATCCTTGGTTGAGTTGTCCTCTGCCGTGAGCGAACGCACTTCTTTTTTCATGGACCGTGCATATTTTGATGTCGCTTTTATTTTTCACTTCAACCACGCGAGACGGGACTCCAGTCCACCTTCAGGATACCCCGCGAAACACCAATTGCCCTGTAGTCACCTCTGTAGCCTCAAACCACAGTATGTGATGGAACCAAGTACCTCGCATTTCTACGCGAGACCCGTTTTCCCTTTGCCCCCCCCGAAAACAAATCAAGCTGTTCGACGCTATCGTCTGCACGCAAGAAGTAAGCACAAGGTGCCGGGTTCCGCCTCACAAGCGGCTTTTCGTAGGGTGCAGGTCTCCCTTCATGCGACTCGCCGAACGCCTCACAGCGCTTCGCGCTTGAGACTAGCAATGTCTGCCTGGTCGGTGAGACCCCAACGTGCTCCGTCCCAGCATTGTAGGGATGCGGAGGTCTATGGTCGTACGACTACGGCCATGCACGACATTGAGTACCCCCCCCCTCCTATCCCCCTCCACAAACACGCAGGAACCATGGTGCACTACTACGAAGACGGCGCCAACGCACCGGGGCTCCCCGAAGTAATCTCCCTGCCAGCCTCTCTCACTGGACGTATGGCTCGCATCTCCGTCGAAACCCTCAAGCTCGCGGCCCGCGTGCGCTCGAGCGGCGCTCGCCTCGTCCTTGTTTCGGGGACCCGATACTCTACGTTCGTCAAACGTCTCCCCTACCTCCCGCGGGCAGACGCCTACGTAATCGAAAACGGGGGTCGAATTTTCTATCCTCAAGAGGTTGCGACGGAGGGCGTGGAAACCCCTAAGGGCGAGGGCGGTAGCACCGCCGATAGCTCTAGTGGCACCACCTCGGATTTAGCATCGGTAGTTGGTGATCCCTCGCTCACCGCCCATCCCGAGTCCGCGCTGACAGAGGACTTGCAGTGGAGGAGGAAAATGGAGGGCGTGACGGGGCCAGCGTCTCAGGACGCGAAGGATCCCGAGGATAGGGAGGGGCCGCTCTGGGAGCTGTACCGGAAGGCTGTTTCCGAGGGGTTTGAGGTGGACACGAACACGTACTACACGATGCTAAGGTAAGGCACGGTTTAGAGCCGAAATGAGAGCAAGCGTAACTGTGTAAGCGAACAGTTTGTGGCGTCCTTGTTGTGCTGCCACTGACAGGTTGGGTTGAGACTCAACGAAGCTGACCTGTCGATAGCACCCTTGAGCTACTGCTGAAACATACCCGTATGAGGTAGACAATGTGTTTAGAATCCTATTAAGGATGGATACACGTTTGCTTGTTTTTCATGACAGGATTAAAGTCAAGGCTGGCACCAGCGCGAAGAAGAGGAGCAGAGACGATGCCGAAGGGACGGGGGAAGACATGCAGCTGGAAGACGAGCGAGGCGGCGAAACTGCCGTGAAAAAATTATTAGACTCCTTGCCGTCTGGTCTTCTCGTGGTGACGAACTTTGGGTTGGTGGACATTTGCCCCGAGCTGAGCGGCAAGCACAACGCCGCAGCTTACATAGCGGCGGAGCATTTCGGGATCCCGTTGGAAAGCTGCGCTTCCATGGGAGACGATGACAACGATATCGCGTTGGTGAGCATGACTATCGCCATTATATATGTATACCAGGTATTACGGGGGGCCATAGTTAACAGGACCAATTATTGTCAGTAAAATTGGTTAAACATATAGGTTTTTATTTATACCTTAGGTCCTGTTAACTATGGTCCCCCGTATGATTATTATGTATATGTATATATATCTCCGGCGTTTAGTTTTTACGTGCGACAGCGCCACGGAACTCGTCTCCGGGCTAATCTTGGTTCGTTAAGCGACACCGTACCTGTGTGAGAACACCGAAATAAACGTGTACACGAAGGCCTATTGCCCGCATTGTTGCCTTGTATTACCGACCCGACCCATTTTTGTTCAACGGGTGCTGCATGGGAGTCAATCTTGTAGTGCTTCACCTGTCCAATCTCGCGACTGATTTACCCCCCATCTTTATTGGACACACCCCATACCCCCTTCGCAAGGGCCGAGGGACTGGGGGTTGGTGGCCACATGATCCTGCATAAAATGACACGCACTGTTTTTACTTACTTTGTGGCGTCGTTTCTCCGGCCCGACAGGCCGATACGATGGGAAAGGGGGCCTTCATTACGACATTTTCGTCCGAGTCCGTCGAGACGGCGGCGAAGGCTAACCCGAAGCAGTTCACGGTGGCCAAGGAAGAGGGGGTGCTGTCATCGGAAGAGATGCTCAGGCTCATCCTAGCGGCGTGCTCGTGATGAGCTTCTAAATGCTGTATGATAGCGCGTGTTGGCTTGCCCCCCTTGGGCAGTATCCGATGCTGCACGGAGAGAATGGTATACATGGAGATGTTCAGAGCTGTTATTAATAGCTGCACAGCCTATATACCTTTTCGTAATATCGAGTTCGTCGGTTGGTCGGCCAAGGTACTTGCATTCAAGCCCTCCTCGCCGTATAGAACTTCCTGCTGGTAACAATAACATCTACCAGTATATCTGATGGATTGTGCTGCAAACCTAGATGTTCTCGAGCATGGGGGTGTGAGAGATTTGAGATGCCGTGCAAATAAGAACGGAGGGGGAGTGGAGTGCCTTTTTTTTTACGGTTTCAAGATGTCGAGCTTCTCAAGCCGAACCTTGGATCGACGAAATGCAACGACATTTCGCGTGCTTCAAATCTCGTGTGTCATGGATACCTAGCTCGTGAGGGAGTTTTTAGTTCGAACGGTGACTGCCCCCTCTTGTAATAACAGTTCAGGACGCGTACGTCGTACGTGTATCGCATATGTGTGACTCTACGCTATATTTGTGATACGGTTCATGATCAAACGCGAGAACAACGACCAGCAGTAGTAATACACACACAACCTTTCGTGAACTATACGACTCGAACTTGAAATATGTGCCGTTCAGTGCATATGATGGCCACTATTAATAGGAGGAGCGAGACATCACCAAATGATCCGATATATTTAGCTACTTTTCACTATACGTAAAACAGTTCGTGTAGTGCTGTGTGGACAACGGATAACACGCACCTTCAATTCGATTTTGACCGCCTGCTCTTTTCATCGCTTTGGAAGCAGCCGCCTACACGTATATCTTCGGAAGGAGTGAGAAGTGAGGACGCATGACATATTGTCTGAATCTCGAAAAAGTAACCAGCCTTGAAAGTGATGACGCATGCATGCACGCAGTTACGTTCAATTACTATTTAATACTTATCAGCATTACCTGTTACTTTGTCAGTAGGTAAACGCAATACGAATACGATTGCTCTCTGCCTTCCTTCTGTTGTTGTACAACAGTTCCACCATACAATTACGTGCCGATTTCATCAACGTACAGGTACATCGTTTCGCTGGTGGTCGCAGTCGTTTTTTTTTTTGGCGGGGTTTTTTCGCAGGTTCTCTATGTATAGTCTACCAGGCACGGGTACTCACCGGCTGTAACATCGCATTCTTCACTTCAAATCACTATGAGTACAGCACAGGCAGTACACAGTACAGTAGTTGTACCTGGTACAATAATGTCCTCGTAGAGGCACCATGAACGGCCTCAAGTACGTAACACCGGCACTACAAGAACCACTCGAATTCAAGGGTAGAGGACAGAAGATGGTGGCGTGTCAACGACCAGATCATTCAGCCGGGACAGGTAATTAATGTAGGCCTGAGACCATGACGGCAGCAGCAGTTCTGCTGCAGTACACGTGATATGTCGGCTGGTCGTAGTATACCAGGTACAGACTGGTACAGTAAATACAGTATACACGACGCCGCGCGATATTTTTTCTCAAAGCTGACGGTTACATGTGCGCGCGGACTTGAAACACGCGACAACTCCAAGAAACGCACGAGAAAGTGAGTACAGCTGGAAAAGTCAACCCAGCAAGAGCATCGCATATTCTGTTACGCACTCACTGACTGCTGTACCGGCATACCTGCATAGGCGGCAGCGCGATCCCCACAACACCCGGAAAAGGTACGACTCGCGAGGCGTCCTGCTCGGATTTACGCATGCGTGTACTCTTGATGCCCGTGACCTGGCTATTGGTCTTGTGAGCGAGCTTTTGAGGCTTTTTCCCAGTGTTGCGACTTCAAACACGTCCCATATTTCTCGTTGCAGCCTCGTGAACCGTCGTAGCTGCGGCGCCCTCCTCTCCCTGCCCTCTCCCCAGAGCTGGACCTTAGCCGCGGGCTTCGGAAGGCTGCATCCTGGCAGAGTAGCGACCGGCGGCCGACGCGAAGAATTTGAAGTCGCTAAAAGCAATCAGCATGGAGACCAGGTCAAGCCCATCGCTCCACGTGCTTCAGGGGTAAGCACTGCAGCAGCAGAAGCAGTAGCAGCAGCAGCAGCAGTAGCAGCAGTAGCAGCAGTAGTAGCAGCGGCAGCAGTAGCAGCAGCTCGCGTTCCTTGATAGCCTTTGGGAGCCCCACCCACCAGCTCTAGCTAGAGGTTCCACCTCGCGCGCCAGGCTGTGTGAGAGTAGCCGCCTGTCTTGGTCCGGGTAGTCGAGTCAGAGAGCATAGCCCCTGGGTCAAGCTGGATTTTTTTCTGTGCCCTACGTGATAGGAAAAATGTCAAAGCTCAACTTCTCCACCGCTTGACATTTTGGGGGCAATCCCCGCTTGGGCCAACAGCTATCGCCATATCACAGCACGGACGATTCGCGAAATGAACCCGATGTGACCTTGGTGTTTCGAAGTGCTGCCCACGCGGCCCTGCCTCTCATGGGCACGGGTTCCGCTCCGCCGTCCCTAAGTCGCTCCTCATTCCTAGGCGCTTTCTACTTTGGTGCAGCAGTAGCAGTATGTAGCAGTTCGTACATTTTTGTACGAGACGATCTGAAACTTCAAAATCCGAACTGCAAGAAAAACTCTCCGCCTTTTTCCTTTTTTCCCTTGGACTGTGTATACTATTCGTAGCATAAAAAATCCGATCGATACATGCCATTCACGTACGGTACGGGTTCCCAATGATCTGGTGTGCCTCCTTGCTCCCTGCATCTCTCTTGTGCAGTCTCGCGCGACAAGCTCACATCGACGCCCAGGACGTCTCCACGCTCTCCAAGCCTGCGCTTTTCGTCCACCTCCGATCGAACGTGAGTATGTTGCCGCGGCCCCGTGATAGGACTCACATCTGGTATATGCGTACGAAGTACCGTCGTAGTCAAGGTGAATGAAGCCTTGAACTGCTACATAATAACGACACACGAGTCTGTAATTATTAATAGTGGCACCTGGTGATGGTGCATACATTTTTGCACTGTATATGCAATTTTGTGCGCCATGGGTGGTGCCCGAGGTCATTGGAACGCAAGCAGCTCACTCGGCAGTACATCGTACGTACATTCTGTAGTCAGCACGCCAATGGTACCATCGTCATGCTATCAACACTTCTTCAGTCTCCCGGCTGCTGTCCCGTGACCGCACGTGTCAGACCAGCATGTTTTTATTGATTGCTCGTCGTGGCGTGAATTTGGCGCTTCCTCACAGTGCACACAGCTCTAGGTAAGGTGTTCGGCAAAGCAGTAGACGTGTATACGGCCATGTCCGCGCTGGGCCGCTGCACAGAGTGTTCACGCGCGCGTCAACAGCTGCATCCCTACGTATAGTACAATAATAGCAGACACGCCTTTCCTATCTCTGGTTTGTGGGGAGTTGCCGCACTACTGCTAGTGCTCCATCTGCTGGCATTGCTGCTCTCGAGGTTGAATGGGTCCCTGGCTTAAACAGTCCAGAGGGAAGGCTCTCGCGGGAAGGGCGGGTGCCGCTTACTCGGGCGCTGCTCATTTATACCCTGGTGTATCTATTTAGCATCACCCCCTCGAGAAGGTCCACCGCCGTGTCGCCTCCGGCTCTCGGCGGATTGCGATGTCGCGACTGACTGCGATTGTACTTCTCAGCCCTTTACGGTTGTGCAATATCGCGCCCGACATCGAACGACGTGGTGGAGAGCGTTGCGTGGCTTGATCATGATCGAAGGCACGGAGAAAGAAAAGAGAGTGCCGGTAGAAGTGCCCCCCGGGGACAGCTTCAGAGAGTGAGGATTGACCTCCGTGAAAGTACGGGTCTGGTGGTGGGTGTACGTAGGAACCAAGCGGGTATTGTAGGAGTGGAAGTGCGTGGTGGAGCTTGCGGGTATGGTGGTCGGTTGTAAAGGAACGCAAGTACGCTTGTAGTAGGGAGGCCCTTCTGCCGTGTGCTGTGGTGGCAGGGTTGCGAGTAGAATGCGTTTGTTTGCGCCGGGTGGGTGAGGTACGTAGGATACAGGTTCGTTGTTTTTTTTTTCCGACTGACTGACTGACTGACTGAATACCGGTATTCATCCATCCATGACGCTATGACGCGACGAGACGTACCTGGCACGAGCATCTTGCACACAGGCCAAGTGCTCGGGTACATGCTATCTATCATAACACGAGGTACTATTAATAGGTATAAATAGGAATTTATACAAAAAAATCATGCTGCCTATGTACTGATAAAACGGTTCTGTTTTGGCATGTTTCTTGGACTACTAATAATATTAATATCTCGTTGTATAGTATAGTATGTGTACGTACGATACGTACCGTAGTGATTGTTTAGAAATGCCAAACGTTGAACATTTGGCTTGTATTGGGAGGCTGGACAAGGTCTCCCCCCACGTGTCCGTAGGAGAGAGATAACGGTTTCACCGTGTTCTTGGACTGCAACGATTGACTGGGTGGGGGCACCGTGTGGATGGTTCGAGTTGTCCCTGCTGGACGCCCCCCTGCTATCGCTTGAGCGATGATTTATTGTTCCGCTAGAGTATGACGGCAGTGAAAAAGTCTGGGGTGATCATTCGCTTCGTTTGTGCCCTTGCTAACTCATACCAGGTACGGGGTTTGATTAGGCTGTATGGACATTACTGCTGTAGGTTGTTGTGCAGATCGGGCTCGGTCAGGGGTTAGGTGAAATATTTAACTATTGTACTGCAGGGTGGGATAAGGTTGGCGGTCAACTCGCTTGCGTCAACGGGTCCTTGTTGGTGACCTGGCAGTTACGGTTTTAAGGTCTGATCGCTCGCTGCTGCCTTACCGTACGACGATATCCAACGACTTGCCGTAGGCATTGGTCACGCGTTCGGTTTCGCTGCCGCACCGCAGCGCCCGATGTTGGGGCCGTTGTCTCGGCGGCTCGATATTTCCACTGATGCGTTTTACCGAGAAGGTCCAAGCTGTATCCCCGTCCACACTCGCTCTCGAGGCTCCATGCATGCTTGTGACGCTCGGAGAACTGCGACGTGAGCGGAGCAGGCGGGGTTATACTGCAACCTTCCATAGCATTGTTTGCGATACTGTGCTTACGGATTGTGCGTGTGATTGTCATCGTGTTTAGTGCGTACTTTTTTGTGAAGCCGCTGCTCGTGCAGCAGCAACCCGAACCTCTCCTAACGTATGAGGGCCCTCTGGCACGGCCCATCCCGCCCCCGCTCCCCGTGATCGCAAGGTGTGCGGCAGGCGTCCACCTTAACCTCGTCTAGCCTATGTATTATCGCCAAGATTTTCCCTACACCCTCCACGGCACCTGTACCCCCCCCCCCCCCATACACACCTCCGTCCACCCTGTGAAGCGTCAACATATCCTTGGCATCAACGTATCCCTCTCTTTGCGCTTGGCGTGCTTGTGGACCCAACATTTTTTGCTTCCAGTACGACTACCCTCAGCTGGAGCGCGCTCACCAGACCGCCCTGAAGCGCGGCGATGGAGGCGATGCCGACTGCGGTTGCAGCGGCGGCGGCAGGGGCGTCGGCATGGGTATGAGCGGCAGCAACAAGCGCCCCTGTCGCTCGGGAGCTGGCGGGTCCTCGTCTGCGGTCTCGTTCGACCAAGAGCAGGGCCTGCCGCCGGCGTCCATCTTCGTGCAGACTCGCTCTCGCACGAGGATGCAGCTCGCGGCCGCGGGGGCGGGGGCGGGGTCGGGGGCGGGGGCGGAGGCCAGTGTGGAGGGGGGAAGCGTGGGCCAGTCTCGCCCAGGGCCTGGATGCGCGAACTCGAAGTCTCCCTGTCGCCGATCTCAGAACCGCAAGACCCCGGGAAGAGGGAGGGGGGTGGCAGGGGCGGGGGGAGGGGGAAGAGCGTCCAGGGGTAAAGGGAGAAGCGGCAGCGGCGGCGGCAGCAGCGGTAGCAGCAGTGGTGGGGGCAGCGGTAGCAGCAGTGGTAGCAGCAGCGTTGGTGTCAGCAGCGGCAGCAGTAGCCGCAGCGGCAACAGTGGCAGCATCGGCAGCATCGGCAGCAGCGGCGGCGACGGCAGTGGCGGTGGTGGTGGTGGTGGTGGTGGTGATGGTGGTGGTGGTGGTGGTGGTAGCGGCAGCGTCACCGGCGATGCCAGCGCCACGGAGGAGGCGGAGGAGTTGCATACAGCCGACTGTGGACCCGAGGGTGCAGCAGCTTGCGATACCAGCGGTGGAGCGGAAGCGAGGAAACCCGACGTCGGTACGGAAGCAAATCGAACCACCGAGAACACCGCCAGGCGCAAAGGGCGCCGGGGTAGGCGGGTCGCGACCGCGTCGGGCCGCAGCAGCCGGAAGGGTAAAGGCAAGGGGAAGGCCAAGGAGAACAGCGGTGGCGTTCCCGAGGGCAAGGGGAGGGGTTGCGAGGTCCGAGAGGACATCGCTCCTGGAGGGGCCGTTCCCGCCGGCAATAGCAGCGGCAACAGCAGCAGCGGCGCGGAGAAAGAGAAGGACGGAGCACCACCGAACGAGCTGGATCCGATCATGCTGATCAAGGTCGGGAAGGATCACCACCGTTTCGTGAGACCTAACGGGAGGGTGGTGATGTACAACCTGGACTCCCTGGTGGACTACTTTATCAGCACGGGCGACTTCCTTGAGCCCGAGACCCGGCTACCCTTTTCCGACGATGAGCTTCGGACAATCGATATGAAGGTGGGAGTTGGTCGTTTCGTTTTTTTTTGCGTCTCATAGTGGTTGTGAGAGCGCAGGGTTAAGCAGCCTGACTTGGAAATATCGTGGAAGGGTGCGTACGCTATGTGTGTGTACCTTGTGGTTTGTTCGGAACAGCGCGGAATCACCGTAAGCCCGACCTTATCCTGCGGTTGACTCTTTGGCGACGACCACGCCCCCCCCCTCTCGCTACACGGTCGGACTCCAGCATCGAGGTGTTGATATAATTCGCTCCGTGCTTGCCATCGGTCGAGTTGCAGGGCGCCCATCGGCCGATCCCCACGCCACGGATCACGCCACGTATCCCTTTCAAGTCAAAGCTTGCCCTCTATGACTAATTACCAGGTATTCGCCGTCTGTTTGGAAATCAATGAGCACGAGCGACGCCCACGGTAACCTATTAATTGTCCACACCCTCCTTAAACCTCGCATTCTTACAGGCAAAGGCGGCGGGCCTTTCAAAGCCGAGCGTCCTGGAAGCGAAGCGGGATCCCAGGCGCTACGCCGAGCAAAAGTTCCAGCAGGACGCGCTCGTGGGTGAGATACAGGCGGCGTTAATGCAGATGCTTTCTTTTTAGCGTGGTTTCTCCCATACCGCACCAACATTCTCGTGGTGCTTGCGAGGCAGAGCTAGATACCGGTGGCAACGGCATAACGTTGCCGAGCCACCTTGTGGATTGATCTCTCGGGGGGTGCAATCTCATCCCTCTTCGTTCCTGCTACTCGTACGCGTTTTGCCTCCGTCGTGAGCGTGGACTTGACGTTTCATGTGTTGAAAATGTGCCACCCTCTTTTTACGTTGTCGACCCTTGAGACGAAAACGGTGGTATCACAACTCCTCTACCGTGACAACAATGACGACCACCCCGCCCCCCCCCCGTCCGCCCTCCCTATCCCTCTCCGCTTCTCGTCTGTCCCCTCCCCCTTTTTTTATGGTTCTCTCGATCAGGCTTGGAGCGGATGACCTCCGAGTTGGTGACGGGCATGCTTCGGGTGGTGGAGGGATGCGATCGAGAGGAAGGGGAGATTCGTTTAGTGACGGAACTTTTCCCTCCCTTTGCGGACCTTTTCAAGCAGATCTGGGGCGCGGACAAGGACTTTGCATCGCAGTGCATGCAGCATTACATGTCATGGCTCCAGGGTCCCCCCAACCGCCCCACTGAGGACGAGGTGCGGCCTGGCTTTGCTTGGCTTGGCTTTGCCGCCTACGTCGTTGTCGTTTTGTGATTGGCCAAGCCTTCTCGGTTTGTGCGGACCCAACGCCGAAATCTTCCGTGGAGTTGTTGAGCCTTGGTTTCTTACTTGCTGCTGCGAAAATATTTGAAACTGCTGATATTTTCTGTGTGTGGTTTTGTGCGCTGCTCCCTTCTTGCCACTCGGGTAGAGTAACGGATTGGGTACACGTGACGACAATCATAGACGTGTCATAGGCGGTGCGGGGTGCTATTATTAGAGGGTGGCGAATTGAGAGCGCTGCCGGTCATACCTGGTACGCAGAACCCCTGCTGTATCATTCATGCGTATGTAGAGCGAGCTGCCGGATGTTTCCCAGACACTAAGCTGTGCGAAGCAGAAGTAAATGGGGGTAGTTTCTTGCCCCGAGAGGGGCTCACCTGCGTAGGTTAGCGCAGTCGACCCCTGCCAAGTCTTGCATGTATAACCTTTGCTAACGGGATGCAACCGCCAGGCTTGGCAGGTGTTACGAAAAAAATCCCGTTTGTACCCGAACACGCGCGTGGCGTTGTTCGCACCGCCGCCTTTTATTTCAATGTCGAGAATTCCGGTACTGCACGTGGGGCTATCGCGCAGTAGTACGCCCTGCATGCGCTCGAGCGAGAGTGTACTGGGCTGTTTTTCTGCCAATTTCTCGCCCCCCGCGCTCTTTCCCCCCCCCTTTTGTTGTTTGGCCCGAAGCAATCGCGGTGACCCGTACCCATTTTAATCACCACCCACCCCCTTTCTCTCGATTTTGCGTCACACGTGCCACCACAATCGCGCTGCGTGCCGAAGATGGGCTTCCTCGAGGTTATACTGGGGTTCCTGAGGCAGCTTCAGGAATGCGATGGCCACTCCTCCCTGGGTTTCTAGAGGGCAAGGCAACCGTGTTTTCTTCCCGGCAGAACGATACGGGACACGTGATTTTGAGCCAGAGAGCGTTCTTCTACCTCCGTGTGGGGCAGCACAGAACGAAAACAAGGCACATCCCCTGCACGTCGCCGCTGCATCTGCATGACTGCAGTGCGAATGTATACGCGGGCGCGCCGACGAGACTAGTGTTGCGTCGGACTCTCGTGCCGTGGCGCGACCGGTCCGTCTGGCTGTCGTAGATTTTGATTGGCAGACACGACTCGCGATTTTGGGATCTGGAGAGAGTGATCGTAAAACCGCGCATGCGGTGTTTGCCCGTAAGCTTTGTCTTGAACCGCCGTGAGGAGGGTGGGAGGGGATGGGGGGGGTGGCCGGGGGTAGGGGGTAGGGGTAGGGGTTTGTGAGAGGGTTGTGCTTCCAACGGTTGGCGGAGTCTGGAATGGCGGGCGGTCGGGCCGTACGGTGCACGATGGGAGATTGTCTCGTAGGGGTTCATGCACCGTTGCAGCAACCTAACAGCGTTGTTGTGATGGTGTTGCCAGCCAAGCGTGCGCGGGGGGTCAAGGGCACGTTGACACTATTTTTCCTGCGATATGGAGCGAAGCGAAGCGAGGCGAGGCGCGGCGATGCGAAGCAAAACAAAGTTTAGCTAAGCAAGGTCTGCTTTTGTGCGATGAGCTTTTTCATGGTGCCGAGGATACAGTCCACCCCCCCGCCGCGCGCTTCCGCGCCCTCTCCCGTATTGTTCGTCGGGGGTTGTGATGTGCCGGGATTGCTTACCGCCATGCAACCGACCTAGTCAGGCGTTTTGCCCCTAGTCGGGGGCTTGTTTTGAAGCTCCAAACCACGTCGAGCGAGGCGTTGGTACGGACCAGGTTCTCTCGTAAGACATGGTCGTAATGGTGACATAAGGCTTTTGGAGAAAAGTTAGTTTTACACCAAGGGGAATATATGTCGAGGGAATCCGAAGAAAAAAGTCGGAACTATTTTCGGTTGTTTCACTTGCCAAATATCCTGATTCAAAGAGTAAGAGGGCGGAATGGGGGGTTGGAGGGAGGGTTAGGGAGTTGGCGTGGGGTGGGGTGGGGTGGGGTAGGGTGGGGGAAGTGGTGGTCGAACACGCTTGTTGTAGCGGTGTACATATTACCGTTATTATGTTGTGATGCTGGGCCATTTCACCTTTCTTTCTGCTAATTATGCCAGCTATGGCGTGCATGCGTGGCTTTCTTGATCAAGCGCTGGAAGCGACACACGGCGGGAGGGCGTGGGGGGCGAGACAAACCAGCCAAAGCCAGGTGTTTCACAGTACAGGCCAGCTCGACCGGAAGGCGAAGGCACGGCACGCGGGGCGGTTCCCGCGTTTTGACGAGGAGTGCTTTGAGTCTACAATCGAGTGCTGAGCGCTGGCAGCGCTTCCAGCCGCCGTAATCAGTCTCGTCCGCAGAGCCTTCGTCTCAAGCGCGCAATTGCATGGTTTGACATATATCAGTAGTGGCCATGTGGATCTCCTTATTGACGGGGCATTGTTCTGTTCTGTTCTGTTCTTTGGCGCCGTAACTGTTGCTCTTCGTCGGCGTGTTGGCGTCTTCTATTGTTAGAGCAGAGGGGAGCTTTACGATAGCCTTGCAACAGTCACGGCGCGGTTATTCCCTTTTCTTTGAGTGATGTCTGAGGTGCGTACCGGTTGTACAGCATAAAAAGCAGCGCCCTTTTTTTCTTCTTGTTTTATATACGTGTGTCTTTTTCTTTTACCGGTTCAGATTCGTTATCGTCTCATTGCCTGGTTCACCTGGCAGCAGTAGGAGCGAACGATAAGCCCTGCGCGGGGGTTATGTTGGCGGCGCGGCATCGTTGCGTGATTGCCCTCAAGCAGCCGCGCCGGGCCGGACACGCCGTAAATGGTGTGGATCAGTAGGGGTCGTCGTTGCCGACATGCCGTCGGATGATAGTTGTTTTTTTACATCCAGTCGGCACCTGTGGTCGGTTCTGTCACGTGCGTACAAGGTAGTCGTAAAGATAAGTAAGTGGGCATCACATTTGACGCGATGGCGGGTACCGGATGGTATGCGGGGGATTGCACTCTTTGTCACGGTAGACAATGGACCGAGAGGACGATGCAGACTTACTGCAGTGGGGCCCCGGTCCCCCTTCGTTTCCCTCTCTGCGCGGGTGGCGGTGACGGGGAGGTGGTGCCTTCGAGGCGCATCGCCTAGAAGAGGGTTGGTGGCTGCCCCGTTTGAGGTTTGCGCGGCTGTAGCCGACCCAGTTGCACTGCTGGTCGTGCTCTTATCGAGGGAGTTGGGACTTGACTCTTTTCTGGCGCGTCTCCATCTTGCTGCGTGCTACTATGCCCCGAGGGCACGATGCGCCAAACGAAGGTGGCGCCACTATATTGTTTTTGCTGGGGTATTCTTGGGCTTGTAAATATTTGGGACCCTGTGCTCTATCGTAGGAGTGGGGGGTAGATCTTAAGGGCTGTAACTGGTTGGTGTTACGAGCATTTTTGCCCTTTTGTTTTGTGCTACAAAACTGGAGGAGCATCCACTAATATAGTTTATATCTCTCCCTGTCGTTTTTTGGAGTTTGTTTTGTTTCGCGAAAGTGGGGCAGCATATATACGTGCTGCCATCTCTCCTTTCTGCCCTGTGTGTATTCGGGCTGACTCGCGGCGAAGACAAACCTATGCGTGGCGCCAAACCCAACTATCAAAGTAACATGCCTTGCTCGCGCCGTAAACCAACGGGAGCGAACCTATAGCAATAACAGTTTTTTGTGATTTTGCCGCAGCAGCACCATTTTTCAGCAGCGGGAGCAGCAGCACAGTACTAGCATGCTTCCTGCATCTAACCGAGAGGGCAGCAGTAGTACGTGTGCCGTCGTTTGCCCACGCTACGATACGCAGATGTTACTTGTATATACCTACTTCCCGTGCTGCTTCTTGATAATGGTGTTTGTGAGCTGAGCTGCTGGGGTTTATGAGTATCGATCCCGTAAACGCGAAGTATACGTACTTCAACAAAAATCGTTTGCACAATAATCCCGTCAGATGGTACTACTGCTGTCGCTGCTGCTGCTGACAGCAAACAAAGAAAGGCAGAGCAATAGATCGTCCCCGCAGTTGGCCGAGA
This sequence comes from Nereocystis luetkeana, assembly GCA_031213475.1. NCBI lineage: Eukaryota > Phaeophyceae > Laminariales > Laminariaceae > Nereocystis > Nereocystis luetkeana. The sequence continues at coordinate 3,839,349 of JARUPZ010000030.1, read as the reverse complement.
GGGTATAGCAGTGCGTGCTCGTACGACGTGCTGTCGTCTGCCTTTACCGCATTGCTTGTGCACCCTGGTACTCGAAGTATATATATATATATATATGCCGAGCCATCAGTAACGATCTAGTTATGGTGCAGCAATGCTGCTGAATCGTGCTATGTGCTTGTGGGGGCTGCGCTGTTTGTTGCTGGTTTTGTTGCTGCTGCTACTGGCACGGTTGGTATTGTGCTCGGTAATTTTACTACTACTGCTGATGATGCTGCTGCTGCCGTTGGTATACCTAAAATGATCCTGAACGATGATTATTATTTATGGTTCGGTTGATTGAAAGAGTGTTCATTGTACTCCAGCAGCAGCAGTCATTGCTCCGGACAGGCTTCATTTTATTAAGGTAGGCTTGTTCATACGGTCGGACGTACGGACGGACACCATTCGACTGTTCCTTGTAGAGATCCCAGCAAACTGCCGGGAATTAATAGCGACCAACCTTGACCCTTGTTGCGTGGACGACCGTCGTGGGATATTTCAATCAGAACCCTCGATGGAGCCAAAAGCCTTCTATCCCCCTCATGTTCGCACACCATATTTAGCTCTGATAATACTGTCATAGAATAGAACTACATACTTAGATCACAACCCCTCTGAGCGTGCTCGGTTGGTGCATCCGTGGCCTCTCAGAGCTCCCATTTCCAAACCGCCTCCTTTCATTACTTGCCGGTCCTTTCCAGCAGTTCTTTGTTTTCTCGGTCATTATTTCTTCCTTTTTTCTTCTTTCGTTTCGTGTGCGTGCGTGTTCTCCGAGCACGGCATCGCGGGAGGACCCGGCACCGTCGCGGGTGTCAGCGGGTGCTGGCGGGTAGAGGGGGGGTTGCAAGGAGCGCGGTCGCCGCTTTCGTGCCTAGGCGTCGCGTTTGCCTCGAGACACGAGGGATGCATGAACGGGCTTTGTCTGGCTTCGATTTATGATTGATTGTTGATAGAGTATGTACGAGTTATAAAGGTCGTTCGGGAGGGCAAGATAATATTCAAGCGGTGCTTATTTTTGCGACCACGCTGAAGTTGAAAGAGGGTGGTGGGCAGTTTGAACACCAACGTTATCGAGCTGGCGAACGACTGCCACGGTGAGCACCGGGCTTCACGCGGGGCGGGCGACGGGGCTGATTGTGGCAGAGAGTGATAAAAGCTTTACCCGGACCGAATCGGTAGCGAGGTGGTCGCGAGAGGGGCGGGCGGTGTACGAGGCTGAGAGAGAAGCTCTTCCGTGCGATTTTTTTCTCTTCTTCTTTACGACCGGGTGTGTTCCAATCAGGCAGAAAAATATTATATACGTATGATACACCGTAATAATAATAGCAGTGTGTTTCGCCCGCGCTTGACGACAACTCGTTTTTACTGATGATATACATACCAGGTACATATTATGCAGGATTTTCAGAAATAAACATACGTGTTAGTTGTTGCTGTCGTTTGTCAACAGAGCCCGCACAACACGGGCTCCTTCCGCGAGGCCTGCGGACGGACGGAAACGACCTTCACCCCCCCCCCCCCCGGCTTTACTGGAGTTCACCGGCGGAGATGGGGTTGGCATATTCTGGTCCAATCCTTCTCTACTGCTGCAAGTAAGTACGTATTCGTTCGTACTGTCGCCAAGTTGTAATCTGCGATTATTATTGAAGATTCATACTTACATACCAGGGTATATACCACCCCGTTTACTGGTACCGGGGTCCTCTGATGTGGTGGAGCGTCCGAACGGAATCCGCCCGATGAAAGCATTCAACACTTCGGACAGATCGCTGATCCCCACGTCATCATCTATCTATCTACCGTAGATATTTCGGGGCAGAAGATATTCTACAGCCCTCCCTGCTGTTCTCCTGCTGCGTGATCTAGGTCAATGCGATGTTGTTGTTGCATGCATGATCTAAATTAAACCGTAGGACCGCTCTTTCCTAGATCTAAAGCAGCCTCTATACGTATGTACACATATTCTACACAAACAGCATTATACGAGTATCGCAAACAGGTCGGGTCATATCTACAGCCGTATACTGCAGTAGTAGACGATCTGTCTAGATCGTGGCCTGCCCGATGCGCGTGAAACATTCCGTGTGTTGCCATCAGTCCTCTCCAACACCTTTTTTTTTTTAAATCTCTACTTCTACTTTCCAGCCTATCTCGTAGGAAGTTTTACCCTCGGCGATCTTCTGGACAAGCCGCGGCCAGAGGTGTCGTCCCTTCTCCCCCCCGGTACGTTTCTTTACTTTTTGTCGCGCATAGGGTTCAGCATTCCCACTGCTCGTCGAGGTTCATCGAGTGTCGCTGACTCACGCGCACGCGCTTTATTCCGCTAATCATTTTTTTATGCAAGGAAAAGTCCCTATGAGCATGCACTCGGTGAGACTTGAACCCACGAAATATATCTAGTAGGCACGCGGACCACCTACCAAACCACCGGGGACGCCTATCATACTTGAAAAACCACCGCAAAAATATATAACTGGTACGTACCAGGTACCAGGTAGTTCGTAAGTGCTTTCGATATCATACACATACATCTATATTTCTCCAGCTATACTGGTAGATAAGACGTCGGCCGGTTTAGCGCATGGTATAGTGTGAGCGGCTAACTTCAATATACCGGCATGTGCTATTGCTGGCGTCTCCGATGCGTATGAGTGGCACTTTTCTTTCTCGAATGCAAACTGACTAGCGGAAAGCGCGAGAGCGTGAGCTATTAATAGCAACATTCGATGAAAACCGGCGAGCAGTGATAATACTGAACCGTACGCGCAACAAAAAATAAAGGACACCAGTGACCACGACTTGTCCAGAAGATCGATGAGGGTAAAACCTCCTACGAGTCAGGCTGGAAAATAAAAGCGACAACAAAAAAATACGAAAAAACGGTATCATCTAAAGCCGCGTCTTTGGGCGACTTTGCGGCGGCAGCATCGGCGACGTCAGCGGCCTGGCAGGCCCGACGAGTTGACGCCTCGTTGGCGATGAGGCTATCACGGGCGTGAGGTTGCAGCTCGGACCAGGCCTTCAGGGACATGGAGGACTTGTAGGTGAAGGGGATTGGAGGCGGACCATAGGGCCTGCCGGCTGCCGGAGGGGAAACCTGGTCGCTCCCCGCCGTGTTAAGTGTAAGGCAGTATGGACCTACAGTAGGGGCCGACTACTGCGAGCAAATTATTTCCTTTGGCTCTGCTCTGGTCACTCACACAAGGTGCTTGACGATGTTAGAAGTTAGAAGTTTTTGCATCAGGTGCTGCTTGCCTCGCCAGATGTCTTCTGAACAAAGGGGCGAGGCGGTCATCAGAAAGACAGGCGATAACGCCTGCCAGGTGTATTGAGGGGAAGGGCAGACGACAATGCCTGCCAGGTGTATTGAGGGGAAAGGCAGACGATAACGCCTCCCAGGTATGATGAGGGGAAGGGTAGGCGATAACGCCTGCCAGGTGTGATGAGGGGAAATGCAGACGAAAACGCATGCCAGGTATGATGAGGGGATGATCGCTACAAACAATAATGCCGCAACAGGGGAGAGGGGATACCATAACACTAGCCCACCCTGATCGGCCGTATATATGTGCAGATTCACAGAAAACTCAGGCACGAACCGAACCAATCCGGAGAATTTAGAGAATGGATCGAAGCTGCGGCACTTCAAAACCCGCTCCCACACCTCGAACTTGCAAGGCTGTAGCCGATTACAGGTGGACACTGCAAATCAGAAAACAAAAGTCCGAAAGTACGCATACGCGAAAGCAAGCAAAACAAGCTAAAATTACCCGGACGCTAAATCGAGGAACAAAACTCGAGGAAACGGTGTGGGTCGCGTAACCAGGAGTGACATAAGCTAAGGCTATTCTAGCGATGTAGTACCCTCCAAAAGTAGCTGAGAGTGAAACACAAACAGAAAAAAAACATACCATGGGCGGGCATCGTTGCGACCTATGCCATATCGCGCGGAAGAGGGTGGAATGCAAACCGTCGCCAAAGAACGAAATCTATCACCTCGGCCTGCTTGGGAATGCAAAATACCGCGGGGGGGGAACGCGTGAACGGCAACTGTGGTCATACCTAAAACCTAGGGCAATCTGTAAGACGCGTATAGAAGGCTCACGAACATGGCCTCGGGAAAAACCAGAGAGAGGGCAAGGGATGGAAGAAAAACAACGAAAACCTGGTACGACTGGTAACGCTGGTCCTGAAGAATCGAATTTGGTCGCGAGAAGGAACCACGAAGCGAACGAGCGTTTCCGCCGCTCTCGAAAAGGGGGCGAAGACAGTCGTAGGTACGGAACGCAAGAGACGCATGACCGAATGGCAAGGAGGTAGAGGTCAATCCAACCGTGAGACCAATCGGCGCGGGAACTCAGCAGCCGGTTGCCGTGAAAGCATGGACACGACTGGAGTATTCGTGGAAAGTCAAACAAGCAGTACACCTACAACAGCACAAAACACACAAAGAAACCACCAAAATAATGACACGACACCGACCCCAGCCCCGGCGAAGACACGCACGCGAAAACTGAAATTAGCTTCGGGGGCGTCTTCAAGTCGGCAGAGCCAGCTATACTTCAGCTCCGCGGGACTCGTCGACGTTGCACACAATACCACGCATGAGGGAGCTTCCTTGGTGCACTTGCATACACCACCAGCCGCGAACGGCTCCAAGAGCCGTAGCATACCGAGCAGATGATAGCGCGAGCTTGGCCGGTCTGGGGTCGTCGAAGAAGTGAACTACGTACTGTCCAGGAGTCAAAGTGTGCGCGGAAATATTTCCGAGCCACCAAATATGATCTTGACCCTTGCACCAGAAGTAGGCATCGATAGGCAGGGTGGTGCCGCTGAACCGGCGAGACCACACCTTTGCTGGTCGATGTAGCTGCATCCAGGAGGTAGAAAATGGGCGCCCTTGTCGTGGGCGAGCTCGCGTTGAGTGGCACCCACGCGAATACGGCGGTACGCCCGTTCGCCTGTCGAAGTTACAGGGGCGCGCCGACCCTGTAGTTGAGGATGCGTTGACGAGAGTGAAGAAGATCCAATTCGCGTTCCCCAGACGGCCGGAGGGGGCCTTTCCGGTGTGTTTCGTATAAAACGGCGATGACCCCGCCCCGGCCTCGTACTGACCGGCGGCTGGAAATCTTGTGGACCTCCAACCGCTCAACGAGTACGGAAACGTCGTCGGCGGTGACGTCGAAGGGGGGGGGATTTGGTGGTATAGTTGATAAGTAACGTATTGCGTTACTCCGGCGGGGAGGTGTAGGGGGAAGCCGGTTGTGGTATGTGGGTTGGTTCAAGGCTCGACAACGGGCTACCGACACTCGACGCCGGACGACCGCACTACTAGTGTGGGATCTAGGTTTGGTGGTGGGGGTGTGCTGTACAAAAACAGACACAAACAGAGAGCGAAACAGATCATGATCAGGTCCTGGAGTGAATCATGTTTTTTTTTCAGTAAACAGAATGGAAGCTCGTCGTGTACGGATGGATACCTCTCTGTGTGGATATCAGTGTCGCGGCCGGTGGCTGTAGTGGCTGAGTAGTAGGTCGGTGGCTGACTGGGTGGGGATGAGTGGGCAGCTGGCTGGGTGAGTAGCTGGGTGCGCACATCTTGATTCCATTATTCGGCTTGAAACGTTTGCTGTGCATATTCCTCCAATCTGTTTATCACGCTTGCTTTGATCTGTCATCTGATGAAGGGTCTGGAGGGTATTGTCCACCCCCCATCCCCGGGTTTCCGGGCGACTCTAATCTCTACATGTTTTACCGGAACAAAAATCGGTGCCGGTCTTCTGACAGGCTGTGTTTACAGCTTCGGCTGGTTCGTGCCTACCAGAGATCGGGTGCGACCCAAGAGAGCTTTACCACGGCATCTTGTGATCCTCTTCAGATTGGCCTCCCGACAGAGGCAAACGTGCTGCAGTTGTCGAAATTGGACGAAATTTGGGGTGCACAAAATACAATGTTAATAGTAGAGACCAATAACAGCCCCCAAGCGGACAGTTACAGCTCCACAGGAAATTACAACCCACAAAATTGAGGGACGCTCCTGGTGGGGTGTGTGAGGGCGTCGGGTGCGCCAGACGGCTGTCAGTCGTAGGCGGCCAGGAACGTTCACGAGGTGTGTTCGTGTACTCGAAGCGAGCCAGCAGTATACCAAAACTCCCCAAATCGCTATTCAAATGTTTCATTTCACGCGCGGGAGCCTACGGTAGTACGATGGCTACATCGAATGAAAAACAGCTTTCACTAAAATTTTGCTGTTCTCCAGGCAGATAATATGTATACATATCTATAGTTTTTTTGACGTGCACCCAAAAACCCACAGAAGAAAACAGTACGTTCCCATGAGAGGTACCTGGTACGAAGTATTAAGTTATTGTGCCAAAAAAAGGGCAACACAAAAACGGTAAACAAACTCTGGGTTTTTGTACCAGGTATCTACTTTCCAGAAACTGCGAAATTCGGATATTGGTTGCATATCATACAATTTGTGAATCCAGAAAAAATCGGATATAGACGAGACGTATTACGCAGCTTGCAAAGCGGAGTATTAACTATTTAATCAGGTCGAAGTCACAGCTGATGTATTTCATAATTTTATAAAATCCCTTGCTCTGTTTTCAAGTCGTTTGTGTATGTTGCCGAAACGCCTACAGGCGTCTACTCGAACACAGAGGCCTGAGCACTCTCCCGTGGCCTGTGAACAAAATTTTGTGTTCAAAAGTGCAAACCCCTACCGTGAGCGCGGCTCTACTACTGCTGTAGTGACTTACTGTATTAATAGTCATAGCCCGAGATCTTCGCGTTCCGCATGTGATTGGCCAGTGGAGGGGGTGGGGAAAGAATCGCGCCTCCTTTACTCTACGCACCGCGAGCTACTTCACGATGGCTCAACAACACTGGAAAAGTAGGGGAAAAGGCCTTGTTCCGAAAAAGAACTCTGACGGGGGATATATCGTGCACCGGGGGCGCTTCACGCCAGTTGACGGTACATCATAGGGAACATCCACCACATCATACACCCTACATTATTCCGCAAGCGCTTAGTGGGCATTGCGCCGAGGTACAACGGCGAAAAACAACCTGAGTGCCTACTACGTAGATAGGGGTCGGGGTACCGTTGGGTTTATTGTGCCTTGAGCTGCCGATGTAACGAGCTTTCTGTCGCCAATTTCTCCTATATATCGTTAACTGGATAAAAACAACACAGGTTTACAGGTTTCCGTCCACCAGCGAATCTGACGCATAGCTTTGGACTTTGTGATATTCACAGAGGATTCAGGTCAAAGCTGACGTCGTTGCGCCTTTTCCCGGAGATTAAAACGACGCGGCTTCATCCATCGAACGGCGCCACCCACTCCTGTCGAAGCTATCGTAAGCAAAACAAAAAAGGTACCGGTACATAACACGACATTGGAGTCAAACACAAAAATACCCATGCTGTACTCATATCATCATCCCCCCGTTCATGACTGGGGCGGGTTGGTATACCGTTGCACTGCTGGTACTTGTGAAACATACTGCCAAAAAGCTAACAACGAAAAGCGGCCAGGTACTGGTATATAACAGGGACTGAAAGAAACGACACAGATACCAACAACGAAATGCGATTCTCCAAGTTTCCGAAGCAACGATTTCCCATAAAGCTAAAACTAAATCATGCTTAAAATCTCCACGCTATGACACCTAGCTAAATGGCTGCCGGCACACACGGCTCTTGATACGCTGTAACTCGGGAGTACGAGTTGTCAACATCACCACACATCGTGCAATAAACCGCTCGGACACGGCCTTATACCAGTCGCCGACACAGCCGAAATGCAACGACAACGTAAGGCGTCTGACAGTCACCCGTTCATGTCCTCGGCGCTTGCTGGACAAGACTATCCTCGGGTCCACCAGCGTGTACCAATGGGAGGGGGCGTCACTCAGACAACTGTTTGAGCTGAAACCACGGCTGCCGCGAAGCCATGCCCTTCCTGTGTTCGTTTTCGCTCTAAAGCAGTAAAGCGGCTGCTTGGTACTGGCCTGGTGGCAATATTCCACCCGGAGCCCACACTCAGACCGTTCCTCGCGCCGCTCTTTACCGAGATCGTGCTTTACCGTACCGGTTCACCGGAATGTCTGTACACCAGCGTCTCAACTACCCCCCCCCCACCAATATATGTGTGGACCGTCTCGAAAGGGTTGTGCGTTCAATGGTCACATGACTAAGGCAAGCAACAAAAGAGCACGCACCTACCTCCCTACCTGTATGTGAAACATGCGCGTTGCATGACCCTTGCCGCGTTCAGTCGCCCCACTCCCTCGGTAAACCAAGAAAAGAGGCAGCAACAATTAACAACGTCACTCCTTCCCCAAGCTACCCCCCCCTCTTCCCCCCCCCCATGGGCTGTACAGCTGCGATCGCGAAAACCGCAAACCGCAGAGCTAGTTTGTCGAGGTACCCAACGATTGAACCGATACACGGTATCGCTCCCGCCTCTGTTACGACGCGAAGCTGTTGTAATAGTCTCGCCGGTGGCTCCCCCGTGTGTTAAACCGAAAGTCGCCGAAGGGCGCAACGGGATACATGTATGGCGCGGCACGAACTTTGTGCAGGCAGTCAATTCATCGACTGCTGCTTTTTTCTCTACAAACAACTTCAACCTGTGGCATCTCTGAAAAACCAACAGACGTGGGGGCCGGGCAGACAATATAATACATCGACCGCTTGTTGTTTGCTCTACAAACTAAACCTGCGCATCTCTGAAAGAAATAGATGTGGGGGCAAAGCCAGCACCCCTTGGCGTGGAGCGGTCGTTGCTCGACGTAGGCGAGTCGGTCGGCATGGTCCAGTGGCGAGAAGCTGTCACGGTCGTGGCGTTGCTTTCGACCAAAGTGTCCTGGCTTCTCTTTCTGCCGCCCCCGCCCCCGCCGTGCCCGTCGACGCCATACTCTCGGCACTTGACGCTTTCCCCACGGAAGCTGTCGTCCATGTCCGATATTTCTTCCGCATCCTCGGGGCGTTCGTCGAGAGAGTCGGCCGATGGACTACGGCGGGCGAAAAACCCGCTCCTTGCGACAACAAAGTCGCCGCTGTAGACCCTCGGGATCGCGTTCGCGTCGATGTGGGCGTGCGGCGAAGGAGCTGTCGTCGTGGTCATGGCACCCGCGCCTTCGACTCGCGTTCCGATCGACTCGGTAGAAACCATTCGTGTCCCCGCCGACCTGAAAGAAGCCCTGGGCATGTCAGCCCACCTTGTGGGCGTGTAGTCGTCGCTTGCCCGGCGCGAGAAGCCTCCCTCCATCCTATCGCTGCCGCATGGCAAGGACCCGGTTCTCGGCAGGGGGCCGCCGCGGTGAGACGAAAACGAAGCGCCGCGGGAGGAGTCGCGGGCGCGCTTCGGCTGGGGCCGGGCCACAGGAGTTTTGAAGCTCGCGCGGACTGTCGTCCCTCCATGGAACTTCCCTCTCTATACAAGCGTCACCCAAAGAACAAACACCGACGTTGGAAGCCAGGGGCGGGGGATGGGGGAGGTTTCAGGGGCATATCCGGTGTTATAACCAGGGGTACTGTACCTTTGTTTTGCTGCGATAGGGACACTGTACCTTTTCTTTTACTTGTATAGGGGTACTATTGTGATGCTTGCTTCGATAGGGGTACTACTGCGACACAGGCTACGATAGGGGTATCGTGACGCTTTCTACGACAGGGGTACTGTACCTTTTTTAGATAAAAAAAACCTTGCTGATGGGGTATCTTAAGGGCACCGAGATTTCCCCCCCAAAGGCGTGCCTTGAGGCCTAACCGTTAGTATTTTACACTATTTTTTTATGTAATCCCTGCTACTAACCCTTTTAGAACCGCAGTCCTGTTTAGGGGACAAACCATTTAAATTCAAGTAATTCGTCCCCAAAACGGGACTACGGTTCTAAAAGGGTTACTACGTTCCATGGCCTCGTTCGTCGGGGTGCACTTTTGTTATTCTTAAGGTCCGGCGTTGGGGGTGGGGTGCAGACTTCCCACACTGTAATCAAGGGAGGAGGCTCATATCCATCCCCCATCGTAGAAGGCCTCTTCTTGTGGGTTTCTTGTGGGATAGACACAGACTTACCGTCGACGCAAAGTGAACCCCCGGAGACTTCGAGTTTTTTTCGGACGATCCGATCGCCGATCGCCCGCAACATCAGTACCCACCAGGTCTGCGGTGGGCACACCAAATACCAACATAGAAATCCCATCGGGCAGTTTGGTACGTACATAATATATGTGTATATACCTACGTAAACATAGGTATAGTTTATGCACCAGGAACACTAAACCGGGATAGACTATATACGTATTTTGCCTCCTCCTTTTTTTCGAATGGTGCTCTGTGTGTGGAACGCGAGTTGGCCGCCCAACCCGCGGTACGGGCGTGGCGGGGGAGGCGATGGCGGCGGGGCGGGGACTCGTCTGCTGTCATCCAAGATGCGGGTGTCATTGCGCCCACCTGAGCGAACGCACTTTTCTGACAAAAAAAAAGTACGAACTCACGAACCACCCGGCATTCTTGTATTTCGCCGTCACATTCGCACGCCGTACAGGTCATTGCCAAGGAGAAACGACTACTTGCGTGTGCGACCCTGATCTGCGGCGCGCGCGAGCCACCGTCGGGAATTTCCCGAAACGTTTTGTTATTACGCCAACCCGCTTGGTGTGGAAGCGCGCGCACAGTAACTCTGCCGAGATAAGTAGTCGTGATCGCAGGGCCCAACGTAACGAGATGTGCGGTCGACCAGTCAACCATTTTTGCCAGTTAAGTGTTACTGTCTCGTTGACTTCCCGGTTGCATCTAGGGGAGCCGCCGGCCACTAGTTCTTCACGAGGTACGCTGCAAAAGCGCGCGATCGATGATTTTAGGCAGCTTGCAAAGCCGAGTATCGACTAATCGGGAAAACTCAACAGCTGATGTGCACGTTTTTTAGCTTACTATAAACTACAGTTAGCTACATTAGAAATAAATCTTCCGGCGAATGGGTAAAAATAAGCCTCAAAAGGTTTAGTAGCGCACTGTACGTAGACCTTGGTCTGACTCTAAGTATAAGTGTGCTGTCTCGACAACGCTAGGGCAGTCTTTCACTAATGCAAAAATGGTCCCACACTAGTTCGAAGTAGTGCTCCACCCCCCCCCCCCAACAAAAAACGCGGGTGCTGCTCTGAGGTCTTTCAACCTTTTAGCGCCGCAGTCCCGCTTCGGGGACAAACCATTGAGGATTGGAGGGTGTTTTTTCGTTTCCAAAACTGGACTGCAGTTTTGCCCTAAAAGGGTAAACTAACCCTCGTACTTCTGCACTGCACAAGAAACAAAATCTAACTATAATCTGAAGTCGTTTTGTCCCCAAAATGGGAGCGCAGCCCTTAAGGCCTAATGACAGTCCTTAAGGCCTGAAGAGGGCAAAGTTCGCCACAATTCCTCGATTTTACCACTCTGGCCAGGCATGCCTTGATAACGTTACCACATTCGGGGATTCCTGATTTCTGTATCATATCAAGAGTCCAAAGGTGGGCTTTTGTTCATGTCAAGGTTCCAACGGTGGGATTTTATCACTACAACATATATCACAGCCCCCACGGATAGTTACGCGTATCACAATCCAAGCGGGGATACTTAGGTGTATGTATTCCTATCAGAGTCCAGTCGGGGATTCTGAATTCACGGCCAAGAGTGGTCTCTAGGGTAATGTGCCGTGTATCAATTAAACTCTTGTTGCAGTTCGTGCGTACACAGCGGCTATTGCACATAGTAGTGCCATACGGTGCTGCTGCCGTGACCTGGCCGCAGGGCATGGGGCTACCGTAAAATCATGAGCTCTCTCTCTCTCTCTCACCCGCTCGCCAGCTTCGCTGTCGCTGGATATGCAGACGTTGTCCCATTGAGGTCGCTCCTCATCGTGATGGGTCGGGGGCGATGGCGTCTTGCGCTTCTTGCGAATGACCTTCGACGACCCGCGCTGAAGAGACTTGGAGAAGTTACGCCCTTTCATGGTCGGCTCGGAGCCGCGACTGTTGGCGATGAAACAGATGCCCCAAGTCAAAACCAGCAGCTCTGCGAGGTAGGTTTACCGAGAACAAGAACGAGACAAGGGAGTGGCGGGACAGCCACGACGAGGGCGTTTTGAGCAGGGGGTAGAGGATGGAAAGCCAGCACAGTTACGCTTGCCTAATTATTTCGAAAAAAACGCTGGCGCACACGGTGAGCGAGAGGAAGAGGACTTGTAGCCCTACGAGATGATTGCTTCGTCTGGGGTTAGGGTTGATGCTTGGGTTAGGGTTAGTTTTGTTCGAATTGTGTACAATGTCAGCCATTTTCGAGATCAAATCGTGAGCCACCCTACCCTCGGTCAGCAAGCGCAACGTTTACGTTCGGCAACAGCAAGAACGTGCAAGCACAACGGAAAGACAACGCGAGCCTACTTCAGGAGTCGAATTCACGGCAAGCGGGTTTCCTATTGATCCCATCAATGCGCTCCTTTGTAGCGCCTGCAGCCCCCCTGTTCAGGCGCGCGAGGTTGCTCTCCCTGTTGTTTCCTTCCAATTAAACGTTCCTCTGCTTGAAGCGGTTCTACTACTGAGGAAGCGACCGAACGCATCTCCGCCAACAAACAAGGCAACTAGAGCAGTGGTCGAGACTGCTCAACGGCCGTGCACAAAGCACGCCCCCCCCTCCTCCCCCCTACCCCCGCCCTTTCTCGCGCTGGTGACGCTTGTTTTACAACCCCTTCCTCCCTCTTGCGTCGCTGAGGTTTCTGGACTTACCCCAGAAGCCGCCGATGCTTCCCAGGAGGGACCCGATCTCAAGCGGGTCGATGTCTTTGACCTCGGTCAGCGAGTACGAGCCCTGGGTTATCGAAAGGTGGAGCGATCCCACGGCATACTGCTCGGTGAGGGTGGGGACCGTGTTCTCGAAGTACGAAGCAGTCGACGAGGCACTGAACTGGCTTTCCTGCCAACGGGGGCAGTAGCATGGGCGAAGAAAAAGAGACGGAAAAGGGGGGGTAAAAAATGTTGGGGGGTTTCCTGGCTGTATTCGTAGGGAGTGCGATGAGGGGACGGTTGGTTGTGATTCCAGCGTTTGCCGAGTCCCCGACAATAACCAGCGTTCACTCAGTCACCGCCTCTTACCAGCGTTCATTGAGTCCCCGGCACCCTGGGTGGGCTTGCTTTCTGGCGGTCAGCCGTGGAAGAATGCTACTGATAGACGATTGTGGCAGGAAATGTTCTTCTTATATATAGATATAAAAATATTTTTCTTGTTTTTGCTACACTTTGCTTCCGTTTCTTCGCTCGTTCTTCCATGCCAGATCCTAAGGGAAAATAAAATAAATAAAACGAAACTCGACATAGTCGTACTCTGGAGCGCTCACCCTCGTTGTAACGAAGCTGGTGGTGGAAAGCGTCAACACGGGGTAGGTGACGGTGTCCTCTTTCGCGATGTACTTCCTGTGGGTCTTGCCGATGGTCTTCAACCCGGAGCCGAGCAGGAAAACACGCGCGCGCGAAATGCACGGGGAGAGAAACAACAAGAGCGGGAGTGTTAGTGGAACTGGGAGTGGGATTGGGAGGGAGGGAGGCATGCAGGCAGGGCCAGGCTTTTGAGGCCCGAAAACCAAAAGAGGGGAGCTGGATCGTTGTCATGTTTCAAACATACAAGGTGTATATATTCGGTTGGTTTGCGGCTGGGACTTCAGAGCGAAAGCATTCACAATCCGGACAGACCACGGTCTCGTACAGTAGGTCATCTGCAGGGTCCACCTAACCGGCAGGAATGTGTATGTGTGTATGCTTTTTTTCCAGAAACAGTAGAGATTCCGACCCAGGAAACCTGTCGTAGATCATGCCGATCGTACGGCCCCCCCGAGGCAACATTCGCTAATACTTACAAACTAGCTCATATCCTTGTACACGTCAGGAATATGTATTTATGTATGTGCCCTGAAATATGTTGGTCATGGAAGTGGGAATCGACAATCTGTCCTACGTAGGCGGGGAAACATTGAATACAAAAAATATACTTTTTTATAGCACCAGCGACACGAAGCCAACACGGGGGTGCTGCGGAAAAGGGTTGCACGACGCGCGCGAGGCATGCTTTATCGTCGTATGCTGAACACTCACACTTTTCGCGCGTGATGCCGCGCTTATTATTCGTGAAATAAAATGAAACAAACAGCGGGGGTTATGGTTTCAGCAGGTGTTGGTTTAAGAAAAGTATGCTATAAAAAAGAGAGGTTGAGGATGGCATTGGCATGCCCATACTATTAATAGCAGACGTATAATGCCCATTCCAGTTTTAAGAGGAATTCCATTTTTTAAGAGAGGCAAAAATGGCTTCGCACGGCCATACTAACAGCTTACATACTGCCCACTGCGGTTTAAGAGGACGTGATTGATGAGAGGGTCAAAGCGGCCTGGCACGGCCATACTATCGAGTAACAGCTTACGATGCCCACTCTGAGTGAAGAGAGGGTCGAAATGGCAATGTCACGGCCAAACTAACAGCTGTACAACGCCCACTTCGGTTGAAGTTCGTTCTGACGGGAGAGAGGGTAAAACATGCTCGTCACAGACACACTATCAGCTTTACGATGCCCATTCCAGTGTAAGAGACTATGCTTTGAAGAGAGGTCAAAACGGCTTGGCACGCCGCTCTCTCCACTAGGAAGTGCCCCCCCCACCCCCGGCCACTGCATCGCAAGTGAATCCACTGTACCGGAGTGCATGGTTCCCCAAATTAAAGAACGAAAACACGGCAGCACCCATAATTTTCTGAGGCGCCTTTCTTGATTGCAGTATGGGAGATTTGTCCCTCGAGCAGAAAATCGATACCCGACCATTATGGTCTAGATATTTCAAGGGAGATATCCATACCCCGATCTTGTACGATCTCGCTCGTGCTGCCGGGGTGGGGCCCGTCTACTGTTTGCATGATCCGCAGCAGTAGTAGCACGTGTTTTCTTGGGTCGGGTATGTGCTGTGCAGATCCCGCACAGCATATCTCAACGGCAGGTTTAGAATCTAACGGATCTAAAGGATCTAAAGGATCTAAAGGATCTACGTAGATCACGATCTGTCCGAGGCGTGGGAATATTAACATGGCTAGCTTGACCCATACAAAACAAAACACAGGCTGAGGCACCTAACGAACAGACAAGAGAAACATGCACATCAGGTCTTCACAAAAGGAATCGTGCCACATGAAGATACTGTAGTATGAAGCTGCGCCAGTAAGAACTCGCGCAGCAGGATATTAAGAACTCTGTCGTCATCAAACTTTTTCCTACGGAATACAAAGCGGTCGGTCGGTCGGTCGGTCGCAGAAAGGAAAAGCAAAGGGTACAGCGATCTTCAAAACGGGTCGCTCTGAAAAACACAAACGCGCGGTATAAAGTAGAAAACTTGCGTTCGATCGGAACAAAAATCAACACAAAACAAAACGTTTGGGGTTCCTAAAAGTGTAACCCCTCTCTATATATAACACCGCACCATGGCTTGCCAGCCGTGTGCGAAGTAATCAGAACAAGCCCTCCGCTCACCATGGCAGTTGACTCGAGAAGTTCGTCGTTCGAGGGCTTTTCGTTGCGGCTGTAAGGCACCGATGTGTACTCCACCCCGTCAGCCGATCCCCCGATGAAGACATCGAC
The DNA here is from genome assembly GCA_031213475.1 of Nereocystis luetkeana. Classification (NCBI taxonomy): domain Eukaryota; class Phaeophyceae; order Laminariales; family Laminariaceae; genus Nereocystis; species Nereocystis luetkeana. The sequence goes on along the minus strand of JARUPZ010000030.1, from coordinate 3,823,671 downwards.
ACTCGCGCTGTTCGAATGAATGCCACCGCGACCACCACCACCACCACCACCACCACCAAGGAAAAAAACAAACCAATAACGAATCGACGGTGTAGCATTAAGACACAGCAGTGGAGTTAGTGGAGTGAAAAATTATGAAAAAAAGACGGCATGTTACAGCGTTAAGACACAGCAGAGGAGTAGCACAGCAGAAAATAAAATAAAAAACGACGGGGGACATTGGAGTGGAGTTATTACCATACATAGTGGAAAAAAACGAAAAAAACGACGGGAGTTTATGCATAGCATAAGACACAGCAGTGGAGTGTGGAAAAAAAGGCGACGGTATTTTACGGCATATGAAACAGCAGCGGGGCAGTGGAATAGAAAGACGACGGTATTGCGTAAGTCGTAGCAGTGGAGTGGCGAAACATAACACAAACGTCGGTATTTTTCACGCAGCACAAGAAGACAGCGACGGAGTAGAGAACACATCGACGATGCAGAATGTAGACACAACCGTGAGTGGGGCACAAGACGTGGGGCGGCAAGAAAAGTGCAAGGGAGCCGTAGAACGCTGGGCTGCACAGCTGCTGTGGGGTGTGTAAGTTCTCCACTGAAGGAGAGGCACCCTATTACGGGGGACCATAGTTAATAGGACCAAATAGTGCTGGTAAAAATGTTTAAATTTATAGTTTTTTTTAATCTATACCATAGGTCCTATTAACTATGGTCCCCCGTAATAGCCTCTAATTGAGTTCAGCCTTGAACCCTTCAGGCCCCAACCCGCCTGAGGCTAGCTAGAACATCGGACAGCAGCAACACATGAAAAGTGCGCAACTATAGCCGTGGCCACATCGGGAAAAAAAACTTCGAGGGGCTACCTCCGGCTAGGACCTAAAACACGGCAGGGCATTCGACTTGGCCCAGCATCGACAATTAGGCTAATAGTCCGCACTACATTTAAATCTTCCCTGCATCTTCATTCCGTGGGTTTCCCGATGAAGTTCTCACATTTGTTCGAGAAAATTCCCAGAATTTTCCAAGGCGGTCGGAGTTACGAGGGGTACGGTTACGGTTCGGTTTAGTGGTAAAAGTCGAGTTTGTTCCCACCGTTCCGTCCAATCTGGGCCAAGTCGTGCGTGTGCAGCCCTCGCTAAATAATTTTCACTTCAAGGCAAGCCTCATATATGCGTACTGTATCTCGTGTCTCGTGCAAGCAAACCACGTCAAATTCCTCCACTCCATCGCTCCCAACATTGTTCCCGCCAGGCTTGTCAATAGTTACGACCGCAGCTGGCCAGCGGGCATTCAACGCGCACAGAAGGGGCCTTGTGACATTTTCCCGCCGCATCCAGCCACCACGTCGGATAATATGTACATCGCGTCGTAGACGGGAATGAAAGAGACGGCCATGTTGGGCTCGGCGACCTTCAAAATATACATTGATGTATCCACACATCTCAAAACGTGTCAGTGTATATATAGCCCGCGAACGCTGCCACAGGTGCATCTGTGTACGCAATTGTTCGGAAGCGACGGGTGCGGGGATGCACCGCAATGAGCTCAAGTATGTACCTGTAATCGGTCTCCGCGGTAGAGTTGTCGCTTGACACCCAGGTCATCTGCAAAAAAGAATCATAGTACAGGAAACACACGAGGGAGGGCGGAGCACAAAAGAAAAAAATAAATACCCTGGCGTACGGGCGAAAATTGGAGACACCAGTGGCACAGAGGAGCAGGGCAGAGGCCGATGCCCTCAATAGTACAAAATTTACGTCGAGCAAAGGCCCAAACCCTTCGCTCACTCCTCCCTTGACATGTTTCCTGGCGACGGCAGCTAAATTACAGGGTAGTTAATTTCCAAGGTATATAGCTACTAGTAAGTAATTTCCGAGAACGTCCGTTTCCAAAGTGGCGGTTTCACGGTGAAACGGACGCCGTGAGCGGAGCACGGTGATGGCGCTCGACCGGGGCCCCGCCCGAAAGACCACGGCCGGCATGCCGGCGAATTGACGCCAACTTCTAGACCACGACGCTGCAAGGAGGACGGACAGCCGTCGTTAACGCTCCATCGGGTGCACGCGCGAAAAAAAAAAACGCCTTCGGCGCCTTCAACCGTGCAATTGTTTCAAAATTAGACCAGAAAATAACGGAGAATTTTCTTGGAGCTCGTATTTTTACCTAAACTATTACGGGGGACCATAATAAATACCTGGTAGGACCTATGGTACACACAAAAAAACCATATACTTACCTACTTTTACTGACAAAGTTTGGTCCTATTTACCATGGTTCACCGTAATAGTCCTCGCTTCCTGCCCCTCTCGTGCTCAGCAGACCGACGCCGAAGATATACGCAGCGGTGGGGATGGGCAGCTACACTACACTACACTACACTACACCACAGCAGCAGCATTTACAGGCAGTACCATCTACTGCCTTTTGGCGTGGAGTTGAAACTTACCCAAATTACAGCTGACGGTTTTCGGCTCTGCTCGTTGTTCACGACTTCCAAGCGAGATAGGTCGAACGCCACGCAGTTAGCAAACTGAGGGCGGCAGGTGGCAGGCGGTCGCCGGGGGGTCGGGGTCGAGGTAGGGGTGGGGGTCAGGGAGGCGCTAGAACGGAATTTGACGGGGAGCGGACGGCGGCGCGCATGCATACACAAACAGACAAGTGCGGTAGGCAGATGGCCATGTTGCCATACAAACCATGGAGGCGGGGGGGGGAGGGTGGGCGGGCGGGGGAGGGCCAACCTTTGCTCGGCCGCAAGGGAGAAAGACAAAGCGGGAGAAGTATGATCCAAAACCTGCACACTTTTGCTCACAGTGCTTTGTTTCGCGAACACGATTGTGTCGCTGTCAAAGTACAGGCTGCTGCTGCTGGTGGAGGGCCCGCCATCATCCACAAGTGCGTACGAGTAGTTCCCGGCCGTCGCGGCGCACCCGTCGGTCGATCCGTCGACGAAGCCACACCCGTACCCGTCGTAGAAGCAGATTGTGATCTCAGGAAACTGGAAGTTATCGTTCTGAAAGGGCGTTTTCGCAAGCGGGGAGGAGAGGACGGTCAGGGGGTTACAGCTGCAAATGGGGCGGACTTCGCACAGACCAGCACACCAGGCAAACAAACGATCGAGGCGTTTCGCTAGCAGTTAGTCTGGTTTTACTTGGCAACAAAAGTTTTCGAGGAGAGGTTGCCTCAGGCGAGCGTTCGGGGGAGACGAAGACCCTCTCGATCGGGTACAACAACGTTGGACATGTGGGCCAGCAGCAACCAAACACACGAGCGCTCTCGCCGTCCACTTTTCGCGCTTGCGGGCGGAGGTTCTCGCCCGAATTTTCTTGCTATCGGTGGACGACCGCATCGTCTCAACCCATTTACTGCTCCCAAAAAAGCTGACCATGCTCTAATTTCAAGCATTTAGGTCCCACAATACAGCCACTCCAAGGGTTCAAGGACAAGGAAAACACGTTTAATTTCTATTAATAGGACCACAGTCCCGTCTTGGGGACAAATAGCTTATAATTTGAGAGTTTTTTCCCCCAAACGGGACTGCGGGTCTAAAAGGGTTAAGAGCTCTACTTGGTACCGGGTACCATGCACCAGTTACCACGTATCGCTCAAGTTGCTCGTCTCTTTCTGGCGAAAGGACGTACTTCATAGTACTGTAGTTCATCGCGTGCCGTCTACCAGACAAGTACGCCACCGCCTGTGTCGCTCCGACTCCATCGCGGAGGCGCGACACCAACCGTGCACGTGGTTCCCGCAGCTCGTTCGCCTGACTCACATAATTCATGGGCAGCCAACCGTGGACATACGGCACGCCACGGCACTGCGCGTCGGTACACACGAGGCATAACACATCTAAACACACGTGCAGCACGCGTGCCATTTCGACTATAGGAAACACCCGACGCTTCCGGGACGCCTTTCCCCTGTTAATGGTACCTCAGTGTGCACGCAATGTGTATAGACCACACTACTGTACTACAAGCCCCCCCCCCGCCCTAAATTACTGTTGTTGTAACATCGCGTCGTAGATTTACTTCGTGTATAAATTGGGATCAAGAATCCTTTTCTGCTGCGCTTTGTCGACCCTTCTCATATATCGATGCCGTTGCTCGTTCGTCTCCGATCCTTTCTGCCGGTTCCTTCTCTTCCTGATAGTCCCCAAACTTCTTGCCTAGCCGCTCAGGGGTTCTGCTATCGACGTTCGCTCCGTGGGAACGGCGTGCAAGGCTTTCCGAACCTCTCCCGAAAAGGGCTCCACCCTTCTGGCGTCCCCTCTTTCCTGATCCAAGATAAGAGCAGTGTTATACATGCTAGAGGTGGTATTGCCCACCGTGAGTTCTGTGCGAGTTGCCACGAGAAATTACGCCGTAAGCACGTGCCGATTGTTTTGATGTATTAACGATTAGCCTGATTACGTTCTCACCGAGAGTCCTATGCTCGTGCTTGGGTGGCGTCGCTTGACCACCATCACCCCGATTTGCCACGCCGTGTCTGCGTGGACGGAACGGGTTCGAGAGGGGCCGGGCACATCCACCGCGTTACAGCAGTCGCGCAAGCAGCAGCGTCAGCGTTAACAGTACCAGCAGCAGGGTATGCATAGCAAATGAGACATACGTACGTACATGTTGTTTGCTCTGCTCTCAAGACGACATGTTCGTAAGCCTGGTATTTGGCGGGTCCAACAAACGCCACCCCACCGGACTTTAGGCAACGACCCATCGCTCTCTTATTATCTATTGCCTGCCATTGCGGACATACGAGTGGGTGTTTTTTCACAGTAAACCGTTCTTTCTACCCGTCGACATCCAGCACAACCAGTGTCCGTGCCGATTCTTCAATCCTAGAAGAGATGCAAGTTCTGTGGTCACATACAGGGTGTGTCTAATCTTGGATATTCATAGACTTTTTTCTTCCAGAATTTCCAGAATATCCAAGTTTGTTTTTTCTAGAATTCTGTTTATCGTCCTGATTTTCCTATATTTATTGTCATGTGAAATTGAGCTTTCTTGATAGAAATCTCTCTGACGAATTTCACAATTCGTGGCAGAACGCCTCTATATCCGGGAAAAAACTCTCCGATAAGAAAGGCCCTATCGGAGAGTTTCCCCCCTCCCCATAATTTCCATAGTATTTTTGCGCATTTTTTTAATCTTCCAGATTTTCCTGATTTTCCCCCCCGAATATGTGAAAACTAACTTTCCTGATATTTGTACTCCGAAATAATTCTACAAGTCGTGACGGAACGCCGCCGTATCTTGATAACATTTCCCGGATTTCCCAAATTTGAAAAGTTGCAACTTCTGGAAGTAAGCTCGACGACAACAACGGCCCTCAGTACAATAAGTGTGTGGCTGGTTGGAACGGAATACAAAACTACACTTGAAGTGATTGCGGCTGACTGTACGGGAGGACGGGACTCGTCCTTTCGACATCCTGAGACAGTAAAAGGTGGACAAAAGACAGGCGTTCTAAGACCTATGCCAATGGTACAGCGAAGTTGCAATAAAAAGTTTGAATTTTGAAAGATACCCGCCAAAAAATTCAGAACACGCTTCCTATGGGCCACCTAAAAAAAAAAAAAAGTTCCTAACTTTTGGAAAAGCCCGAAAAAAGCAAATCTGGGGCCGATGTTGGGCCAACATCGGCTTGAGAAAAACTCAGGCCGATCTTTGGTTCGAAGCGGCGAGATTCCGAGTCCTCGACAGACATCGATCAACAAAACCAACGATTGCGTCATGAATTCTGAACGGAGTGCGCTCGTTAGGGGCTCCGACCCACCCTAGGGTCACCGTCTTCACACCATGGCCGGTGTCATGTGGCGGGAGCTGACCAGGCGTGTGATAAAAAAACATTTGGCCGCTGGTTTGCACAAAACAGAAGACAAAACTTCTCCATCCGTCTCGAATGGCAAAAAATACCAGGTAGACTTTTTTCAGGTTTGGGAGGATACCGTAGGACGCCGCCGGCAAGCTCTCGCCTCCTAGACCATGGATCCGCCTGATATCTTCGAGGCCGTCATCTATACTCGTTGGGCTTGCCAGATACCGAGTGGGTTGGCCGTGGGCTGAGTCTATGTCGAGATCGAGCGTCGATCGTCGCACGAGCTGGTTTCGATCATCGTGTTGACAATTTGCGACCAGAAAAACACAAATTGCGCCGCCTGCAGCCGTTGGGGGGAAAAAAACAAAAAAACAAACATTTTTCTCTTTTTTCCCCACAGCGGCGGTACGAGAATTGTTTCGGCTGTTTTTTTAAAGCGATATATTTGAAAAAAAACTTTTCAACTTCGCGTTTCCATTGGCATAGGTCTAAGGGTCGTTAGTATCGAAGAGCGCATTTTTTTCTCCATATTAGACCTATGCCAATGGTACAGCGAAGTTGCAATAAAAAGTTTGAATTTCAAAGATACCCGCCAAAAAAATTCAGAACACGCTTCCTATGGGCCACCTAAAAAAAAAAAAAGTTCCTAACTTTTGGAAAAGCCCGAAAAAAGCAAATCTGGGGCCGATGTTGGGCCAACATCGGCTTGAGAAAAACTCAGGCCGATCTTTGGTTCGAAGCGGCGAGATTCCGAGTCCTCGACAGACATCGATCAACAAAACCAACGATTGCGTCACGAATTCTGAACGGAGTGCGCTCGTTAGGGGCTCCGACCCACCCTAGGGTCATCGTCTTCACACCATGGCCGGTGTCATATGGCGGGAGCTGACCAGGCGTGTGATAAAAAAACATTTGGCCGCTGGTTTGCACAAAACAGAAGACAAAACTTCTCCATCCGTCTCGAATGGCAAAAAATACCAGGTAGACTTTTTTTCAGGTTTGGGAGGATACCGTAGGACGCCGCCGGCAAGCTCTCGCCCCCTAGACCATGGATCCACCTGATATCTTCGAGGCCGTCATCTATACTCGTTGGGCTTGCCAGATACCGAGCGGGTTGGCCGTGGGCTGAGTCTATGTCGAGATCGAGGGTCGATCGTCGCACGAGCTGGTTTCGATCACCGTGCTGACAATTTGCGACCAGAAAAACACAAATTGCGCCGCCTGCAGCCGTTGGGGAAAAAAAAGAAAAAATCAAACATTTTTCTCTTTTTTCCCCACAGCGGCGGTACGAGAAATTTTTCGGCTGTTTTTTTAAAGCGATATATTTGAAAAAAAACTTTTGAACTTCGCGTTTCCATTGGCATAGGTCTTACCCACTTTTTTTCGATTTAGGAATTTTGTATCAAGATACGGAGGCGTTCTGTCACAATTTGTGAATTTGTGAATCTCAACAGAGAGAAACATACCAGGAATGCTTCGCGTTCACATATCTGGACTTTTTTGGGGGTTTCTGGAGGTTAGACCATAAAATCGCACGAAAAAAATCTGGGGAAAAAATTGGAAATATGTAACAAAAGGGCCTTCGATAACATTGACCCTAACAAACATTTTTTGGAACGTTGAAAATCCCGCAAGGTGCGGAGTTGCCCATGTTCTGTGATCTCTGCGTCCTTATGTTATGACCCGAAAGGTGCATAGAGTAGCAGAAGGTCTCTCGATTGGGTTGGCGCATGTACGTCCTGTGGACATGTTTGCGTGTTATGTGACGTTCCAAAAGGTGCTTACAACTTATAGAACACTTGTTTTTTGCCCACCTTCTAAAAGGATGTCGAAACGAGGGGGGGGGTCCTATCCATCCGTGTGTTATCGCATCACCCCCCACCTTATCACACTAGGGTGATAAGACACCATATCACACTAGGGTGATAAGACAACACACCCTCTCGGACGTACTTCCAAGCCGATTTTCTCCACGGCGGGGAGGGTGCAAACGTGTCGAGCGATACGATCACGAAACGTTTCCGACGAGATCTTTCCAAAGCCACCAAAATCTTTGTGCGTGCCCCCCCCCCCCCCCCCCCCCCCCTCATTCGTGGAAAAACGGGTCGAAAATTCGTCGGGGGGGGGGGGGGGGGGCGTTGGGTTATCTCATCACCTCAGTGTGATACGGTAGGTTCCGTTCACACGTTCCATCACGGGCGGTTACAAGGAAGATGGCGGAGGAGAATCTCGCACGTGGCGTCTGGATGTTAGAATACAACAGTACCTCGGTAATACTGTACCTGGTATATGTTTTGGTATTGCTGTTGTAGGACTGAGCAAGAACTCAATAGGAATCGTTTGGAACGTGCGGAAATTGGTGCTGAGAGTTGTCGCGAGGATTGCCCTGGGTCCATGGGGGCATGGGAGCGAGAGGGGAGTACACCGGGAGAACGCGTCGGAGCATACGCAGTCACCAGACGACTCGCCTGCGGCATGAGCCACGTGAAAATGTGGCCAGATGGTCTGGCCAGAACGCCCACGAGGACACATGGGGTGGCGGGTGAGATTCTGGAGGGTCCATTTCTGGCAAAACTGTGGGATTGGTGTTCCATGTAAAACTTGGAATTACAAATCCCAGGAGTGAGAGCCCTTGTCGAGGGACGACGGGGATACAATAACTTCGGCAGATTTTTCCCGAGAGTGTCACTTGGATAAATATGGCTTGCGCACTGCCTCCCGTGAGGCATATCTCGAGGTAAATGTGCTGGATAACTTCTGTCTGTTTGTCATTCCCACATTTACTTCAGCTGAACATACACCCGCGACGGTAACCCTAAGGACCGGCCCCTAAGGACCGGCCTTCGAGTCGACGCTTGCGGCCCCTCGCCGCACCCATACATACGCGAAGGGTATGTCAGTTGGAGCATTGCTTACTCGGGACCGGTGGCCAGAAGTACGTTTCGTCTCTCCGATTTCGGGAAGAAAAATAGTTCCTAGCTCCATCTTCAGTGGAAAACAAGTAAATTCGGACATGCGGGTAATAGTTATTAAATTGTTGTCATGAGATATCGCAGCGTTCCTGAACCAAGAAAAAAGCATCCGGACGGATCAGATCTTTTTGATACCAGTATGCTCCACGCGGGAAATGGCGGTATTTGTTGCTGTCCATCTACTTCATCATTGCCTAATTTCGGCTCCGGCGCCCTCCCTCGCCGTGGCTCAGATCCAGAGTAGCAAGTTGGAAACGAGTGGCTTCGCGCACCAACTACAGTACTTCCTGCTGCGACTCAGCTCCGGGGTCACATAGTCAGCGCTTCTCCCCCTTCCTGTCTCCCCCGTGAGAGGCACAACGATAAGCCGACTGCGGTATGATAAACAGTGCCATTAACATTAACAGTAAAAAACAACATTTTCTACTGTGAAAGCCGTACGAAATAGTGGGAAAACGGCCGAAACCCCGCAATTTATTCTTGGATGTAGTACCAAGACACAAGCTTTGTATTACACGTACGAAGCAAGGGTGTCAATACAAAAAAGCCCCAGGTAAAATAGACTGCCGTACCTCGGTACAACCGCAAATCGATTTTCTGCTTTGAGGGCCGGTCCTAACGAGGGGGAAAAAAACCCGAAACAAATATCGAAAATAATGAACGAACTTTCGTCTTTTCGTAAAAAAACGGCAGGTTGACATCTATAAAGTGAAAAAAAAAGGATGGAAACAGCGAACAAAAAAACTAGAGTCCGAGTCGAAGTTGTACGCGGTGCAATTTTTCAGACACGATTATCATTAAAAAAAGCCGGAAGTAGGTACGGGGCGGTCAAATGGTTTGTTGAAATTTACAACATGATTCAATCTTTTCAGTTCATTACGAAATAGTCCAATACAGAACGATACCAGGTATAGACTGCTGTACTTCGGCACAGCAGCAAATCGGTTCGTACTCTGAAGGCCGGTAAATAAGCGAAATATATATGAAAACGAAGAGCGGAACTACAACGCACGTGAGTTTTTTGGTCAAATTCAAAGGCTTGTAAGCAGAAAATCCCGATACCTCCGTTTTCAGATTTCCTTTTTTCCAAGTTCCAGAGCACTTAATTTGTACGAAATGGGTGTCAAATACGCGAAATATTGGATACTAAGGGGCGAAGAGGAACATAGGAGGAGCTCGGAGCGTTGGGATGAACTTCCTATAAAAGTTTCTGCGACCGGTTGGCAAGCGCACGACGGCCGGGGTAGTACACGCGGCTGCCACGCGGCTTGTCTGCTAACGGCGCGAGCATACATCGGCAATGGGCAGGGTATGACCGAGACGTGTGCCATCGCAAGAAACCGGGGGATCAGGAAGTGGCTGTGGCGGCATATTTTTCGACTTGAGTTCCACTCAGCACTCAATCGCTCGTCTGCCATCGAACAGCGACGACGGATACACAACTTCTATTAGAGCATTCCGGAGGGAGCGGGTTGGACCACGATAACCGCCTGCTGTGGAGGGTGCCTCGCGTATGCGAGTTGCGTCTATCCCCCGTCGTTGTTGAGCGCTATCGCCGGGAATCGCGTGCTGTGGCGGTTGGATCAATCTGAAAGATTGCACCGCGTACAAGTTCGGCTAGGCTTCTTGTTTTTCTATGGTTTTCTTTCTGCATTCATTTTTTCTCTGGCCAGACTCAACCTGCAGTTTTTTACAAAGTGCCCCGACCTTGGCCTCAACACTGTTCGATTTTGTTTCGCTTTTTTCCCCCCTTTTTGCTTTCTCGTTTGGACCGGCCATAATCATACCGCAGTCGGCTTATCGCTGTGCCTCACGGGGGACAGAGGAAGGGGGAAAGCGCTGACTATGTGACCCCGGATCTGAGTCGCAGCAGGAAGTACTGTAGTTGGTGCGCAAAGACATTTGCTTCCTACTTGTTCCTCCGGATCTGAGTCACGGCCAGGGAGGGCGCCGGAGCCTAAATTGGGCAAAGATGAGATATATATATGGACAGCAACAAAAAAACCGCCATTTCCAGTGTAGAGCGCACTGGTGCAAAACTTCCGATCAGTTCGTGTTTTTTGTTTCTTCTTGTATAAGGGACGCCATCTCATGACAACAATTAACTATCAGTACGATCCACATTTCCGAACATATTTTGTTTCGTACTGAAGATACGAGAGCTACCTTTTTTTTTTTTTTCAAACCGAGAAAACGAAAATGGTATGGACGCAGACACCAAACGCCACCTCGGGCTCGCAAATGATCGTGTGATAGGGTGCCATGGTTTAAAGTGAATAGACCAACCATCAGTAGGGACTGTTACACGTTTTTCTTGTAAATAAATGGATCTTACTCCTTTTACCGTCTAGAATAAGATATCTCGCATTTGTAATACCGATACGCTGCCTAGTATTCCTTCGTACACGTACCCCGTTTACCGTCTGGAATAAATATATTTGTATTTGCAAAAAGGACACGCAGGCTACTGTAGTATCTAAGCAGCCGAGGAGACAGAGGTGTATATGCACGTGGTGTCTTCATACGTCAGGTTTTACGGGGTGTTGTACTCTTGAAGTCGAGGGTGACGTGTGTACCCTTGCCAGTAGACTATAGCCGGTCGAAGTCAGATGATACTTCTGGCTTCAAAAACCATCTGCCTCCCCCCCCCGTCCTTGCTTCTCACTCGTCTCACTTGCCCCTTCGAGCAAGCCTCACATCAATAATACCAGGTATAAGATAACGCCAATACGAACTGGGTCTCAGTTTGGCCAAGCACAGACACCTGTTTTTCACCCCCCCCCCCCGCGGAAATGGAAACTATCGCCCCCGCCAGATCCTCCACGAACTCGCTACCCGTCCGATCTTGGTATACCTATACCCAGACTGGGATGCCGTTGCCGACAACTCCCGCCCTTTCCGCCTCTACTGGGACGGGCCAGCATCGACGGTTGGCGATGGCCACGACTTGTTGCATCAGATCCACCGTCGCCGGCCTCCCCTTGGTATTTTATAAAATGATGAAATACGTCAGCTGTGAGTTCGACTGAATACATAGTTCTAGTTTTGTACCAGGTATTATTGCGTGCACCACGGCGAACACCCTCTTTGTGTCTTTATCCTTTCGTTTCCGCTGCGTTTTCCTTCTCTAGCACGAATACTGCCCCTACCAGAGGCATCTTAGCCTCATTTACGAGGTATGGGTTGGTCTATGGTCGCGCTCTTCTCCTTTTTTCACATAACAATCGGACGACAATCCACGCATAATACCGACCCGTCCCAATCAGTCACCGGCCGTTTACCTCCAAAGTCGGGGGAGGTATCGAGAGCTCGGAAATCAACAGAGCGGGATTTTTAATACAAATAAATGTTTCCAGGATACGGGATGTCGTATGTTGGAAGGAGCACGTACGGAAGCCAGAGGGGGGACAACACCCTTTCCTGCGGTATTTTTGGTCTGTCGCTTCTTAACCCTTTTAGAACCGCAGTCCCGTTCTGGGGACAAACCAGTCAAGTTTCAAGTAGTTTTGTCCCCAAACGGGACTGCGGTTCTAAAAGGGTTAAGCAGTATATTGGTAGGTAACTAACTCACACAAACCGAAACAAAAGTGTTGTGCCGAAGGTCTACATCAAGTAAGGGTAATAACCGCTTTCGTACTATACTGCTCTACCAGGTACCAGGTATACAATAATAGTTGTATACGTTCGTACCTCTGACAAATACCAGAACCTGATAATGGTTTGTACCACTATCCCGCAACCTAGGCGCCGCTTGAATATACTATTAAACTACAAGCGTTCCTTATAGCTACGGACAGAGTATACAGGAGTAGTCGAGACCTAACACAGAAGTATCGGTATCCCGTGGCTTGTACTCGTACTGTACGAAAAGTACATCAGAGTTTTAAGATAGCGTTCCCTAACACAGATACCTCGTATATATGTGCTATGTCGAGCGATCGGGAAACACAGCGGTGCAACAATGCGCTCGACAAGCTCGGAGGGTGACCAGCTGTAGTGCAGCCCCGGTTGCCATTTTCAAACCATTGTTTTTTGTGCAGCGGGTACAATCACTTCGGGATTTTAGCGCGTACGTACTATATCCAAGATATACAAGGGGGGGTGATTTTTTTAGAAACGGAAACAATTTTGGGGGGCCACCGGGCCACAGGAGGGTCGCGACGCGCTTGATCGGACACACGGCAAGAGAAGGTACGGCACTATTCCTACTGCTCTAGACATCTTGGGCAACTGCCATATGATTATCGGTTTGAGAGCACACGAACGAACACAAACCGCCGCAAGTCAACCGGCTCCTTTTACTTTAGAACCGCAGTCCCGTTTTGGGGACAAATTACTTATAATTTGACTGGTTTGTCCCCAAAACGGGACTGCGGTTCTAAAACGGTCAAGGAACGACGCGCAAGATATTCTACTTACTTGTAGAACCGCGGTACGATGTCAAAACCACAAGAAAAAACCTCGTCAACATCGACAGGATTTCTAAACATCAGTGGGAGGATTCGTCGAGCTGTCCTACTTGTATTTAGTGACTGGTACAGCACCTACGTACTGAATATCAAAACAGCGAGCGACGTCTACTACTATTGATGTGCTTCGAAGAACATTGACCCGAGTCCACTCACATCCCACGGCGGCCAAGATAAGGCCACCCCAAACCAGCGTCGCTCGTTGTCTGTGTTGCGGGACAACATTGGTGGGTTTCCTGGTGGTCGTGAGGGACAACGCAACACATACGCACGATTTCGAAGGCAGCGATAATCAGGCAGCGAACACAAGATACCAGGCACGTGCAGTACAGTATACCAGGTGTACCGGGTACAGAGCAGACGAGTTGCTGCAACTATTTTCATGCTTCGAAGTACCACATTATGCAGTACACGAGCAGTGATACGTATCAGGCACGTAGCAGGACGGTGCCTCGCGAGAGTGTACCTGGTACGCAATTTTAAGTATCGATACCCTCTACGTAAATCAATAGTATTGGGTTTGGTCTTCAAGACGCGCCTGCCTCTGGGTGGGTGTAGAGGGAATCCGACCTCCAAACGTGTGGCAAGGGGCAACTTGAGGCTACATATGCTTGGACGCTGCGTCGAGGCGTAAACTCCAATGCCACTGCCGTCGCAATGCACTGGGTTGCCCCCCACAGTAGTTGTGCATACAGGATCCTACCTGGTAGGCCTAGCTACAGGAGATGCAACTCGAACATCATCCGTGCTCGTGGTAACGTACGACCGAGATCCCTCTTCAAAATCAAACCTTGCGGCTCTAATATCTTTACCACACGGCAGTACACCAGAATATAGTACTTGTTTGTACGCGTACTATTAATAGTACCTGGTCCATATACGAGGCCTTTTGACCTCTGTTCAGTCATGAGTCGTGTAGTAGATCTGGAGCCAGCCCGCCTGCCCGCTGTTTTAGTCGAGTTAGCAGTACTGAAAGTGTTTCCCCGCGATACTACTGCTGCAGATCGGTGTGTGTCAACACCTGGTACACTGCATGCAGTGCTGCAGTACCGTACATCGACGCAAAGAGTCGACCGTGGCCACACAGCAGACACAACATTTGCCTTCCACACACCTCCGCGCCGACACAGCAGCAACACGAACGGAGGCACCAACAAACAGCCGAGATACGTACCAAAATTAATATCTACCTGGTACCTGGCAGGCCACAACAGCAGTGCTACTCGTACTGCTGTATGGCGGTAGCATCGAATTTCAAGGAGGCTCGCGGATGTATATGCCGATACACGCCCAGAAGCAGGCTCGAGGAGCAGGGGAGGTAGCAGCCCAATGCACAAAAAAACGACGCTTCTAGTCCCAACTCAACACCTCCCGCCCCCGTCGTTGCGCCATCAAAGCCAACAGATACGTATGATGCGGGGTCGTAGGTACAACTTAAAATGATCATGGATGGATTGGATGCAGGTTGTGTGCGCTAGGAACCACGTGTAGAGCTCCTTCTCGTATCGTACTCATATATAAGCAGTAGCTCACCACATCGTTTACAGCCCCTCCTTCCTCCCGTCTCGCAGGTGGCGGTTTCCAAGGTGTCTGCAGCAGCAGCAGCAGCAGCAGCAGCAGCAGCAGCAGCAGCGGCGCCCTCGCGCCAACGGCAAGAACCCGTCACGGCGGCACAACGAACAACCTGATGAACCTCTTTCCCCGCTGATTGAACCCTGGGGAAATAAATCTCAGCAAGTCGTAGTACGTACAGTAGGGTATGTACAATAACCCGAGCGGCACTACTGCCGTCAAAATTTTGGTTCGTCCTGGATGAAAAAGGTTCACGCCACGCCTTGCGACGTCTTGATGGGCTGAGCGGCCAGCGCCCACGCAGGAGAACGCACCCAGCGTGGCTGGCGGTGAGGATGATGATGGTGCGGTGCGGTATATACCATGTAGTGGACACACAGAGCCAAGGTTCGCCGCCGAGGGCGTGGGCCAGATACACGTGTGTGTATGTCCGAGATATCGTAAGGAGCGCACTAAAAAGAGTCCAAATTTAAGAGGCAACGAACCGAGGGGTTGTCTATTACCTGGTATTATTTTTAGGACTGCGGTTCCGTTTTGGAGACAAACTAGTCAGAATCTGAATAATTTGTCCCCCAAACGGGACTGCGGTCCTAAAAAGGTTAAAACCTCTACGTTTTTATACTTGGAAACAGTGCCATGAGCCGCGAAACTTGGAACGTTCCGCGTTTTTGGTACTCGTACGAGTAAAATGTTCTAATTTCCACGTTTGACTCGAAGATACAGTACCACCGATGTATTTTGGATTCATCGACAAAATCAACAAAGATACGTCGTACGATCCGCACGTTTCATGTTTCTGTATACCTGGTACCAGGTATACGAAAATGTACGGAAAAAATACCAGCTGAAAAAAACCAACAGCAGATCTTCTTCCGCCGTCGCTGCTCAGCGATTTTTTCTCATCCCATTTATTATCTTCGCACATCTTCTTCTCTCTCTCCTTCCAACTCGTAACTCAGATCCGGGGTCACATAGCAGGCTCTTCTACCCCCTTCCCGCTACGGTACGTGCCTTCATTTTTATCGCGAGTAAATTTCAGCTTTTCTTCCCTCGTCGACTCGCATCGAATTGTGCCTACCCACGCTGCAAGGCACTCTCAACAATTGAATCCTTTTTATTTTTATTTTTGCTAATAAAGTCAAATGTCCGACCCACCTGGGGCTCGAACCCAGGACTCAAACACAAGTAGAATTCGAGGTTAACCACTTGAACCACCGGGGCGACCGGCTGCGCAATAAACGTGAACGAACGCAGGCGAATATCAAACAACAAGGGGGATACTGAGCTGGCAACTACTATTAATACTGTAGTACCGTAGTATTAATAGTAAGTAGTAGAACTAAAATTTAATGACGCTCTCGTAGGAGGACCGGCAGCATGCGTAGCAGAGATGGGCTTGAGACCCTGGCTCGGATGGTTTCCTACAAATATTCATCTTGTGGCTTGTTCGAGGTTCCCTTCCTTTTTAGCGAGCCCACGCAAAAAAGGCTGTTGTTACTGTTCCTGGTAAGGGTGCCGTCTTTTATAGCTTAATATTAAATGTTTTCATGCTCTGGACCACCTGGTCCACCTCATCGCAAAAAAACAAACCAAATAAATGCCAATTATCTCGCCAAAATACAGTCAGTCATACCAGGTATATTATATCTGTGCCCGAACGTTCACAGACCGCGTAGTTGTACGATTATGACATGCCGGGTGTGATGTACTCTCACCAGCCGACAATCGCCGTTGGTGGCACCACGGGTACAAGGACCGCTGCTGCAATGTCAACACACCCTGGACAATATCCTATTGAATATGCCTATTGGTCTGTCAATATAGGTTGGAGTATTGCATATCGATACCTATATATTTTCCCTGCAATAATAGGGGGGTGAAAGAGTCTATCGAGACGTGGCTACGATCTACTTGTTGATCAATCTGTTTTGAGCAATGCATACAAAAGACTGTCCTTTAAGATCTGCAGTCCCGTTTTGGGGACAATCCAGTCAAATTCAAAGTAGTTTGTTACGACAACGGGACTGCGGTCCTAAGAGGTATGTTGATTTATTTGTCTATCGATACCTAAGCATCCGACCAATAGGTTCAGAGCAATACTAATAGGTACAATGAGCTATTTTTCTTAGGGTAGGTATGTGGAAATTGTCTATCGATACCTATTGATTTCTATTACTAACACGTACCAGGTATGATCAGAGAGGGAAGTATTGGTCGATTGTGACTTGGGAGAGACGGTAAGGGTGCCAGGGATGATGACCCACAGGAGAAGTGTGACACAGGTGTCTGTGCTTGGCCAAACTCAGACGCAGTTCGTACGACGTTATCTTTTAGTATTGGTGTGCGGCTTGCTCAAAAGGGCAAGAGACGAGTGAGCAAGGACGGGGGGGGGGGGGGCAGCTGGTTTTTGAAGACAGAAGTATCATCTGTCTTCAAACGGCCATAATCTACTGGCAAGGGAACACACGTCACCCTCAACTTCAATAGTACAACACCCCGTAAAACCCGACGTATGGACATACCACGTGCGTACATCTCTCTCTCCTCCGCTACTTAGATACTAGTCTGCGTATTCTTTCTGCAAATGCAAATATCTTATTCTAGACGGTAAACGGGGTACGTGTACGGAGGAATACTAACCTGCGCACCGATATTACAAATACGAGATATCTTATTCCAGACGGTAAAGGAGTAAGATTCAATTACTAGAATAATATCTAACGGTCCCTACTGGTGGTTGGTCTATATACTGTAAACCAGGGTACTCTATCACACTAGCCCACCCTGAATAGCCGTAGATGCAGATGCCACGACGATACAACGGTTACTTATACATTAGAAATTCGGAAGAGAGGGTCGAAGATACTGCTATTCAAAACAACCGACAACCCAATGAAACCATAGACCCACACCTCGTAAATGGGGCTAAGACGCCTCTGGAGGGCAGCATTCGTGCTAGAGAAGGAAAACGTGAAGGAAACGCAAGAGTAACGACACAAAAGGATGTCGGCCGTGGTAGAATACGAGAAACACCAAGGGGCGGCCGGCACCTTTAGGCCCGATAATTTAGTTTTTCGTAGCTATCCGCGTGGTCCTTATGAGAAAGGCGGGCGAGACCGAGCAAGGTAAGGCACGAGCTAGGAAGCTGATTAAAAAGCCGGCAATATACTTGATGTAGGACGGAGTCCTCATGAAGCTAGAGCGAGAACGACACAACAAGGTCCCTAGGTGTTTTTAAACAAAACAAAAAACGAAGAAAAGGATTGAAGAAGATTGGAAAGAAAGAAAAGAAAAAGAACGAGAGTCAAGAAGTAAGGACAAAGAAGAAAGAAGAAAAATAAGAAAGACGACAAGACCGAAAAAAGGAGGTGCAACAGAAAGGTAGACCCTGGAGGTGCAATAACACTTTTTGTTGCGAATTGTGTCCTAGCGAAGCAAATGGCACGTGAGATGCTAGCTGGAATCGACACACAAGGCGAACGCGTGTCCCAGACAGCGAACGCACATAATATCCCGCCCCGAAACTAGTATACGACAATCTAACGCATGCGCCCACCATCAGCTACTGTTAACTGGTCGAGCGGACGAGTGGTGGTGGGGGGGTGCATTGGCAATACGTAATACACCGCGTGCTAGTCCTCCGGCCTGATGACGCTGAAGGCACCAGGATCCTTGGGTCGCGCTCCGTCAAGTAGTGTAAACAGACGGCCGTAGAGTAATCTTGATCGGGCCCGGGTCGTCGAGAAAGCGGACGAGGTAGGAGTCAGTGGAGCAGGTGTCGGTCGAGGCGTGGGGGGCAACTTTGCCCAACCACCAGAGTCCATCGCGGGTCTTGTATCAGAGGTGCGCCCCCGCGGGTAGAGGTGAAGAGCTGAAGCGGCAAAGCCAGAGAGTGAGTGGCTCGAGGCTGTACCCGGGGGCGAGGAAGATTTCGCCCCGGGACCGCGATAGTTCGCGGTGAGCGGCCCCGCTGCGCATCTGGTGGTATAACCGGTTGGTCTGGCGATGCTGGGCAGGGGTGCCCGACCAATAGCGAGGGATGTGGGGTCGGTGAAGCTGCAGGTCTCGTTCGTGTTCCCAAGAAGGGCTAAGGAGTCCAGCCCAGTGTGTTTCGTACATCACGGCGAGAACGCCTCCCTGGCCACGAACGGGTTGGAGTCCCGAGATCTGATCGACCTCGAGGAGTTCGGGCTGTTTAGAGATGTCGTCGAAGGCGACGTGGAAGGGCGGGGACTTGGTGGAGGAGGAGCTGGGCACGTACTTAGTTAGGTCGGCCGGTAGTTGTTTGGGGAGATCGTCGATGTCGTCGGGGTTCCGGCAGGGCTTGCAGCGGAGAACGGAGACGCGGTGCTTGGAGTCCCACCCCGGCATGTCCGAAGGAAGGTCGAAGTACAGGGGCTTGTCGTGAAGGGGTCGTCCATCCGGAAGGGCTGAGGCTGGTGCTGGGCCCACAGCAAGAATCTTGAACGGGCCAATCCAGTTGAAGGAGAGTTTGGTCTTGAGAACGGTGGCGTCGGTGTCTTTCTTGGCGCCCTGGCGAATAGTGGCAGCGGTGTTGTAGATCCAAGCCCAACCACCGACAGAGAACGGAGGGGGAAGACGGAGGGCGTCGATGATGGGGGCGTTGCGGCGGTCGAGGCGTGAGACGTAGACCGCGTGGCGTTCCCGGACGGCGGGGTAAGCGCGTTGCTGGCGAGCAGTAGCGAGGTCAATGTAAGTGAGCTGGTCCCGGTTGAGGCTTTGATGTCCGCCAATTTTGGGAGAGTCGAACACGGTGAGGGGAAGGCGGGGCAGCCGGCCAATGTGCACTTCGTTGGGGGCCAGCCCAGTCGCGGCGCTGACGGAGTTGTTGTAGGCGCTTTCGACGTGAGGGAGATGCAAGTCCCAATCGTTTTGTAATTCGTTTCCGACCATGGCGAGCATCAGGGCCATGGTGTGGTTAACGCGTTCGACTCCGCCGTTGGTGCAGGGGTGGTAAGAGCTCGTGGAGAATTAGTTGATGCCGAGGCGCTCATAGAGGATGCGGGAGAGGTTGGCGCAGAATTGTGGACCGTTGTCGGAATGGAGGGTAACGTGGCATCCCCAGAGAGGTGGATGTAGCGGTCGATGAGGATATCGGCTGTGCTGGATGCGGTGAACTCGGCCTCAGTAGTGGCGTACACGTCGGCGCGGCGGCTGAAACGGTTGGTGAAAAGTAGAATATAGGCTCTGCCCCGAGGCGTGATGGGTAAGGGCCCGAAATAGTGGACGCTGACGAGAATACCGGGGCCGTTTGGTAGCGGCAAGGAGAGGGTGGGCCAACGAATTGTTTGCCGCGAAGACTTTCGCGCCTGGCACTTGAGGCAGCGACGGAGCCACCAGCAGGTGGAGATGTCCATGCCGATTTACCAGTGGAAGCCCATAAGTATGCTTAGTGTCCGAGCAACACCCAGGTGGAAAGAGGGGGTGGAGTGGCATGTGTTTAAGACCCACGGTCGGATCAACATCGGAACGTAGATGCGAGGTGGTGACGTGAGGGACTGCGGCGTGATCGTGCGAGATGGGCCCAGGGGAGCCGTGCGCGTTCGGTGAACGAGAAGGACTGTGTCGTCGTCGGTTGTATGTAGCTGACCTTTCTCGGTGAGGGCGAGAACCTCCGAGAGAAATGGGCGACGTCTCGAAGAAATGTAATCCAAGAGGGCGCCCGGTGGCGGTGAAGGTGAACCCAAGGAAAGGTAGCGTAGGGTAGCGGAGCAAAGAGGTTCGGTACGATATTCGCATGCCCAGTCGGTGTAGGTCTAGCGCTCAACGCTGGAACGAAGGTGTGGCTCGTCGGCAGACTAGACAACGGGTTCAGGTAGCGGGGGCTGTTGAGTAGGGGAGGGCGGGGGAGAGGGCCCTGGGGTGGAGGACCGTGGGGGTGGTAGTAACACTGGTGAGGTAGCGCTGGCTGGGGTTGCTGGCGAGGGCGAGTCGTGAGCGGCGCTGCGGCGAATTGCGTCAGGTCTACGAGGGAGTGGTCTGGGCGTGACGGTAGGCGGGCGGCGGTGAGTTGGGGGCGGTCTTGAGACTGCTGTAGTTGACGTTCGACGGTCAAATCCGTAGTCCGTTGGAGTGAAGGGAGTCGCAGCGGCAGCGACGGAACGGCGACGGGTCCGAGAAGAAATTAGGCCCGACGAGGGACGAGGAGTGACCGAAAGTGGGACCCCCAAGGTGGGCGATGGAGAGACGAAGGATGGGCTGGAAGCCACACCAGCAGGAGCGCCAGCGGTCAAGGCGACTTTCTGGGAGGTGGAAGGCGATTCCGTGATGGGGTCGAGGATAGAGAGGTGACCGACGAAGGCGTTGCGAAGCGAGTCGACGGTGAGGTCTTGGACAAGCGGGGGCCGGCGGGAAGCCTGGGAGGCGGTCCAGCGGCGAGTTCTTGAGCAAAGCGGGGGCCGGCGGGAGGACTGCGAGGCGGTCCAGCGGCGAGTTCTTGAGCAAAGCGGGGGCCGGCGGGAGGGCTGCGAGGCGGTCCAGCGGCGATTTCTTGAGCAAGGTGATGGCCGGCGGGACGGCTGCGAGGTGGTCCAGCGGCGAATTCTTGAGCAAAGTGGGGGCCAGCGGGAGGGCTGCGAGGCGGTCCAGCGGCGGTATCTTCGACGGCGGCAGAAGCCACAATAGAATAGAGGGTATGCACTGAATCCGGGGTGTCCATACGTGGTCTGAGGCGGCGGAAATCGCCGAAGTCATCGTTGGTGCAAGGGAGTGGCGGGATGGTGTTGCAGGGAACGGGTGAGGGCGGAACGAGCCCACCCAAACCGATGACCGGGGTGAAGGGGTCGATCTGAGTAAAACCGCAGGCTTGGATAAGGTAGATGCCGATGGTATCGGGAGTGGTAAGGCGGTTGGGTCTGGTGCGGTCGAGGTCGGCGACTGGTTGTGGGAGTCGAGAGAGAAAATCGGCATTACCATTGGCTGAGCCTCTCCGGCATTCCAGGGTGTAGGAGGAAGCGGAGAGGAATTCCAGACAGCGTGGGACGCGAGCGTTTTGTTCGTCGATCTTAGTGATGCTCTCGAGCGCCTTGTGGTGAGAGTAGATGTGGAACTAGGTGGACCATAGGTGGCCGCGGAGATGTTTGATGGCCCAAACAATGCTGCCGGCTTCGAGATCAAGAGGGGTCCAGGATCGTTCGTTGCCGCGGGTGGTGCGGCTGATAGAGACGATGGGATGGACGGAGCCGTCGGGTTGTTCTTGTTCGAGAATCGCGCCAAAACCGTCAATGCTGGCGTCGCAGTAGAGGCAAAAAGGTCGCGAGTTGTCGGCAACGGCGTCCCAGTCCTGCTATACTAAGATCGGGGGAGTAGCGACTACATGAAGGATCTGGCGGACGATGGTTTCTATTTCCGAGGTAAAAACGAACTTAACGCCTTGTTTGAGCAGGGCTTTAATGGGACGGAGACGAGCGGAAAGGTTCTAATTTCCGGTAGTATCCGATGCCGCGAACAAGTGGGCTCACCTGCTTGGTGTTCGTAGCCGTGGACACCTGGGTTAGTGCGGCCACCTTGTCGGCGTTAGGGCTAACACTTGAGGAGGAAATAGTGTGTCCCAAGAAGTCGGCGCTGGTAGCGCCAAGCTTGGCTTTGGATCGAGAAAAAATGAGGTTGTGTTTCCGAAGGCGTTCAAAAAGGGAGCGGATGTTGGCGTCGTGAGCCGCGGGGTCTGGGTCGACAACTATTACGTCGTCGAGGTAGGCCGCTACACGGTCAAGGTCTTTGATGACCTCGTTGATGACCTCGACGAACCATCCAGGCGCGGCGCTGCTTCCTTGAGGCATGACGAGCCACTCGAAGAGTCGGGTGGGCGTGTAGAAGGCAGTAAGCGGTATAGTGTCTTTTTCGCTGGTGATTTGGTGGAACGAAGACACGGTATCGAACAAGGAGAAAATGGCGGCCTTTTCCGAGGGAGTCGAGGACCTTGTCGACGCGGGGGATGGGCAGTTGGCCCAGGGAGCTGATGGCGTTAAGCTTTTTGTGGTTGACGATTATCCGGACATTACCGTCTTCTTGGGAATGGCGACCATAGGGCTGGCGTACGGGGAAGGGGAATGTTGGATCAGACCGGCAGCCAGATATTGGTCGAGCACAGCGTCGGCCGTTTAGGCGAGAATAAGGTTGATGCGGTTAGGGCGGGAGGATACGGGGGCGCTATTCGGGGGGATGAAAATCTTGAACGGAAAAAGGGAGCACGAGCCGAAGTCGGTTTTGGACGTGGAGAAAACTTTGGGGAACTCGCAAAAAACTTCTCCCAGCGCTGTGATGACCGAAGGAGACAAACCAGAGCCGCGGAGGTCGAAGGAGCCGCCACGAAGGTGCAGCGGGAGTTGGTTCCAGACCCCGAGAATGCTTGTTCGTTCGTCAACAGTCAGGCGTTCCAAGAGTTTGATGCAAGGGGTCTTGGGGGGGTCAGCCAGAGGTGTACCGTCGTCACGTACGGGGATGTTGTCGTGCAGGGCGTGGGCGTCTGTAACAGCGGAGGCTGGAGGTGACGTCGAGGGGAGAACTTGGAGTGCTGAGACCAGAATTTGAATGAGGGGAGAAGAGGAAGTCCCCAAAAGGTCGCCGTTCAAGATCAGTTAATCCCGAGAGCGGGTTATTCTGATAGCCGCTGGCGACGAAGATTTCTGTTTCGGAGGAAAAACCGTCGCGCGGAAGCATGTCATCGAGGTACTGGCCGGTGGGCGCCGGAATGCCGGAGGGACGCACCAAATAAACCGGAACGAGAGACAGCGTAGCCGAACGTGAGACTGCGTAAACGACCGCGAACTCGAGGTGTATGGTGTTTTGCGAAGGGCGGTTGTCGTGAACGAAAGTAGAGAGGCCATCCTTGTGAGGGAATCCAGCTGTCGCGTCCCAGTAGAACGGGGTGTTGCATAGTCCCATGTGGCACGATGCACGCCCATACAACGAGTTCGGCAGAGGGAGTGCTGCTGTGCAAGAATTGGTTGCTGAGTCGGACGGAAATCGAAGTGAGGAGCGGAGCGGATGTACCAAACCACTCCCAGGAACAAGGGGAAACGTGTTGTTCACAGGTGTCCGACGCGGCGTTGCTGTGCTTCATACAGGCCCAGCGGAGATGAAGGTCTGGGGGGAGCCGGTATCCAGGAGAGCTTGTTTGTTGTTGTTGTTTGTTGTTCTCACATTAGCTACTAGGCCGTAGCGGTTGGATGCGGAGGGTCCACTGTGTACTTTGATCCTGGTCTTGAAAGAGGCGTCGTCGACGTTAACTATACCGCTCGAGAGGCCTGGTCCGTGTTCGGCAATGAGGGAGGGGAGCGCAGGAGGGAGAGCAGCTCCGGACGAAATGGCAGAGGCCAATGCGTGCGGAGGAGTGGCTTCAGGAAGGAAAGGGGGCCGTAGGCGGTCCAGCGTGGAATGCGGTGTAGAAGCTGGAACGGTTGCGCTGGTCTCGTGAATCCCATTTCCGGAGGATGAGACGCGAGAGGCGCGGAGGGGGGGCGGGAGTGGAGGGAGGGAGGCAAGCTGGTGGCGGATCTTCATGAGGATGCCGCCCAACAGGTTGAGGCCCGGCCAGTGTGGAGGTTGTAAGGCTCGCGTATCGTCACACCCGTAGCCGATGCCCCAGACGAGGTCGTAAGGGATTTGCTTCGGCGAGGAACTTGTCGCCGGTGTCTACGAGTTGTTGTAGTAAAGGGGGGGCCAAAACATTGGCGAGGTTGCCCTTGAAAACGATGTCGTATCGATGCTGTACCCTAAGCGCTTGGTTAAAATTGGAAACTGAGCGGCCGA
Organism: Nereocystis luetkeana; assembly: GCA_031213475.1. Lineage (NCBI taxonomy): Eukaryota > Phaeophyceae > Laminariales > Laminariaceae > Nereocystis > Nereocystis luetkeana. Next base: position 3,799,073 of record JARUPZ010000030.1, on the reverse strand, counting down.
GGCGTTTTTGGTGTGAGGGATTCGGAGAGGACATGATCTTCCGGCGAGTTGCTGTGTCGCCGAAAATCTTGGCCTTTTCCGACATCATGTACTGTTCCGCACAGTTGTAGCGCTCGTTGTCTACGGTGAACGACGAAGGATACCACTGGGAAAAGACCGAGGAATGATCCCAAAACAAAGTTTGGGAGGGGCTCAGGGTCGAGGGGAGTGGAGAAGGGGACGTAGTGTGGGACGTTATCAGGGAAGGCGTGGGTGAGACCACTTCACTCCCCGAAAACGTGTGGGGTAAGGTTGATTGTGACGAGGCCCCGGGAGCATGTACGTGACGGCGAGACGCTCGTGACGGAGCACCCTGGGAGTCCTAGTTAGCTGCATTTACCGTATACGGAGGAGTCAAAACTCGGAAGAACATGCGGTACCTGTAGTAGCCTGTGTCCGGGGTGTGTGTTTCGGTACAGGTGGCTCCTGGCATAATCTTGGTGACTTGGTCGAGTCTTCCGCGGATGAGTCCGCGGGAAAACCGTCCCTTGGGCCCAGGGAGAGTGGTGTGGTCAGCACGGGGCAGGCAGCTACGAGTCCGGGAGATCCTGCAGAACCAACGGAGGTCGGAGTATGTGCTGTCCGGGATCGACGGACGCCGGTTGACGTGTACCGATATCATCGTTCGTCAGAGGACGTAGATGAATTGGGAGTCGATGGCCCTGGGGGAGGAGCAGAGCCGGAGAGGGAGTGGATACCGCTGTTGGCCGTTGTCGTGTCGCCCACAAGATTGGCAAGATCCGTAGACATTTCGGAACCGTTGGGCAAGGCGCGGCGCTGCGCATCGACTGGGGACACCGAGGGGAGCGTTGAGGGAGTGCTCGGTGTGCCCACCTCCTCCTGCCCACACCTCAAACCAACCGCTTGAACAAGGGAGCCAACCCTAGATCGAGTGGTTGATGTTGAAGATAGGTTAGGAGGGGAGAGAAAAGAGGGGGCGAGGTCGAGAGAGTAAGTAGAGCCGGCGGCTCCTGAAAAATACGCTGCCCAAGGATCCAGAGAGGTACCCGGCGCGGTCGCGTGCAGTGCCGCTGGTGAATTCGTGAGCGGTTCTTCACCATCGGCTGGTCAGTTAGTACGGAAGGTACCCGGTTGCCGGGAGTTTTGATTACCTCTGGGTTGGGGGACCGGTTGCGGTGAGGGTACATGAGGGAGGTCCTTGAGGGGAGGGGGGAGTGAGCTGCGGTGCCGAATTATCCCGAGAGTGTTGGTTGTTGGGAGAGTACTTCGTCCACTGAGAGCCTGCAGTACGACCAGAGTTGCCGTGGGAGCGCTCGTTCTTAGAATGGGAGCTGAGCCGGCGGTTGTTACTGGAATTGCCGGCAGAGTTGTGTCCCCTCAAGCTGGGCTCACCCAGAACACCGGCAGAATAAATAAAGGGGTCTTGGCACGTTTTGACGTAGTGACTTCGTCCGCCGTAGTTGAGGCATTCCCCGCTATAAGGGCAAAGGGCGGTCGTTCGCGTGAAAGCAGTGGGGAGGGGGCTCCAAGCGGAGGGAGGTCGGGGGAGGGGGCCATGGAGAGGTGGTGGTGCAACAGAGATTGCGGTGCCATTTGGAGCATTAGCGGTGACAGTGCCGATCGGTGCCGTGCTCTCCACCTGTGACCCTGGCAGAACCCCGGAGGTTCGCAGGACAGGGTAGAGTAGGCAAAACCCCGGAGTGTAGATGCTCGAGGCAGAGGCGAGGGTAGGGAGTCTCCTCTGGTTGCCCGAGGAAGGGAAGATCACTCCTCTGATGACCGGTGATAGCACCTGAGTCTAGACGCTCGTAGCAGAGGGGAGAGTAGAGACTGTCCCTTGGAGGCCCGAGGAAGAGAAGAGCACTCCTCTGATGACCGGTGGTAGCACCTGAGTGTAGCCGCTCGTAGCAGAGGGGAGAGTAGAGACTGTCCCTTGGTGGCCCGAGGAAGAGAAGAGCAGAGTAGTCTTGTGATGGCCGTGGCGAAGCCTGAAAGTGTGGAGACACTCCCCTCGTGGCCTGGGGCAGAAGCTGTCGTCGAAGGCCCTTGCACGTCACGAACTGGTGATGTAGTCGTAGGGGGATCGAACTCGGAGGGGGAGGAGGAAAACAAACTAAAACTAAAAAAATACTACTAACTAAAAAGGGGTGCCCGTGTATGGCAATTTAGGGGTAAGTGGAGGTCCTGTGTGCAGGGCGCATACGGGAGACGCGAGCGTGGATGAAACTTGAGGAGGAAGTGTAGAGGTGAAAGGTGGAGTAGACGCGGTTGCGCCGATTTAGACGTAGTACGTCATGAGGCAAGGGGAGCCATCCCACGGTAGGGGTGCACCAGACGTTTCTGAGCCCCTCACATCAGGAGCTCAGTATCTCACCCGATACAGTACTTGAAAGCAAATTGTTCGGGCCACCCGACCGGCGCTTCTATGCGCTAGTCCTAAAACGAGTATACGAGTAATTTTTTCATCCCAACTGCTGGTTTCTCACTTAGGGAACTCAGTCGGTCAGAAATCTTTGACCCAAAACGTGCAACCCCTACCGTGGGGTGACTCAGGGGGGGCACGGGGCATAGAACCAACCTACAGATGGTGCCGGGATATCGTAGCCAAAATACTCACTAAAAGCAAATTGTCGCCATCAACGATATACCCGAAGAAAACAGGGCTACTATTACCTGAACTTAAATATCCACCAGGAGCATTGCTCTCACCAACCAAGTATAACTTGGTTATCATCACTCACATCCACAAGGCCTACGGAGTCTCATATAAAACAGAACTACGAATTAACGCACGCTACGTCGTAGGTTGTTCGAGTTTGTGGTGTTGTACACCCATCTACGAGTACACCGGCCAATCAATGATTCAGAACTGGGTGCGGAACAACTGCCAAACTAAAGCAGAAAATGTCCTCAAACTGCTCTGTTCGAAATGGTCAAACGCGTTAGGCGGCATACTGCCGTACATCAGTAAATCGAGCGGAAGGAAAAATAAAACAAACAAAAAATGAAACAAAACACGTGTTTCTCGACGTTATTTTCCTGTATTCGAAGGGTCTAACACGATAGACGGCATTCTGCTATTTTATACCGTATTTGCATGCAGAGAAAAGCTATCTCTCAGTGTCAAATTGCTCAATTCATGGGCAAAACATGATACACGGCAACTGCTGTACATTAGTATTAGTAGTACGTAGTATTTCGCAGAAAAAGAGGTTTCGCAAATTGCTCAATTCATGGGCTAAATTTTTATCCCGAAAAACAAAATACCATCAGCACGGCCCAAATTCCCTGTGATACCGTTTAAAATTCCGTCACATTTATTCAAGGTTACAATAGTGTGCAATTCTCGAAAAACCAATGCGATTAAGCCGGCCCAAAATTACTCGTGGATCGTCGAAAATTTGGCCATAGTTATCCAAAGCTGCAAAAGTGTGCAGATCCGGAAAAAAAATGCTATTAGCACGGCTGGAATTTATGTATGCTTCGTCGAAAAGGGCATCACCCGGGGGATTTGCGTGTTTTGGCAAATCTGAAAAACGAAATGTAATTTTACGTAGGAATGCAGAGTTTGTGGAGGCGTGAATGGCATTCGAATTATTGGTTGACAAAGGGTAACGGGAAATCCGTGTACAAACATTCTACCGACAAAACACCTCGTGTCGCACTTGTCTCGTCTATGTGGCATACGAGAGCGAGGGCACTCACGAGAGGGTCGGAACAGGAGTACGGGGAGAAGGCAGAGCCGGCACCTCGGTGGCCGCTTGGCGGGGGACGGAGTTCAGCGTAACAGCAGCGCTGTGCTGTACGGGACAGCACGCCAACTTGAATTTGATCGACTTTTTGAAGTTGATCGACTTTCTCGTTCCGAGCCTGCCTGATGCACCACGTGACATGGCCAGCGCCAACCCGGGAGAGGCTACCGACAGCAGCGACGCCCCGCCCCCTATCGCCGACACGTCGATTGGGGCCGGCGCTGGCGCGGAAGGCCTCGGGGGCCTCGCGAACCCAGTCGCGGGCCTCTCGGCGAACCCAGTCTCGGGCCCCGCGGCCGCATCACCGGCTGCGCAGCCCCCCCCCCCCCTCGTCGCCATCTCGCAGCAGGTTCTCGCGAGCACCCAGGCGGTAGCGGCGAGCCAACAGGGCATCGCCGACCGCTTGGATGCCATCGAGCAGGCACAGGGGCAGCTTCACCCCCCGGACCAACACCCGCCGATCCCAGCCCCGCTCGGGGGCCCTGCGCACTCGGCGGCCGAGCCGCTGCCGTGGGCCCCCGGCGCGCTCGGAGCCCCACCGCAGCCGGTGCCGGTAGACCCCAGTCAGGTGGCCGCCGCCGCCGCGGTCATCGAGGCCAACGCTCGGGTCACGGCCGGGCTGTGGCGGGCCCTGGCAGGGGCCAAGCTCTTCTTGGCTCGCGGGAGCTTCAGCGTGGCGGTGGAGCTGTGGCCGGAGCTCCTGCAGTTCATACTGAAAAAGGTCGCAGGTGTCTCCCCTCCCGTTCCCAACAGCTGCAATGTGTCTCAGGCGTCGTGGTGGAAGATGTTTTTCCACCGGCCCCAGCAGGGGAGACGCCTGACTAGACGCCTGCTGAGGTGAACTTTGGGACCTTCATCGCTGCCTTCGTGGCCGTCCTCGAGTACGGCATGGGGGGTGCCCCCGCGATCTGCGCGGCCCGCGTTGCTGAACTTAAGCGTGCATTGGTTTCGGTGCACGCGCTGGTGCTCTGCTACCTACAGTTCTACTACATGGTCCTTGCCCCCTACCCCCGCCCCGTACGGGAGGAGCTCCATGCCGCCATCACCGCGGGGCTGGACGAGTTCACGCACGATCTCGCCGGGCAAGCGGGGACACTGGGGCAGGCACACCCCAGCGGCCCCCCACCCCCCGCCTCCGGGGAGCCCGTGGTAACCCCACGGTTCGCGCGTTTGCGAGCGCTGCTCGAGGAGGGCTCTACAAACAGCCTCGCTTCCCGCACCCCCATGTGGGGACAGGCGCGGGCGAAGGAAGGGGGCCCCGGGGCGATAAGCGCAAGCCCGCGTCTAGGGCAGGCGGCTCGAAGGCGACCCCCAAGCAGGGGGAGCCAACCCACGGGGAGGGGAGCCGCGCCTTCAAGGCGCGCCTGGTGGCGTGGGACGCGCCGGCTGGCGTGTGCGAATACGCGTGACGAGGCATGTCCCGCAATCGAGTCACCTGCTCGCTCGCTCACGATCAGGTCTCCCCTGCTGCCCACACGGGGCCTCTGGGGGCTACTCCCCTCCCCAGGCAAACATACTGACAGACAGACAAACAGCCAAACAGGCAGACAGGCAGACTGACAGGCGGGCGGACGGACGGACGGGCAGACACACAGGCAGACAGACAGACAGACAGACGGCGGGACGGACGGACAGACCGTCAGACATACCGACAGTGTTAGTGAAGAAAGGGACCAGTGCAAGAGCTCGACCTACCGCCGTCGGGGCAGCAGACCTTTCAGGCTAAACAGCGGGCTTGATACCCACTTCTAGCACACTCGAGACAGAGCCGAGGTCAAAGAAGTTCAGCTCAGCAGGCGGGACACGAGTAGAGGGCCAGTTAATCCCCCTTCGGTGGTATGCACCGCGGCAGTACCGCTCACGCCGAACACTCGTACCATTCGCACCCAGTAGCGAGAGTAGAAGGTCAGTTAGCCCCTCCCCTCTTCCGCGCGGCTGGTCAGTTGCGTTTTCCGCGGAAGGCTCGCCCAGCAGCAGGAGAAGAGGGCTAGATACCCCATTCTTTACGCGCGCGTCGTTGATAGCGAGCGCGCGGAAAACTCGACTTCGGAGGGGCCGTCCACCCCCCCCCGCCTTTTTCGGTTACAACAGACAGAAAAACACAAAAAACAAAAACCCACGCCAAGCAGTCGTTGGGTGCATGCCGCCAGTTCGCACGGGAGCCCAGTATTCCCACGGCACGCGTTTGAATACTCGCACAATGCAGGACCGAATGCCCGGCCGACGGAGCAGAGCCGAGTCGGCACCCCGAGGCGACAGTTAGGCAAGAACACGGCCGATCGGGTCGATACGCGGATGGAGAGCGAGTCAGCACGCGCACGGCTTCCTGTTGGAGAGTGGCGCAGTCGACCTCAGAACGCAGGCACAGTACAGAAGTGGCACGCAGCTAGAGCTAGCCTGGGCAGAAACAACCTTGACACAGAGAGCAGAGAAGACCTGCTCTACCAGTTAGCCGACATTTGCACGACTCAGATGAGACAGCATCGAGGAGCCGTGACGGATGTGGCCCGATCGTTGGGGGTTCCCTGGTGGCACCCCCGATAGACCCCTCACAGGTATGGAGATATTTCGGCGATCTAAAAAGATACGACGCCATCGACGAACTTATCACGATAGTCACCGGAGGAGTACCGGTGAACGCAGAAGCAACCAGAGCAGAGCTAGGCCAGGCGTTACAAGATGGCAATCACTGCAGCGCCTACGAGCATCTACAAGCAATCTGGACGAAGCCCGGCGAGGACGTTAGGCGCGAAAAATGCCTAGTAGTACCCAAGTCGTTTGCATTCGAAATCCCGAACCTGAAGGTGTCGCCGTTAGGGGCTGCCGTCACCCACAAGGTACGGATCATCAACGACTTCTCGTTCGACCCGCAACACCGCGTGAAGAAGGGAGGGCTGAACGGAGACACAGGTCCAGACGCCGTTCCCCCCTGCTTGTGTGCCGAAGCCCTCCCCAGGTTCCTCTCGGAGATCGTGCGTCTGAGACAAACATACCCCGAAAAACGCATACTGATGAGCAAGGCAGACGTATCAGACGCGGCTCGGGACGTCAGGGTAGACCCAGAGCAAGCCCACAATTGCTGTTTTACAGTCGGGGGCCCGGTAGTAATCGGTTTTCGACTGACATGGGGGTGGTCGGGGACTCACATTGCCACCCATCGTTACAATCAGCCAAAGTACTTCGCGAACGGGAATCTAGGATAGCACACGTTAAGGTCGTCCACCGTTGGGAAGAAGGGTTACCGAGGCGTTCTACGGTAGGCGTTCACCCCAATGGTTCCGAGGCTCCTCACTCGAGGAGCTCCATACCTCATCCGAAAAAAAGACCTCGGCAAAAATCAAATTGCTTCCCGATGAAAAATCCCGTGGCCCAACGTAAGGAAACGTCATTTTTCGAAACAAAATTGACGTTCCGACGATTTTGGGTTAAGAAGGCCCGTCATCCAGAAACAAAAAAGTTGAAATGTGCTACCTCTATCGTAGAAAGCGCCTACCCACCACGGTACCCGCCGACGCAACCATCTGAGCACGCGACGGGGGGGGGGGAGGTTAGACGCCTCCTGCGCGGCCGTGTACGTCGATGAATACCTGTTGGTTAGGGTGCAGCATGCCGATGACGGCAGGACGGCCCTAACTGCGTCGGCCTCTCTCGCGTCCGATCACGTGCGATTGTTCGGGCGCGGGGAGGAGGGCGCGACCCCGGTCCTCGCGCCCAAGAAGAGCACAGACTGGGACACCACGACAGACACGCTCGGTTTCACCGTCAACTCGCACACCTTGATAATTTCGATTACGCGCGGAGAAACAACCCGAAGCGATTAAGAAGCTGCGGTTCGATCTCTGCCCCCTGAGCAGACGCCAAGCACAAGCGAAGGGAGTGCTCAGCATCGCGGGCAAGCTGTGGAACCTGACGTACGTAGTTAGAGCCGGCGGATATTTTGTGTGGAGGCTCCTGCGCCTCACCGGTCTGCACGAAGCGGCGGGCAGAAAAGATCAGAATCATACTGTACGCCTGGGCCACGAGTTCCACGCAGACCTCATATTTTGGAAGTGGGTCATAGAGCATGAGTTCCTGCCCGAAGGGGAGGCCCTCAGCGCCCCCTGCTGCGCGACCAAGAAGCGCCCGGCCAAGAGGAACTACTTATCGGACGCCACCTTCGAAGCGGTGGGCGGTTACTGTGTAGAAAGAAAAGTGTATTGGCGATACGACCTTCCACAGAATTGACGACCGAGTTAAAGCGTAAGGCCGAACGACGCGAAACCTGCACCATCACGATCAACCTGCTCGAGCTGCTCCGGATGTTAGTAACGGCCTGGGCGATGCTGGAGTTAGTAGGCGACACGCCCACGTCCGACGGTGAACCGGTCTCGATGCGCAGCGATGACATGGGGCAGTGCCGTGGGTCAATCGGTGCGGGGGGGCCAAAGACAAACGAGCCTGTTTTACTTATGAGAATGCTCGGCCGACTGGAAATCAAAGGTCGCCGGTGTCGAGAATACCCTCGCGGACGGAATGTCGCAGAGGCCGCGGATCGAGTTGTGTAGGAAGGTCAGGGAGCTGACCAACTCGAACGAATGGTCAGAACAGGCTATCGGAGACCAAGGGGTGGACATTTTCGATGTTGTGCTCGGAACGGAATGTATGGCCCACCGTCACGACAATATACTATGGAACCTCATGGAAATCGGAACGAACGGCGCGTGAGCCGCTCGCGCGGCCGCGCGTCATCGGGACGACCCGGCCTGCCAAAACTGCCTGTCCCTACTGTACCGTGATGCCCACCCAGGATCAGGAAATAACGAGGAGGTAGCGCGTTTGGTGGAGACCCTGGCCTTGGGGTCGGTGGGGGAAATCACTCAGAAGAACTATGCGGGCAAGTGGACCGTCTGGGTGAAGGAATGAAAGGGGTTAGGGAAAGGGGCCGTGGCTGCACGCTTGGGCTGACCCGGACCAGGTCCTAGGAGAGGTGTTGGAGTTCATGGCGTGTCGGCGTTTCGTGCATAACACCAGCAGCCCACCGTGAAGGGGTACTTGGCCGCGAGCAAGTACTCCCACAAGATGTACGTTGGCTGGGAGTTGCCCACGTCTCATTGTATTATAGCAGTCGTAAGAAAAGGGATCGATCGCGCGCACGGGATGGTACTGAGGAAGGCGCACGTCCGGCTGCCGTTGACCTGGTCCATTCTGTGGCAAGGGAAGCGAGTAGTGAACACCATGGTAAGACGGGGGACGTGTCATGTGGCTGGGCCTCGCTTTGTCGTATTTTGTTTGTTGTGCAGAGCGTCAGAGCTTTGGGCGTACGCAAACGGAAAAGTGCACCCAGAGTTCTGTCTGACGCGAAAGTGCCTATCCTTTTCCCGGGGAGAAGTGCAGGTAGCGTTTGAGAATCGATCGAGCGCCAGCGCAGTGCAGGTTCGTTTCTTGGCGTCGAAAAGCGACCAGAAAAGAGCGGGGTGCACAATCACTCGGACGAGGGTAGCGGACGGGGCGGAAGTCGGGGGAGCGTCGGCGGGAGCTTTCGAAGCTCTGCTGGAACTGTTAAGTATACACCCTTAGCTCCCAGGGGAGGCCCCGTTAACCACAAGGCTCACATCGCAGGGATGGAGAGTGGTCACACGAACGCAAGCGGTACAGGCGTTGAGGCTGGTGGTTGGAAGTAGCGGGGGAGACCCAGCGCAGTACGCGTTGCACTCGGGCAAAATCGGGGGGCAAATCAGTTGGCGGCGCAAGGGATCTCGGAGTTGCAAATCCAATGTGCGGGCCGATGGAAGTCGCGGGCGTTCATGACGTATATGCGTGCAGCAGGGGAAGGCGCAGAGTCGGTATCGGTCGCCCTCGCGAAGACCGAGTAATACGTACAGGGCTGGCCTTATGGTGTGATAATTACTTAGCCCAGCAAGGAAAGGAGCGGGGGCATAAGTTGTCGGGTTAGCCCTATACTTGATTAAGTCTTCGTGGGGAGATTTTCTTTGTTTTGGAGGGTTTTCTTCCTTTCGTGATGTATATTAAGGGGTTGGGGCGGCTTGCCCCAATACTCGCAATTTGTGCCCGCAGCGGTCCTGCCGGCATAGCGAAAACAACTAATAATCCAGAATTCTTGAGCGGTAGCAAATGCGACTAGTGTGGATACCATGACCCCGGAACCAACACGCCTACCCATATAGTCGAAACCCCGGTGTCTTTCGAGAAACCTCTTCCAGAAGCTTTGCTCGGGGAACTCGGGCGATTGTCATGTTTGGATCTCGCCACGGAGCCTTCTCCTCCACGTTCTGCTGACGGATCTTCAGCGACGGCTATTCTCCCTAGCGGATTCTCCGCAGCGGGACTTAGTAAGGCCCCGCTGATTGTCCTTTGACCCGAGCGTCACGAGAGCAACGATGATTGCTCGTCCCTCGGCTCTCACTCATCACATCTTCCTGTCTCATCCTGTCATCGGACTGCTGTCTCAGCCCGAGCTATCCTACACTCTAGCCGTCGTATTACGGGGGACCATAGTTAATAGAACCAAATATTTTTAGTAGAAATGGTCAAATATATAGGTTTTTATGTACACCACAGGTCCTAATAACTATGGTCCCCCGTAATAGTTTAGCAGTAAGAACACTCTGCTAACGCAGAGAGACGTGGGATCACGATCCATCGGCGGTATCGACTACGAATCTTATTGGCGTCTGACGGTAGTTGATTACCAACAGCAAAAGTCGATTCGAGTCGGGAAATAGAATTGTAGTATGCCGACCTCCGACAGCAACCCCGACACAGCGGCAGCTCGCAAGGAAGCACGACGTTCGTCGGGAACGAACGAAAGCAAAGAGGGCAGCACCGAACACTCCAACCCCGACGAATCGATAGCTACCATCTGGACTTGCCTTGCTCGAATTGTCAACCATGAGCTGAAGAGGCTGGAAAACCGAGAAATTGAGGGGCTCAGTGACCAGCACAACGGGATGCTACATCAACTGGCAAGTTTATCAGTCGCTAGTAGTCCTGCTGTGTCCCTGTCCGAGGCTAACAACTCAACTACTGCTGTCCAATGTGACCCTGTCCAATCTGCTCGTACGTACGCAGGAGTGCTGTCCGCACCGAAACATGTCACTTTAACGCCCAACGACGTACGCTGTCTGCTCCGTTTGAATGGCAGTGCTGACGTAGACGTTGCGGAAGTACTGTCCCAGCTTCGCCTAGGGGTCGGTTTTCGAGCCAAACCGGTCGCACCAGATGACGACACGTTTGCCGGTAATCATCCTTTCGAGCACTTGTCGCTTATCTGTGATGGGCCCTGTCTTACGCTGTATCAGCAACTTATGTCTGGTAGGATTGACTGGAGCGCGAGCGTCGTGAACGCCGAAGATGTGAACAGCCCCGGCTCGTTTTCCCCACCGTCCACTTGGGAAGAACTGAAACTCGCTATTCTAGATATCCTCATGCCCGCGAACAGTGTCGAAGAGTGTGCTATTAAATCAGCCACTTTTAAGTCGGACAAAGGCGCGACTGTATCCGCCTCTGCCCTTCATTTCCGCGCCCTCATGTCCCGATTTGAATCGGCAGTCGAACGTCATGCCAAAGGTCGCACACCTTGATCTGCGATCACTGTTACTTTGTAACAGTGCAGCCTGACCCCCGCTCTGCAACGTTTTGCAGAGTGGTGAAAAACCTGTCACCTCTTTCAAAGAGGCTGTCGAGCGCGCCCGTCGCCACGAGGCTGCACGCCTAACTGGTGCAGCTACTGTCAGTGCTAGGTCATTCACACCCGTCCCGAACCGAACTGCTGTCCACCAGTTAATGTCTCCCCGGCACCAACGCCAGCAACGTCAGCATGACCGCCAGCAAGGAGGCCGCAATGGCCGCAAGCAGCAGTCAACCAACCTACGGAAGCCCCGTCCGCACTGCACCTACGATAGGTGCGAAAAACCGGTGGGCCACTGGGAGTCAACGTGCCTTCAGAAGGCACGCGACGCCAGTGGGCGTCACCCACGGTTGTCGGGATCTTCTAAGCGCGACCGTTCCCCTTCTCCTCGCGTGAGCCTTCGCCACCGTTGCTGTCGCAACGATCGCAACGACGACGACGACGACGACGGCGATGATGACCGCAGGAGTCGGGCGAGCAACGCAACGGGGGACGGCAACTGACGTGGCCCAGCTGCTGTAGCGCTTGCAGCAGTAGGGACACACCTTGCTACTAATACGGTAGGCAAGGTTCGCGCGAAGGGGAAAATCTCCGCTGTAGCAGTAGGTACCAAGTCTGTCGTACCGAGTGTCTTTGTCAATGATGGGAGTAACCAGCGTATTGATCGTGGTTTGTTGTCTGTCAAGAGTGTCCTTGTCTCAGGTCGAAGTGGTGGCATGTACAGCTCGCATCATCCGCGCAAGCGGGTGACGTTTGCTGACGACGCCCCTGTGTCTGCGAGCGTGTCGGAATGTAACCGTAGTGCACAGCGGTCACGTTGCTCTAGCCATGTCCTGACTGTCCCGGGTGATGTTGGCCAGAAAACAATAATAACAAGACAACCACTGCGTGGCATACCTCGATGCTAGCGCACAGACCCCATCCTTTTTCTTTGTCTTTTTCGTCGCGCAGAGTGCAGAGTTCTGGCTCTGTAGACGACTATCCAGTGCCCGCGATCACTGTTGATACTGCTACTGATATTTCCGTCGTCTCTAAGCATGGTTGATGTTCCACCTAACCTTGCGTCCTGTCATCATTCAACCTGTTCCACCGTTCGCCGTTGCCTTGCGAGCAGCGAATGGATCACCATTGGATATAGTAGTGTTTGTAATTTTTTTCACTTACCCTCAGTACGATCACGCACGATGTTGAAGCGTTGGTTGTAATGTCTCTTGATCCCGATTCAATACTCCTTGACAACAATATCATGTCTAATTTTGGAGCTGTCCTTGATTGGGAAAGCCAAACTATGTCATTTGCATCTGCTGGAAAAATCTATCCCAGCAGTTCATCGTACTAGCCAATCCGCCTCCCGCCCGCTAACCCCTCCACTGCCTCTTCCCGCGACCCAAATCTGTCCGTCGCTGCTGTCCACCATGATACAGTAGGAGTAGATGTATGCTTGCGCGAACGTGTCGATCTCAAACCTCGACACGAGGCTCTTGTCGTAGCTTCTACTGATTGTCCCCCTGTCCCGGATTCTGCTCTTGTCGTGAAACCTCGAATTATGTCCGAGCTTGAGTTCTTAGAATCTGGTAGTTCGTCGGTGTTCGAGAAAAACATTGTCGCTCGCACCCTTGCTACTTGGTATGCTGCTGATGGCTCAGTAGCAGTGCAACTTGCAAACCCGTCCTCTGATGGTGTTGGACATCCGATTGTTTTATGTCTTGGTCAGTTGCTCACTGTGTCAGTAGAGACACCTAATCAACTACACGTTAACGCTGTTGCGAAAATTCCTAAATCAGTCGACGAACTCGCTCAACCCCAATCAGAGCTTGAAGATCTCTTATCTAAAGCATTCAGACTGATGCAAAGCTTTTACCCGACCAAAAAGCCGCAGTCATTAATTTGTGCGCCCCATACCGTCCTGTCTTTGCCTTGTCTATGTCAGAGTTTGGCCGTTGCACCAGTGCCGAGGCAACGTTTCCATTCCCCCTGACACCCGTCCTGTGGACCGTGCTCCGTACCGTGCCAACCCTCGCGCTACAGCTGTCATTGATAAATAATGGACACATTTTGAATGGGACATAATTGAAGAGCGTCCTAGCCCGTGTGGTAGCCCGTACACTCTTGTCGCAAAGAAGAATGGTAGCCCTCGTTTCTGTGTTGATTATCGTCATACCCTCAACCAACCGTCATATCGTCCGCAAGAGCTGGCCCATTCCGAACCTGGATTCCTGTCTGGATGCAGTAGGAGGCGTCAAGTTCATCTCTACTGCCGATGCCCTCAGCGCGTTCTGGCAACTGCCCGTTGCAGAAGAGCACATCGACCGGACATCATTCGTCACTCCTACTGGCAAGTTCTGTTTCAAAACGTATGCCTTTAGGAGTCTGTAATGCCCCGTGGTTGTTTGAACACATGGTGTCTGTCACTGTATTCTTACGTATATGGATGATATTGTTTGTCTTAATTCTACGTTCGAAGCTCACCTGAAACCCCTTGAGCAAATGTTCTCAGCGTTACAGGCAGCAGGCCTAACTTTGAAACCGAGGAAACTTCAGTTCGGCCAGAACGAAATTGAGCACCTTGGCCACGTTATGTCGGAAAAAGGCATCTCAATCAGTGCCGACCGTATCAAAGCCATCCTCGCCCTGCCTGAGCCTGAGTGTATGAAATATAATCGCGGATTTGTAGGTACACTCAATCATGTCCGCCGTTTCATAGACGGTTACGCTAAAATCACAGCGCCGCTGGTTGGACTCACTCGTAAGGATTTTGCCAAAAATACCGCTTTCTAGAAGGCGTTTGGGGCCGCGCAACGTGAAGCCTTTGTTCGCGCGAAACGCGCCCTAACCTCCGCGCCGGTTCTTAGATATCCGGACTTTATTCGAGAGTTGGTTGTCCATACCGATGCTTCAGAAGCCGGAGTAGGAGCATTTCTCGCTCAACCCCACTCGACAGTAACTCCGATTCTGATCTTGGCATCATCGCGTATTACAGTCACCACTTTTCAAAAAGCCAACGTCATTACAGTGCGACCATGAAAGAGTGTTGAGCTGTGGTCTGGGCTGTCACCCATTGGCGTCCTTTCCTATGGGGTATGCATTTCATTTGCTGCACTGACCACCAAGCACTTACGTACCTCTACTAAATGCAGGATACCTCTAACATGCTGACCCGATGGGCCATCGCACTTCAGAATTACGATTTCACTGTCAAGCATGTCGCAGGCAAATCAAATGTTGTGCCGGATATGCTGTCTCGTGCTTTTAGCGAAGCCAACGGGGAGCCCATCCCATCCGAGCCCAGTTTGGCCGCGATTTTTCGTGACGTCTCGATAAACGGACGTTACTATCCACCTGGACCCCGCGAATACGACTTTTCAGCTTCTAATTTGCACGATGTAGCACCTAACCTGTCGAAAGCGATCGTGAATTGTTCATGAGCGCGGTGTCTGTCTTCCCTACTATAGATCCCGCGAAACTTGTTGATCTACAGAAGAAAGTGGAATTTTGTCAATCCTTAGAGTATCTCCATGCACCTGTATCGGCCCCACCCCCTCCTACAGAATCTAAGCACACGATGAGCTATTTCTTTCTCAGCGAAGGATTGCTATTTCGGCCTTATCTTCCTGGTCACCTAAGGAAGCGTAGCACTTTCCGCGATCTACTGGTAGTGCCTACACATCTCTCCGAAAAATTGTCATAAACTCGTGTCATGACCTACCAGCGTGCGGAGGTCACATAGCGTTCAAATCAACGTTCGATACTATTCGAGCTAGATTCTGGTGGCCGACAATGCCCACGGATGTCCGTACTTACATTGAAACTTGTCTGTCTTGCCAACACCGTAAGCCATCCCACCGTCCGCCAAAGTTGCCTGTGGGACACCGCCCTGTCATGCGAGCATTCCAATGCCTTGCAGTTGGTCTTGTCGAGTATAAGAGCTTGTTACAACAAGGAAATCGTTTCATCCTTTCGGTCATCGACCATCTAACTCGATTTAATTTGTCATTTTGATACCCATCAAAGATGAAGCGGCTCGCACGATTGTTCGTCATTTATTTGATCGAACACGTGTTCTCGGTGTTTGGTTCTCCAGAAACTCTGCATTCCGATCAGGGGGCGGAATTTGAGAATCAACTTGTCAAGGAATTGCAGCCAGTTTTTGGATATAAGAAAACGCGTACAGCAGCCTTCCGCCCTCAGGGCAGCTCTGTTTTATAGCGTGTTCACAGCACTGACTGCCCATAATATGTAGCAACTTGTCGTTCGATAACTGGGCAGAGCTGCTACCCTTCGTCCAACTATCGCACAACACCGCTTACTCAACCACGCTCCGGGAAACACCTCATTTCCCCATGTTTGGACGCGCAGCTGTACTGCCTCTCGATCTCATTCTAGGAGTACCGTCCACCTCCGCACCGCAAACACAGCTCAATTATTCGAAACAAACTGTCGAAAACTTGCAATTTGCATACGAGCTAGCCCGCCGTAATCTCAAAGAGCGAGCGGATACGCAAGCGGCTGGTAATGGGACTCTGTCATTTCCCAGTTCTAAAACAACTGGTGATCAAGTATTGATCCACCGCCCATACAACGAAGTTGATGGCCCCAACCCTAAATTGATCAGCCCTTGGCGTGGACCGCATACCGTACAAGCGCAAATGTCCCTCGTCATCTACTGTGTCACTAAAGATGGCAACCCAACCGAGATTACGGGATAAAAAAGTATTTTTTCCCTTTGTCTTCCCCTATTCCCGACCTTGATGCGCTCGACGATTTGTTTTTGAGAACCGCTCTCCCCGTACCCGATGTGGAATGCTCCTTTTCAAAAGTTATGATCGGTGCGTTCACGGTGGAGAGTATTCATGGACACAAAAGGGGAGTAGGAGCAGTATCTCTGACTAACTTTCAGTACCATCTCAAGCTTGAAGGTTATCCTACCCAGATGGGTATATGGTGTCATGTCAACGCTCTTCCTCAACGCAGACAGGTGTTTGCTTCCTACCGTGTTGCAGTATTGTCGACGGACTCCTCAGCATTTAAACCCCTTCCGCGGAAATCTCGTCCTTTCCCCGCGGATGCACCGTAGCACCTTTACTGGGCTTAATTTTTTGTCTTGTTTTAGCGTTTTCTTTTATGTCTCATCAGTTTGAGCAACCACTGATGACTGCCCTGTGCTACTGGTTCCATCATTCGTCTCATCCTCCTCCTCTTGCAGGATGAGGAGGATTTGATGTTTCGGTGTATTCACCGCATGGCTTGTCATTTGTCCAGTGCGAGTACCGCTCACTTCTGTACTGTCCTCACCCTCCGTGGTGAGTTATATATGGTGCACACAGTGTACTGTAATTAATATAGTTGACTTTTAGTTTTTGGCATTCAACCCCAGTGGGAGATCATGTCGTCATCCGATCCCAAGAATGAGCTGTTTTCAAGTGCCAGGATATCTAGCACTGTAGACATACTAATCATGTAATCCCCTATTATTATTCACCTCGTTAGCAAGGGGGGGTGATCCATAGGTCTATTGGAGCCAAAGGAGTTTGTAGTTTAGTGTGCGTGCCAACCTGTCAGCGTTTTACGGCGTACTGTCATCGCGAGTATCCTCGCGTTGTTTTTTTCAAGTTGCCGTCCGCAGTGCCCTTTGCCTTTGCTTTGTTGTCGGCTTGTTTTTTAATATGCCTCTTTACTTGTTCAAGACGTTGTACATAACTTCGAAATGTCTATCACACATGCATTGTAAGTATCGTTCCAATTGAGGTTAGCACCCAGTGGCACGATGTCCTTCACTAGTCGTATTTGAATCCCGACTCCCATCGCTTCATGGGGGGGTCGTTCTCGGATTTTGTTTTTCAGACGTAGGGCACTTGTCTTTTAGTACTATTACGGGGGGCCATAGGTAACAGGACCAAATATTGTTAGTAAAAATGGTTAAACATATAGGTTTTTATGTATACCATAGGTCCTACGGGGGACCATAGTTAACAGGACCTATGGTTTACATAAAAACCTATATGTTTAACCATTTTTACTAACAACATTTGGTGCAATTAACTATGGTCCCCCGTATTACTGTAAAAAGTAGTCGGCACCATTGCATACCAGTGGGGGGATTTGATATTAAAATACCCAGCGTTCGCGCACACCATTTGTCATTGAGAAAATATGCCCCTTTTCTGTTACACTCTGTCTCAATACAGATATGAACGGATCATGGCATACATCATGTGTCGGTTTGTTGCACGCTTGCCTTGTCATCCACTGCACACTCTCAAAGTCTCGCATGACCGAAGCAGACTGCTTTCCCATGTCTGTCTGCGACACTCATGTCAGTCAACTTGTCGCTTGTAAATCCAACACATTGTTTTGTCTTCAATATTTTATGTGATAGGACGCAACCCTCAAGTAAGTTAATACTGTGCAAAGCAGTTTATTTTGTTGTACTTTTGCCACCGCCCAAGTGATTTAAAACTACATACACTTGAATTCTAATTCGGTCTCGAACGCCCATCAGGTGCCAAGCGCAGATTAAATCACCAAAATGTCCTTGTCACAGCAGTACTAAATACTCGATATTGTCTCCGTCCGGTGTGTCGTCAGATCGCTTTTCAGCACACACGACCCTGTTGCGCCTGTCGAGCCTACAGCCATGTTGTCCTCACGACGAGTGAATACTCGGCCGTGTAACGTGCGTCTTATTAGCACACTGTGTGAATAATCCCGGGATACTCTACTGTCATTGCTCCCGCACGTATTTGTCCAGGATCATTTAATTTAATGTCACTTGTCGTAATCCACCAGCTGGCCAACCGATCATGTCGTCTGTGAAATGGGTTACTTTTCTGTCATTCGCTTATTATGTTCCTGTCCGATCCTATGTCCGGATATTCATCCGCCTGTCTACGGTACTGCAGCAGGATGTCTGTCCTGCTGTTATGTCTATCCTTTACTATGACATGTCTGGCAATTACATCCGAATTGTATTTTGCCTTGTCAAAATGAGTGTGTATAACTCCAAGCGTTAAGCGAATCGCATTTTGGAAGAATACAATGTCGACTAGTAGACGTGTTGTCACCCTCTGTCTCTGGTTCCATTGCTTTCGAATTTTGGTGGAGTTCGAGCTCTATCACCACTAAAACTGGGGGGTGATGTGGATACTATGCCCCCGGAACCATCACGCCTATCCATATAGTCGAAACCCCAGTGTCTTTCGAGAAAGCTCTTCCAGAAGCTTTGCTCGGGGAACTCGGGAGATTTTCATGTCTGGATCTCGCCACGGAGCCTTCTCTTCCACGTTCTGCTGACGGATCTTCAGCGGCGGCTATTCTCCCTAGTGGATTCTCCGCAGTGGGACTTAGCAAGGCCCCGCTGATTGTCCTTTGGCCCGAGCGTCACGAGAGCAGCTATGATTGCTCGCCCCTCGGCTCTCACTCATCAAATCTCCCTGTTTCATCCTGTCGTCGGACTGCTGTCTCAGCCCGAGCTGTCCTAAATTCTAGCCGCCCTAGTTTAACAGTAAGAACACTCTGTTAACGCAGAGAGACGTGGGATCACGACCCACCGGCGGTATCGTGTACGAATCTTATTAGGACGAGTAGAATTATTTGCGTAGGTTTCGTAAAACAAAAACATCACTCACGGGACCTGCGCATTATGGCAAACCCGAAAAAAAATGCGACTACGACGAGTAGAAGTTACGTATGTTTCGTCGAAAAGTACACGACGCTGGGGACTTGCGTGTTTTGGCAAAATTTAAATCTGAAAAAAAATCGATTGCGACGAGCAGAATTTACGTATGTTTCGTCAAGAACTTCGCCACTCACGGGACCTGTGTCCAAACCTGCACTCTCCTTGCGAAGTGAAAATCAGAGAGAGTAGAATTTTGGCGAAATCGTCGTTTTAGATGGGCCATCGGTGCAAAGTAGGCTCTCTAAAACGCCACGCTCGTGAGGCTCCACTAAATTGGTGGGGAAGGTTGGAGTGCTTCGTTCGGGGCTTCGCAGAGACGCAGTACGCTCGAGGTCAAGGTAAGTTTCAAGCTCATCAGGGCTTAGTGAGGACCGATGAACAGCATGCTCCGCCCGAGGCAAATCTGGCAAAGATTCAGCATCGACAAAGTATACGTGATGCAACTCATCATTCGTGAACGGAGCGATTAGGTCCGTGGATGGGAGGGGGTGGGGTATCTGCAACCTGTTCGTAACCCGTGCAAACTGACTGTGTGGTGAAGGGCGAGATGCTGGGCGTCCTTTTTGTTTTTCATACAAGGCCTCATCGCAAGGATACGTTATATGAAAATCGTACGGGCTGCAAGCGACGGTCGACTCTGTGGGTGTGTACGGCTGAATATGTTTGGTTTTCAACCCTGATAGTAGGAGCGAGTAAGCGTTCAGCGCAGCGATAGTCTCTGTTGGTGTTGACATGAGCGTCTTCGCGTCAGCAACAGAGATGTGCCTTTCAGTGACTTCTGGTTCGTCATTGAGGTCCAAACTATCAATAGTTTCATGAAAAAGGATAACCTGTGGGGAAATCACTATGGAAGGCTCGTCAGACGGGTCGATCATTGGAAACACACGGTCGCGAAGACGAACGTTGCTTTAACGGGCGCGCGCGCTACGGCGGGTGTCTCTACAGGCGGGCGCAGTGCGCGCGCGTTGTGTTACGTTGCGGTGCTACCCAAGGAGAACGCGAACGTTGATAGACAGGAAGACAAAAAAAGACAAAAAAGGGAGAAATACGAAGTACTCTAAAATACGGAGGAAGGCTCAGACCTAAAGGGAGGAGAAGGCTCGAAGATCAGGTCGAGGTGATGGCCACGAGCAGAGATGTAGTCCTGCCGACGACGCCAATTGTGACGTGGGAGAGACAGTAAGGGTGCCAGGGATGATGATCCACAGTAGAAGTGTCACACAGGTTTCTGTGCTTGGCCAAAGTCAGACGCATTTCGTATGACGTTGTTTTATTATTTGTGTGCGGCTTGCTCGAAGGGGCAAGAGACGAGTGAGCAAGGCGGGGGGGGGGGAGCACCTGATTTTTGAAGACAGAAGTATCATCTGTATTCTACCGGCTATAACCTACTGGCAAGGGAACAACGTCTCCCTCAACTTCAATAGTACAACACCCCGTAAAACCCGACGTATGGACATGCCACGTGCGTACATCTCTGTCTCCTCGGCTACTTGAATACTAGTCTGCGTATTCTTTGTGCAAATACAAATATCTTATTCTAGACGGTAAACAGGATACGGAGGAATACTAACCTGCGCACCGGTATACAAATACGAGATATATTATTCCAGACGGTAAAGGAAGTAAGATCTAACCACTAGAATAATATCTAACGGTCCCTACTGGTCGTTGGTCTATGTACTATAAACCAGGGTACTCTATCACACGATACCAGGTACCTATATATTTGGTCAATCTAATCTGAAAAAATTGTGCAACGATCTGTTGTTCTCTTGATAGGTGTCAAGTTCGGCGATATGCTCGTTCTTTGGGCACACGTGTTAGTCTATGTTATATTTACTGTACTACACACAACGTTTTAACTGCAACTCTACCAGGTATTTTCTGATAGTATATTTCACTGCACGCAATCAAACGTCCGACTTCCTGAATAAACACCATTTAAGGCATGCCTATGGAGGGTGCCTCCGTTGGTGGTGCCGGCCTTGTCTTCGGTTTGGACGGGGTTGGTCGAGGCCTTGGCGTGCACGTTTTCTTTCGTGATACTGTATGTGGCTTGCAAGGAGGTGCCTCGACAAACCTCCCTCGCGTCTCGCAGGGAGAACACTTACAGGAAGTGTGAGAGTGCGGATCCTTCTCCGAAGAACCCTTTTCTCCCTGGCTTGTTTGGACTTCATGGCCCGAATGTCAAACGTTACGAAGGTCCATCAGTGATGGCGGATCTCATAGACCGGACGTTGGTTAACGTATCTTCATGGTTGGCATTTGTGATCGGAGATTAACGGTATCTACGTACGCTGTCCTCCACATACCATGGTATATGTTCAGATGTAATACCTCAACTTGTCTCAGGTGGCCCTCCCGCGGGGGGCGGGAAGACCACTAATTCCCTAGTAATAAATAATGATACCCTGGTACTTGGCCTACGTTCTCATCGGCCCTCGACAGCTGTACACATCATACCTGAGTGTAATTCCTAGGAATAAGAATGTGTCCTCGGAACGGGAGGGCGGTATTGGTACTGCACACGAGAAATCACGACGGACGATGACCTAGGGTAGGAGCTTGAACGACAGATGACACACAAGCAACAGGGTTCACGAGTCCACCAAGAAGATCAGCCCTTTCTGTGGAACCAAGCGGGTTTCTGTTCCTGGCTTCTTGGTGCTTTTTGTGCGTGTGCCTGATTCTGGAGCGATCGAGGTGGATATCACAGTCGGGCTGTAGCTGGTGAGCCATCATTTGGGCCAAATCTCCCGCACTCTACACCTTAGAATGCTCGTATTGTATCTTCGACGCCTGAACATAAAAATGCACCAGTCCTGCCCGGCACTGTGCGGGGTACGTCTATTTCCCCCCTCACCCGCCCCCCACCCATCACTAACCCCTACCATCATCTCTGGGGTCATTGTCTGCCGCGCTGGATCACCTCAGAAAATCACCGCCCCCCGGACTATTATCCGGGTCACTTCAACGGCGAATTCTGTCCGTCTGCTCGAAGCAACAGACTGCACGGCCATAATCGAAACTGACGGGGGCTTCGCAGCGTCCAGGCCTCATTGGCTACATCGCCGCCCCTGCCCGCTGTGTCACCCTCTCTCTGGTCGCCCATGCGTCCGGCATCATCACATCCGTTGTGGGCTGTAGCTTACCCCTCGAAGAGAAATCCACTGTTGAAGCTAGACATCACCACCACCACCACCACCACCACCGCCACGACACGTACCGCCACAGCCACAACCACAACTAGCGCCAACACCGCCTCCACCGTCAACTCCACCCAAACCACTACCACCACCACCACCACTACCATACCACCACGACCACGACGACCACGACGAACACCACCACCACCACTACCACCACCACCGTCAACAGCACCACCATCACCATCACCACCTCCGCTACCACTACCACCACCAACATAACCACCACCGCCACCACCACCACCGCCAATACGCAATCACCACCACCATCACCACCACAACCATCACCACCACTAACCGTCATAAAAACTACCACCACCATCAAGACCCCCACCACCACCGCCACCACCATCACGACCCCCACCACCACTGCCATGGTCACACCCTCCACCACCCCCACCCTCACTACCTTCACCCCCATCTCCACTACCACCACTACCATCATCATCATCACCACCACCCCCCCCCCCACCATCACCACCACCACCACCGCCACCACCACCGCCACCCCCACCCCCACCACTACTACAACCATATTACCTCTACCTCCACCACCATCACCATTACCACCGCCGCTACCATACCATCACCAAGACAGCCACAACCACCACCACCACCGCCGTCGCCGCCACGCCCCCCCCCCCCCCCCCACCACCACCACCACCACCGCTATCGTCATCACCATCATGTTCGAAATATTGAGGTTGAACCACTGAGCTACTACTCAGTTAGCGCTGTCTGCGTAGCTCAGCGGTATATCCTTTATAGTACGAACAAAAAAGACGTACGTTTGCTCTCGATACGGCCTCCCGCCGACAAAATTCTCTGGGATCAGGCCTCTAATCAGCGCTTGATTTTTCCTTCATATGACCCCCCTCCCTCGCCGTGTGATATTTTATGCGAGTGGTTCACTCCACTATCGACTCTCTCATCGAGCGTTCTTTTGCTCAAGTATTTCTCTCCACTCGACTTCCCTTTTCCTACCTAACCCTACCTAAGGTAGGAAAAGGGAAGTGAAGCAGAGATAAATACTTGAGCAAAAGAACACTCGGCGAGAAAGTCGAAAATGGAGTGAACCACCTGAGTAAAATAACGCACGACTAGGGAGGGGGATAACATGAAGGAAATACCAGGCGCTAGTTGGGGGCTTGATCAACCCCGGAGGATGTTGCCGGCGGGAGGCTGCATCGAGCCCAAAGATACTTCTTTCGTTCGTAAGATTTAGGTTAAACCGCTGACCTACTCAGTTAGCGCTGACTGAGTAGGTTGTCTATCCTTGATGTTTCGAACAGACCAGACTGCACCTCCAATCTTGGCTGCAGAGATACTCGACCCACCAGGCTGCTCAGTTCAAAAGTTCGGTTTCCCCGTCAGGATCGCAGTCCCACGAAGTGAATAGATTCGTCTCACCGAACGAGCAGCTGGTTCACACACAGACCCTCCGTTTCGCAAGGCGGCGGCAAGGTATACGTTACCCGCACGGAGCGTGAGTGGGTGGGGGAGTAAACACCACCTATCGCAAGAAGTTAAACGGTAAATGCTGTCGTCACTCTGTCCGCGCGCGTTTTGAATTTGCCGACATACACGTTTGCCCCCCCCCCAGATTTTTCTTATTGCGTCGCTCATTCACCGGGGTCTCAGATAACTCCCGACGCCGACTTTATTTACCTAAATTCGCTGACCCCGTACACCTGTGTACCTACTGCACATCAGTAAGATTATTATTGTTGTTGTTGTTGATGTTGTTGTTGTTGTCGTTGCTGTTGTAGTTGCCGTTGTTGTTGTTGCTCTCGTTTGTGTTGTTGTTGTTCTCACATTAACTCATCGCTACAACACAATGCAGTCCGTGGTCACAGGACCGATTCCAATTACTCTTGGAGTAGAAGAATACCACCGGATAAAATAAAAAATAAGCAAATAATTATACACATGATGAACACCACATCTATATCTCAGACAAAAATAAAAAGTGAGGTCCGCGCACGTACGCATCAGGTGCATGTGGTAACCTGTGCATGCCTCCATAGAAAACAAGAAGACTCATACTCAGAAGAATTAGGAAGTATAAAAAACAACTCGGCGTCGAAAAATCGAATCGAAATCGCAAATAACATGAAAAATAAAAAATAAAAAATAAAAAATCGAAAAGGGAAGAGAGGGAGAAAAAATCACTTCAAGCAAGAAAGCAAGAAAGGAAACACAAAAACACTCAGATTTACGCAAATTTAAAGGCTCGCAAGGTACGCGAGCGGTGTAGAACAGAGATAAGAACAAAAAACAAACATGCTTACTCCGCTAACAAGAACACGATCGAAGCAAAACATAGATTAATGGACGAAAAAAAAAGGGAAGACGACGAAGCAAAGCAAAAAGAATACCAAGGTAAGCAGTAAGGTACGCACGCTTGGAGGTAATGGATTTCTCTGAAGTGCAATGCCACCGCGCTCGGAGTGGTACCACGTTGTGGCTAAACGTGTTCTAACCGGTTAATCTTCTCATGTGGGCGGCCACAGTACCAGTTAGTATGCTTGTGTTCCTAGTGTATTCGTTTTGGGAGTACGGTAGCGCATAGACACCTTGACCGGGTTGCGCTAACACACTTCGTCGCAGTCACATTTCGGGTGAGATATTGGACTCTGCGTGTGAGGGGTCCACACAATATGGCACCACCCCCACAAGGCATTGCTCTGAAATGGCCAGGGCGCCGGAATCCCCCTCTTCGCGGGTACAACATGTTCCCGGCGAGTTGCGGTGCACTTAGAGCGCGGCGTTGACGTGGCTGCCGATATTCCCAACGTTTGCAAGCTTGCTGTTGTTTTTGTCAAACTAGAATGCCACATTGTTTGCCATCTATAGAATACCTCCATCACCGTCTGCAATGACCCTGCCTTGATGAAAACGACTAGTGTGGCGATAAGCAAACCTGTACGACTTTGTACGCCACACAGTATACCACCGCTGGGCCGGACCGCAAGGCGCCCTAGGCATTTTCTGGTTGCATGCTACCGCCCGTTACAGCGCAATGGGGGGGTATGGATAGCGTCAACTATACCGCGAGCACCGGGTAGCCATCAATTCGTTATTAATAGTAGTATTAGTGCATGCCCCTTATCGAACTTACCTGCTTGTTGGTGCACGTGGTGCCCTCGGTGTCCACTTCGTCTTCCGCCCCTTCGTCCAAGCGGCGTAAAACATTTCATCGTCGTGATAGTCGTCGTCATTGTTGGGGGTTGGCGTGGGAGTGCCAGGGGTCGGGGTTAGCGTTTAAGTGCGAGGTGATGGTGTTGATGTCGCGATGGTAGTGCAAGTCACCCTCGTCTCGTACGCCGTGCACGTACACACCTGTGGTAGATCGCAACAAAGAGGTGGTCACGAATATAAACGTACGGCGAGTTCGAGGTTATCCACTGGTGATTTTCAGGAACAGATGGCGAACATTCTGCAGCTGCTGAGGACCACGCCTTCTACCGCGGGAAAACAGTGCATGCCCCTTCTAAGTATAACTTCCAGCATGCTATCAATATCATGCCCCGACGGCATCGGCGTGTAAAACTATGGCTGGGGAAATCGCGATGACTGTGTCAAGGGGCGTTCCAGAGTACGCCATACATCGACCTCGACTACGGCCATGTCGTACCTTTGTCACCTGAACGACAGCGAGTCTGCGTCGCACGCAACATCTCTGGTGCCACGGAAGGTATATGTACTGCCAGGTCAGGAGGTACTTTGGCTCCAACTACACCACGTGAACAAGTCGTCCGACAGCCTAACTATAGCTTGTGGCCACACCGTACTGTCTGTACTGTGGTGGAAAGAGAAACTGAAGATGATAACGATGATACTGAAAAATTAAACATATTGTGTGTACGATATTAAGCTGTCACGTTTGTGTATGGAGTCTCTTCACACGCTCAGGAAGCGCGCGCCCTCGTCCAGCCTATCGAGCGTCGAGCTCGCCATAAGACTGTTTTCCGCCTGTTGTTGAGACCCTGTGTACTCGCAGGTTCTTGGTAGATACTCGTCTGCAGCGTACGAAAATGCCATGCTAATGAAATTGAATGTAAGGTACAGTACATGTTCGATACCGCAACAAGAAACACGATGACGTGGGGCAATGTTCTTGACAACAATAAAAGTTTCAGTCGGGTTTCTTTTATGCTGTGGTAGATACACGCTGTTCATTATATGAATTGCTTTCACCACCCGATACGCATTCTACCAAGTAAAGTAAGCTGTCTGGATTAAGAAATCAAGCCGTCAAATATCAACCAGCATTCAGCGGCTTCAATCAGCTATCATAAGAGGGGATGATCAGGAAGAGGGGAGCGCGAAGAGAACATTGAAGTACGGTAGCCAATACCACGGAAGAGGTCAGTTTGGTATATGCTGTGCATGCGGTCGTCATTTGACTGCAACTGGTTTGCGTCTTACGTACCTGGTGCAGCACAACGCAAAATAGACTACTACGCGTGAGGAGGCTAGTCATAGGCCAATGACAGACTTCTCCGATGACCACTCTGCGCAGTTGGCTCGGTCTTCTGAAGCGATTAAGCAGGTGTACGAGTCGTTCGTCCCATCGGCCCACCTTGGCGTCCCGTTCACAATCACTCCTTCGCTGTAATATTAACCGGTAAGGGTTGCGACCGTTTTGTAACTGGAATGACCTCGCCAGACAAGGCATATGCGCAGCAAAGCGACGCACGGCGATGGCGAGCAAGGGGTGTGTTGTTGTACAGTCAGAACATAAAACATCGCCTGCTGCCACCATTTAAGGCTTTGAACTATACTCAATGTGCGACGGGGGTGCACTGGTACGGTGGCAGTCCAAGGGTCCGAGGAGTTTCCGTACGTGAACACGGCATGTAGGCAAAGGGGATAATAATGCGAATATAACCCGGAGACTTTGGGGATATGAGCAGACGGTCACAACCCTTCTCCACCCCTTGAGCTTCGTTTAGTTCGTCCCGTTGCCGGCAGTGTTCCCTTACACCAGAAGGGTACCGACTGAGTCAACTAGGAGATGGCTCAGGCGTACGTTCCGCAGGCTGCGTGGAACAACGGCAATACAGGTGGCAGTCTTTGCAATGGACTGAAAGAGCTTGAAGGTGTGAATAAGTGGCAGACGACCTATGTCCGTGTTTGTTCTGAGAACGAAATAGTACATGATGTGTTTTAGAGTGCGAGCACATCTGAGCAGCCTCTCGAGGAACATACACTGTATCGGCCCAAGATCCCGGTGATACTACGCCATCATGCATGACACTCGCACCGCTCGACTCTGTGACATGGTGTCCAATTCGAGAATCGAACTCGAGGCGCTGAGAAGGCACCCGATCGGCGCGAAAGTCCTCAAGCCGGTCGAGGGCAGAACGGGGCGCGCGGGGCGGCCCGGGCAGGTCTATGACGTTTACTCGCCAACCTGGCGCGTCCTCTTTAGCCGACAACGGTTTGAAAGAGCTGACGACATCCTAAATAAGGAGGTTCGAGTTGTAGAGACGAGGGCGGCGCCGCGGGCGCGCCGTTTCGAGCATTATCTCTCCTTCTACCCCTCTCTCTTTCTATCTCTCTCTCTCTCTCTCTCTCTCTCTCTCTCTCTCTCTCTCTCTCTCTCTCTCTCTCTCTCTCTCTCTCTCTCTCTCTCTCTCTTTCTCTCTTTCTCTCTCCCTCTCTCTCTCGTAGCCGCAGGGGTGTTCACAAACACAAAGGGTTGACCAAACACTTCCTCGAGACGGACCGAAAGCACATTCAATTAGTTTCCGACTGCCGCCTCTGTCGAACAACACCCCGAGAGACCTTGGACGAACCATGGGTGGGTTGACCAATGGTGGTAGCAGCATAATGGAGAGTTGGGGCGGCAACCGGAAATGGCGCAGTAAAATGTGTAGCTCTGGGGGCATGCCATGGGTAACATGACAGGCCTGGCCCTGCGAGCGGGAGGCTGGTATAAAAACAAATTGAGGCAGATTGGAGAGAATGAGGGGCTTCGGAACACGGCCAGTTTGAACACAAAGACTGCAGGAGCTTGAAGAGAGTGAACGAGTGAATAGCAAACCAGTGAACTAATAGGACTGTGGGAGCGAGTGAAAACGCCATAGAAACATGGGAGTTTGCAGTAGGTATGGGAGATGCTTGGATATCTATGCAGCGTGCTACGCGCCTCTTGCGCCTATCATTACGATAGATTGTGGACAGTAGTCAGGAGGACGGGGAAGTGCCCCATCGATCCAGGAAGTAAAAAATCTTTCGCTGATTGCAGGATCATCCACTTGAGTGAACAAGGTGTGATTTATACACTTTTGTTTGGTGCCAGATTTAATTTGAGCTCTCCAGCCAGTATTTTGACTGTGTGCAGTTGTCACCGATCCCACAGCCCGCGGTGATCCCGCCGGCCGTGCCGTGCCTTAGCGTGGAGAAACCACTATAGCAACTGTCTCTGATGACGTCATAATCTTGACAGTTGGCATACGCTCTTTTGCCGGAACTGAGCATCTCTCCCAGCAAGCCCCAACCAGCCAGCACTCCCAAGCACCCAGAAACAAGCCGCTAGCGTGTCGGTTATACTCACTGGTGTGATGAGCTGAGGCGTATTGGTTTCACGGGTGGGCTCTCTTGGTAGCAGGACGCAAAGGGGTACATGAAGAAATGGCGTAGAATATACTGTACAAGGTACTTCCTCCGACACATGAGCAAATTCGAATTTGCTTACACCGGCCCTGAGCCATCTTCGTCGTTTTTTTTTGTTGAAACCTGTTTTGTTTCGCGTCAGCCCGTAATGGCTGCACGCATAACGGTTTGTAACTCGAGGCTGTTAGTGCGACAGTACTGCCAACGGGTGCATTACATACACATATTGTTTTTTTGAGTGAAATGAAAGAAAAACGCTGGAAACACAGGAAAACGATTATCGCCATCCGCCATCCGGCACCACAACACATAACTCGTTCGTACAGCAGCAAGCAGCACTTTGAAAGAAAAAACTGTCACGTACGAGACGCTCGGTATCCGTACTGTATACTTCGTGTGCAGATAGCCACAAACAATTAGTTGGGCAACAGTCGATCGGGCTAACCGACAGTGCGAAGCGCCGGCGATCATGTTGGTGCACCAAACTCAGCAGCAACAAGCAGCAGCCGATAGCCTACAGGTACGTATCGTACGAAACCTACGCTTGCACGAGACCTCCGCCGACACGCTAAACAAATTTCAATTACGAGACGGTACTCGTACAACTTTCGAAGCAGATGGATCCGTCGCTCAACTTCAAGATGCGGATACACATCCCCGAGAGGGGGTGACGTGCATGATAACCACTTTCACGGGGGTTTGCAGCAAATATATATCGCAGACATAGATAGCAAGATCAGCAGCAGAACAGCACACACAGTGGTAGCACGTGCATTCAGCACAACACAGTAGCTTTACGAAGAAGCAGTGCAGCAGCAGCAGCTGCAGCAGCAGCAGTATGGCACATCACTCACGCCCGAGGCCGCTCTCGGCACAGCAGTCGAGGCAGGGAAGCACCGCGGGGCACGACGAGGGGAGGTAAAATGGCGTCCCCGATGCAATCACTTTGTACTGGGTTAATTTAGTCCCTACTAAAGTCAAGTGTTTGGCTCGAGTCTCACCGAGGGCGTACTCAAATCGTCTCTACAGCAGTAGGCACGACAAGGAAAGACATAATCATATCCTCGAGGGTCAGCAACGAAACATGTTGCAGGGTGAGCGTAACGCGCACATACATGCATACTGCATGCATGCATGCACTCGTTCATATTACTATTATTTCCATCATTTTTTCTCGGCAGTTACATAAGAATACAAAACGCCTTCACAACACAACCACAACTCCACGATGCATGTGACACTGTCTGCTAGTGCTGTGTGCTCAAAATGGTTTCTGTAGACACCGTTTGTACCTCCACCACCGTACCGCTCCTGCCACGGCGTAGGCTCATCCGATTCGGTCGACACCAAAGACCCCGCCCTCTCTGCCTTACGGAGTTTGGTCGTCCGGCGTGCACAGCAGCCGAAGAGGCCCGCCACACTCGTTTCGCGACCATATGTTATAGCCTACGAAACTCAACACTAACAGTTGTGGGCAAAGCTCGTGTTTTCAAACGTAAAATAGCCCGAATCATAATTTCGACACTCGTTTCTGGAACTCCCAACCCTCAACGAATAAACAGCGGCGGAACATGACACCCTCCACCCCAGCCCATATTCCCTACACTCTTTCCGCCATGAGCTGTCAAAAGCCGCGGGGGATGAGGTCTTTCCCGTTTTGGCCAAAGGAAAAAAGATCCAATCTGGGTGCTGACATCGAAAACAGAATATTTTCACCGTCACGAGTGAGCATAGATGTCGGTTGATGACACATTTGCCCCTTGGCGGGCAGCCGTCGAGGACATCCCAATGTTCAAAACTATCATGTCTCAGAAGAAGGCTTGACGGGCCAAAGCTAGGCCTGACGGGGCGAAGGTAGGCCGTCAACCAAACTCTTGGGCCACGAGACTGTGACCAGTCAAGGATGGCCCACTCAATTAGTCCAACTCACAGCTGACGTTTTTATTAAACGTTTCTGTAAGAAATGAGCACAGCACATCCGGCCTCAGCTATCCAGAACATCCCAATGGCGAGGCCTATTATATTTTAGAAGAGGGTTCGACGTGCCAAAGGTAAGCCTGACGGGGCAAAGGTAGGCCGAATAGTTCGGCCACGAGACTGTTATAAACCACGTATCGAACTCTCAACTGGTCTATCTAACAGCTGACGTACTCACACCCGGCCAAGCCGGCAGCCAGTGCTCGCCGCAAGCACGCCCGAGGCCGCCCCGACTCAGTCGGGGTCGGCGATCATATGAGACAGTTTCGTCTCGTGATGTGAACCTCATTTCGCGCTAGCACGAACAACGAAAACAAATACGCCCGAAAAACGCTGAGGAGCGCTGAGAGCACAGGGCCAACGATATCGTACTTCTATCTATCTCTATACGGCGGAATTACGATGAAAAATGGCATGTATGTGACAATTCAAAACAATTCTGCAACATGGACGCTACAATACTGTTGTGCAAGTCCAGTAATAGCAGCGGTGGCAAAGTGCATCGCGATAGAAATCAAGGTTCCACAACTAGGACAGACGACGGATTCCCACTCACAATTATAGGTTTTTGATATTTCGAGGAAATATATTTCGCTGGTCTGTATGATCTAGCTCATGTTGCCGGGGGGGAGCCACCGTGCAGCCTGCACGATCTACGACGAACACTATTTCTGGGTGGGATATGTACTTCGAGAGTAGAAACATCCTGCACGACATGTGGTAACGGCGGGTTAGGATGTACAGCAGGAGTTTTGCTTTCGGCCGTCGTCTGTCGGATGTGTGCAAGATGTACTGAGTTTCCATCGCTCCTGTGTCGAGAATAGCTTGCAGCAATCTCAACCTGTAGGAAATAATTTTAAAAGTATTGTAGCCTCACCGCAGACCACAGCCGAAGCATCGCAGTTTTAATTGCGCGTTGAATTGCTCGGTTATATACTCAATCCTCTCGACAATCATCCACTGCTCACTACTGCCATGTACTCCTGTAGGAATAGACCACACCACACCGACAACTTTGTAGAAGAGCCGCTCGCAAAACTAAACCAACGGGGCCCAAGGCTGCGCCTATAAAACGTCGCCGGGAATTCGTACCCTCAGCTTAGAGATGAGGGTGCTGTAGTCGCACGCTCTTCCATGTAGAGCTCAACAACTGCTGCTATTATTGTGAAGAGGGGCGCAGGGATATAAGCTCGTAAGAGACAAAGGGATGTCGGTGCTGGGTAGAGCATGCTGCTTGTGGTTCACGAACTTCTTGTTAATGCTCCTCAAGTGAGTTGAGAGGAAGGGGGATAACTCAAGTGAGTAAGGAGGGCATCGTCGGGGACACAACTCAGCCCAGACGTAGGCCCAAACTAACCTGTGTGCAGATACCGTCTTCTATCGGGACGTTGCCTTACAGAAGATTCCCAACTATAGCAGAATGTTCTCTACCGGGACGTTGTCATACAGAAGGTTCCCAGACTTATAACAGAACGTTCTCTACCCGGACGTTGTCATACAGAACGTTCCCAGACTTGAAACAGAATGTTCTGCCTGCAAAGGGGGTGTCTGAGCTGCCTCCACTAAATATCCCCAAAGAGCTACGTACAACCATATAAGATTCGCCAGCATATATCTTCCTAAGACCCTTCATACAATCATATAATATTCCTCTACAGGTATATCTGGTATCCTCAAAGGGCTATGTGCAACCATACAAGGATCTGCGGACGGGAATATGCGTTCCTATACAATGGATGTGCTACTCCATTATACTATGGTGAACTATTGCCTGTTGGTATGTTATGTTTCAGTATATATGGTCTATAAGAATCGAAAACGTCGTACGAATATCATCTGTAACGACCATATACTAAGTATACCGATCATTGGAACGTGTTTGGAAATATAAGGAATCCGGACAAACGGACGGACGGACAGACAGGCAGACACGCAGACAGACAGACAGACAGACAGACAGACAGACAGACAGACAGACAGACAGACAGACAGACAGACAGACAGACAGACAGACAGACAGACAGACAGACAGACAGACAGACAGACAGACAGACGGACAGACAGACAGACAGACAGACAGACAGACAGACAGACAGACAGACAGACAGACAGACTGACAGACAGGCAAACAGACAGACAGACGGACAGACAGACAGACAGACAGGCAGACAGACACATATGCAGTTACCAGAACAGAGACTCAGTTTTAGAAGCTGAAAATATTAATGCAAATGAAAAATGGATTTGACTTTCCATAAGACTACTTGTACAGTGCTCTTGTTTGTTTGACCCGAAGGGGCCCCCTTTAGACCGGCACCGACACCGCCAACGGACACGGAGTGGCAGTGGCTGCAGCATGTACCAGGCATGGTGCGTGATGACTGAACGTTCAAACGCCTCAAATCTGTACGTATATATATATATATATATATATATATACGAAGTAGAGGCTCTAGCGTTCGCGTGTGGAAGCGGCGAGAGTATAGGGTTTCCCCTATATTTTTACTCCAAGAGCTGAAAAAAACTGATCTGCTGGGTTTTGAACACTCAACCGCTCGGATACAAACCCCCGTCGTTCCAGGTTCTTCGCAACCCCCCCCCTCCATAAAGCAAGGCAGACATGAGTGCGCGAAACGCCCATACTGAGCTGGTTTTGAAAGCACCAAACTCCCTAGAGCACAACACACAAGACACGATTATCCCTGCCCGCTTGGTACATTAGCGACATAAGTAGTAGAATCATACGCTGCTGCTTCTGAGCAGTGGCGAGCCCGGCAGCTTCTGCAATGATCGGTGGTGTGGAGTGACTTCTAAAACGCAGCGTGTTTTATTTGTCTTCAACAGCACACCGAAGTCGTTGAGCTCGAAGCAGCTTTGCCACACCCACCGAGCTGGCTAGGATAAGGACAAGACAAGCCCTATTACGGGGGGCCATAGTTAATAGGACCGAATATTGTTCGTAAGAATGGTGAAATCTATAGGTTTTTATGTGTAACATTGGTTCCATTAACTATGGTTCCCCGTAATAGGCGCTTGGTTCAGCGGTGTCATGAGTAGCAGAACACGGCGTTGGTGCTATTCAGCAGTCGTGGCCCCGGCAGCTGCCGTAGTCGTGAGCGGAGTGAGGTTGTGGTCTCTGAGACAAGCAAGCCTCAATTCCAGCGAACAATATAAAACTTGAGATCGAGTCGTATTTTCGAAAGGACCGAGCTAACACCACACAGAAGACAACACGACACAAAATTGTCACCTCTCGGGATCATTGCCTCGCGGCGCTCGCGGCCCATCATCGCAACTCGCAACCCTGCTCCTAACATCTCCTCCTGTTGGATGGAGCTTGCCACCCCGTGCTCACATCGCCCAGCTGATTGAGGGAATCAGGGTTAGGAGTGCCTTCTGATCCGACGCCTCATCGACCCGCCTGCGAATTGTCCTTTATTTCAACATGTATGTACCAATAATAGCATGAGGCTCATCGGAGAGCGTTTTTTTCCATAATTTCCAAAGTTTGGAAATAATTGGAGATATGTGTCAATACTTCGTGTACGGATGAAAACGTTCTTTTTCAGGATTTTATACTAAAGGTCTACAGTTAGTTCTCGTCGCAGGTTGATGGGGCTTCGGATAAGAACGCATCTCTAACCCCCCCCCCCCCCTTACCCCCCCCACACAACAAATCTGGATGGGTTGGCGTCGAGTGGCGACGACGCTGTAAAACAAGCCACCAGACACTAGACATGAAATGTACAGACGGCTCTTTCCGACATAAATGTCATATAGACCAGACCAGACATTTTTTTTTTTTTTGTTTTTTTTTTTTTTTTTTTTTTTTTCATCCCATTCATTATCTTCGCACATCTTCTTCTCTCTCTCCTTCCAACTCGTAACTCAGATCCGGGGGCACATAGCAGGCTCTTCTACCCCCTTCCCACTACGGTACGTGCCTTCATTTTTATCGCGAGAAGATTTCAGCCTTTTCTTCCCTCGTCGACTCGCATCGAATTGTGCCTACCCACGCTGCAAGGCGCT
Source organism: Nereocystis luetkeana (assembly GCA_031213475.1). NCBI lineage: Eukaryota > Phaeophyceae > Laminariales > Laminariaceae > Nereocystis > Nereocystis luetkeana. The sequence goes on along the minus strand of JARUPZ010000030.1, from coordinate 3,764,183 downwards.
CTCAACAATTGAATCCCTTTTTTTATTTTTGCAAATAAAGTCAAAGTCCGACCCTCCTGGGGCTCGAACCCAGGACTCAAACAAGTAGAATTCGAGGTTAACCACTTGAACCACCGGGGCGACCGGCATACACCATGCAAACAACAGAAAAAAAAACGAAACAAACACAGACCCGCCGGTAAAACAAACACAACATAATATACACGGTTCACAGATATTTTCCGGCACAAAAAACACAAAACCAGAAATCGACATGATATTACTCTACAAACATTTTTTTTTTCCCCATTACGAAACGCAAAAACTAAATTAGAAATGAAACAATTGAACTAACCAGTTTTTTTTTCCCATATGATTACACAGACCGGATTTAGACTCGAAATTACTCAACTAACTATTTTTTTTTTCAAATCAAAAACGCTAAAACCAGATTTAGACGTGAAATAATTGAACTAACCATTTTTTTTTACACCATAAAATAACACAAACCAGATTAGACATGAAATTGCTCAGCTAACATATTTAGACGTGAAATGAGCGAACTAACCAGTTTTTTTTTCTTCATAATAACATAACACAAACCAGATTAGACATGAAATTACTCAGCTAACTTATGTTTTTTCATCATACCGAAAAAGCAAAAAACAGATTTAGACATGAAACAATTGAACTAACCAGTTTTTTTTTCACCATAAAATAACCCAAACCGGATTCAGGCATGAAACTACTCAACTAACCATGTTGTTTCCCGATACCGAAACCCAAATCAGAAGTATATATATGAAACTACTCTCCTAACCGTTTGTTTGTTTGTTTGTTTTTTTTCCATACCAAACCACAAACCAGATCTAGAAATGAAACAACTTAACTAACCATCTTTTTTTCTCCCCATATCCGAACCCAAATCAGACATAGACATGAAAAAAAAAGTATATAGTTTCTCCCGTATCATAATACTGGTAGTAAAGACATAAAAAAAATGGACCAAAAACCTAGCATGAAGGTGGATCGCCTCACATGCACACACATAGATACAGCATGGTCACCCCAACATGTTCAATTCACATGAAGGTTGGGTCTCGTGGTAAGATACCCGTAAAACTTTACCGATGTCCATTGGGCGGTGGAAGTCTGGTCTGACATTATTCCTAAAATACTCGACATTTGGTGCACATACCAAGCGCTAAATGAAGGGGAGGGGTGGATGATGCATGCCATTAAGTCAAGACCTATTATACTCATGAAACAAACACCTTGCATTTGAACGACCACATGACCAAAGAGAAGGAGCACCAAGCGGTACGTAGATATCTTGATATCTTGAAGGATAGAAGCCGGTACAAAGTGTGGGGGAATTGTTGGCCAAGCTTTCGGCAGTGAAGGTCTACTCGGGAGCATTGGTGGGGTAGTTACCCATTTATGGCATGGTGAAACGTACATATATATGACGGAGAAGGAGACGTACGGGGCATCCCGATGTGTGAGTAAGATTTTGTGTTATTATACAAGCCGTCCTTGAACCTTGCATGGTAAAAATGACCTCCCTGGAGGAAAGTAACCAGTACAGCAGCGGGGCAAGAAGATAGAAGATACGATCGTGGGACGCCAGGATGGTTACCGTGCAGATCGCCTGACACAAACGTGGGGTACTTGTGTTAAGGGTGTTGAACTTGGCTCCAGGCTACGAGCCCGTGTTGGAGACACTATTTAGTTTGGTGCGCCGGCAAAATAACTGAAAGACACCAGACCCCCAACGAGTACTAGGATTGGGAAGTCCCAGCAACTTGAACGTTTCCCGCTACCAATATAAACACAAACAAGCTGGAGATTTTCTCGGAAGAGATTAGGAGAAAAACGGTGAGGCAGGGTGGGTGGAGCAAGAAAGACTGGCAGGGTAAAGTACTAATAGTACTAAGTGCTGATATTTGGAGTTCCTAGCGACATGACGAGGATTGAGTCCAAGAGGAAGTGCGAAGAAGTAGGACTGTACTGCTTTGCAATATGAAACGTAGAACGAGAGGGAGAACACTTTCGAGTCACGCTAATAAAGCCGAAAGCAAGCATGGAGTGGCAGAGGATAGAGACAGAAAAAGTGTCGGCATGGGTTAAAATACTGGGATGGAGAGTATGTATAGCTAATGGAATAGCGAAACTAAAACGTAGTTCTAGGGTGAACGAAGGTAAGGGGAGGCAGGAAGCAGCAAGTGGTCCAAAGGGAATAGGGGAGAAACATAGGGGCGTAGAACAAGAAGACAAAAACAGAAACGGAAATGGAAAGAATGCTCAAAGAAGAGATGACAGAAATACTCGTAGCGACAACGGAGAAGGAACAGGTAAGACTAGAGCGGATAGTGAAACGAAAAAGAGGCTGAGAATAGGATCATGGAACGTATGTGGGTTCGCCACGGATGAACGAAAAAGGGTCGAAATTGTGGAACAAGTAACTAAGCGCGACCTAGACATAGTGGGAATTCATTAGTCACGGGAGAAAGAGGGGGGGGAGATAGGATGCAAAGTTGGAGAGTACGCATGGATAGGGAAGAAGAGGAAGGGACAGAATAGCAAGAATAGGGGGTCGGGGGGCGTGGGGTTCCTAGTCAAAGAATACCTGTGTGACATAATAGAGGTGATCAAAGACACTAAATTCGACGAAATCATATGGATTAAGATACCAGGGAAGCGGGGAGCGAAATATTACTTCTTAGGAAACATCTATATGCCCCCAGAGTCGAAGAATACGATAAAATATATACAGAGGAAGTTCGGAGAAGTAGCAGTAGATGTACAGAAGTATAAATAAGAGGAAAGGAGAAGTAGTACTAGTGGGAGATTTTAATTCAAGAATTGGGAAGGCAAGCCAACTGAATGAGAGCATTGAACCGTATGGGGAAGTAACAAAAAATAAGAATGGGGAAGAGATGTTGAAGTTCCTCAAACACAACGAGATGAAGACGTTGAACGACAGAGTAAAAAAGGCCGAACCGGAATGGACTAGACAGTGCATACAAAAAGGAGAAAGGTCTATCCTTGACTTTGTAGTAAGTAGTAGAAAACGGAAGTGGGAAGGAAACAGAACTACATGTATGCGCAGCGGACGTAGGAACTACGGATCACTGTCTAATATGGACAGACAGTCGACAGACAAGAGTTATCAAACAAAGACGAGGTAGGAAATTACACAGTTGGAGAATAGATAAACTAGAAGTAGAAGAGAAACGGGAAGAGTTCCAAGAAGAGATGACCAAAAATGCAGAGCAATTTTCCGAGTTATTGGAAAGAATAGGTACTACAAGGAACGATACAGAGAGGGATGATGCAGGAGCTAGGATAATAGAAGGATGGGAGAAATTGGTCAAGACCATAGCAAGTAAAGTAATAGGGAAAAAGTCGATAGTATGAAACAGAGCAGTACAATGGTGGGATGAAGAAGTAAAAGAGGCTATAACAGTAAGGAGAAAGGCACACGCAAGGTATACATCGAGCAAAACTACAACAGGATGGGAGGAATATGATGTAGCTAGAAAGAAAGTAAAAGAGATGGTAGAGAAGAAGAAAGGGATATGGAAAGACGTAGCAAAATAAAACGAATGAAGACTTTGAGGGAGGGATGAAGCAGATGTGGGTAGGGATAAAAGGGATACTGGGCAAACAAGCAGGAGAGGCTGACACGGGAATAGCTACCTTAAGAGCACAGAACGGTAAACTGGTTAGTAGTAGTTCGAAGGGAAAAAGGGAAGTACTTGTCGAGCATTACCGTAAGCTAGGAGCACCCACAGCCAACGAAGCGTTCGACACAGAATTCGAGAAGGAAATCAACGCATGGGCAGAGACGAACGTAGATGCATCAGAAAGGGAAGACAGTGGTTCGGAAGGGTTACAGAGAGAGTTCACAAGGGAAGAGGTAAAAAAATGTGTAGCTAAACTTAATACTAGAAAAGCAGCAGGGGCAGACCAAATAGTGAATGAATTTATGAAGTACGGGGGAGAAGGAATGCTTACCATGCTGGTTATGTTGTATAACTGGATATGGAAAAACGAGCACGCACCCAGGAGGTGGAGAGAAGGAGTAGTAGTAAACTTATTCAAGAAAGGAGATAAGGCTGACCCGGGGAACTATAGAGGGATAACGCTACTAAGCACGGTAGGCAAAATATTTAGTAAGATGTTGAACGATAGAATGGGAACGATGATGGAGAAGGAAGACAAAATAAGCGAAGAGCAAGCAGAGTTTAGGCCAAACCGTAGCTGCGTAGACCATGTGTACACTCTAGGTAATATAATCCAAGGTAGGAAAGACGCGGGACTACCAACGTACTGTTTCTTTCTAGATGTACAGAAGGCCTACGACACAGTCTGGAGAAATTAATTGTGGAAAAAACTGAGGGAAACAGGAATCAGAGGAAAGATGTGGAGAATGATGAAAAAGATGACGGAATGTGCGACAAGTGCTGTGATGCTGGACGGGAAAATATCGAAGAATGTTGATATTTTAAAAGGAGTTGCACAGGGATGTACGCTGTCACCCAACCTATTCAAGATATATACTTCGTATATTAACGACCTGATAGTAGCAGTTGAAGCAGCAATGCAGGGAGTCACGGTAGGGAAAGATACAGTGTCGGGATTGATGTTTGCTGATGACTTCGTGGGGATATCAGAAACACCCGAAGGATTGCAGAAACAAATAGAGAACGCGCTAGAATACACTAGGAAATGGAGGGTGACGGCGAATGTCAAGAAATGCGCAATAGTTGTTTGTAACGAAGATAAGGTGAACCCGATAAATTTCAGTTGGAAGTGGGGAGAAGATGAATTGCCGATCGTAGACCAGTATACGTACCTTGGCGCAGAGATCTCAAAAGACTGCTCTTGGGATACACATATAGCAAAAATAATAGGAAAGGGTAAAGCACACATATATATGCAAGATGGATGCGATCCTAACAGACTCGCACCTTGACACCAGGATTAAAAGCTGTATCCTGATGAATGTGATAGTACCAAAGCTAGAATATGCAGGAGAAGTATGGGAAGGGAATGCGAAACTCGTAAAACAGTTGGAAACAGTACAGGTGACAGCAGCTAAAAAAATCCTAAGATGCTCAAGTACGACTAGTAATACAGTATTAAGAGCAGAACTGGGATATACATGAGAAAGTTGAAATGGCAAGATAAAGTAAGGAACATGCCAAAAAAGAGGTTGCCGGCCATAGTTGATAAAGTTATACTTCGTTTTTTTTTTTTTTTTTTTTCCATCCCATTCATTATCTTCGCACATCTTCTTCTCTCTCTCCTTCCAACTCGTAACTCAGATCCGGGGTCACATAGCAGGCTCTTCTCCCCCCTTCCCGCTACGGTACGTGCCTTCATTTTTATCGCGAGAAGATTTCAGCCTTTTCTTCCCTCGTCGACTCGCATCGAATTGTGCCTACCCACGCTGCAAGGCGCTCTCAACAATTGAATCCCTTTTTTTTATTTTTGCAAATAAAGTCAAAGTCCGACCCTCCTAGGGCTCGAACCCAGGACTCAAACAAGTAGAATTCGAGGTTAACCACTTGAACCACCGGGGCGACCGGCTGGGAGAAAGTAACAAAAGGGCGAGCTGGAAAAAGGTGGGATAGCGTAGTTGAGAAAGTATGGAAGGATACAGGGGGAAACCAAGAAGAGGTGATGTTCGCCGGGAAGTCTGGGAAGTACAAGGCAGAAGTAGAAGAAAGGATAGAAAGAAGGGAAAGGCTAGCGCTACGAAACAAGGTGGAATCGGAAAAACACCCAGAGATATACGGGAGATTGAGGGAAGGAATAGGAACGAAAACGTATCTGCACGGCCCAATGGACTTCGCGAAAACGCTGAAGCTGCGGTTTCGTGTAGGCGACCTGGACTTGCCAGAAAGAAGAAAGAGGTATACCAGTCGCCGGGAGGAGGAGGAAATAGATGCACAGATGTGCTCGTGTGGCAAAGCGATAGAGAGTAGAACTCACATAGTAGGAGAATGTGAAATATACAAGGAGGAACGGAATGTGTTAGAAGGGGAGATGAGGGAAATAGAAGAATGTGACACGGAGGAGTTTGACACACTAGATAGCAGCGAGAAAACGATCGCTATCCTAGGAGATAGATGGTGGCCACAGGCGGCCAAACAGGAAGGGGATAAGATTAGCAAAAAGTTTCTATGTAATATATGGAAACAACGTAATGAGCGCCCAATTGTTGGAGGTGTCTGTATTAGGAGTAGGAACGGTGCTCCGTCTCGAAAGGGATGCGTGGTCAATAATGGTCAAATGACTAAGGCAAGCAACAAGTTGGACGACTTGGGCACGGGGTAGTATCACACGCAGCCAACAAGGAGATATACTACCAGGTATTTAATACGGCAGAGATAATTATTTTATAAAATTAATTGTGAAATACGTCAGCTGCGAGTTCGACTGATTATATACAGCAGTTGATACTCAGCTTTGCAACCTGCGTAATACGTCTCGTACATACCCCATCTTTTACTATTAATGTTACCAGGTATAAATTACAAATTGTATGATAAGCCGTTGGCGCGTATTCTAGACGTATGTATTCCCTTGTCAAGGATATAGGCCAGTGACCCCCCTGGATGCTACCCGGGTCAACAGGACAAGTACAAGTTACATAATAATCATTCTGCGCACTGATACTATATAACCCGGACAAAGAAGAGTGATATCACTTTGCAACAACTTGAAATATTTTCATTTTACATCACCGTGATGTAAAATGAAAATATTTCAAATTGTTTCAAAGTCATACGATGTAAAATGAAAATATTTTAACTTGTTGCAAAGTCATTTTGCTCTTCCTTGTCCGGGTTATATAGTATCAGTGCGCAGAATGATTATGTAACTTGTACTTGTCCTGTTGGCCCGGGTAGCATCCAGGGGAGTCAGTGGCCTATATCCTTGACAAGGAAATACATCGCGAACGGCTTATCATACAATTTGTAAATTCAGTATAAAACGGGATGTATTCGAGGCGTAATACGCAGCTTGCAAATCTGAGCATCAACTTTTTAATCAGTCGAACTCACAGCTGACGTATTTCATACTTATGCTTTTGGGCAAATGCAAAAATCAAGTATAATACCCGATCCGTTTGTGCCAGAATCAGATACATACTAAAACCAAGTAAAAACGCCCGCCTCGAGCGGTGTTCTGTCCGCGACTCCGCATTCCCTTATCGGGTTATCTGCCACTTCTCCTGTCCCCCACCCCTCCCCCCCCATTCCCTTCGACACCATCCACGGCCGATGCGCGGCGCTGCCTACTCACCTCAGCTTCAGCCTCGTGCCACCTCACCATGAACCGTTCGGCTGCTTCTAGGATCCCCCGGTACCACTTCCCCGCCTTTTTGGCTGCATTAGACCACAACGCGGTCTCAACCCCAAACACCAAGGGGGTAACTTCCGTTGACCCTTCGGTGGCTCGGAACTCCCCAAGGTCTTCGACTATGCATCTATGCCAAGTCTTACACTGTCCGCCTGGTCTCGGGTTCACCCCACCAGCTATCGTCCCGAGAACAATACCAGACTGGGTAATCGCTCCTTGCTTTGCCGTGCCACGCCCCCCGCCAAGAAGAGCCGCCGTCTACCAATGGTCGTTTCGATGGTCTCGCAACGTGTCATCTTGAGGGCCTTCGCGTACGAGAGGGTGGCATGGTCAGTACGAAGTCGCCGCTGGAAGCCAATGACTCGCAACAGGACTTGGTGGTGAGCCGTTCGAAGCTTGGCAAAGTGTTCCGCTCGGAGGGTCCACGTCACACACCCGTATAGCAGGGTCTCAATCACCTCGGCCTTCAGCATTCGGACTATAAGGCTAAGGGGGGGGGTGTTCTTATCATACAACTCCGGGCCGAACCGTTTGAGGCATGCTCGCATGAGACGGATCCATCGGTCGATTTCGAGCGAGAGCGCAGCGTTTTCGTGGATAAGGCCGCCTAGGTATAATAACTGGGTCGTCTGCTTATACCTCTGGCCTGCCGCTTCGATGACGAGTGGTGGTGCGAGGGTTGTTTAATCTGGTGTTTGTAGGAGCATTATCTCTGTCTTCGTTTCCGACACCGTTAGGCCTGCTGCTTCCAAGACAGTCACAAGGGCTGTCATCATTTTCGCGACCCCTTTAGCCGACTCCGAGACAATTCCTGCATCATCGGCGTACAACATGCCCCATACAGCCCTTCGCATGCACGCCAACGGCTCCTGCTTCTCTGTTCGAACTACTCCAGCTTCACTGAGTTGGACCAAATCCCTTACGATGGCTTCGTCCTGGCTGAAGCGTACTACTACGACGCGTAACGCAGCGGCAAAGGTTATGTTGAACAGTAACGGTGATAGTACACAGCCTTGCCGCAGCCCCTGCGTGACATCAAACCATTCCGAGTGCTCGCCGTCATCAGTACGCACGCGAGCCCGCATGCCATCGTGAAAATTACGGATAATTCTCAGCATCTTGGTACGCCAAAGCGAACGGCTTATTAATATCATACAATTTGTAATTTATAATATTAATATTAATAGTAGAAAGTGGGGTATAGACGAGACGTACTACGCAGCTTGAAAAGCTGAGTATCAACTGTCACATTACTCTTCATTGTCCGGGTTATATAGACGAGACGATAACTTCTATTACGGGGGACCATAGTAAATAGGGCCAAATATTGTTGGCGAAAATAGCGATACATATATATATATATATAGGTGTTCGTCTGTAGCATAGATCCTATTTAATATGCCCCCCCGTAATGACGATAATACTTGGAGTCGTGGGGCAATTACCACGAAAGGTAACAAATTTGTGTCGGTTCGAGAAAAAAATAGATGCGCTCGCTGCCTTCACCGCGCGACGCGCGACTTTCGTGCGAGTTCGTACATGTACCCGTTAAACATTGTGGGACGTTTGAGGTTACGGGATCACGCACCATGCCCCGTCCAAGCCCCATCGAGTGCTACCCACTGTTTATTGGCATTGCTGATGCCCCTGTAGCGCGTTAGTGGACCACCATGTTTAGTGGATCACAGCGGGAGAAATGCGTAGTGGATCACCGGGCTAGTGGATCACATCGGGAAAAATGCGTAGTGGATCACCGGGCTAGTGTTGCAGCGCTACGGGCTTCAGGAGTCGCCCAGGTGGGCGACAGGGTATTCTGTGATGTACGTTGACTGACCTGACCAGTGACGCACGGAGGGTGCATCGTGTAAGGCAGCGATAAAGCCGTAGGATGGCTCGCTGTCATATCGATGTAGGTATACAATGGAGTGTCCCCGGCGGGGGAGGCCATTGTCTGGGTCATGGAAACCCCGTATCGGCTGTAATGGTCGATGCGGGTGCTCTCTGGCCCTACCTGGGGTTAGTCAATCCCACCAAAGAACGAAAGAAACCAGTCAAACCATATCCTGTTCACACACCGTGCATGAGTCTTGCCCACCACGTTCATGTCAGTTGCCCATAACGTGCATGTCAGTTAATCCCACGTCGCATTCGCTGAGCAATATCAACACTCAACTCTCGTGGCGTCTGGCCACCCCGTGGCCAGAGAGGATTTAGGAGCGAGGTACGGAGGAAATCCCCATGAGGACTCTCTCAACGAACGACAACAGCTGGCTATCGAGGTGAGACCGAGCCGATAGCGGTACACAGGAGGAGGCAGCTGTAACGTGGTGAACCCAGGGAGATGGGAACGTTTGCAAAACTGTGATATGAGGTGATCGTGCTCTTTGTATAATCCCAAGCTCTATTTTGCATACTATGTTCTAGCTTCCGCGCACATAATTAGTCCGTCAATTATAGGAAATAAGAACGGACAACCCGGGCGATGGGAATGTTTGCAAAACTGTGATATGAGGTGATCGTGTTCTTTCTATAATCCCACGTTCCATCTTGCATACTATGTTATGGGATACTCGTTATATGCATATATCCACATGTCTTCGGGGTTGCCTGCCTTGTAGGAGGGTGATTCGTGTGATATGCTGTTATGTATTCACGCTGCCGATGGTGCTCTGCCTGTTGTTTCGTAAGGCTTTGAAGATACTTGTCTGGTCAATGCATGCAGGCATACTCGTTGCTCGTGCTCCGTTTGCCTGTTGCTCGTGCTCGTATGTTCGCTCGTTTTTCATGATCGCACACACATGCATGTTCGTTAATAAATGTCTGCATGCGATTGACCACATAATGTCTTCAAAACCAAATGCAACCGACAGGTGTCGATACAAGCCAAAGGTGCCGTACGTACTAATACACGCATGCTCTCGTGGACCGGTTGCTCGGTTAGGTGATAACGGAAACTAACAAGGTCGAGCCTTACGCCGTTTGGGCGTACATAACCACCCTTTAGAACGATGAACCCCTGGACAACAACGTGCATTGTCGGCTGGCAAACATGGAACTTACTGGAAATCCACGTATATTGTGATGACTGTGGTGTAGTTTGTGACCACAGGAAAAATCTCTCTCTAGGATCAAATAAAGGGCACGGACAATGGTTGTGCTGGATGTCGACGGGTAGAAAGAATGGTGTAAGATGAAGAACACATACGCAATACGTGCAGAGTACGGGTCGAACACATACGGCCGCATTACCTTGTTCATCCCGACTGCTGTAAAGTATGTATATTAACTTTATTCAGCATACCGAGCTGGTATCACATCACACTGGATACGGCAGGCACGACGCACGCATTCCGTCCAAGAGCAGAGAGAGATAGCAGTGCGACACCAACGAATAAATAAAACCTATCAACCTAGTGGCACCGGGCATATTAGTACAGGTAGTTACAAACCACCCGGCACTAGATTATCGACTACCAGGATGTCGACACAGCAGTTTGTGTCACAGAATCGGGGATCACACACATAAATAGTTGCAATCCCGTGATCACAGCGCCCGAATACTGGGGGATGCGTGAACAGTTACTTGATAGTATCATGCACGAATATTTGAAAACCGTGAAAACAGGCGTTTGTTTTACATTCGTACTGAAAGGACCTCGGAGCGCTGGCCTCTATCCGGAGCGCTTTGCCTGTAGCAAGGGTGTCTGCTCTTCCAGAGCAAATACATGCATCCTAAGCAGTGGATACGAGATACACAATGCAAATCAAACTGAGGAGAGAAAACCTGGTAGTTTCCGATAGGAAAACAAAGCCCCTCCCCAGCGCGCATACTCACGCGCCGTCTTAGTCGCTGACGCAGTGAACGGAGAATCAAACGAGCTTGACTTTGTTCAAGTATTTGACATGGTTCCCAATGACGATTGGGCATCTTCACCGTTTGAGTACTGCACTGCTGTACATGCACATAAGGTTGACCCTAATTTTCAAGTGCTTCGTCCCCGCATGGGGAGGGCAGTTCTATGAAGGCGAGGCCACATATGCCCAATGCCCAAACTAAAGGTCCCCTTCATTTGCGAACGCGATCGTGAAGTGGTTGAGCGTACCACGCACCTGTTGTGTCATCCGTCTCCCAAGCATCGGGCGATCCGCCTGATCGGAGAAGAACGTTAGTAGGAATTCTAAATTGCATGACTAATGCTGGAAAACATGATGTAGGTATGGTGTAACCGAGCAGGATACCTTCCTATTTGACTCTCCAAGATTAGTGGCTCAGTGTTGGAGACACGAAGCGAAAGGTGGGATTGGGATGCCAATAGGCAGTAGGTAGTTTCCGTGCTGGGGGGGTGTTGGCCACCACCTTTCTACAACCACTTTCACGAAACCGTTATACAAGGGGTACGATCTTGAAGTGGTGGTGGATGAATGACGTTTGAGGACTCATGAATTAGTTTTAGCACGAAAGGGTCTCACCAGTGGACACTGTTCGGGCTGGGGGGGTTGCGTGAAGGTGGCGTGAATGTCAGTACCTTCAAACGTGGCGTGAACGTCAGTGCCTTCAAACGACTTACTTACTCGGAATCACGTCAGTACCTTCAAACGTGGCGTGAACGTCAGTGCCTTCAAACGACTTACTTACTCGGAGTCATGTCTGTACCTTCAAACGTGGGGTGAACGTCAGTGCCTTCAAACGACTTACATACTCGGAATCACGTCAATACCTTCAAACGTGGCGTGAATGTCAGTGCCCTCAAGAAGGGAAGGCATCCACGCGAATCGGGCGCACGAGCATTGGACCGGGGGGTAGCGAATCACTTCCGTCGAACAGCCCTGTCTGAGCTATCAAGCGTCTATGAAAGGACGCCGGATCAGGGGTCGGGTAGGTTTGTGTGTACCCCGTTACATAAGCGGCAAAGGATGCTAAAGCATCGTACCATTTTCAAGTTAGATGCACGGAGCCGCTGTCGCAGTCGTGACCGCCGTAGCAGCCACCACCGCCGTAGCAGGAGTGCCACGCAGGAGCGCAACCGCAGTAGCAGCAACCGAGCACGGCAACGGGAACCCGCAGGACGGGGGGGCAATCAGGTCCACCACCTCCGCCGCCGTGGAGGGAGCGTAAACAGCCGGCCCAGCAGGAGAAGGAGGAAGAGGTGGAACAGCATCAGGCGCAGCAACTGTGTCGTCAGCAGCAGCGGCAACTGCAGCCGCCGCAGAAGCCGAAACAGCAGCAGTGACCGTCAAAAGGAGAAGCGGAAGGCGTAGGAGCCGCGTCACGAGCATCGGGGATGTCCGTACGTGGATGAAGCTCGTTAATCGTCGAACGGATAAGGAAGGACGCGGCAGCCGGTTCGTCGGGGATATGGAGGAGGAGTTGCCCACGCTGTTACCGGGTAGTGGCCGGGATACCCGCTGTGCACCGACGATAGTTATGCGTCGGGCAGGGGGGGTGTTGCAGCGCTACGGGCTTCAGGAGTCGCCCAGGTGGGCGACAGGGTATTCTGTGATGTACGTTGACTGACCTGACCAGTGACGCACGGAGGGTGCATCGTGTAAGGCAGCGATAAAGCCGTAGGATGGCTCGCTGTCATATCGATGTAGGTATACAATGGAGTGTCCCCGGCGGGGGAGGCCATTGTCTGGGTCATGGAAACCCCGTATCGGCTGTAATGGTCGATGCGGGTGCTCTCTGGCCCTACCTGGGGTTAGTCAATCCCACCAAAGAACGAAAGAAACCAGTCAAACCATATCCTGTTCACACACCGTGCAGGAGTCTTGCCCACCACGTTCATGTCAGTTGCCCATAACGTGCATGTCAGTTAATCCCACGTCGCATTCGCTTAGCAATATCAACACTCAACTCTCGTGGCGTCTGGCCACCCCGTGGCCAGAGAGGATTTAGGAGCGAGGTACGGAGGAAATCCCCATGAGGACTCTCTCAACGAACGACAACAGCTGGCTATCGAGGTGAGACCGAGCCGATAGCGGTACACAGGAGGAGGCAGTTGTAACACTAGTGGATCATAATTTGGAAAATGAGTGGTGGAGCACCGGGCTAGTGGATCACAATTTCAAAAATGCCTGGTGCATCACCCAAAGCAAAGGGCGCTGGCGATAATTAATCATGACGAAGCCCATGATTTCGTACTGATTCCCTTCAAATTCGTAATAATGCCCGAAGGTGGGCGTGAGTCAAGACACTTTTTTTTTCGTTTAGATTTGTTATTTGCACATCCCGCGACAAAAAAAAACTACCATATTGTGAGTACGAAAGCGTACCGCGCTACTACAAACACATTTCTCGTCGAAAAAAGGGCGACCCTCACGAGTGCGATATCGTACGTAGCCCATTTGTGTCAGACTCATATGACATGCCATTCCGAACAATCCAAAAGCAAGCTGCTCAGGACCTAATCCACGAACAAATTGTGGCCCCTGTGAGTACGAAAACGCACTGCGTTCACACAAGAACCAATACTAAAATACACAAACGAAATTATCACAACGAGCTATAATTCTCTGGACCGAATCCATCAAAATCTGGTACCAGGTAGCGCTTATTATTAATAGTACGAAAACGTACTGCATTCCTAGAAGAACCAATCAATGCTGAAACACACACGAAACTCGTCGAAACAGGGGTGTTTGATCACAGGAGCTGTCGGACGCGTGCACGTGATACACGCGTGGTCTACACCATGATCGTTGAGGAAGAGCAAATAAAATACTAGTTACAATAAGCCAAACACAACACACACCAGGTGGATCAATACCGTTCTGTCAGAGACCCCACCACATAAACCACACACACAGGAGGTAAGTCGCACCAAGCTTATCACCGGCTGCATCACTCACATATAGACAGGCAGTATCACTATCATCAAAGCCTGGGCCGTATCATTAACATCATCGACTGCTCCCGGAGGAGCAGCTCCATCCCTCCATCCACGAGGCATACTAAATACTGCCCCGATACATAATACGAAACCCCACAACATACGAAACCTCCAATATCCGCAGACCTGTATCAAGCTACCGCATACCACAAACAAAGGGCCACCCTTGCGAGTACGACATCGTACGTACTACGTTCGTTTCACACGAACACCTAAAACTCTAAGCAAGGGCTACCCTCGCGAGTACGAGATCGTACTTACCGCATTTGTTTCACAGTCATGCCATTCTGAAATAAACTAAAGCGAGCTATTCTCAGGATCGAATATTATATCAAAAACAGGTAGCGCCTTTGAGTGCGAAAACGTGCTACGTTCCTACCAGAAAAGAGGAAAACTCACACGCACAAAAAATGTCTAAACAAGGGCGACCCTTACGAGTGCGACATCGTACGTAGCCCATTTGTTTCACACTCATGCCATTCCGAAAAATAAATAAACGAGCTGCTCAGGACCTAATCCATGAAAACATGTAGCCCCTGTGAGTACGAAAACGTACTGCGTTCCTAAAAGAACCACTACAAAACACACACAAACCTCCTATAAATATCAAGGGCGACCCTTGCGAGTGTGAGATCGTACGTAATAATTTGGTTTCACACGAAAAAATAAAACTCTAGACAAGGGCGACCCTTACGAGTACGAGATCGTACGTATCGCATTTGTTTCACACTCATGCCATCCTGAAAAAAAACCAAACGAGCTATTCTCAGGGCCGATTCTATCCAAAAAAGGTAGCGCCTTTGAGTACGAAAACGTATTGCAATTCTGCAAGAAAAAAGAAAAACTCACACGCACAAAAATCGTCTAATAATCAAGGGCGATCCTTGCGAGTACGACATCGTACGTGCTACATGTGTTTCACACTCATGTCATTCCGAATAAATCCAAAAGGAGCTATGCTCAGGACAGAATCCACTGAGAATGGTAGCCCCTGTGAGTACGAAAACATCCTGCGTTCCTACAATAAAAAGAAAACACAGACACACAAATCTTGTGGAAACAAGGGCACACAAATCTCGTATTCACGAGGGTGACACTTACGAGTACCAAATCGTCCCGCCTGTCAAGACCCGAAAGACTTCATCGAAACGAAGGAGACCTTTCCATTTATAATTCCTATTCCGCATCACCAACGTACACCGAAAGCGACCAGAAAACGGCAAGCCATACGATATCGTACCGTCTGTCTAGACCCAACGCGTCGACTTACCTTCAGGACGGCATGAAGACAAAAGCCATACATATACCAACATATCATCGACGACCGTTACAACTACGATACTTTTATCGTCTATCCTGCAACACAAAAAATACAGACAATTCTCGTCTAAAAAAGAGCGACACTCACCAGTACTATTAATAGATCGTTCCTCATGTATGTCTAGACCCGAAACACCTATAATTTCTCGAAATAAGGAAACCCTTTGATTTATTATTCCTATTCCGTATCACCAACGTACACCGAAAGTGATCAAGTATCGGCAAGCCACACGACATCGTACCGTCTGTCTAGGTCCTAAACAACGGTCTAACCTCTGGACGGCATCAAATTCAAATGCGCCGGACGCCGGCATTTTCGACCGTCCCTCACCTGTCCACCCACGACACATGAACAACGACACGTGGCACGGGGTTGTTGCCGCCCGACAACGGCAACTCCCCCTTTTCAGGCACCCTTGAGAATAGACGTTGGACCCCTTCTTAATCTACTATCACCTCCTCAGCCCCAACCACACCATTGACCGAAGGCGGCCACATACATATAGTTACCACCACCCAGCGCGATCCTGTACTTAGCTCGGTCGACGACTCCGCCCGACGAAGAACCATTACATACGGCGAGGACAAGACCCAGAGCACCTTCGTCCTTCGTGAACGCTTAAAAACGCATCCTATCATGTCAAGACAGCTGGGGGTCGACAACAACGACTTACTGTCGAACACACAATGTTTTTGTTGACGGCAGCACGTGGTGCCTGATGCTAGGTTAGAACGTTCAGCGAGACATATGCTACCTGAAAAAGGTGCCTACTGCTTTTAAACCTCTTTCTCCAAAATCTGCGGAGCCTTCTTCCGTCTGAGGTTGGGTATCTCAGCCTGCATGACACCATCCACGCTCTCGTTTGCGCTCAGCTTGTTGGCGAACGCGCACGTGAAGATTCCACAGTCGTTCCCGTTATCCTGTCAATTGGAGTGAGGTCACGTACAAGAAGACACGTTGAGGTCCTCGACGACAACGTCTCGAATCAACACGGACGAACTCGCTGAGCACATACATGGAGGACTGCTTATAACTTTCGGGGTACATGGAGGAAAGCTTAGAACTCGTTAATTACACGGAGGATTGCTTAGAGCTCATGTATCGACGAGTAATCTACGGAGTACGGGATCAGGGGCCAACCTCACAAATTTGGGTTCGTTCTTCTCGCCTGCATGGTAACGACCGCTGCTTCCTTTGCCCAGTATTTCGCTTCGGTGTCGCTCTCGCACTCTTCTGAAACCCATTCTGCCAGCATGTATGTCGAGCACGGACTCGCTCGTACGGTTTATGCTCTCGTAGCACCTAATTTTCTGCACGTATTTTGTTCTAAACCAATCTAATCGTATATACATGCCGAGTGAGGGCGTCGTGAATGTGTTCGTACGCAAGGGAGGGGGCTTACGTCCTCGGCTGCTACGTGGCGTGTGGAATGCAAAGAAATAGACGAACTCCTCGTCTTGAGTGAAAATAGGTGCTTCGAAACGCTCAATATCACGACGCAGGTTACATTCCAAGATATATATGAAACTGTTTTGGTTCGTCGGAATCTGTATCTCGGTTAACGAATCACAACTTTACCGCACAAGAACCTTTACGAAGTGGCAGTAGAACTTATAAATGTTTTGTTCGTGGGTAACAGACTTAGAAATACACCGTAAAAGTAATACTCCAAACAAATAGCTCATACCTATTCTTGGACATCGCGTCCTTGTTGTGCGGTATAAATATGTTCCTGGCTTGAGATGGCTTCACCCTGGACGGGTTCACCAACCATAGAATTGAAACGTTGTCAGTTAGTTGACACATGAGGTAGTTTCTAGTACCTTCAGAAGTTGTAATGGTACAGTAGCATATCAGCGCGTTTCTCCTCTCAGGCACAATGTCGGGAACCCCTAGCAGAAGTCAGTATTTAATGACGCGGTAAGTAGAGCACATACTCACTTCCAAGTAAGTGCTGGGTCAATCTTTTACCTCGTCCAAGTCCATATTTTCGCCGTAATGACCTAACGCTTTCGTTATAAAGAAAGAGTTCAAAAATAGAGAGGGCCTCCGCGCACTGTCCTTCTGACACATCTGCATGCCGCAGTGGACAAGTGGTAGGAAGGGAGCACCTTTGTGCACAGTTGTGTGCATTAAGAAAATACGATGGTTCCTCCATATCGTTTTATACTCCTGACTCACCAAAATTGTCGCGTTGCTGTTGTGGGACTCCCACCTATATACCAGGTAGTAAACATCCAAAGGTACGAATAACCCCATGAAACCCGTGTTTGAAGTTGGCGTATATACGCATCACTCCTAAGTCAATCCACGAGTTATCCCCCCGGGCTGCATTCTAAGATGCATCTTTTTGTCATAAGCAAATGCCCATAGCTTCTCGGCAGCACCGATGTCACACGATAAGCTATTCCCCACCTGGTCATCTCGCGCCGCCAATAAAGCAAAATACGCGTTGATGATGTTGTCGGATAGCCAACGGTGTGAGTCTGCTCGAGAAAATGAGCCGCGGACGGTGGCATCGAACAATCGACGCAGTGTGAGCCCGACGCAATTTGCTTGGAGTCAACTGGGGAATTACACGCAGAAACTATATATTGCACCGTTTTACTTATTATATATATGGAAGTAGCCAAGGGAGACAGGTTATGTTGATTTCCGAGGGAGTCCGACGTGAGGTATGTTTACGACGACGGCAGAGGTTACATCTCTCGAGAACATGTTGTCCACCTGCGGCGCAAGCCAAAATAAGAACCCGCGACGCAGAAGAACACGCCAAGTCAACTGCACAATACTCTCGGTGGGCAACACGCATCACGGACGGGGAGGTAGAGCTTGCCATCATCTTCGAATCAGACGAAGGTTTGCGCCACTTCGGTGTTCTCCTTGTGGTGTTAAATGTGTTTCTTGTACATGGGCTTCGTCCTCAACATCACCATACCTCTATTTATTTGTTGTCCTTGAGTCAGGTTGCCGAGTACCGTGGTACAAGAGGTGTAGACCTGTGAGCCCGTTCGATTGACTTCGTCAGCGCCAGATGAACTCGACGGTGCTTTACGTTGGGCCTGGTGCGGCACATACACGATCATTGGCGTTGGCGTCGACGTGAGGGAATAGGTTTCGAATAATGGCCTCGAACGCGGCTTCAGCCTAGGCGAAAAATATTGAGGCGTTCGAGCGAGAAGCGCGAGCCTTTTTGTCTTCGTTATCCAAGGACAAACAGCCTCTTCATAGCGGATCGTACGAGGGTAGGGTGCCTTGCTTTAAATTCATTTGTATGCATGTGTGTGCGTGAGTGTGACTCAACATTGCTTTTGGGCCACGTTTGACCACCGCGTTTAACCCACACGGTACCAACTCCAGTCCAGGCGAGCTCTGTGAACGCAGACACACAAAATAAACTTTGTCGTGCTGGTGCAGTGGTATGTCGTTCACAGTTGGTCGAGCTAGGTACGGTAACGTGTGTAGCGAGATGGCTGGGCCATGGCTTAAAAAAACAGAACCGTAAGATATAATTTTCGTTTCGTTCTTTGGAGAGTTCAACCCACCAAAACCTACCTCTACTACAGCAGAACTCGTTGGCAGACTGCCCCCGTCGGCAGCAACATTTCGGCCGTGTCCCAAGACATGCTGCAGGTGAGGATGTCAGGCCCATCGTCCAACTACTACTACAGTACTGGTGAAGGGACGGATACGCAGAAGAAGCTCTGCTGCTGTAGGTGTGGTTCATCAGTATTAGGAGTACTAGTAGTAGTAGTATTGAATAGTAGTATTATAGTAGTAGTAGGAGGAGTAGTAGTGTGGTGGCACCTGTCATAACGTTTTTTTTCTTCGAATTCTTGACTACTGGCCGATGACTCCCCTGGATGCTACCAGGGTCGACTAGACCATAAACATACTCAAAGATACCCTTTTCCTAAAATCACTTGATTATAAGGACCTGCCTCACGCTCAGCGAGTCTCCCACGATTTTTTGTCGCTTCTACGATCTTTGCTTTCTTCGCGTTCTTTGCGTTCTTTGCGTGCTTGCTTCTCGTGCCACACTTTTTTTCCCGGAACAATAGAAAAAAAAATCTCGGAAAAAGAAAAAATCGATTTTATTTTTTCAGCGGTTTAGGAGGCTCTCTTTCGCTTTTTTTCACCGGCTGATTGAAATTTCTTTTGCACTTTCAGTTACTTTTTCCTTTTTTCTTCTTCCGTTTCGTGTGCGCGTGTGTAGGCGGAGCACTGCGACGCGGGTGAGCCCGGTGCCGTCGCGGGTGTCGGCAGATAGATGCTGGCGGGTAGAGGGGGGGTTGCAAGGAGTGCGGTCGCGGTTTTCGTGACTAGGCGTCGTGTTTGCCTCTAGACACAAGGGAAGCATGAATGGGCTCTCTTTTGCCTCCATCTGGATTTTTTTCACTGAGTATGTACGAGTCCATAGGGGTCGTTCGGGGTCGCAAGCTAACATTCAAGCGGTGCTTATTTTTGCGACCACGCTGAGCTATAGACAGAGACGAACGCCCGTCTGACCATCGACATCGTCGAGATGGCGAACGAGGGTCACGGTAAGCACCGGGCTTCACGCGGGGCGGGCAACGGGGATCACGGTGACAGAGAGGGCGGAAAGCTTTACCCTGACCGAATCGGTGGCGAGGTGGGCGAGAGAGGGGCGGGCGGCGTACGAGGCTGAGAGAGAAGCTTTGCAGTCCATTTTTTTGTTTGTGTTCTTCGTTGACTGGTGCAAGGTGTTCCAGGGGCAGACAATTATTATTATTAATATTACATCAGGGGGGACGGGGATTTTTTTCTCTTTCCGATTTTTTCGGTTTCGTTTTTATTGTTTTTGCGGTGCTGCTGCTGTGCCATGCGGTCCTTTCTCACACGTGCGTACATACCAGGTACATATCATACAACATATCGAAATAAGAAAATCAGTACCCTACCTGGGGTATGTACGTA
This sequence comes from Nereocystis luetkeana, assembly GCA_031213475.1. Classification (NCBI taxonomy): domain Eukaryota; class Phaeophyceae; order Laminariales; family Laminariaceae; genus Nereocystis; species Nereocystis luetkeana. The sequence continues at coordinate 3,743,678 of JARUPZ010000030.1, read as the reverse complement.
CGTACGTACGTACGGTATGTGACTCTTGGCATGATCAAGTCGCCAATTTGCAACTACAACAATCATAAAGAAATATGTTCAATCATCGACCTTCTATCCGCTTCGCGTAATTCGACGTACTTTTTCTTCCAGAGCGAGCGTAGCGGGCAGCGTACATAGGCCGCCCGCGGAGCGAAGCGCCTTGTAATACTTGGAGTCGCGGGGCAATTACCACGAAAGGTAACAAAATTTGTGTCGGTTCGAGAAAAAAAAGATACGCTCGATGCCTTCACCGCGCGACGCGAGATTTTCGTGCGAGTTCGTACATATATTGTGGGACGTTTGAGGTTACGGCATCACGCACCATGCCTCGTCCAGGCCCCATCGAGTGCTACCCACTGTTTATTGGCATTGCTGGTGCCGCTATCGCTATCACGTTTTCCGTTTTCCTGGGACGCCGGTCTGCTAAATCAGCGGCGGGCCATCCCGCGAATGCTGAACCAAGGTACGCCAAAGCATGTACTATTACTTCAAGGATGTACCAGGCATGTGCCAATTTCCCAAAGCAGCACAGGTAGTAGAGTTCTACATACACGATTTGGGACACTACCCTCCCTCTCTAGGTTGGGCGTGCGACGTGGCGGTGAATTTTATTAGGTCTGGCCTTGGGGCCCAGTTGGTTTCGTTTCGCGAGCGGTCCTTCTCGAACGTTATTACTGTAGTACGGTGTTGTATTGCCCTACAGTATTGATTAAGCAGAGGGTACCGTTGCGAGGATAATTCGGACGAGAATGCAAGGCCTGGCACAAAATCACGATGACGAAACAAGCACAACAACAGCCGTCAACGTAAAGTTAACTAAATTGAGGGTTCATTCCGGGATCGCCCGCAATATAAACAAACACACCATCAATCCTGGTATACCATGTTTCGGCAGGGGTCTGTGGTGCGTCTATAGCACACCAAATATATTTCCGACAGTTTCAGATTGCTGCAGGTTATCGATATTCGAGCGATGAAAAATCAACACCAGCTTGGGAACCTAGCATACATCGTACATATCACGCTATAGACCCCAAAGCTGCCGTTAAGAGGTGTGCCGGATCTGTATACTTGAGTATATATCCAACCCAGTGAAAATGTTCGTACATCACGCAGGTTATACGGTTACCACCCGGCAACATGCGCTGCTGGATAACACAGATCAGCCATATATCTGCCCTGAAATAGATCATGATGCGCTTATAGATAATCTGTCCGTGGTTCGAAACTACGATTTCAATCGCGCCGCGCTCCGCCGTTGCCTCTACTTGTGCAGCAGTGGGATCAATGTAGTTGCATACCAGGTACCAGGTACGCACGTAGCTGATTTGATGTCACGACACATCATGCCATTGTTGCATCAGTATCGCCAGGTACTTGGTATACGATACTCTGTTATAGACCGATCATAGAGCTGTCTAATAGTTAAGGATGCACCTGAATTTCTAGCGCGTTGGCTCTTAAGTCTTGACGTTAGTAGCATCCGGGGTCAAAGTTCACGTCGAACATCGGGAACCAACCGTGACCATGATTACAAGTACGGTACCGGTACATGGGCAGCCGTAGAACAGCCCCGTAGGCCCACACACATTACTCACCAACCAGCGCGTTTTTCCCCCGTCACAGCTGCGCTGTAAAATAGTACCAGGTACTATGTTGGCGACCAGGCGTAGCAACTCTTGTTGTTTAGCATTGACCAAGAAATCTCGGAGAGTATGCTGGGGCCAAAGAAAAAGTCGCTGAAGATGTCGCAGCACGCTGCACGGTACTACTGTGTAACACCATGAGGTAACACGGTCATAGCACGATTGCCCGTATCGACTTCCACGTCAACGAAAGTGGGGCATACACGACGAACATGGTGGCTTTGAGGAGTTTTCGTCGTCGTGATACAAGAGGTGCTCTTCGAATGTGTGGTAGGAGGCATTTTTAGCACAACAACAAAATAGGGGCGTGTGTCGCACATTATCCCCATAACAACACCCCTTGCCCACGCCTCGCTGCACGTCAATTTGCTGTGCGTATGCCTTGTCTGGTCTGGGGTTCCAGTTAGAAAACGGCCTCCACCCTTGCTGGGTATTACGACAGAGAAGGAGTTTTTCTTGGTGGAGCGCCGAGATGGGCCGATTGGACTGACGACTCGTACAGCTGCTTGACCGCTTCAGAGAACGAAACCTACTGCATCGATTGGTCGTCTGAGAGGTTTGCCAAAAAAAGCTTGTCAATGGGATTCTTACTCACGGTAAACAATTTGTGTTGCGCTGTATGTATCAGGTACGTATACAAGCCGCACATAATTAGCAAATACATGAAGTACGCATGCACGAAGTCGTGACCCGGCCCCTGCCGTGAGAATAGCTACTTGTATTTCAAGGCCATCTTCGCGATCCCTTGTTTCTGCTCTTCATGCCTATAGCAGTCTGACGAAAACAACAGAGTGGCTCCGCCGAGAATATTGGTGGTGTAAAGAGGACATCAAATCGAGTTGTCGTTTTGGTATTTGCCGTGTCGAATAATATGTACTTTTGTACCCTGCCTTGAATCACGAGGTACTATTCGGACGCTGCGGACGACTACCTACGGGGAACCTGCGAGTGCACAAGGCCTCAACAGCAAACGGAAAATAGTACTACGGTGACCTCGACGCTTGACTGGCCGGACGAGGGCGCGCACGCCTGCACTTCCTGGACGTGTGACGAGACTCGATACACAAAAGTGATAGCATGGTCCCGCACACACAATTTGTTTGAATTTCCAGCATCATTCGTATCGTCTCAATTTCCGCATTCTACCAAAGTACAGACATTACGGTGGGGCCTCAAGCTATGGTTGGGCAGCCGTACGACTTGCTCGCGTGGTGTAGTTGGAACCACAGTAGCTTCTGACCTGGCAGTATGTACCCTCCGTGGTACCAGGTATGTTGCATGCGCTGCGGACTCGCTGTCGCTCGGGTGACAAGGGTACAGTAAAACCGTTGTCGCGGTCGGTGTATGTCGTGCTCTGTAGCGCCTCTTAGCCCAGCTATCGCGATTTACTTTGCCACGGTGTCACATACCGATGCCGTCGATGCATGAATTGATGGCACGCTGAAACGTATACACATGAAGGGCATGCACATTTTGGTGGCGGAAGAAGGCGTGGTCCTTAGCAATTGCGGAATATTCGTGTTGTTTTTTCCAGAAACATATTGTGTGAATATCATCGGCGCCTGGCCTCGAACCCGCCGTAAATGTTGTTCCGTGACCAGCCGTTGCGCCGTTGCTATTATATTCCACAGGTATGCGGGTGCACGGCGTATGAGACAAGGCGGACTTGCACTACCACCCCAACACCAACGCCAACCCCAACCCCTGGCACTCCCACGCCAACCCCCAACAACAATAACGACAATGACGACGACGACGATGACAACGGCGACGACGACAGTAGGCGCCGCTTGGACGAAGGGGCGGAAGAAGAAGAGGTGGACACCGCGGGCACAAAGTGCACCAACAGGCAGGTAAGCTCGATAAGGCACATGCATCAACAGTAGTATCGAATTGGTGACTATCCGGACCTCGCTGATGGATGACGCTATCCATACCAATCCATTGCGCTGTCACGGGGGATATCAATGCCCCAGGAAAAGCCTACAGCACCTTGCAGTCCGGCCTAGCGTTGGTACATCTGTGTGGCACACACGTACTTTGTGCAGGTTATTGCCACAGAAGTCGTCTCCATCGAAGCAAGATCACTACTGACGGGGAAGACGCGGGGTATAGATGGCAGATGTGGCATCTTAGTTTGACGAAAAAAACAGCTAACAGAAAGCGCTGGCAGCCACGTCATCGCTGAGCTCTAAAGTAAGGAATAGTGGGAAAGCAGCAGAGCATACCGCAACCCTTCGGGAATTTGTCGCCGCTGCAAATCATGGGTTTCCGACGTCCTTGTCATTTCAGAGAAATTCAAAAGTTTCAAGTGTACGTACCACTGCCCTGTAGGTACACAGGGACACGGTCGGCGAGTTTGGTATTTTTAATCTACGTTGGAAATTGTCTCAGGTATCTGTGAACGAGCAACGGAAGAATAGAAACAGAACATGCTTAGGAATCCCAGAAATGCGCGCACAGAGTGACAGCGCTTGCCCTGTAACTTCCTGCGATGCCGTGCCTACTCATTCATCCATTCCCTCGTGCTCCGTGCGGGTCGTGTATACCGTGGCACCGCCTTGCAAAACCGAAGGTCTGTGTGGCAACCAGCTGCTGGTTCGTCGAGACGAAGCTATACACCTCGTGCGACTGCGATCTTGACGAAGAGAACGAGCTTTTGAACGGGGCGACGTGGTGGCTCGAATATCCCTACTGCCTAGATTGGAGGTGCAGCCAGGTCAGAGCTACCGCTTTATGAAATATGTGCTATAGCGTTAGTGGACTGTTGATGAACACCCGTCGCCGCACGTGTGTACCGCACAACCTTGCACTTTGCATGAAAACCATTTGCCCCTCTGTATTCTTGTGGTCGTGCAACCCGTACACGTTTCTATACGCTTCACAAGTTTTACCGAAACGTCTACAGGGAACGAAACTGGTCAAAATGGATGATGGCGATCCGAGTTCACTATACTCGTCTGTAAACGGGACCCGGTTCTATGTTAACGCGGACCATGAACTAGACTACAGCTGTTCAAAGGTGAATTGTTTGCTCGCTCGTAGTGTAGATGCATTCTGTGGCTCTGTTCAGATTTTGTATTTCTTCTATTTATCAGTCACGCGTGACTCATCACCCGGCAGACTGTAGTCTCCTTGGCGTATACTGGTGTTTCCACGAGGCGAGGACTGGCCTTCTCTGCAGGCCAGCCCACCGGGCGGGGGTATCGCTCCCAGGGAGCGTGTGGCAAGCACCCGGCGTGTTTAGGGACTCACTGTCTTCAAACTAGTTTACCCCACCCACTGTTAACAGTTGCTGCGTCAAAGTTGTAACCCTCTGGGGTGCTTGCCGTAGGACGCCTGACCCTCCCCGTTATTTTCGAGCTCGATATACTTGTAGGCCTCAAGGGAATGGTTAGCAGCGTCAGTGTCACTTCATCTGTAGCCACGTGCAGCGAAAGCCGGACGACGTCCGCCGTTGATACGTGATGCTCAGTATGGCGCTATTGGTTGGACACAACGTGCCGAGAAGTATGCGTTGAACCAGTGGCTTTGGCGGTGGGTTATACCCATCTCTGGGGACAGGCCCGGGTGTACACCACCTTCAACACGAGTGTTCCTTGAATCTGAGCCACATGTAACGCTAGAAAAGCGTTGTGCTTGATGCGATCGGGTGGTACTTGTACGAAACGGTGGTCGTTGGGTGCGCCGGGGATTTTCTAAACTGTGAAGATCGTCCGCGATTACCACAATCATTCGTGGCATACATGCGTGTTTCGCCGGGCGAGTAAATAAGCAAGCGCGCAGGGCGGAGCCTCCTGGTGCGAGGATTGGCAGGGAATGACTTCCGTGACCGGGAATGTCGTCGAACAGTTGTGCGAGTGCGACATGGGCATCAGCACGGAGGATGGGGCTGAGGCGTATTGCTCGGTAAGGGACCCGTGCTACAATTGGGGGTTAGAAACCTAGAATTGCTGCGAGGCTCCTTACGTAAGGAGCTCCAACAACCGATTTTGAGGAGAAGACTTACGGCATGTATATACCGGTACATGAATGAGCAGACTCTGAATCCCGTATATTTACGACCGAGACACGTGTGGACCACATGTGTATCCGAGAAAGACCGTTCGGAAACCTATGTGCCGGGTACATCGGATCCAATGATGATGGGATAGTTTGTCAGATGCAAAAGGTTGGAGAGCCCCGTCGGCGACAAATGTTAGGGGCTGAAAAGAGCAACCCCCTAAATTGCACCCTATACCGCGGCACGGATCAAGGGTGGTGCTCTGTTCTGTTGTGGGTGGCATATGATGTTGTGGTAGACTCTGCGTTGCAATGCGCCTGCTTGAGGCAAGTGGGTTATCGCTTCACCAGAAACTCGGCATAGCGAGAGAAGCAGGGGCAGACGCGCTTGTGTGCAAGTGTTGTGGAGTGAGGCGAACACGTCCCAAACACCAAGTGACGTTTGCCCATGTGTACATTGCGTGTTAAGTCCCGGGTGGGTACAACGGAGGGGGGGGGGGGGGGGGGGGGGGTGCTCATGCTCATGCATGGCTGTAGCCATATGACCATAGATCGTCATCCCTACAATACCCGGGATGGAGTATGTCGGGTTAACTATCGAGCAGACAGACATTGTTTGCACCAACCGCGAAGTGCCGTGAGGTGTCTGGCGAGTCCCATGAAGGGTGAGCTGCCTCCTACTAAGAACTGCTAGTGAGGCGGGCTTTTGCACATACCTGGTAGGTGACAGCTTCAATGAGTCGATTTTTTTTCCGATGTGGCCAATTCCAGAGCCAGCAATGAGAGTACTATGGAACTGCCTCTTGGGTGCCTTGCCGTAAGCCCTATGTAATAGGAATATTCCCCTTGTGCGGCGTAAAGGTTCTTGACCCCGCAAATATGATCTTCCTCGACCACCAGCTGTGACCGACAGCCCAAAGACAAAAAACGGTATCCTGATTTGTCTAGCTCGAATAGGGAGCGACATTGTTTACAGTATCATTTCCAACCGACTCCAACCCAACCAATTATATATGCATCATGTTTTATGTACGGGGGGGGGAGGAGAGTTAGTTGCGCAGATAAACATTCCCAGTGAAAACATCAACGAAAAATGTTATCGTGCAGCGCAGCTACTGTAGTTGGCACGCATCTTCAGAAGAGGTTAGAATGTATGCTCCCAATACTCCTATCCGCGCTTGCCTTCAGATGGTAGTGATATGGGGCAGGGGTTTCCCATCAGATCGATACCAGGCGAAAACAAACTACCACAGTCCGCAGCTCTTTCGATTCCGCTGGTTGGCCTCTTCACTGTTGAGCCGCAAATGTTTCTCATGAGTAGATATTTTGTATTCGTACCACATTTTGCCTTTATTTGCGCATCGGGGGACAGGCGGAGTGTTTAATTCGGTTTTCCTTACACGTCCATCACCGCCGAGAAGCGCTGATCGACTCCCTGCTCCGTCTTTCTGGTCGTGGGGTGTCATCTGCAGGATTGGAGCTGCACTACGTACTTCATGTCGCGCTGCTCAGTGAGTCCGGCGCGTAGCCATGCAGGACGGTACAATAATACCTCGACCGATTGGTTAAGAATGGGTAGAAACGAGCGCGAGCAACACTGTCGACATCGAAACGATCAGCGAAACGATCAGCGTATGCAGCCGCGCTCACGTGGACTGCATGTCAATCGAGTATGTTCCCTTCCGTGATTTATTGAGAGTGGTACTATCCGTACATCAGCCAGGGAGACTCGTGCATAAACACTTTATAACCACATGAGTTTTGACGGCTGCATATTCTCGCGATGAAATTCTCCCTCGGGGTCTTGGTGTCCAAACTGTCTTCCCCCGAACAAGGGGTCTGAAGTTGAAGAAATTTAGTCAATTAAATCCTCGCTGTACGACACTTTTGACGTTTGTCGCGCCGTCGTTTATTCCGTCTAACCCCAAAACGACAGGTTTGCTCCGTCGTCACTGGTGCCCTACTGGGAGCGCTGGTCTTGTTGGTCATGGCCCCACTGGTGGTTGCGTGGTTCAAGGGAAGCCGCCAGGGACGATTCGCTGCTCCGATTGGAGTCGCCGCCTCGATATTGTTGGCGGTGTACCTGGGAGGAGTAGCTCTGATCTGGACCGTACTGTTACCGACAGCTGTCGCTAATCTTATTCTCGGAAGGTACTCGATCTCTGATAGTCGAAATTCGTCCAGATTGTCGCCTAAAACAAAAACGCATGAATTCACACCACAGTGGCTCAAGACATAAACTCACTAACATGCCCCACTCCAGGTCTTGTAATGCGACAGGTATATATTGCCAGACCGCGAGGGTAACAGCAATATATAGTACGAAGGTTTCAACTTGGGGCAACTGCGATGAACCGTCTTCTCTAGCTACGTACATTACGGCGACTTGCCCACCGTGCCGACCGGGTAAACACATTGGCTCTCAGTGCCCTTTGAGTGCAAACTTGATGCTGCATTGTTTGTACTCCAAGCTATGTGCTACACGCCCGCGTGCACAACCACTGCTCGGCTTTGTTGCATGTGCTCGCCTCTCAGATTTTACGCGAAGCGGAAACTGCGGCAAAGCGTCAGCCCCAGCAAATAAACATCACCCCAGGTGAGTTGTATGTAGGCAACACGGGTTAAACCGCACAGTGGCAACCTCATCTTGCCAACTCGATTACTCTCCCAACCAACGCAAAAACTCCAACCACAAGAAAATCTACTTCTAACCATCTGGCTTGTAAAGGAACTGCACTGTACGGTCTCGTCCGTTCCAGCAGTTTGTTTGCCCCACTGTTATAAGGATTACATTGGGCTGGGTAATCGATCGGTATTTTACCCCTATAGCTCTGTAGGTAACACCGTTACATTTGACGTCGTCCAGGCCACGGGTTCGAACCTCACTTCGAACGTTTCTTTTACAGAAACGCTTGCGCGTGCACACCTAAAAAAACACATCTCCCTGGATCCCCAGGTAATGAAACGAAGCGGGTAGGTCAGCGTACGGACGTATACGGTTCCGACGCCCCTAAGACCCCGCCGTTCAGAGGGGGGGAAAGTGTTATAAGGATTACCTTGGGCTGGGTAATCGATCGGTCTTTTATCCCTATAGCTCAGTAGTAGGTAACACCTTCACACCACGCCCGTGTTTCACATCCTTGAAGACTTCGGCAGCATGTACGACGTACGCCTTTGTTTTCTGATCCATAATATCCGGGAAGCGTTGATGTCGGCTGGCTACATGGTTTCACGATAACTGATATCTGCCATATACGTTTGACCGGCAGGAGGGGCGTGCGCTCTCAACTTTGAACAGAAGAGTACCACCAGTAAAAAGAATAAGGTTGGAGTTTCTGTTTCCCCCCCTGTGATTACCTTTTGTGGCGACCTTTCAAGGGGAGGTACGAATGTTTCCTCCTCGCGATGATTAGTTTTGTTTCGCCCGACCCACCCTCTCACCGCTAGGATGAGTGTTAAGCGTCCCGCCGACCGATATTCTAGATGTTATGGACACGGTCAAGCTCATGCTAACACGGTTTCGAGTTGGATCTTTTTTCCCCTCGGCATGCGTAACATCTATCTACGTGCTTGCGACCTTGCATGAGTGTATTTGTTGTTATTCGATCCTGTGCGTTAGGAGATAAGTTAGCGCCTTCGCCATACTCGTAAGCTAAGTAGGCCCTGATTGCTGCGCCCATTCTATCACATGAGGATATTCATGATAGCTACTTTGATACACACCAGTACCAGGCAATCAGTAGCGCATCGATTCGCTGTCGGTGACATGGTACATACGTAGCCACCTAGGCCCTGAAAAGTAAGTCGTGGAGCACAACACTGCTATACGAGTGAGTACGTACGTGACAGTGTGTTTGCAGCACGGAATCGCTTCGTACGCTTTCGTGTGTGGGGGAATCCCCAAACACCGTTCGAATCATTGCGGGATTTTACCCGATGTCACATATTTTGTCGTAGCCAGGGGTGCCCAGATACACAAATCCCTGACCAACGCTCTCCCCGGGCGGGTCGAAACACCCATTCTCCCTGAACGTTGTTTCTGGTTGTTGAATCTGTCGAGCAGGACCCCGGGACACCTTGGACGGACTGCGGCCAGCATTAATTAGTAGTAGCATAATTGAGAGTTGGAGCCCTGCAGAATAGGAATAGTACAAGATGTAGCTCTGGGGGTATGCTATGGGAAACATGGCCGGCCTGGCCCTACGAACAGGAGGGCATCCATGGTATACAAACACTTGAGGCAGATTGGAGACTTTGAACGACTTCAGAGCACGGCCAGGTTGAACACGACTACTGCCTGAAAATTGAGTAGTAGTACTCTGTACATATCAATCAGTAGCATTTCAAGAGCGTGAGCGGGTAAATAGCAGACCAGTGAAGGAGTAAGCCTGTAGGAGTGGGTGAAAATGTGATAGGAGTATGGCAGTTTGCCGAACGAACGGTAGAGTCTTGGGATACCTACGCAGCGTGTCACGCCCTTCTTACGCCCGTCATCATAGGAGATTTCGCATAGTAGACAGACGGACAGCGAAGTGCCCCACTAATCCAAGAGGCCCCACAGCCCTAGCAAATGGCAGGATCATCGCATTCACTGACAGCTATGTGATTTGACAGATTTCGTGGTATTAGGTCCACTTCGAGTACACCAGCCAATACCTACACAGTGTATACGCGTAGTTGCCATCGATAGTACAGGCTGCGGCGATACCACGGGCCGTGCCTTCCCACAGCGGAGAGAAGCCATCCAAACAACTGTCGTTGATGATATCAAAATCTACAGCTGGCCGATATGGGGGTCCCGGCTGCGGGTATGCCGCATTTGGCTGGTGCTACGGTGGGGGTCTTACCGCCATATACACCATCGCGTTTATGCCCCCCGGGCGAGTGGGTCTATGTCGCACTCAAAATCGGAAATTAAACTACAAATGTTGTCGCACAGTGGCAAACACTCCCATAGCGGCGCGCATCGCATAAACAAAGAAGCTTGAACACATACTCTGCAAATAGATCTGACAGTCACTAGGCCTCGTGGTCCTGGTCGGCTGAAAATATCGGACGTAAAAAATACCCCCTGCGATAGCACCGGAGCGTGTTCGGCGATTTTTCAATATCATCATGTGATATTGGAATATCACCCAAACGGTGTTAGGGGATCCCCCGACGATGACGATAAGTTCGAAAGAAGAAACTGAGTAGAGACGCTACATCACACACGAATCCCCTGTTTGTTTTGTCGCACATACAATACACACAAGGTGGCGCATAATGCTGTTAGAGATCCCCTAAGGCCAGACGGGCTCCCCTAAGGTGATGTGGGATCCCTTAAGGCGAGATGGTATCTCCTAAGGCGAGATGGGATCCCCTAAGGTTAGTGGTGACCCCCTAAATGGAAAGGGGATCCCCTAAGATATGACGGGGTCCCATAAGGCAGAAGGGATCCCCTAACTAGGGGGATCCCCTAACTCGCAACATGGTAGCCCTACTGTCGTCATTTATGGAGGCAATTCCGTCCTCTGTGACGATATCAGCATTATTGGGACGGTACAGCTTCCGCGGGGCCACCGGCATGTTGGTTTTCTTTGCGCTTTTTGTGATGGATGGCGATTGTATTTCTGCCTCTTCGTGTCGAATCATCATGTACAACAGCACGCTGTTTAGTGTCGACCAACGTGTGTCCTACATAATATGCACATCTACTCGTATGCAGATGGATGTCATGATCATGAATCCGTCATCGTCATATCATACGTGCTATCCTTGAACGTGTTTCCGTGTATTCGTACCTCTCTTCCGGTAAATATGAGCACTTTTCGATGTTGACATCAGAGCCCAAGCTTGGATGAATTTTCCGTCCAGAGGGCGTGGTAGAGAACAGCGGCGGCAGCACCACAACAGCCGCCTGGTCCAGAATTCCTCGAATGTCTCGATGGGTCTCTGCAAAGGCTAGCCTTATTGCTGTTCTCGTACAGGCTCGTGGGTCATCTAAAATTGGTGTCCGTGACAAAAAGCCAGGCCGCGTTAACTCTGGACTGGAAAAATACTCCTATAAATAAGCCTCCTTAGGAACAAGAGTACCGCGACACTCAAGACAGCTCGACAAAACAAACAAACAAAAACGATACAAGCCCCGCTTTTGCTTGAGTCCCAGATAGAGGGTATGCTAAAATCAGGTGACAACAAGAGAGTAAAAAATGCCTCGTGTCATTTCTGATAAAAAAAACTCCCTATCCGCACGTAGTGTGGTTTCAATTCCAACATGACAGGCGAGAGTGTCTCCGTATTGTTTTCGTCGTGTACCCCTGCGACACCTCGAGCGCGGGGAGAGGACGTGGTTGATAGAAGAATAACAAAACTGACCTGCTGTGCCACGTAACGAGTAGCTCAGACTGCTCAGATCCACCCACCCCTGGCTTTGAGCACGGCGGATGTCAGCCTGAACAACAAAAGACAAACCAAACACGAAAAATCCCACGGACCATCCTGTGTCACATCTAGTACCACTAGCCACCTAACCCAGACTGCCCCCGGATCTGATACCACGGCAATACCACTAGCCACGCTACCCAGACCGCCCCCGAGTATGATACCACTTGCCGCATTGCCAAGACCGCCCGGATCTGAGCCTGGGGAGGGTCGCAGCGCGAAGAACGCAAGTCGGTGGCGTACAGACTCCGGCCACAAAACCCGGAGCGGTAGCAAGAAAACAATTGGCCCACTGCAACAACGCTACGCAGGAAATCGGCGCCTTTGCCTGTGTGGACATTGTTCACAACCCTCCGCGGAAATTAGGTCGTCATCGAGCCGAGAAAACGTGACACTGGTACATAAACAACCAAAACCCTAAACCTCAAACCCAACACCCCAAATAACCGCAAAACACATCCAAACGAAGGCTAGAAGCATCCCTGATGGAATACTAATCAAAAGCGCTAACTATATAATTGCCACGCAGTACCAGTAGGCAAGGGAATGGTAGCGTAGGCTGTTGGGAAATCATCCCGGATAATTTGGAAACTAGCGTACAGTAAATACTACGAGGAACAAAAGTCATGCTGGTAAATACGTACCGCGTAAAAACGAAGAAGAAACGGAGTGGACTACTGTATGACCAGGCAAACAATACAGGAATGTAAAACAACTGAAAGAACAAAAACAGTTCATGAGCGAGCAGGGCGCGGATGCCGAGTCCCGAGGGAACGAGGTGGTGGTTCGCTGGCACGATAAAGGAACGTACTGTGCACCAGAGCAAACTGAGCGGGGAGGGGGCTATAGAGCTCAGCTTAGCTCCTTAGAGGCCCCGGGGTCTACAGGACACACGCATAGCGACGCAAGAAAAGCGTTTGATATAACTAAGGGGTGCACACCGCAAGAGCGTGAGTGGATCAATGGGGTTACAAACAATATTAGACTATTAATAGCCCGGATCTTACATGCGGTCCCCTACAACAGCACTACTGCATAATTGAATACAGTACCACTACGTTTATGAAGACATTCAAGTACGCGGTCTCCATAAAAAATAGGTACGCCTACTGTCCGAACTACAAACTACTGTACGGCTTCTTCACCCTGGCTCTTGCGAGAGGTCTGCACATAAGGAAATGCTGAAACTAAAAAAACTATCAAACACACAAATCCAACTGCCCTTGATTTGGTGCGTCGCTCCCATGGGGAGGGGGTCAGGGTTAACGGCACGCGGACGGTTTGCTGTGGCAACTACGGCGAGTGGCGTCATATTCGCCACCTTGTACATTTAAGAGATGTCAGAAAGAAGGCCGCAGTAGCTCGACCCCCTACACATAATACATATTCCCCACGGCTTCCTACGGCAGAAGAAGCCATCAAGTGACAGGCACGTAACGTGATTTTTCCGGGTCCATGCTTAACTACGTACCTACAGTAAGAAGGCAGTGAGTCAGTGGTTGGCACATAAGAGCGAAATAATATTCATCGAGAACTCGTTGTTTATCTGCAAACTGCCTTACTTGGTGCTGCTGTACGTAGTGCTACTCCTCCTATTAATAGTAGTACCTCTGGCACTGCTCGAGGCCCGTGATTCCCTCGTATGTTAGCATTTCTTCACGCTGCTCCAACGTTTTCTCCCAGTTTTTGTAGACCCTGTACTCCCCCGACCAAGACATCCCGTACACCTATAAAGAAGTTCGCATAAATAAACTAATCCGTGAACGAGTAAGGGAGGTTGTGCTACAACAACAGTGATAGAGCAGGGGTCAGACGTTGGCCTCAACACGGATTTTCGAACAAGTACATGTAGGAGTTAGGGGCAGGGTGGGCAATGGGGGAGGGGTGCACTTGTTTATTCCCCATGGCCGTAGTCGTACGGCCATAGACCTGCGCAACCCTGCAATGCCGGGACGGACCACGCGTGGTGTTCAATGGCCTGGCAGATATCGCTAGCACCAAGCGCGAAGCGCTGTGAGGTATTCAACGAGTCGCATGAAGGGTGAGCTGCATCCGACTATGAACCGCTTGCTAGGGGGAATTTGTTGCTAATGATGGAGGAAAGCGTCGAATAACTTGACATGTGATCCGGTGTGACCGCTTCCAGAGACAGCAACGGAGGTACTGTGTCACTACCTTGTGGACGACTAACCATACTGACTACGGATACGACCACTCCCCTAGTGCGGATTGGGGGGGGCACCTGACCACGTTCCCTCCCTCTAAGATTCAATAAGCAGCGCATACACATCCAAGAAGGGGGCGGTAGAGAGTCGTCCCTCCCTGCTATTCATAGAAGCAAGACCTCTTATAGGAACATTAAGCCCCGAAACGGACACGGTAGAAATCCGCCCCCCCACCGCCCTGGGGGGGGCGTTGGTAGGAGGCTAGGTGAGACAACTGTATGGTACGCTGAGCTTGCTGAATACAACACAAAATACAAGTCATGCAGTAAGGCCACAACAGGCAAGACTTTGTAGCACGGACGCTACAGAAAAGTTCGCTGGGTGTCGATGGGCGGAGAGAAGGGTTCTATTTGTGAAAGCACACACAAATACTAGAGATAGAGCGTGCAGCTCTCGAGTGGTACCAGGTATTGTATGCTTTCGGTAAACACTTACACATGCGGCTCGAAGTACCATGCCATGATGGGTGTGAAATACTTGATTAGTTTTTTACATGCCCTAGGTTGACTCCCTCCCGGACCCCCTGCTGCGTGAGGTGTGACACACCTTGACCCTCGGCCGGGCAGTGGCAATCCCTCGCAGCTTGCTTCTGCAATCAGTGCCGGCAAAGAGTTGGTCGGCGTTAGTGTGGAAAGCGACCAGGTCCACCAGTCAGTGTCGATTTGGCCAGAGTCAGTGCATCAGCGCACAGCATGAGCTGCAGGTCTTGGCCCATGATGTTGTTCTGTTTGAAAAGCACGACCAAGAACGAAAGTGGTCGTGGCCTTAGCCGAAACACGAAAACATGTGTTTATCTCATCCTCTGTATGATGTAATACACGCACATATGTTACCTCATCGCCACAATACAAAGCAGTCCGTGGTCGCAGGACAGGCTCCAATATAACTCCGGAGGGGAAGCATGAATGCTTTTTAGCGATCCGGTACACTATGCGACCGAACGTAAGGTTTGCGCGTACGGAACCTGTGCACGAGGGGGCCGAACGTAAGGTTCGCGCGTACGGGGCTGGTGCCTACCGGGACCGCATCGATCCTCATGAGTCCTTTAAAACAAGCAGGAAATAAATGCTGAAATACTTGTACCGGAAACGTGCTTGTGGCAAGTTGATGGTACGAAGTTGGTGGACACCAGAATACGGCCGAGTTCGATTTCGTACTTGCGAAACCGGGGAATTACTAGGGGAACAAAGAGAATGTTGGTGATTTGATATCGCGGTCGGGCGATTTCGTTACGATGGCGAGAAGGACTTGAAACATTAGACCAATCTCTGAGAGGGTGGTACGCCAGAAATCAGCAAGGTTTACCATTCAAATAAGAAGATTTCCCTGGTTTCGTTAGCACGAAATCGAACCCAGGCGTCCTATGGTTTCCGCCGACATCTTACTAATCAACTTGCCACTACCACTCCCCCGATACAAGCATTTCAGTGTTTCCTGCTTGTTTTAAAGGACTAAATTAAGGATCGATGCGGTCCCGGTAGGTCCCGACCCCGTACGCACAAACCTCAGGTTCGGTCCCATAGTGTACCGGTCCCGAATGCATTACACCCCTATAAATGGATTACAATACCTCGGGAAAAAATAAAGAACGAGCAAAGAACAATGCACATGATAACTGAAGCACATATACACCTCAGACAAGAGTGAAAAGTGAGGTCCGTGCACTCTTAATAAGAAGCTCGGGGCTATTTTTGTAGATTTGAGTTGACCTAACGCGGTATCAATAAAGCCTCTCGGGAATAAGCGTTATACGTTTATCGTGCGCGACGATTGTTCACGGTATACGTGAGTGTACCTTGTGCGCCACAAGTCGGACGCCGCGGAATTTTTCGAGCAGTTCCTAGCAGATTATCGTGCAGACGGTGTCCCTTCTACGGTGATAATCGTCCGACCTGATGGGGGTGGTGAAACCCCCAGGGAACAATTGGAGGCCTGCATAGATCACAAGGGATTACGCAGGAAATCACGACGGCCGACAGTCCCCAAATCAATAGAGTAGCAGCGCGCGCTAGGTTTGATTGAGACGGCAAGAAGATAGTGGGCCGAGTCCACGCTCAAGAGCTTTTTCATGGCGCGTAACTCCCGGCCACTGCATGGTTGTGGGCCGAAGCGTCCCTCTGGCCGTGTGACGCCTTGCACCGCACAACAACGGCAGCTAACCCAGAGAACAAGTCGCCGCAAGAGATGTGGCATGTTAGCCCCCCCCCCCGGCGGTACTACTACCTTCCTCAAGCCTGGCTACTGTGAGGGTAGCAAAAGGGAAATCAAGTGGAGAGAGCCATGCTAAAAAAAACACGCGACCAGAGATTCGAAAGGGGAGTGAACCACCAGAGTAAAATACCGCACGACTATGGAGGCGGGGAATACGAAGGGAAAAACAGTCGCTGATTGAGGGCTTGATCAACCCCGGAGGATGTTGGCCGTGTCGAGCCCAAAGGCACTTCTTTTGTTCGTGATGTGAAGGAAAGACCACTGAACTACTCAGTGAGCGCTGACTGGGTAGCTCAGTGGTGAATGCTGAATACTTCGTACGAAGAGGTCTGGGGTTCGAGTCCCGCCATATATATGTCGTATTTCCGCGTTTTCTGCCGTGGGTAGAAAAGGGGAAATCATGTGGAGAGAACCACGAAAAAAGAACGCTTGACCGAAGAGTCGAAAATGGAGTGAACCACTTGAGAAAAAAAATATCACGCAACTAGGAAAGGGGAGGGGGACACCACGAAGGGAAAAACAGGCGCTGATAAGGGGCCTGATCAACTCGGGAGGGTATTATCGGCGGAAGTCTGTATCGAGGACAAAAGTGCTTATTTGTTCGAAGTCTGAAGGATAGACGGCTGAGCTACTTAATCAGCGTTGACTGAGTAGCTCAGCGGTTTGACCTAAATATTTCGAACATATGCAGCATCCTGTTGTGAAGATTCTCACTTCGTGGTTTAGTCACTCGCGGCTACGAATTGATTGGGAGAGCAGCAGGGCACGGGGAAGCGACGAAACGCAGGCCGCCAGAAGGTTTACTGCACTCTTCTGTTTTGCTGTTCCGATGTCGGGTGCAGCGCGGTTTATTTGGAAGGCTTGCCGCAGCGCTATGTATCAACTCACACACTCAGGATCCCCACGACAACGGCATCAAAGTTGTGTGAGCTGGGTTCACCACTGCTGACGTTGGGGTGCCAACGTTGGACGCGCCACCACCTCCGTGGGGGGCCCAACCGCGCCCCGGAACCGAATTACCGTCGCGTTTGCCTGCTTCTGTGGTGGGTCTGTATTGTCGAGCGCTAGATTGCCGGCATGTGTGCCCCGTTGCGAACGGCCCAAGAGGGTTGTAATCTCCGTTGCGTTTCGCCTGGATTTCTATTTCCTTTTTTCAAGGATGTTTGGACACCTTGGCTAACTCCCATTTGCAGAAGGCTCCAGCTGGGTTCACAAAGGAGACGTGCCCTACTGTGCCCCAGGGTCGGCCAAGGTGGGCGTAGCCAAGACTAAACACGGTAGGAGTATGCTGAACCTCCCTAATTCGATGATTTATCGTTGCGCGGCGTATGTATCATCCACATGACGAATCTTACAAGCCACCGCTGGACGATGGTGTGGAGGCACTGGCGAATTCAACAACGAGGACCTTCCTACGAGAAACACGGCTAAGGGAGCAGGTGAGTCATTGATCGTTTGCCGGAACTCAAACGTAAGGATGGAAACATGAATGTAAAAATTATACGGTTTTGGATTGCGTTCGGTGGAGTCTGACAGTTCTGATGTAAGCGAACGATATTGTGTAGCCCTTGCGTGTGATCGAAAAATCGTTTTGACTGCGCCCTATACGCTCATCTGGCGTGGGCCACATACGTTCCTATTCAATTGGCATACAACACTGATGCCTGAAGTGCCGACGCCGCTGGTGAAGCCAAAGCTGGCAACGAGTGAATCGGTCTCGCCCTGGGTTAACCCAACCAAGTCGCGCGTCTAATGCACCCAGGGAACAAGGATATACAAGTGAGCGGCGGGTGTAGACGCTTGTATACCAGGTATCTATCAAAACAGCATGCAAAGGCTTAAAAACCTCGGTGCGTGTGTTGGCAGTCTGCTCTCGGTTACGAGTCGTGCTAAGGCATGTGAAGTACTCTTGTCGGCAGGAAGATAGTTAGCTAGCTTTCTTGAACATATAGATGACGGTACTAGTAATACAACTTTTAGAATGTCATATACGTGGACGGGGTCAAATGCGCGTACGATTCAGATGTACAAGAGCTGTTGCTCACTCAAATGGACGGAAGTGTTTGGAAGTCGTTTCGGGAAACCGTCGATGACCGTTGTCGCGGCAACACCATTATTGTCTTCTTGTTGCGTCTCTCATCTGCAGGGCTACCACGGGTATCTTTCCCATACTTTTCGTCATATCCATCAACAGGAAGATAGCGAGCAAACCAAAAATATATGGTTCGGTATGTGCAAGACGCGCAAACACCTCGATCATCGGGTCGTCAGGGGGATGATGCAGTAAGCACCGTCGAATCATTTGAGCCCTACCGTGGCCACGCCTCGAATATTTTGCCCCGAGCTATCCATACGGGATTCGTTGCGGTTGGGACGGTAGGAGCAGAGGCCGAGATGACTCCGCGCATTGTAGGTGGATATTGGCAGGAGGGACGCGTCCTACGATCGAGGTAGCACATTTCCACTCAAATGTTTACTGAATGACGGGGCTCGTTAACCCAAAAACGTCGGATGCCAATCGTTTTTCTAGAAGGACGTTTTTGTATATTTGGCCCATAGGATTATCATTCGCGTTTCGCTGAGGTCGGTGTTCGGGTGACTTACTTTTAGTGTAGAGCTCCTCCAGTGAGAAGCCTCAGAAAAATAAGGGCGAGCCTCTATAGTAGAACGCCTCAGGAGGGTGGGCGGAGGGGATGGCGGTCGTACCATGATTGAGAAATCTGGAAACTGCCAGGAATGCGGACACCGCAACGGTGGGGGGTCTCAGGTCGACCATGTATCTATATTTGGACGAGCAATGATATATCGTGCCTGCCCTCGCCCGGGGACGAAAACCATATTCGTCGAAACGCAGAAGAAATTCGAGTTTCCTCCTTCCATGTTCCCTTTGATCCGTGAATCGTACGAGAAATCTAGGTAAAGGGCTGGCGTGGCCGCAGAGGCGATTATCTTCAGTTACCACTGACTTTGCAGTATGTTTTCTTGGAGAGGGCTTAGGGTGACGTGGACTCAGCGTTGTGTGTGTTGTCTGAAATACAGGGTCTGGTGCATTATTGTTTTTTCCATGAATGTAGGTGGAGTTTTCCATGGAAGCGTCCACAACTTTCATGGAAGATTCTTCCACTTCCATGGATTTTTTCACCACTTCAATAAAAACCTTCCATCGCTTCGATCGAAGCTTCCAAACAATTGTGGAAGCTTCCAGGGAAATGGTGGAAGCTTCCATGCAGGTGGTGGAAGCTTCAGTGACTTCCATGGGAGCTTCTACCGCTTCCGTGGAAGCTTCCACTTCTATGGAAGCTGGAAGCTTCCATGAAAGTTAGTAGTGGAAGCTTTCGTGAAAGTGCCATGAAGTGGCAGTGGAAGTGGAAGTTTCCATGGAAGCTTCCGAGGAACAGTATTTACTTCCGTTGGCTTCTGCGCACTTCCACCAATTTTAGAGTACTTCCACAACATTTCAGGCTGTTTTTAGAAGCTGCCACTGCTTCCATGCAAGCTGCTTCCGCGGAAGTACGCGAGCGCTTCCGTGGAAACTTCCACTGCCACATTTATGGCCCTTCCAAGGAATTTTCCACAACTAACTTGCATGGAAGCTTCCATCAATTTCGTGGAAGCTTCCACCTCTTCCATTCAAGGTTCCAACACTTTCATATCTTAAACAACTTCCATGCAAGCTTCTACCACTTCCATGAAATAGATCAAATAAGAGCAGTGGAAAACTTCCAATTTTTGATGGGATTGGTAGCATTCGCAGATAGATGCTTCCTATGGAAGATTTAGTGGGAGACCCTAGTAGCGCTTCCAACAACATATTCGCCTGATTGAGAGCGTAGTATCTGATTGAGAGCGAGATTGCGCGATACGCTGCAGCCGGACTACCGCTGAGAGGTAGAGCTTGCTGTGTAGCTTGAATTGAAGGGCTAGCCCGTAGCTTCAAACCGCTACCCTGGTCATCGTGTGGGAGTCTCTCGTTGTGGAGCTACAGCCGGGAGCAGAAGCTACAGTAGAGCCCACCGCCCGAGGCGAAACAGTTTGAGGCGGGAATAGCCAATCTGGGGAAATCTAGCAACTTGTCTAGCTCCTAGCTGCAGCATCCGATGACGATGACACGCATATGCTCGCGACGCTGCTGACGAGACCTTCAATGTGCGCCGCTTCTTGGAATAGCCCGTCTCCTACTTACCAAGAAATGGCAAGAGGCGTCTGGACCCGAAATTTCAATTTATTTGGCTCTCGCTCTCAATCAGATACTTCGCTCTCAATCAGGCGAATATGTTGTTTTCCCCGGAAGCTTCCGAAGAGATGCGTTCACTCCCACGGGTTTTCACGACCTCCCCTTGCGTTCCACTTTGTTCCAACTACGTCCACTTACTCCCAAACAATGTGACGTACTTGTACTCCTTCCAATGGCTTCCACGCGCTTCCACGTACTTTCCCGAATGTTCCTGTCTTTCTTCTATCTTCGCAACAAAGGGGAAACATATTGAATCTTCGACGGGACCAGGAAAACGTACGTTTTCCACGAAAGGAAACAAATTGAGGGCTTTCGCGGAAGGAGGGGGGGGGAGCGGGAACTTGCTTTTCAGCACCGGAAGCCTCCAATGCATTTTCTTCCACTACTGGTTTATAAGTATTCCAGTGTATATGTACGTGCGTTTTTACGTACTGTACTTCAGATGCGTACTACACTAGAAAAATTAAGTTCTGGCCATGTCCTTTTTTCACTCACGGCTAACAACCCAATAACGATACGCTCGGTGGTTGTTTTGCAATGTTTTTCGAACAACCTGCAACGTCTACGATAGGCTGAGCTTGAGCGTCCGTTGTACTGTGACGAAATCAGATTTCAGGAAAGATACAGAGCTTCTCAAGTTAGATGCTACCTCCGCAATATCTCAATCAACTAATGTTGTAATTCGACTCGTTAATATTTTGGGGACCTAGAGAGGAAGAACCTAGCGGGTGGGAGGACGTACACGACAAGATTCCATGCATTGACACGGTGCCGATTTTGGAGTGTTCAGACGTGGATGCGAAGCTTCTACGGATTTATGTTTCAAAATGAATGCTTTGCTGGGAAGATTTCTATCTAGATAATCTAAACATATACTGCTGTCAATAGGAAGAGTCGATACGTCTGATATTCGTAAACAGGCTGCTTACAGCGTGTTTTCGAGGTCCCATCACAATTTGGGAGAAGGGATCTTTAGGTTTGTAGGCTGTTCAGGTGTTTTGATTCCTGTTGGGATCAAGGTACGGGCGAAGACCCAACCCAACCCCTGACTCTAACCCTAACCCTAACTCTAGTCCTTGCCCCAAACCGCAGCCAAAGTTTGCATCGAACCAGGAATTTTCTCAATTGCGGACGACGACTCCGAAGTGCAGACCACGCTACGCATTTTTCAAGTAAAAACATCCCTAAAGATCCTTTATCCCACATTGCTAAACCTACTCGAGTTCTCAGTCGAAGTACAAGTAGTAGAGTATACTTATCTCGAGTCATGTAGCAGTATGTGCGTGCGCTTCAGTATTTTGGCTCCACAGTAACCGTTCAACACAACACTGTCTGTTTTTAGTGTTGCCTCGACGCACCCCTCTGTATTTCCGGCTGATGAATTACGATGTATTTCACAAGCCGTTACCTACCCTAAACTACGCAGAATCAGGAAATATCCAACACGCTTAAAGGTGCCTGGTCGGTGAAAACCCGACATGCTCCGTCCAGGCATTGTAGGGATGCGATTATACGACTACAGCCATGCATGAGATCGAGCACATCTCTCCTATCGAGTACACCCCCCCCTCTCATCACACCAGCCACGGCCGTAACCTAAGCATGCGCTATGACAACAACCGAAACGATTACATACGCAAATACCTGGTTTTGGTTGTAACGGTGCGGGAACGCACTTACCCCCACACCATCACCGACCTCTGCGGTCACCACTCCACCACAGACTGCGAAGTATTAGTCGAAGGTACGACATTTTCATAAAAAAAAATTACGCCACCACCACCCGTCCGCGGCCTACCTGCGCTACGGCAAACAAGAACAAGGGCGCCGCAAGGAAACAAATATGCCAACAAAGACTACAGCATGTATGAAATGCATCAAGACAATTATTCTGCTCCCCTGCCCGCAACCCCCATCGACCGTTGTTTCATCGTTGGCAACGACGCAATTGTCGATCAAAACAGAGCTGCCAGAGGGACGTCCTTAACGCCCCCCCGGCGTCCATAACTTGCGTTGACATAAACGTGGATGGTCTAGCCGCTACCTAGAGGAACGTACTTAACTAAGACCAACCAAGGACGGCACAGCGACGTAACCGCTCACGCTCCCCATTGTTCACGAGTTGCTTTAGACAGACTCCTTCCGGCGTCCCCTGTTTGACGTAGCCTAAACATTGAACTCCACAACAATCTATTAAACAGTCAATCAAACATGGGGCATAGAGGCATGAAAACAATTGACTTCCCCACCCCCCTCCCGTCCCTCAAACGACGAGCATTTTTGCACCCACCACCCGCCACCACCACGCTAGCGCTGCATCACACAGCGGAATAAACCACCCGCCCAAGGCGACGTCATTGAACCATGGCAATCATGACGCCTAACTTTGTGACGGGAATAAGGTGTACATATCTTCCTTGTTGGTGAAACGCCGATGCGAGCGTCTATCATCCTACGACTACCGGCATTAATGAAACTGACTACCCCCAAACCCCCGCCCCACCACCCGCTCAATTCAGATCTGTTGCTGGGTCGGTGCAATCCACATCGTTCTCTGTGCAGTTCTTCGTGGGAGCACTGTAGGTACATTCATACCCCCCGGCATTTACAAGGTGTCACGTTTTTCGCGACACTGGCCAAGCACGGTCACGCCCATGGGCAGTTGCCTGACTAACGTAAACACGGTAACGACGACAACTGCGCGTGATTTTGGTGCCAGAACATGCTTCGGGTAACCGATACGCCTAGACTCGTCTGGCCACCGTCACGAACGATTTAAGTCAGCATTGGCTACGAACGATTTTTGCCAATCACCAAGCGGCAAGGAAGGCCCTACTATATTTTACTGCAGCCAGGACCTTGACATGGCGCAAACCCGAGTGGAGCCACGTTTGCATGATTTTGCAGTTGTAATTAACGACTTATTATTTGTTGTACTGAACTGGCCGAGCAAGAACAAGTGGCATATGACTCGGTTTTTCTCCTTGCCGGAATAAAACGGTCCTCACACACCTCCTGTTGCACAGTTGTTGTAGCCACGCGGTCTTTTGTGGGTTTGCCCCCTTTCTCATGTCGACGCCCGGCCTAATGACGCGCGACTATTCAGGCTCATTTTCGAGGCATCACACACACGGTCACTTCATTGCCAGCATGATTTGCGGCATCGCAGCAGGGATACCCCCGTCGTTGGAACATGAGAACATGAAGATCGTGGCCGAAGGTCTAGACTCCATCTAGGAAGAGCCCGCCAGGCGCCCGGGTATTACGTTTAAAAAAAAGGCCTGCAGGCTACGGCGCCACCGCCTAAACCATCCGCCTCCGTCCTGGCTAGAACCTCGCAACATCGTCGAGAGGTGCGGTTATTTGTGTGTGAAGACTGCGACTGGAATGTGCACCCCAATTGGCATCAAGCAATAGTGTCGTACCTATGTCTGGCGTAAGCGCCGGTCTAAGGTTCGTTTCGACTATCCTGCGATGACAACGGCCTTCCAGTACCCCAAACTGCCGCCTCGCGAACGTGTACTCGCACTGTTGTAATTGGTATCGTGCTCTCTCATGAAAGGTCCCACCACGACTGTCCTTTTGCAAGGATGCCCGTGAGTGTGTTAGCCGCAGGTGGACCCTGTTGCGTGTATAATACACCCAAACCGTAATCCAAAACTAATACCGCCAGTAGGTGCAACGGGAATGATCGTTGAATGCCGCCAAAATCAAAGACGCGCAAGGCGCGTTATTTCGTTGTTGCTGTCCGTCGAAATGAAACACCGCTTCAGAGGAGCGCAGTATCGTATGTGCTGCGAATTGTGTATTATTATGTGGATCTACATCCAGATAGGGTTAGCGCAGCATCGTATGTGCTGTCCCATCCGAGACACTGGGGGCCACGGCCTCGGCAGCGGCTGCCTCGTCGCATAGTAGAGTGTGGGGGGGGCTGCGTTTTGCTGATTCGGTATCGATAATCCACTTCTTTCAAAAATACAGGTGGTGGCGATGACGTGATATGTCACTCCGCCTCCTGCGGACAACGCGCGTTCCTCGATAGCAGCGGACAGCAAAGCTACATGCCGAGTGGATTATCCTTTAATCCCGAGCAATCGTCGATTAACACTAGTTTCCACGCGCGTGCCTCTTCCACTCTGCCTGTTCTGCGACACAACTCAGGCTCCAATTATTTGCACATTCTGTGGCGGAATGCGCCGAGTTTTGTTCACCTGAGGCGCGGGGCGATCCGAAGTTTTGTGAGGTTGATGACGGCGGAGGCGAATCTCTCGATTACAACAGTTCCAAAACGGAGGGCAACAACTCATGGGTTCACGGTACAAGTGGTCGATGTGATACTGTAGCTCAAATCGTGGAGTTCGTGCTTTAGTGTGGGGAATAAGCCTGCACTCATGCAGAACCCAGACCTTTAGAGACAAATCACCATAGTAGCTTCGATAAGCATGCAACACTATATGCGTTTGTCGTTGTACCGACGCGGGTGACATAAAAAAACAAGTTTGAGGTATTCGAGACGGTCACAGAATGCTTCGTAGAATGTTGATTATCCCTGAGTCTCCCGCATAAGACAAACAATCAACTACTGTTGCAGCGCTACGGGCTCCTGGAGTCGCCCAGGTGGGCGACAGGGTATTCTGTGATGTACGTCGACTGACCTGACCAGTGACGCACGGAGGGTGCATCGTGTAGATAAAGCCGTAGGATGGCTCGCTGTCATATCGATATAGGTATACAATGGAGTGTCCCCGGCGGGGGAGGCCATTGTCTGGGTCATGGAAACCCGGTATCGGCTGTATTGGTCGATACGGGTGCTCTGTGGCCATACCTGAGGTTAGTCAATCCCACCAAAGAACGAAAGAAACAAGTCAAACCATATCCTGTTCACACACCGTGCATGAGTCTTGCCCACCACGTCCATGTCAGTTGCCCATCACGTGCATGTCAGTTAATACCACGTCGCATTCGCTGAGCAATACCAACACTCAACTCTCGTGGCGCCTGGCCACCCCGTGGCCAGAGAGGATTTAGGAGCGAGGTACGGAGGAATGATGACTCTCTCAACGAACGACAACAGCTGGCTATCGAGGTGAGACCAAGCCGATAGCGGCACACAAGAGAAGGTCAGCTGTAACATGGTGAACCCAGGGAGATGGGAATGTTTGCAAAACTGTGATATGAGGTGATCGTGTTCTTTCTATAATCCCACGTTGCATCTTGCATACTATGTTATGGGATACTCGTTATATGCATACATCCACATGTTTTCGGTGTTGGCTGTCTTGTAGGAGGGGGATTCGTGTGATATGCTGTTATGTATTCACGCTGCCGATGGTGCTCTGCCTGTTTGTTTCGTAAGTCTTTGAAGATACTTGTCTGGTCAATGCATACTGACATACTCGTTGCTCGTGCTCCGTTTGCCTGTTGCTCGTGCTCGTATGTTCTCTCGTTTTTCATGATCGCACACACATGCATGTTCGTTAATAAATGTCTGCATGCGATTGACCACATAATGTCTTCAAAACCAAATGCAACCGACAGGTGTCGATACAAGCCAAACGTGCCGTACGTACTAATACACGCATGCTTTCGTGGACCGTTTGCTCGGTTAGGTGATAATGGAAACTAGCAATGTCGAGCCTTACGCTGTTTGGGCGTACATAACCACCCTTTAGAACGATGAACCCCTGGACAACAACATGCATTGTTGGCTGGCAAACATGGAACTTTTAAGAAATACATATATTGTGATGACTGTGGTGTAGTCTGTGACCACAGGAAAAATCTCTCTCCGGGATCAAATAAAGGGCACGGACACTGGTTGTGCTGGATGTCGACGGGTAGAAAGAATGGTTTAAGGTGAAGAACACATACACAATACGTGCAGAGTACGAGTGGAACACATACGGCCGCATTACCTTATTCATCCCGACTGCTGTAAAGTATGTATAGTATCTTGAGCATACCGAGCTGGTATCATATCATACTGGATACGGCAGTCACGACGCACACATTCCGTCCAAGAGCAGAGAGAGATAGCAATGCGACACCAACGAATAAATAAAACCTATCAACCTAGTGGCACCGGGCATATTAGTACTGGTAGTTATAAACCACCCGGCACTAGATATTCGACTACCAGGATGTCAACAGAGCAGTTTGTATCACAGAATCGGGGATCACACACATAAATAGTTGCAATCCCGTGATCACAGCGCCCGAATACTGGGGGATGCGTGAACAGTTACTTGATAGTGTCATGCACGAATATTGGAAAACCGTGAAAACAGGCGCTTTTTTTACATTCGTGCCGAAAGGACCTCGGAGCGCTGGCCTCTATCCGGAGCGCTTTGCCTGTAGCAAGGGTGACTGCTCTTCCAGAGCAAATACATGCATCCTAAGCGGTGGATACGAGATACACAATGAAAATCAAACTGAGGAGAGAAAACCTTGTAGTTTCCGATATGAAAACAAAGCCCCTCCCCAGCGCGCATACTCATGCGCCGTCTTAGTCGCTGACGCAGTGAACGGAGAATCGACCGAGCTTGAATTTGTTCAAGTATCTGACATGGTTCCCAATAACGATTGGGCATCTTCACTGTTTGAGTACTGCACTGCTGTACATGTACATAGGGTTGACCCTAATTTCCAAGTGCTTCGTCCCCGCCTTGGGAGGGCACTTCTATAAAGGCGAGGCCACATATGCCCAATGCCCAAACTAAAGGTTCCCTTCATTTGCGAACGCGATCGTGAAGTGGTTGAGCGTACCACGCACCTGTTGTGTCGCCCGTCTCCAAGCATCGGGCGATCCGCCTGATCGGAGAAGAACCGTTGTAGAAATTCTAGATTGCATGACTAATGCTGGAAAACATGCTGTAGGCATGGTGTAACCGAGCAGGATACCTTCCTATTTGACTCTTCAAGATTAGTGACCCAGTGTTGGAGACACGAATCGAAAGGTGGGATAGGTATGCCAATAGGCAGTAGGTAGTTTCCGTGCTGGGGGGGTGTTTGTCACCACCTTTCTACAACTACATTCACGAAAACCGTTATAAAAGGGGTACGATCTGGAAGTGGTGGTGGATGAATGACGTTTGAGGACTCATGAACTTGTTTTAGCACAAAAGGGTCTCACCAGTGGACACTGTTCGGGCTGGGGGGGTAGCGTGAAGGTGGCGTGAACGTCAGTGCCTTCAAACGACGTACTTACTCGGAGTCACGTCAGTACCCTCAAACGTGGCGTGAACGTCAGTGCCTTCAAACGACTTACTTACTCGGAGGCACGTCAGTGCCTTCAAACGACTTACGTACGCAGAGTCACGTCAGTACTTGGGGGGGTGGCGTGAAGGTGGCGTGAACGTCAGTGCCTTCAAACGACTTACTTACTCGGAGTCATGTCAGTACCTTCAAACGCGGCGTGCACGTCAGTACCTTCAAACGACTTACTTACTCGGAATCACGTCAGTGCCTTCAAACGACTTACTTACTCGGAGGCACGTCAGTACCTTCAAACGTGGCGAGAACGTCAGTGCCTTCAAACCACTTACTTACTCGGAGTCACGTCAGTGCTTAAGGGGGTGGCGTAAACGTCCGAACCTTCAAACCACTTACTTACTCGGAGTCAAACGTCAGTATCTTCAAACGACCACAGTTGGGGTGCACCAAACGTTCCTGAGCGAAGTTTCACACAGAGCTTGCAAAGATGAGTTTCGACGAAATCCTCGATTGCGCAGCTGGTGTTGGGGTGTTGGCAGCCAAACTCAAGATCTTCCATGAGCGGCCGGAGCACATGAGACGTGGATTCAAGATCTTCCATGAGCGGCCGAACCACATGAGGCGCGAATTCGTCCAGGTTCGTGGCGGAGAGGCAGCAGGTGTTCTGGAGGCTGAGAGGGATACTCGAGAGACAGCAGGGGGAAAAGAGCCCCAGAAGAGCGCGGCACGACGCGGCAACTCAGAGGAGTTCCTCGGGTGAGCAGACGCTGGGGGGTAGCAGGGTCTTGATCAAGGAGGCGGCCAGCAAACGCGGAAAGTCAGGCATCCACGCGAAGCTGGCGCACGAGCATTGGACCGGGGCGTAGCGAGTCACTTCCGTCGAGCAGCCCGGTCTGGCTATCAAGCGTCTATGAGAGGACGCCGGATCAGGGGTCGGGTAGGTTTGTGCGTACCCCGTTACATTAGCGGCATAGGATGCTAAAGCATCGTACCCTTTTCAAGTTAGATGCACGGAGCCGCAGTCGCAGTCCTGAACGCCGTGGCAGCCACCACCGCCGTAGCAGGAGCGCCACGCAGGAGCGCAACGGTAGTAGCAGCAACCGAGCACGGGGACGGGAACCCGCAGGACGGAGGGGCAATCAGGGCCACCGCCTCCGCCGCCGCGGAGGGAGCGCAACCAGCCGGCCCAGCAGGAGACGAAGGAGGAAGAGGTGGAACAGCATCAAGCGCAGCAACAGCAGGCACCGCCGAAGCCGAAACAGCAGCAGCGCCCGGCATAAGGAGAAGCGGAAGGCGTGGGAGCCGCGTCACGAGAATCGGGGATGTCCGTACGTGGCCGAAGCTCGTAAAGCGTCGAACGGATAAGGAGGGACGCGGCAGCCGGTTCGTCGGGGAAGTGGAGGAGGAGTTGCCCACGCTGTTACCGGGTAGGGGCCGGGAGACCCGCTGTGCACCGACGATAGATATGCGTCGGGAAGGGGGGGTGTTGCAGCACTACGGGCTCCTGGAGTCGCCCAGGTGGGCGACAGGGTATTCTGTGATGTACGTCGACTGACCTGACCAGGGACGCACGGAGGGTGCATCGCGTAAGGCAGTGATAAAGCCGTAGGATGGCTCGCTGTCATATCGATATAGGTATGCAATGGAGTGTCCCCGGCGGGGGAGGCCATTCCCACCAAAGAACGAAAGAAACAAGTCAAACCATATCCTGTTCACATACCGTGCATGGGTCTTGCCCACCACGTCCATGTCAGTTGCCCATCGCGTGCATGCCAGTTAATACCACGTCGTATTCGCTGAGCAATACCAACACTTAACTCTCGTGGCGCCTGGCCACCCCGTGGCCAGAGAGGATTTAGGAGCGAGGTACGGAGGAAATCCCCATGAGGACTCTCTCAACGAACGACAACAGCTGGCTATCGAGGTGAGACCGAGCCGATAGCGACATACAATATGAGGTCTGCTGTAACACTACCCTGTGTGGACCACATGCTCCATCAACCCTTCACGTCCGAGCATTTTGTTTTTTTCAACAGGCTCTCGTTTCGGCCCAAAATGCATTGGTTCGAGAAAAACCCGACCAGCACCCCTCGCATCTGCTTCACCACTTGCCCGAATCCTGCCAGCAGGGAGCATGAAGCGTCGTGGAGGTGAGAATACCATCGCTACTCGATACGCCCATGGCAAACGAATTCCCTTGGTGTACGACGGTAGTATTTATACATCGTAAAATGGAACGTTGATCAAACTGAATATTCCACTACTTCGATGGGAGCATGTACCAGTCCCATGGAAGGCTCCACCGCTTCAATGGAAGCTAAACGAGTTTCCATGCAAGTAGACTTTGATTTTATCCGAGGAAGTGATGATTGAAACTTCCATGGAAGCAACCCGAAGCTTCTGGGGGATTTGTTTTCTTGGTATTACTCCAGACTTCCCGCGAAAGCTTCGACAGCTTCCATGGAAGCTTCCATGGAAGCAGCGTCCACGGAAGCTTTCGTGAAAATTGTGGAAGCTTCCAGGGAAGCTTCCAAGAAATCTTCCGCGTACTTCCATGGAAACTTCCACTGAAGCTTCCAGCGCTTCCATGGAAGCTTAAACAGCTTTCGTGGAAAGTTCCATTCGCTTCCATGGAAGTGGGGGAACTTCCGTGGAGGTCGTAAAAGCTTCTGCGGAAGTGGTGGGAGCTTCCAATGGAAGCTTCCACCTACTTCCATAAAAAACAACAATAATGCAGGAGACCGGAAGTGCAGTGAGCTTCGTCATTCCACCACCAGACAACTCTCCATGTATCCATGTTTAACATAGGAGTATGTAGCGAGATACCACTTCCTCCGTACACATCGCGGTGAGTATCTCATCTGTGATCGTTCTGTGTCGTCAGAGATTAAATTTTAGAGCAGCTAGCTGCAGTTGTACATGATGTTTAGGCTGTTTTTTGTTGCCTAACCTTATGATGATACCCCCAAAACCCTTAGGTTGCAACTTGTATACTTGCACTGCTAGAGTATCCGGAACGTACCAGGAAATCCAACGTAAATACCATTTAGCAACTGGATTTTTATCTCGAAGAGATGCGCACTATTACTTGAAGTCGACTTCTATGGTAAATATCCAAAATTGCCCTCTACCGGCACAGATAAGGAGCCCTCTGTAAAAGAGAATGGAAGGAAAAATTGCTATCAGAGCGGTTATACTGAAGTCAGCATATAACGTGCCTTTCCCGAAAAAGATTTTTGTGCTGGGCCAGCACTCCTGTTTCTTGGGTTTTTGCATTATTATTGAGTGCTTTACGTTTTAGCCCGCCCTCGAAAAGCGCCTTTGTATTTTAGGCGCTTCGCGCGAACAATCTACCCATGATCCCTGAGCCCACATGGCACGCACTCAGACTATGCTTGACACAAAAGAGAGAAGACAGCTACGAGAGTGTCAGAGTCGAAGAGGGTGAATGGCGTTTCCGAAGCCGTGTGCCTTTGTACGGAGGTACCGTGATTCTAGTGCGTGGTAGAAGAGAGTGCATCAAAATGGAATCGATCGGCTTTCGACATTCGTACATAAGTAGCCAGCAGAGTGCCTACATTAAATTACGTAGTCCGGGAGCCTACAGCAGCATGCGACGGACCGCGCGCGGACCAATGAAGGGCCTAATCGTTTCACGTGGCGGGGAGGCATCGACTCATCGGCGGTGCATGAAACTCAAAGAAAATATGGTGTGTTCCACTGTGAGAGTCAGTCACCACAGCAAGCAGTGGTTGAGCACACAGGAGACGGTTTGAACTCCTGTCCCAGACCCCCCTTTTACTTTTATGCCGCGTATCATGCTATATGCGTACCTGGTACGTAGATGAAAGCTGTACCAAATACCAAAACTAACAGTGTAAAACGCTTATATTGTACCCTTTCCTGCGAGCGTGACCCAGGTGTGGCACGTACGCCTGTAGAAGACACCCATTGGGTGTTGTAAGGAAACGCCAAAAAGAAAGGCAGGCTGTGATTTACTGTAGACAAGAAAACCATATTCGGTGGTACTGTGTTGAATTATCGTGGAACGCGCCCATTCGCCAAAGAAAGCAGAAATCCAGCCTGAACCGGTGTTGCCGTTCCTCTGCGCAGTGGATCTCCTCTACGGCTGTCAGTACAGCATGTAAAGCGTAAGCCTCTCACCTATAGCTACGTTCCTCACCTCGCCGAGGTATCCTCAAAGTGCGCTCATCAAAAACCAGCCGCGCGGTGTCACGTGTGCTTTCGTCGACGATGACAGATGACGGGCCGTAGCCTTCGACGAAGCAACTAGCCATAGAAATACAGCACGGGCCTGCGCCGTGCGCGTGGTGTGACCCGCAGCTACTTGTGCTGCTAGGCGGGGTCGGAACGTTGTTTGTGTTATTTGCTTTTGTTTCTGATGTCTAGATTTCCTTGGTGTGACTCGGGCAAGAAAAGCGCAACGTCGAAACTACAAGGACAGTTGAGGCACTAATCCATATGGTCCATATTGTTTTGTTCAGAGTGTTTGTGGATTTGTCACATATATATAGAGAAGCAGCAAAAATAGGTAGATGGTGGATTGCGGACCGCAGACACCAAGAGATAAATACAATCCGATACAGCAGTACTGTTACAGCAAGCTCTCCGGCGTGAGCTGTCAACGCTCACCTGGCTTGCCTCCTCAGTTCGTACGTTGGACCCGCCGGCAGTGAAAGCGGCTCCAGTGCTTCGATCAGACGAGAGCGAAGCCAGCGACGACCAAACATGCCGAATACAAGCGATGCAAATTCTCGGGTAGGCTTGCAGTCACGCGGAGGGATGCATTTATGCGAGCGGACAGTCAGTTGGCCTTTAATTATATAGAACTTAGTCCTTTAGTCCTTTAGTTCACTCCATCTATTTTGCAAATTTTTCTCTTCCTTGCCGGATAGCGTCTGAAGACACTTGGTGTTGGCCCACGCGTTGCGTGCGCTGTACCCTTTGGTCAGGCGTGTAACATTCAGCCGGCTAAACCTATCTATCTGCTGATTGAATCACCTATACACCCACAGAGTAACCCACCTCTACTCTGTGCCCAAGAGCTCGTGGCTGCATGCCTTGACTCGTCGTACGTTTGGTTGTCCCCAAGTCCCTGGACAGCAGCATCGCCTCACGTCTGGGATGGCCCTCTGGGTCTGAAAATAGTGCAGCCCCGGATGAAAGAGTTTTTTTTCCCGTCCCCGCCAGATTCGTCGCTTAAACAGACGATTTAGAACGAAACCACCTCCAGCCCCTTCCTCCTCTTTGACTATAGACGATTGACCCCCCCCCCCAGAGTGTTCTTCCCCCTTCCAGCCTGACCCATCGCTTGAGCAAACGGTTTATATCGAAATCGCCACCAGCTCCTTCCACCGCCTTCGATTCTTCCCTTTCAACCAGACCCGCCACTACTACTACTGCTACTACTACTACTACTACTACTACTACTACTACTACTACTACTACTACTACTACTACTACTGCTACTACTACTACTACTACTAATACTACTACTACTACTACTACTATTACTACCACTACTACTACTACTACCACTACTAGTACTACTACTACTACTACTACTACTACTACTACTACTACTACTACTACTACTCCTCCTACTACTACTACTACTCCTACTACTACTACCACTGCTACTACTACTACTGCTACTACTACTACTACTACTACTACTACTTCTACTACTACTACTACTACTCCTAATACTACTACTGCTACTACTACTACTACTACTACTACTACTACTACTACTACTACTACTCCTACTACTACTACTACTACTACTACTACTACTACTACTACTACTACTACTACTACTACTACTACCCCTACTACTACTTCTGCTACTACTACTACTACTACTACTACTACTACTACTACTACTACTACTCCTACTACTACTACTACTACTACTACTACTACTACTGCTCCTACTACTCCTACTACTCTTACTACTACTTCTACTACTACTACTACTACTACTACTACCACTACTCCTACTATTACTTTTCTTACTCCTACTACCAAAAAATGTTTTTGCTCATGCCCAGCGAAAGATCACATACATACATGGGCATGGCCACCCGCGACCCTTGCGATACGGGACCACGCGGCCAGCCCTGGTGGTGCTATATTTTTTTGGCTCAACCCAACGATCATATGGCCACCCAGCAACACTCCCTCCATACAAGTTGGGCCTCCTACAAACAACCGCTCTCCTCCCCATTCGTACCTTCGCATTACGTAGACACTCAAACATATCCTTGGCCCGGTGACCCCAAACTCACAATGGAAACATCTCCAGGTTTCATAATCTACCCCGGTAGACCTGGGAAGTTGGATCAGGATATTTGGCGACGGGTAGACACCGTTGGGGTGCTAGCTGATGGAATCACGCCGCACATTTTACGATATCGAACGACTACCCCGCGTTTTCGAGTGTGGATCCTACAGGGAGTAGACGATGTTCCTGCATCCTGTTGAAATCGTTTTGGCCATGCCTGCAGCACACTGACCGCTGCTAGTACAGTACTACTGCTACTCTTACTACTACTTCTACAAACTACCAAAACATATTTTTGCTCATGCCCAGCGAACGATCACATACATACATGGGCATGGCCACCCCCCACCATCTCGATACGGGACCATATGGCCAGCCCTGGTGGTACTATCAATTTTTTGCACAACCCAATGATCACATGGCCACCCATCACCACTACTACCTCCATACCAGTTGGGCCTCCTAAAAAGAACCACACTCCTCCCCATTCGTAACTACGCAGTATGTAGACAGTCACACATATCCTCGGCCCAGTGACACCAAACTCAGAATGGAAACATCGCCAGTTTTCACACTCTACCCCGGTAGACCTGGGAAGTTGGATCAGGATGTTTGGCGACGGGTAGACACCGGAGGGGTGCTTGCTGCTGAACTCACGCCACGAATATTTAGATATCAAACGACCACCGTGCATTCTCGAATGCGGATCTTACAGGGGGTAGACGCTGATCCTGCTCCCTGCTGAAATCGTTTCACCCATGCCTGCAGTACACTGACTGCTGTTGCTACAGAACTACTGTTACTGCTACTACTACTACTACTACTACTACTACTACTACTCCTACTACTACTACTACTACTACTACTCCTGCTACTATTGCTACTACTACTCCTACTACTCCTACTACCAACACATATGTTTTCTCATGCCCAGCGAACGATAACATACATACATGTCACATACACGGGCATATCCACCACCATCTTGGTACGGGACCACGTGGCCAGCCCGGCTGGGGCTATCTATTTTTTGCCCAACCCAACGATCACATGGCCACCCATCACCACTACCTCCATACCAGTTGGGCTTCCTACCAACAACCACACTCCTCCCCATTCGTACCTGCGCAGTATGTAGACACTCACACATATCCTTGGCCCGGTGACCCCAAACTCAAAATGGAAACATCGCCAGGTTTCATGCTCTACCCCGGTATAGACCTGGGAAGTTGGATCAGGATATTTGGCGACGGGTAGACACCGTTGGGGTGCTTGCTGCTCGAACTACGCCGCACATTGTAAGATATCGAACGACCACCACGCATTATTCTGCAATGTGGGTCTGACAGGGGGTAGACGATGTTCCTGCTTCCTGCTGAAATCGTTATACCCATGCCTGGAGCACACTGCTGCTACTCCAGTACTACTCCTACTGTTAATACTACGACTACTCCTACCACTACTCCTACTACTAGTACTAGTACTATTACGGGGGACCATAGTTAACAAGACCTATGGTACACATAAAAACCTATATGTTTACCCATTTTTACTAACAATATTTGGTCCTGTTAACTATGGCCCCCCGTAATAGTACTACTACTACTACTACTACTACTACTACTACTACTACTCCTACTGCTACCAAAACAAATATTTTGGCTCATGCACAGCGAACGATCACAGACATACATGGCCACCTACCACCCTCTCGATACGGGATCACGTGGCCAGCCCTGGTGGTGCCATCCACTTGTTGCTTTACCCAACGATCACATGGCCACCCAGCACCACTGCCTCCATACCAGTTGGGCCTCCTACAAACAACCACACTCCTGCCCATTCGTACCTTCGCAGTATGTAGACACTCATCGATATCCTCGGCCGGGGGACCCCAAACTCCCAATGGAAACATCCGCAGGTTTTATCTACCCCGGTAGACCTGGGAAAAGTTGGATCAGGATGTTTGGCGACGGGTAGACACCGTTGGGGTGCTAGCAGATGGAATCACGCCGCACATTTTACGATATCGAACGACTACCCCGCATTTTGGAGTGTAGATCCTGCAGGGGGTATACGATGTTCCTGCATCCTGCTGATTTCGTTTTGACCGTGCCTGCAGCACACTGACTGCTGCTACTACAGTTCTACTGCCACTCTTACTATTACGGGGGACCCTAGTTAACAGGACCTATGGTGTACATAAAAACCTTTATGTTTAACCATTTTTACTAACAATATTTGGTCCTGTTAACTATGGCCCCCCGTAATACTACTTCTACAACTACCCAAACATATTTTTGCTCATGCCCAGCGAACGATAACATACATACATGCCAAATACATACATGGGCATATCCACCACCATCTTGATACGGGACCACGTTGCCAGCCCGGGTGGGGCTACCCATTGTTTGCACAACCCAACGATCACATGGCCACCCAGCACCACCACCTCCATACCAGTTGGGCTTCCTACCAACAACCACACCCCTCCCCATTCGTACCTGCGCAGTATGTAGGCACTCACACATATCCTTGGCCCGGTGACCCCAAACGCAGACTGGAAACATCCGCTGGTTATATACTCTACCCCGGTACACCTGGGAAGTTGGATCAGGAGGTTTGGGGACGGGAGCACACCTATGGGGTGCTTGCTGCTGGAATCACGCCGCACATGTTTCAATTCCGGACGATCACCGCGCATTCTGGAATGTGGATCTTAGAGGGGGTAGACGATGTTCCTTCATCTTGCTGAAATCGTTTTACCCATGCCTGCAGCACACAGGACTGCTGCCCCTACAGTACGGCTGCTACTATCAATGCTACTACTACTACTACTACTACTACTTCTACTTACTACTACTACTATTACCGAAAGAATATTTGTGCTCATGCCCAGCGAACGATCACATACATACATGGGTATGGACACCCACCACCTTCCCGATACGGGACCACGTGGTCAGCTCTGGTGGTGCTATTCATTTAATCTCAATTCAACGATCACATGGCCACCCAGCACCACCACCTCCATACCAGTTGGGCTTCCTACCAACAACCACACTCCTCCCCATTCATACCTGCGCAGTATGTAGACACTCACACATACATATCCTTGGCCCGGTGACCCCAAACTCACAATGGAAACATCCTTAGGTTTCATAGTCTCCCCCGGTTGACCTGGGGAGTTGGATCCGGATATTTGGCGACGGGTAGACACCGTTGGGGTGCTTGCTGATAAAAATCCCGCCGCACATTTTTAGATATCGAACGACCACCGCGCATTCTGGAATGTGGATCTAACAAGGGGTAGACGATGTTCCTGCTTCCTGCTGAAATCGTTTTACCCATGCCTGTAGCACACTGACTGCTGCCACTACAGTATTACTGCTACCTTTTACACAATCATTACTACCACTACTACGACTACTACCAGACAATACTTTTGCTCATGCCCAGCGAATGATCACATACCTACATGGGCATGGCCACCCACCACCATCTCGATAGGGGACCACGTGGCCAACCCTGGAGGTGCTATCCATTTTTTACTCAACCCAACGATCACATGGCCACCCAGTTCACTATCTCCATACCAGTTGGACCTCCTACAAAGAACCACACTCCTCCCCATTCGTACCTTCGCAGTATGTAGACACTTATCGATATCCTTGGCCCGGTGACCCCTAACTCACAATGGAAACATCTCCAGGTTTCATACTCTTCCGGTATACCTGGGAAGTTGGATCAGGATGTTTGGCGACGGGTAGACACCGTTGGGGTGCTTGCTGCTGGAATCACGCCGCACATTTGTTTTTATCGAACGACCACCGCGCATTCTGGAATGTAGATCCTACAGGGGGTAGCCGATGTTCCCGCATCTTGCTGAAATCGTTTTACCCATGCCTGCAGCACACTGACTGCTGCTACTACAGTACTACTCCTACTATGCAATACTACTACTACTACTGCTACTACTCCTACTACTACTACTACTACTACTACTACTACTACTACTACTACTACTACTACTACTACTACTACTACTAATATACAAGATATAATTGTAGAAAACAATATCGGCATTTCGACGATTTTGGGTTGAGGGACCCCGTCATTCAGGAAACGCTTCAGCGGAAATGGGCTATCCCTATCGTAGAACGCGCCTACATATTGTAGGGGAACTGAACGACCACCTAAAGTAAAGCCCTAACTTTGGATATCCCTGGAGTAATTGTTTCATTCAACCCTAGTCATTTGCCTTCGGGTTGATTGCCCACATCCTGCATAATCCCTTGGCTTGGTGTTAATGAACCTCATCCTATGGGGAGAATACAACAACCACCCAAAGCAATCCCCTTCGGGTGTCCTTGGAGTAGATCTGCGTTGTCATCGTAAATCGGGAGGATGTATCCCCTCGTTGGATTGACCGTCCAAAGCAATGCCCTTATCCTGGGTATCCTCTCCCCCCCCCCCTTGCGTTTCACTCGCCCGAGCGAGCGCAAGACATCGAACAGTACCTTCATCCACTAGGCCCTCTGTCTATTATTGTGTGTGGCACATCCAGCGATTAACAACAAATGGTTTGGGCGGTATGTTGAACTAAAGGGACCTGCGCCTGAAGAACCTATCCACCACAAAAACGTGGCTTGATGAAGCTCGGAGGATTAGTTCTGATAACGTGTCGACCATGATACAGTCCTGGTTAGAGACAGCAACGACCCGAACCAGCTTGGATGCAGACGCCAGCAGGAACGAGACGTCGTCTTTCGTCAGGAATTGGGCATTTATACTCCACAAAAAAAGGCGGCGAACCGTATGGTGCTTCCCAGCTTTGATATTGTATAGCTTGTTCACCCGCTTCCTGGCGACGTGTGTTTTCATCCTTTCGGCTACTTTATACCTGCTAGGTGTTGTTTTAAATACACATACATAGAAAAAGTACACCTTCGAAACTGTCGGATTGAATTGGGCGTATGTACCTGCTGAACGAAACCGTGCACCATCTCATGCTCTTGCGCTCGAACTACATCGATTCCACTACTGGCTACCTGACGTGGTTGGTACCTGAGGGCGAAATATCACAGCGAAAAAAAACGAAATATAAGAACAATCGTCAGTAGGTGTACCAAAACCATCAACGACGACTTTGTCGCTCGCACGGGAACTACGCCAAGAACGAATCGGCGACAATCGGGCGTCCAGCGAACGCTGCGGAGTGCGTTAAATATAAGGCGTTGGGGGGGTGTCCACTAAATAAACGCAACTCGGGTACGCGACACTCCCATTGCCTACATGGAATGGGGTGGTGTGTGTGTTCTTCACATTAAACCGTTCTTTCTACCCGTCGCCATCCAGCACAACCAGTGTCCGTGCCGATTCTTCAATCCTAGAAGAGAAACAAGTTATTTGGTAACAAAGCCACGCCACAACGATACTACGTTGCCACGTATGCAGTAAGCACAGCAGTGCGCAATGCAATGACATGCCATCATACTGGATACGACAGGCACGACAAACATATTATATGAAATAATAGAGAAACAAAGGAAAGCAAAAAAAAACATATAAAAACGAAGAATACAAATCGAAAGAGAAAATTGGAAAAAAAAAGAAGAAAAATATAATATATATATACAAGGCGCTTCGCTCCACAGGCGGCCTACGCCGCCCGCTACGCTCGCTCAGGAAGGAAAAAAGTACATCAAATTATGCGAAGCGAACAGAGGTCCACGATTGAATCTAGTTTTTTCAAGGATGGTAATTGCAAACCGGCGACTTGATAATGCCAAGAGTCCCGCCGCCATGTTTCAGGAAAAAACAGCTCCGACGTCAGCTTGGATGGCACATATATATACGCTTCGCGTCGCGGATGTCGTACGTACGTACATACACCCCAGGTAGGGTACTACTACTTACTCTATGTACTTATTTTCGTCTTTCGATATGCTCTATGTCTGTACTGTATGTACGAAGAAAGCGAAAGCACAGCACGGCACAGCAGCGAAAACAATGAAAATGAAACCGAAAACTCGGAAAGGAAAACAATTCCCCGTCCGCTCTCGTGTAATACTTTTGTGCCTGATTGGAACACCTTACACCCGGTCGAAAAAAAAAGAAGAAAAAGTCGCACAGAAGAGCTTCTCTCTCAGCCTCGTACGCCGCCCGCCCCTCTCGCGACCACCTCGTTACCGATTCGGTCCGGGTAAAGCTTTTATCACTCTCTGCCACAATCAGCCCCGTCGCCCGCCCCGCGTGAAGCCCGGTGCTCACCGTGGCCGTCGTTCGCCAGCTCGATAACGTTGGTGTTCAAACTGCACACCTCCCTCTTTCAACTTCAGCGTGGTCGCAAAAATAAGCACCGCTTGTATAATATCTTTCCCTCCCGAACGAACTTTATAAACTCGTACATACTCTATCAACAATCATAAATCGAAGCCAGACAAAGCCCGTTCATTCATCCCTCGTGTCTCGAGGCACACGCGACGCCTAGGCATGAAAGCGGCGACCGCGCTCCTTGCAACCCCCCCCTCTACCCGCCAGCACCCGCTGGCACGCGCGACGGTGCCGGGTCCTCCCGCGATGCTGTACTCGGAGAACACGCACGCACACGAAACGAAAGAAGAAAAAAGGAAGAAATACCCGAGAAAACAAAGAATTAATTGCTGGAAAGGTCCGGCAAGTAATGAAAGGAGGCGGGTTGGAAGCGGGAGCTCTGAGAGGCCAGGGATGCACCAACCGAGCACGCTCAGGGGTTGTGATCTAAGCATGTAGTTCTATATATATTTCATACTCTGGTATGTTGTTGTTGTTGTTGTTGTTGTTGTTGTTGCTCTCCCATTTACTCATCGCCACACACAATACAATGCAGTCCGTGGTCACACGACAGGCTCCAATAACTCTGGAGTGGAAGGAAGATACCTCGGTAAAAATAAAACAGGCAAATAAGAACACACATGATGACTGAAGCACATCTAATCTACACCTCATACAAAAATATAAAAGGCGGCCCGCCCACGTACGCATCAGATACATGCGGTACGCTGTTCGAGTTGCCACAGACCCCGAGAAGACCACATGCTACCCAGGAAAAATAGACAGGAGGAAACATCGAAATCAAAATCGACAAATTTAAATCACAAATCCAAACGGAAGAGAAAGAGAGAAAAAAAATTACGTATATATATCTACAAGAAACAAACTGTCGTGCCCCCCCCCCCGCAGGTGATGTGACAAACACTTAAAAATGACAAGCTGGGAAAAAAAGAAACGAAGAAAAGCACCACTACTTGTAAACAGAGGAGGACAAAGAACCAAGGGAAAAATTCAAAGGGGAAATATTATCAGACTAAACAAAGCACGAAGCACCCTCCAGGTGGCGGCAGTAGTTTGCGGTACGAGTACTAGCATAGCCGGGTTCTCCCTGCTAGTCTGCCTGTTACCTTGCTACCCCGACTGCCGTCTCCGTCCCGTGTTGGTCAACTGCGCCCAGCCCCTTTGCGTCTGACGATACGGAAAAACAGAGCAGGCTTGTCATCCACCCACCAAGCCACACGACTCCTTCAATACGGCTGATCAATCGAAAAAAGGAAGAGAAATAAAAATATACCAGGTAGGTATGAAAATCACAAGGAATCAGCGCAAGGAAGAAAAAAAAAACAAAAAAACGAAAAGAAGAGAAGACAAAAGGAAGACCACGTTCGAACCAGCTGCACCAGTTGGTGGCACTAGTATAATTAGTATAGTCATGTTCTACCTAGAGTCGGCCTGGTGCCTTGCTACCCTGTCTGCCTACTGCTTCCTAATTTCGTCCACCGCAGTTTGCCCCCCCCCCCCCCACTCTGCCCGGTCGGTGAACAACCGACATGCTCCGTCTGCCATCTTCCCTGCGCCGTGGCGGTGTGCTTTATCTAACGTCCTCTTTCCTCCTCCACCCTATCGACAAGCGAGCCATCTCCTCCTCCAGGCTTGCCACTCGTGCCTCTTTCGCCAGCCTCTGCTCCGTCTCGATATCCAGCGCCGCTAGGGCTGCATTGTCTCGATCCCGTGTGAACCCTGTGATCTTACTCACGCGCTACGTTGGCTGTAGCTGTGCGCCTCAAACGTTCCTCGTTCTCCTTTGGAAGTTTTTAGTCCTCATTGATTATTTCCGCAGACCGACGACCTTCGAAGAAGACCCGACCAAGGGAATGCGGAGGGGGGTGTACTCGATAGGAGAGGTGTACTCGATCTCATGCATGGCCGTAGTCGTATGACCATAGACCCTCGCATCCCTACAATGCCGGAGCCTGTGCGGTCGCCCTGCGATCTGCTGCGACCATGGCGATGGCATCTTGGATAGCGAAGAGCTTCAAGCACGCTGGTGTCCGTGGGAAGTTCGAGGCGCTTCGTCGTACATACAGCAGGAAAAAAATGGGGCATACCCTCTGGAACCTGGTATATACTGGGTATAAATAACAAATAAAATCAAATAGTCAACCCATACGAAAAAAGCAAAAAGAAAACAAATAGAAGAAGGTGTTTCCGTATTTTCACATTATTAACCCCTTTAGAACCGCAGTCCCGTTTTGGGGACAAACTACTCGGAATTTGACTGGTTTGTCCCCAAAAACAGGACTGGACTGCGGTTCTAAAGGGGTTAATGTACGTGTCTACTGATCCCAGTGGGGGGGGTGTTTTAAACGTCCCCCTGTTTTTGCCGCAAATACCCGTAAGAATCTAACATGTATGTCCGAAAATAAATGGCGTAATTACTTCAAGCATGAGATTTTCCAGCCGTAATCCGACATCACTGCCTGAGATTAGGTTGTCCCGAAGAAGATCAAATAAATGGTTGTCCAAATAACAATCTTGAGAATTCACATCAACTAAGTTGATAAGTACCAGGTATGTAGTTTTTGATAATCCCATACGTGTAGAGTACGTATACTCCCCAAGACGAAAAAAACATTGTATCTTCAGACGGCATATTCAACCCCAACTTATTATATTGCTTCCCTGTTTCCTTGTGTGTGTTCTTACCGGTATTTCCGCGTGTCGACATCCAGGACCAAACGTGTACCCGCGCCGACTTTTCAATCCTAGAGAGATAATTACAAGTTATGTGGTATGATAGCTGACAATGATGTATTTGTTTCAAGGAAAAACAGCTTCATTTCGGAAAGTACACAATAATACCAGGTATATATATACGAGTACGGTTGTTGGTCTTCCCCCATATTATAATGTCTTTATTTACCCCGGCGAAAAACAAATTATTATGATTGCAAACGACAGACTCAACCACAAACCATTTCATAGGTTCGCTGGGTCGTCTATATACGTTCGTTCACCTGAAAGACGACTCCTTTCTGGAGGTATAGTCATATCCATGGTGCTGACACATGTTTGTATATAACGCTCTCTCTCCCTCTCTGAACGGCGGGATTTTTGGGGCGTCGATACCGTATACGTCCGTACGCTGAACTCCCAGCTTCGTTACAATACATGAGGAACCAGGGAGATAGATGTGCTTCTGGGGACACACGCGCAAACGCTCCTATAAAAGAAACATTTGAGGTGAAATACGAATCATCCGTGTTTAGCCGACGGCATCGAATGTGAAGGTGTTTCCTAATGAGCTATAGGGAGGGGTGAAAGATCGGTCGATTATCCAGCCTAGGGTAATCCTTACACATAATTGACATGTTTACGGGGAGACTACCGTCCTCCTACACGTATTATTTATTCACGTATAAGGTCGCCCCGGTGGTTCAAGTGGTTAACCTCGAATTCTACTTGTTTGAGTCCTGGGTTCGAGCCCTAGGAGGGTC
Organism: Nereocystis luetkeana; assembly: GCA_031213475.1. Lineage (NCBI taxonomy): Eukaryota > Phaeophyceae > Laminariales > Laminariaceae > Nereocystis > Nereocystis luetkeana. The sequence goes on along the minus strand of JARUPZ010000030.1, from coordinate 3,699,582 downwards.
GGGCTTTGACTTTATTTGCAAAAATAAAAAAAGGGATTCAATTGTTGAGAGCGCCTTGCAGCGTGGGTAGGCACAATTCGATGCGAGTCGACGAGGGAAGAAAAGGCTGAAATCTTCTCGCGATAAAAATGAAGGCACGTACCGTAGCGGGAAGGGGGGAGAAGAGCCTGCTATGTGACCCCGGATCTGAGTTACGAGTTGGAAGGAGAGAGAGAAGAAGATGTGCGAAGATAATGAATGGGATGGAAAAAAAAAAAAAAAAAAACTTTCATTGTTTCTTTCTTCTGCAAAAACAAGAAATTCGTCTTTACTGCGAACCTTCACTAATTAATGCGAGTTGCGCAGGCTTGATTCTAACATTTCACACTAAACTGATATTTCCACCCGTGAACATCCAGGACATCCAGTGTCCATGCCTTACATATCGGGCAGAGACAAGCTCGCGCGACAGGAAGTTTTTTAGTAGCTGTAAAAGGTTTTCGCGCTCTGGCGCGCATCGCTTACGCAATTTAAAGTAGTTTTCACTGATAAACCGATCATTCCAATGCAATCGATCCCAAGAATGCTGCAGTACGGACTAGGTGCTCGTGTCACTGTGGCCCACTGCGGCTGGTAGCACTACCTTTGAAACTGAAGTGTTGTTCCTGCGTCCCCGGGGTTGCCCCGGGCTTGTTGTGTGCCTGGAGTCTCTGCCAGCTTGCAGCACCAATCGCCTGTTCTGGTTAAAAGCTGGTGGGGCATCTATTGTTATAGTACTATTTGACGACCCTGCTGAGCACGACAAGAACACATCCATCCATGGCAATACCACAACTGCCAACGCAGCGTCAGAACCTTGACCACTGTTGAAGATATGTCACGTTCGTCGTTCCCACTCTTTCTTGTGGTAAACGTAAACTGTGTGGAAGGGTCAGGTGTATCCCTGTACCAACAACACGAAGCAGTTGTAAGAGTCGAATGCCCTCAACGAGCCACGACGAATATCCGACATCCCCGTCCAGTACGACCACCAGTAGTACTGATAGCCAACACGCAGACGCTCAGTCTGAGCCAAACAAACCCCGCCTCTGGGGTGCGTGCCGACTGATCTTTCTCGTCGCTCTCACCAACTCCGTCTGAACTACGACGTCACAAAAAAAAACGACAATCGCACTGCGAACAGCGCGCTGAAGCATCTTTGTTTGGCTGATACGCCATACATAGCTTGTGAAGACCCCCCACAATATCTCTCGGTCGACTGGGTCGTATGTTTCCTGCCAACCGATGAAGCACGCGCGTACGGGGGAGTTTTCTTCTGTCGTCCGAGCTATTGCAACCGGTGCACGACGGACACTTCTGTCGTCCGAGCTCTTGCAACCGGTGCACGACGGACAGAGTGTCGATCGTTGATCGTGCCGGGCGGAGGGCGCACGGTTTTTTCGCGGAGTATTCCCTGGGTCTCACAGTCACTGTGGTAGTTGCTGAATGAAGGCGAGACTTCGACGTTTTTCAACAAGTTCCTGCGTAGGTCACAAACGAAATAATATCTCTTTAAATATGATTTTCGAAAGAACAACGTCAGGTTCGCTGACAGGGGCTGCAGTACGTACGTGGCTCTGATCCTGGCTGGCTCTAGATTCATACTACAAGCGTTCCTTTTTAGCCTGCAGCGCTGGTTCTGCCCCGCTGCGTGCTGCGATAATTGGCCAGTTATTGAGACTACTAGCTGACCTTAGGTGCCCAAGGCTACATCGGTACACTTTTACCGTTCGTTGACCTGCTGAGCATTCTACTTACTATTCCGTGTACGTACACAACCCAAAGTTTCTCAGCTCTGAGAGATCCCAGAGGAACAAAGAAAGGCTGCGTGTGTCAGGTAGCAACACGACGCCAAGGACAAGGGCAGGGAGCGATTCAAACCGGCGTGCTATGGGGAGAGTGCTAGCTGCAGCACAATGGGCTATTCTGGCGGTGGTTCTCCTGGCTTGTCAATCCACGTGAGTGACTCGCCGGGGCGGTACTCATTCAGGACCCGCAAAATCGCAGCACATACCCTATAAAAGTAGTATTATTATATGAGTGGTATACATCGCCACGAGAACGGTCTTCCTCCGAGCCGTCGTCGCAAGGATGCCGTGTGTATGACATACAGCCAGATGCGATTCATTCATCCGTTCGTCAGAGGCAGCTAAAGGGCAGAAAAACGGCATACATACCAGTCGTTTTGCTGAAGCCAAGAGTACCAGTCGTTGCAGAGGCCCAGAGTACTCATGCTGCGTAGCTGACGCGGATGCGTGCCGTTACGTGTCTTCAAGGATCTTCGAGGATGAATTTATTCCTGTGGCCCGATGTTGTTTGGCAGGCTCTTTTATTACATACCAGGTCAGGTACCAGGTACCTGGTACAGCGGTAAAAGCGCCAGCGCACGTCACACCTTCGGACCGTTGACTAATACTGGTATAGAGTACCAGGTACCACGTATATACATCAGTATCAGGCACCAGATGCCAGGTAGCAGGTAGCAATTCAGGGGACGAAAGGGGAGAGGTATGATGCAGCATTTGGGAGTATTGTGAAGTCCTACAGCAGTGCTGCTGGAGTACTGCAACACAACCCCGGAGTCCGTGCGGCGCCGGACCTCTCGAAGTTGGCTGCGGACTGGCATCTTATGATATAGCAGTCAGGAGTTCGCACAACAGACCGTGCGCACGTACACCGCAACACCGTTTTCAGCTGCTTGTTTGGATTTCGAAGTTTCTGTCGCGCCTCACCGTGCCCTAGTTTTACGAATTCGTGCCAACTACCCCTGTGCCTGGTACAGTATACCTAAGGCACAGTGTTGCGCGACAGAAACTTCGAAATCCAAACAAGCAGCTGAAAACGGTGTTAGGGTTCGCTGCTTGTTTGGATTTGGAATTCGAAGTTTCTGTCGCGCCTAAGTATCGATCGTAACGACACGTATTGTATTTCGATTTTTCCTGAAACCTCGGCATTTCGCCAAATTCAGCGAGGGTTGAATCTTATCGAGTACGTGCCTCCGTTGGCTCGGAAAAATAATCGTCCACCCGGCACAGAACCGTCCCTACAGCAGCTGCGCTCGCGGAACCCATGCGTGCGGTGGCCCCACAGTCATCGGCCCGACTCGTAGGCATGTATGTGTCGGTGCCTTGGGGAGTGAAATCCATCACCAACTCGTCACGCAACACCCAGCGATTGCCCAAAGCGACAAAGTCTCAGCTTTTGCTGTCACCGAGCTCAGTCGGTCGGCCACCTCGGTGCGGTCACCTTGTGAACTCGGCCACGAGAGCCCAGAAAGCTATTGCGCCTTCTGCGTTCGGCCATGACTTGCGAGTGACCTTAGGAACGGCCCCTGTCAGCTCTCTGCGCTCGCGAGCGGTGGCACCGCTCGAGCGGTGGGGTTGTCTGATCCTCTACGGTCTCGTACCTAAATCTCCTGAAAAACCCTAAAAACGTCGAGGCGACTTTTGGGGGGGGGGGTGAAGGTTCTCGGCTTTTCCCGAAAATATTTCGGGAAAACACCAAACTTTCGGGAAAATACCGATAATAAATAACTGAAAAACACTCGTCGTTAAGATCGACCCTAATCGTGCCCTAGTTTTACGAATTCGAGCCAAGTATCCCCGTACTTAGTATAATATACCTAGGGCACAGTGTTGCGCGACAGAAACTTCGAAGTCCAAACAAACAGCTAAAAACGGTGTTAAGTTAGTATACGAATAGTGCACACATACATGCGCTTATAACGAGGCACGCCAGCGCGCAGCACGAGCCATTTTTCCTGGTTTTCAAGGAGAAGGAGGGCCTTGACAAATGTCAGTTTAGAACTGCAGTCCCATTTTGGCGTTTCGGGGGCAAACTACTTCCACCTGGTAGGATTTGAGTGAGTGTCCCAAAAACGGGGCTGCCGCCCTACTACGGGAAAACAGTAAAGGGTCCTAAAACAAACTTTTTTTTGCTGAAAACCCGCCATTTACTCGGAGGGTAGGTCAAAAACACCGGCAGACGTCTCAGTTTTCAGGATTCTCCCCGAAGGCTTCGGAGATCTTTCTTGACCATTTTCTTTTTCTGTCTGTCCAGAGTCGTACAGTTGGACTACTGTTCTGTTAAGTTGTCAGTTCTGAGGACATCACGACTTTGCACCAAAACTGTTTGAAGATCCGCGACTTCTGGCCCAAGTTCTGACGAACAATGATATTTTCGACCACCCAGAGAAAATTTTAAAGTGTTTGGCGGCTCCAAGAATCAAACTATTAATAGAACTGGGGAGAAACGTAAAACCTTTTGAGAAAGAAAGGAGAAAAAAAACTCTGGGGAGCATTCGGAGGAGTCTACCGGTGTTTCTGACCGTCCTGCCGAATAAAACGCATGTGTTCGGCCTAAGGCAGGATTTATGCAATATTATTATACCTAGCTTTTCTTTTTAAATTGTGAGGGAAGGACGTCAGATTTTTCAGCGGCAACACAACCCATCACATAGTTGTTCGTTGTGCCCTCTTAAGGGCGTTTCCGAACAAAATCGATCATCGAAGTCGAATATCGAAATGAAACCTAACAAGGCGCTGATTTGTCCGTGGCCGAAACATCCGCCTTCGTTTTTAAGGTTCCGAGAGAATGAACCACCCAGTCCGGAGTAATCAATATACCACGTAGTGCTCTCCCCCCCTCTGAGCGGTGGGACCTTTGGGGTGTCGGTACCGTATACGGCCATATATATGCTGACCTACCCGCTTCGTTTCAATACCTACCTACCTGTGGAACTACAGGGAGGTTTGTTTTTTACTCTCATCAAGCGCTCTCCTGTACAAAAAACGCTCGAAGGAAGATTCGAATCCGTGTCCTGACGACGACGCCAAATAAATGCCATACTGATTCTTGGGAGAAGGCAAGAAGAGTGCTATATATAGGTGATGGTGATCTGCAGCAGAAGTGCGACACAGTTCGTATTGACGTTCTCTAATTTTGTGGTGCGAGGATTGTTCAAGGGGTCAAACAATACATAATGACAATGACATGTGAAAAACGAGTGAAAGAGGGGGGGTGGAGCAGGTAGCTTGAAGCTAGAAGAAGTGTCCTCTGTCTTGAACCGACCATTAGAATCCGAGTAGAAGCTACCGTAGCAAGGGTGTCGACGTCATCCCCAACTTCAATCATGAACACATCCCGTGAAACCTAACGTACGTGTGGGCATACAACGTGCGTACCTCCGCCTCTCCTCAGGCCACTTGGAATACTACACCCCGTATCAGAGATATTATTGATTATGATGATGATGATGATGATGATGATGATGTTCTCACATTAGACCACTTACTTTCTTCAAACCCTGCCTGAAGTCCCTAAGCAGGCCATAACAAAATGCATCTCGATGGGGATAAATGATGATGATGTTCTCACATTAGACCACTTCCTTGAACTCCTGCCTGAAGTCCCTAAACATGCCGTAACAAAATGCATCTCGATGGGGAAAACAAACAAGTAAATAATGGGGAATTCTATTATTATTGTCAATAATAATGGTGCAGATATCTTATTCCAGACAGGAAAGGACTTAGACACAGCAGTACTACTGTAGGGGAATACCGTACATTACCAACGGACCCCTCAGATAGGCGTTTGCTCTATATACTATTAACCAGGGATTCCATCACACCATTCATTGCCAAATTGAAAAAAGTTAGAGGCTCAAAATAGAAAAGCAAATCGAAAACACAAAACAGCAACAATTCATCGTGTCCTACTGGCCAGCGCAGCCACGTCAAAACATCACATCAGGACAGCAGCACACAGCATCTAATCCACAGCTAGCACGACAACACAGCCGTACATACATGTGAACCGCAACACCAGCCCCGACGTTCTCGGGCCTATGTTTCCCGGCGTCCGAGTCCAAGCGAACATGACATAGAGTTTGAGGAAAATTATCTCGAGAACGAGGTTGGACCTGCGTTCCCAGTACCAGAGTGTATTTTTATGTTGGATCCCGAGGCGTCAAAAGGACTCGCCACCACCTACCTCCTACGTGAGAGGCCAAAACGACCTATTGGGGTCGAATTATCATCGCGTTTGCCTGCTTCTGTGGTGGACCTGTGTTGCCGGACGCTGGATTGTCGGTGTTTCTGCACGCACGTTATGAACGGCCCGTAGGTTGCTCCCTCCACGTTATTTTCCGCATGCCATGGGTGCTTATTTTCACTGGTCGATTCGGTTTGGGGGCCATGTCTCCAAAAATCTCGAGAACGAAAACATTTCCATTGTTTTCGATTTCGACTTTGGATCATGTCAGAACACGCCCTTTTATGGTGATCTTGTTTTCCCAGTTCACGGGGGAATAAAAAAAAAATACATGACATAACTGCTCTGTGGTTATGAACACCACGAAACGAACGAGTCATTCGCACACCGGGTTGAGCGATCAACCTTCAGCTCCTCGAAGGTAAGTCAACGGAATGCTGAATCTCCTGAGGATCAGCGTAAATAACTTTCCGGTCGCTGGACCAGACAGGAGCTCTCCCTATCACGGGGCATGAGCTGTGCTTGCCACCCGTTCTACGATAGAGGTAGCACATTTCCGCTAATAAAATGATTCCGGATGGCGGGTCTCCTTAATAACCTAAACTCGTCGGGATGCAATTCTTGTTTCGAAAATAATTGACGTTTTTGTTTACGTGGGCCATGGTGTTGTTTATCGGGATGCAATTTGATTTTTGCTTAAGTTAGTTTCCGGTGAGGTGTGGGGCTCCTCAAGTTAGGAACCTCAGAAAATTCAGGGTGAACCTCTATAATAATAGTAGTAGTAGTAGAACGCCTCTTGCAGCGGTCGTGGAACAGATAACTAAACCCGATAGATTGATTCGACACTGTTCTGCTGTTTGTTGTTGTCTCGTCCTCTACAACCCCGAAGTTGTTTTGCCTTACAGCAGCTAGCTGCAGCTGGGCAGCCACAACGCACGCGATGGTGGTCAAGGCACTGATGATGTGCCCTCCTTCTCCGTGGTGGTCGATGCACGACTGACTGGAGGCGTTCTACGTAAGAAATTCACCCTTTTTCTTCTGAGGCTTCCTTCCTCACTTACTTAAGCTCCATACTTCACCCGAAAACTGACTCCAGCAAAAATCTACTTGCATCCCGACGAACCCCCCCATGGCACTAGCATACAAAAACAAATTTCTCGAAACAAGATTGGCGTTCCTTTGGATTAAGGAGCCCCGTCCTCCTGAAAACATGTTGTTAGCGGAAGTGTGCTACCTTTATCGTAGAACGCATCTGATTCAGTCCTGTGCCCCAGCTATGTTCAAGCGTAACCAAGCACGTAGCGTCGTGACCGCGGTTATTATGAGGCCACCGTCTATAATATATATATATGTCACCCACCGAACAAAAATGTATAATGCCTCCGAGGCCTCGTGCAGAAGCGTTTACAATGATTTTGTGACGTACTATCAGGCCGGATCCTATGCAATACCAGGCAGGTACTCATAGAAAAAAACGGTTTAGTGTGAAGAACGCGCACAGTATTGTGTTGGAGGATCATATTCATCTTTACCGACTTTTCGGGCTATCTATATAATAGTATCTGGTCCCAAATTTGATCCAAACTGCTGTGATCAGAACACTGCTTCATACGGGCCCTGTTTATTGGAAAAAATGTTCCTCCTTGACCTACACGACTATCATCATACCCCCTCTCTCTGTATCATACGTTAGGGCAACTAAATGCAATACATTGTCTGGGTGCAACCGTGTTAGTGATGGTAGCATAGTCGGATTCGTTAGAAAGATAAACAAACATGATGAAGCTATACGAAAAAAAAAACAAAAAAAAACGAAGATATATTTCTGCACCTACCTAAAATTATTGGTCAAAATATAGACCCCATTTTGGCCTGTTTTGGGAATATTTTGGACGGGTGTGGCAAAGGCTTTTTAAGGTTTACAACCAAGCACTGCGTGAGATAGGCGATGACAACTCTAGTGTCGAGCATACCGGGGTGAAGAAGCGACAGAGGGAGGTGACGTTGGAAAGGGTTGTAAAATACGATAGGGAGGCCTTAGAGATGGCTTATGCGTGGCTGGCATCGAGTACCAGCGATGGCGGGTAGGACTTTTTTTTTTTTCGCCACTACTTTCTTTTCCGTGGAAAACGCGTGAAATACGACCGTTTTCGGGGCGACTGTTTTTCTTTGGGCCGTTCGGCCGCATGATCCAAGCACCCGCCAGCTGAAAAAACATGCAATTTACTACCAGGTACAAATACTCCGAAGATTTCAACAAAACAATCGGAAAACAGATCGGACACGGTGAAGGGTCCGTACGAATTTAGTTGACTTAACTTATTATGTGACAGAGGGAGTATTTGTCTAACTGTTTTAGTTCGGCGGCCTTTTGCAACAACCGCTTGACAATATCCTATAAAATTATGAAATACATCAGCTGTGAGTTCGACTGATTATATAGCTGATACTCAACTTTGCAAGCTGCGTAATACGTCTCGTCTGTCTATACTTCGTACGATCAAATATATAGGCAGAATATATTAATATATCAGTACTAAGTATGTCCTCATACATATTAACACGCCGTGTTTTGTCCGCCACGAACGCCGATCGCAAAGTGTAACTTGGGCATCATACTGACCTTGATCATAGTTCTCCCAGCGGAAAACGGCGACACAGCCCTGACTAAATTGGGCTGGCGCCTATAACGGTAAAATTGTGTCTCCAAACAATTTGAATTTTGGCGAATGAATGCGTCCCTTCAGCCCCTGCCAAGCCTTCGACGATCTTTTATTGCTTTTTCGTGGGTAGTTTGAATTTCGCAAGAAAGACCCAAACACCCCAACAAACAAGACATAAAACAAATATACCTGGCGGAAAGGAAAATACCCATTCGATGACGGTTAATAGTAGAGCACGTGTGCCAAATTGCAGAGGATATCTATCTCGGAATCTCGGGAAACCGGCCTGGGCATTGGATGCTTGACAGAACCTGGTACATATTTGGGGCGGTAAACTTGAACCAGCCCGTTCCTGGTCCAATCTTTGCTGGATTCGATGGCAGGCAGCCCCGTGACAGCTTCACGCACGACCCCAACCACCGTCCGCTTGCGAACCTGCCAATCTTATACTTGGTACCATGTCCAGGGGTATAGGTTTCCTCTTCAACAGAGCCCAACAGGTGAGTACCAGGGTATATATTTTTGTGATATTATCTTACTATTAATAATTTCGTACCTGGTAGCTGCCTTGCGGGATACTGGATGTATACATAATATATATATATCCCGAAAACGCGAAACAAGACCAAATAATTTTTTACTAAATAGTACTAACTAACTAACTGCTGTTTTGTAGTGCATGCCGGGTTGAGTCGGTAACTCCCGCCCGACGCCTGATGAGGTACTCCGCACTTTTTCCTGCAGAGTACTACTGGTGTTGCAGTGCTGCCTACGTTTTGAATGCACATACTTTTGTCCGGTTCTCCTCGCTGCCTCGGCAAGTAATATATATGCTGCGAGGCATGACCTATCAGGCTCGTGACGAGTGGGGCGGGTCTTTCTTGCGGGTGTAATGTCGGTCTCACCCTCAAGGACTGATGCGCTCTCGCTGCTGCGTGTGGCTGCGAGAGGCTTAGGAATGGCAGTTAATAGGGTGGTACGTCAGGCACGGACACCTACGATTCCCGCATCTTTCAGTAGGCAGCAGCGGTAAAGCAGCAATTTTCAATCAGGATGGTTGTGCGCGGAGGCAGGCGCCACCACAAACCAAACTACGGCGCAGCATAAAAGTCTAGTCGCGCCGACCGGAGGGAGGACTCGACGGCGAGGGGGGAGGGAGGCAGTGCGTCGACGACCGGGGAAGAGACGGGTTGAACTGCGAGTGCAAATATCTTTTCGTTTTCGGGACGGGGGAGAAGGGGAACCGACTGGAAGGGGGTGGCCACGAGAGCACGTGCCAAGGAGCGGGCCGACTAGGCTAATACGATGAGGCGGTCATGGAGAACGGCAGGCAGGACGGCACAACAACAAGGAGACCCACGATCGGCGCGCACACCATCACGAGAGCAGTCTATCCCTGTTCTTTACGTTACTGGTCTTTGTAGTGTCGGCGAGATGTATACCTTTCCTGGGGAATGACCCCCGTGATCATCGGGAACGTGGTTTGATACCTCTGCTGCCCTTTTTGTCAGAGAAGCCTAAAGACATGCCGATCGTTGGTTGATGTAAGATGGATTTTGGGTTGACTGCCCTCTTTTTACTGCATGCCCGCGAGTCGTCACTCTGACAGCACCCCAGACAGCAGGCAGGCGTGTTCCTCTCTGTGTCCACGGCTACCACGCGTTTCGTGCGGCGCAGGCAGCACTCCAGACAGCAATCGCTGTAGTCAGTATCCACGAGCTGTTTTTTTTTTTCCCGGGAATGGGGGGAACTCTATACGTATGTATGCTGTATTTGACGCGGACATCCGTGGTCATGGTATATAATAGTCCAGTTCGCGGGTTGATGTCATTGCAGCCTTCTTTGTCCTGTGTGTGTTTTAGGTGGGACGTTTCGTGCTTCCCAGCCAAGTAAGTCGAAGTGTTGATGTTTATTATTATTTAGCTTGCCATCCGACAATGTGCAGCATGATCTTCAACATGGATCACTCATAACTTCCCCGAAAGAAGAAAACCTCGGAAGTGATTTTTATAGTGTTTCGGATTTTCCGCCTAACAAGGCTCCAACACCTTTTTGTGACCACACGGACTCCTTGATTCAAGAGTTAATGAGAACGACAGCAACTCAACTATCAGGTATACGAAGCAAAACGTTTAGTACTTTCAACCGTGTTTTCCCACCGTGGCCCAGATCCAGCAACTACCACAAGAGCTTCCTGCCAGCTAGCTCTACGAGAGCATCCTTGGAACCAGGACAGCGTTTAACAGGTGATCGCTACGATAACATGGTCACCAGATAGTCTTCTAATAAAAACTTGGTTGTACCTCGTGCAGCAGTGAATATTTGATGTTGTACGTTGGGTCGCACGCTCATACTTGAAAAAGTCCAAATTAACAGCTAGCTGTGAGATAGATGGAGGGCTATTACGGGGGACCATAGTTAATAGGACCACAAATATTGCTAGTAAAAAGGGTTAAATATATATAGGATTTTTTGTATATATACCATAGATAGGTCCTATTATTAACTATGGTCCCCCGCAATAATAATAGTTCGTGCCATCTTTGCAAGCTGCATGCCATACTTCGATTGCCCGCGTACTACGGGTTATAAATACTCGTAGCCTCACGCAGGAAAAACTTCAGTTGGTTTAAGATCATATTGTTGAAAACACAGCATTACTGCAGCTTGCATATAATAAATGGATCACGAAGTTTCTGCAGAATTCAAGGAGTGGGAGTGCCATTTTTTGGGGAAATTGAAGTAATTCCGAGGTTGCACGTACCTTACCATAATTGGGGAGTTTTTTCCGGCGTTTTCTGCTGTGTACACTACCTGGTATGTCTATGCCATCATCATCACTACAATTACTACTGCCGAGGAGCCTTAAAAAATAAGGATATGTGGGGTACTTTTTAGAGGGAAAACACTTATTTGAGCAAGTGGGGCGTGCGAGAGGACTCTGAATTCCACTCACCACGAGGCAGGCGCGGAGACATGCATAATAACTACCAGGTACCTGGTATAATATTTACTCTAATTTGTGAATTTGAATTAATGTGCATTATTTTTTCCGATAATTCGTGGACAGTATATTGAGGAACTATACCACTACCTCAGTACCTTGGTACTACCTTGAAAACGAGGATTTCGCCCAACCTCACACTTCCAAGCCGTTTGTGACAATAAAATACTAGGCAGTGCGTCCAGCAGCAGTATTATAACGGCTTTTACTTGCGAGCCAGGTGGATGATGTTGGACGAATTTGCAAGTTTTTTTTATCAATCAATGAGCATCAACTTCTTTTCGCCAGAAAGAGACACACATATATATATATATATATATATATATATATATATATATATATATTATATGATACTACAGGTTTTTTCGCCTGATCATCAGTAGATGTGAGAGCGAGGCTTTCGTCGAATCCCACTTTATCAGTTTATGTCATGACAAGATAAAGTATTGATAGTTAGTCCGTATCAATAGTATACAAGGTAGTATCAACCACGATTTTTTACATACATAGATACTATAATAAAAAATATACAACAGCTAGCTGCGAGATCGAGTATTTTTTGTCGGAGCTCATCAATTAATTCCAAGGTGTTTGTGGTACTTCGACCATGGGCACTACGAGCTTTACTTTTGTTCGTACGCACAGGATACACGTCCCGCGTATGAGAGAGACTAAATCTGCTCCATCAGAAGCCGCAGATTTCAAGGAGAGTGTGTATTCTGAGGCTGCACGCAGATTTTTCGACGAGTGCGTGAGTCGGGGGAAGATTTCCGGTGTGGTTTTGAACCCCTTTAGAACCGCAGTCCCGGTTTGGGGACAAAGCAGTCAAACTGTAAGTACTTCGTCCCCAGAACGGGACTGCAGTCCCCAAAGTATTCTCGTCCATAATATATGTTTGCACACCATCATCGTCGTTTTTACATACCGGGTACACGATTTACCTCCAGATATGATAAAGACACAATCTGAAACATCAAAATCGAAGGAATATGAGTGGGGCGAGAGTTGGTAGATACAATTTCCCAAGGTTGCACCCAGCTTGTGCCACGACAACAGCGGTGTAGTAGTACCAGGTATAATATGGTAGCAGGCAGTGAGTGGGAGATTTTCCCCTTAATCCTACCTGGTACCTGGTATGTTACTACTACTACCACTAACTGCTGTTTTAAATTATACGGTAAATATATATATATATATATATATATATATATATATATATATAATATATATATGTTCGACACCACATTATCATGAATCAAAAATGTACGAGTACTACGAGCAACGTTGAATAAGAAAGGCCCGTGTCTCTATGGTATATATATCAGTATATAGAGAGAAACTGAAATGGGGCGTGCGAGGACTAAATGCTTGACGCATCAACATGATCACATTCTGTCTAACATAAATGATAAATCAACCGCTCGCAGACGGGTTTACTATTATTATTGCAAAAAATACATCATGCAGGATACTTCAAAGAATCAACCGATCTGATGTGGCATGCGATACCCGTGAATATATATATATATATATATATATATATATATATATACCAGGTACTACGTAAGGACACCATGCATTCCGTCCCAGGGAGGAATGATGAGATTGATGGGTGTACTCTTTGTTAAGCGGCACCCCCTGTGAGGCAGCGTGAGTTGGTGGTCATGGGCGTTCTCACCTCGGCTTATATTATTCCTGAAATCTTGCCCGTGGTCACACACAGGCTGAAAAACGCAAAGCTTCAATGGATTACAACTAACTAACTAACAAAGTGGGTGAACGTGGTGTCTTATACACGACGATGAATAGGCTTACTACTTTGGTTTCTCAGTTCATTTTCTTCTATGATGATGGTGGAATGTTTTTGAGTGACCAACGGTGAAGCTATTAATAGTGGTGCACATTATCGGATGATTAACGCACCAACAATGACCGGTTTGCCGGGTCGTTTGTTACGCATTGTGGGCAGCTCACACCAGACAGGCGAGCGCCCGACGGCGAGCTACCGCCGCCACCGGCGCCACGCAGCCATGTCCGTACGTGATACACACCGAGAGCGAGGCTATGGCGAGGGCGGAAGACTCCTCTCTGCCTGGGAACGTGGTGACGGTGGAGCACCTGCGCTTTTGCCGCACCGGCAACCACTTCAGTAGCGCCTACCGGAACCTCGCACTTGGCTACTGCTGCAAGTCAAAACTGGTGAGACCATTTTCACAACATTTGTCCGCAATCCCTGTAAAAATACATTCGTTTTATAGCGTCGTTCACGGGGCTAAAACCTGGTATGGGTTCATAGGGCAAAGAGCAAAAGAGGCCAGCCCAAGTAGAAATACCGCTCGGTAGATAGTTTCAGTTATTGATGGGTTCACAGACCTAGTCGCCAGTCTGATAAGACCTCGAGCTATACAATTCGCCTCGAGACCATGTGCACTCACTTGGCTGTGTCCACGTAGGGTGGTGTACCCGGTTGATTGCGGGCACCGGCCAATCAACGCCGAGTAAGGTCGCGCGATCATCACGTTCTTTTTTTCCTTATTATACTGCACGCAGCCCTCGCCACAAGGAGCGAGGGCACTAAACCTTTATCGATCGGAAGAGCGATGCTGCGTTCTTACCATACGCGCTGGTGTCGGAGGCACACTAAACCCTTTTAAAATTGCCGTCCCGCTTCGAGGGCATGATTCTCAGAATGTGGGTTCTTGGTCCCTACAACGGGATTGCAGTTCTAATATACAAGACGCTACGGGGACGCTCATCGAAACCTAGCATTCACACCAGAAATGACGGCGCGCACTTAGTGTCAATTGCGCAAGGGTTGGCGCTGCCGTCTCAAACCGCAGGCGCACGTGGCAATGTAAAACCTCGCGTTTCCCGCCGGTTTCCTTGTACATAAAGGTGATACTGCCTCCCAAGAGCGACATCCTCGCCCCGGGAGTGTTCAACGAAGGCCTTCCTGGGCCACGGTGGTTCGACTTCTCCAGCGCCCCGGATGTGGAGGGCTTCGACTCGAGCTCTTGCGTCACGGACATCACGTGGGCCGGACGAACCGCATTTCACATGAGCGCACGTAAGCTATACAAAGTATATGATCATGCGCATGGATGGGCCTGATACTGTCGTGGATGCAGCATGAAACCGCCGATTTCCCTAACTGAGACTTCCTTGCGATAATATATACCTGGTACCTGGTATACTTTTATTTTTCGTTTACAAAGATTCGTGTTTCCCTCACAGATAAAAAGTAATCAAGAACCCAATGTTCATTGATGATAGGTATCGATTTGCAAAGAAGGAATACCAACTTGACATGCCGATAAAACAGAGTGTAGGACTTTGTTTGTACGGGTGAGGCACCTCGCCCATAAATACCGATATATCCACATTCCCTTGGAACTTCGATATCAGATATCTCGAAAAAGACAATGCTGGCTGCTTTTTATTTATTTTTGTGCCGTCGGCGGCTATCACAAAAAATACCTGGTAATATGTTTCCAGTGGAAACTGTGACTGCGAGAGTGACGGCTCTCGTCCAAAGCAAAACCCGACAGGGTCGACTTTCATCCTCATCAGAAAGGTCATTTTAAATTCGTAAAATCGACTGTGACGAGGGGCCTGCAATACCCCGCTTCAATGCTGCTGGCAGATATTGATTCTTGAGTGCCGTTGTGTGCTTTCCACTATATATATTTACACCCTGTCATAGGAAAACAGGGGGTCAGCGCGTGTAAATGTTGCATGTCCGTTTCCCCATGAACGCACGACACGCCTCGGCGACGCACGATCCGTATTGCGTTGCTTTTCGCTGCTTTAATATGCCTCATGATCATATGCTCGTGAGCGAGACCAACCGCCGTCGTCCTTCTTCAAGCCCCTACCGTTTTTTTGTCTACTGTTTTACTGGAGCTACTGCGACCATGTCTTACACGCCATGTAGGTCCGGGTAACTTGTCCGCAAGAATGCGGTTGTTAGCCCCGAAGGGGTTACATACGGTGTCTGACGCTGTATTATACCGAAAAGTACGTGTAAGTCAAGCAGTAAATGATACGTGTCAGTGTGGGGCTGCATTTAAAATATTGTCCTCCTCCCCAACCACCCGACCACCCACTCCACCCCTCTTGCCTTGCTTCGAACGTGATACTCGATAGTCATCATGTTTTCATCCTGCGCCGTCTCCTCGCCCGAAGCATACCCACCCCGCCGCCCACCTCCCCGACGAACACTCATGTCATGTTTGCCCGTTCCGTTTATGTTCAAAGTTGACGAAGAGGGGCACCGCTACCACGTTCCCCGCCTCCGGGCGTGCATTGCGAAGGTTCCACGCCTCCTCGGATGCGAATCGGCTTACTACTTCCCGAAGGACCTTGACGTATGCGAAGGGCCAGATGGAGGGGATGGAGGACTAGATGGTGAGACCGACGATGGCGGGCTAGAGGAAGAGAAGAAGGAGGAAGCAGGAGGAGCAAAGGGCGGGTTGGAAGGGGTCGAGAAACAGCAGCCTAAGGGTGCGGGCAACTTGGTGGTTCACATTCGGTCCGGGGATATTTTCAGCACAAGTGTCTTGTCCTACTATGGTCAGGTGAGCAGCAGGGTACCACATAACCACATAATATCCAACACAGGCATAAAATATCGCATTTATTTGTTATTATAGGTATGATATTCCGGGGCAGGCCAAATATTCTGGATTGATATGACGTTTTTCAATCAACATTATCTACGCCGGGCGGGGGGGGGGCGGATCCGGGCGACACGGCTCCTGCCTGCTTGTTTTCCGAAGTGGTGTCTGTATCATACGGGTCTTTCACGGTATCTCTAGACGATGTAGAGCGTCATTTGTCCGATTTGTGAGTACAACCCGACGTCCCTCGCCCGCGTCCATTGTTGGCCCTCATCGACGAGCAGCTCGGCATTTTTCCCGTTTCAGCGCCATACCGTGATTCGACTCCGTACCCCCCCCCCCCGCCCCCCCCCCCCCCCCCAACCCCCGGCAAACCCTTGACGTGATGGTTTACATACGCAGGGAGTATATTGCACCCCGCGAGCGGCAGGATGAGGAGTTTCGCGAAACGCACTAAAACATACAACGATCCCCAAAATACCCCTCACCACCTATACAAGGTTGGAGGTTGCCGAGCCTTCACGACACAGTGAACCCGCTATTGCCCCCCTCTGCATGTATATCTCTATCTCTCTCCGAATATGTACGAATAGTAGCTCTACGAGGAAGATGCAACAGAGAAGTGCTATTTATTGTTGTTGAGGAAGAGGAAGAAGAAGAAGAAGAAGACATTCTATCCTGCAACCACCGAAACTTAGACTTGCGCAGGTCGGACGGCACCCCGAACTACAGTGGGCGAACACACGCTGTACCTATTGCGACGTGTGCTGTCATCGAAAGACAAAGGTGGGCTGTTCACGCCAGCCTCGTTAGACCTCAGGGTAACGATTACGGAAGCCATTTCGGGCCGGGACAGCCCAAGCCGAACGCCCCGTGAGGCGCGAACCGCCTCACACTGCGGACAATGCCGTCACCACCACTACACCAGCGCCACCAAGGAAGAGTGAGCCCGCAATGGTAACAAACCCTCCGATTGGGGATCAAACACACAGCACGGTGCAAGACGGCAGTCGCGGGTCCAACACCTGGTGTGTCGAGCTACGGACAACAACGATCGGCGATTGCTGGCCAAAACAATAATTGTCGGGATAACAAAGTATCGTGAGCAGATAAAGTCTATGTCCGACTGCACGGGTCCCAAGGGCTCCGAGAGCAATGTATAGGGGTTTGGGGTTTGGGTTGGATGGGCTTCACCGACACCAGGGGAGCCATTCCTGTCGTTAGTTGGGTATGTAAACCAACGCGTTGGAGGAGGCTTTGTCACAATCCGAATTCTGCTTGGAACCATGAACATGTGGTGAGCGTACAAATTTGTTGAACCCCGCGAATTTCCTCGCACAGCAAACAGTGATACCTGGCCAACTAGCAACCGGTCGGCGACATATAGTCAGTCAACTCGCGGCCCTATATTACAATCATAAAACCTACTTAGCCGACTAAAAACTAGTCGGCGACTTCGAGTCAACCAACTCACAGCCCTGTGAAGTAATCATGGAACCCACCTATCCAACTAACAACCAGTCGCGACTTGTAGTCAGGCAACTCTCAGCCCTATTTCCTATTATTCATGGAACCCACCTAGTCAACTAGCAACCAGTTCGCGACTCATTGTCTGGCAACCCACGATGGAGGGATAGACTACTTTCCGCCGATGCATGGATCTGCGTGAAAAATACCGAGCATGTTGACCCACTTGCTTCCGTCGTTTTCGTTTTCGTTTCTTGGTCTGAAACCTCCTTGTTGGCTATTATTGGTCGTCGGTGACCAACCAACAGCCACCGCTTCAGTTCTACGAGAAAATCCTGGGCGAACAGCCATGGGATCGCGTGGACGTCGTGACCTATGCTCCTGACTGGGAAAGCCTCAACCCCATCGTTCGAGTGCTGCACACCAAGAAAGAGAACGGGTTTCTCCGCGACAACGTCCACATTCACACGGTAAATCGGTCTCGAAGATACCCCCCATGTCATTTCGCTCGACAGGCTTATCTGCGCGCAAGATTGTTCGCTTCATAAGCAGTTTTTTTAGTAGTATGCGGATCACCGTTCATACCGACGACCGAACGCCTCACGGTGCTTCACGATTGGTACAAGCAATGACTGCCTGGTAGGCGAAACCCCGACGTGCTATGCATTGCGCGGCCATCCACGACCGTGAGTACCCCCTCTCCCCACCCGCGCGCCCCCACCTACATGTAAGAGGTTGACGAAAGGTGCTCATTTGTGTGGTGAGTCTCAAAATTCCCGTACATGGGGGCCAGACTCAGCACTCATGCGGCGGTAACTATAATCCAAACCTTCATCAGGTTCCCAAAAAAGTAGAAAAACCTCGGCAGTAGCTTCAGATTGTGGTGCGAAATGTGTATCGGTGCGTAACCAACTGGAGAGGAGCTTTTACGGTTGCGCGTCTGGCTTGGTGCCGCGCAAGAATAACGGAAGCGAGAGAGAACGGGAACTCGTACGACGGCAGCGCTACGTACGTCGTGGACGTAGCATCGGATCTTCGTCATCGTCGGGCTTTCACCGTCTTCCTTGTTGATACATTAACATACATATACCCTGCGTAGGTAGATACCGGTAACTAGTCTTTTGGATGGCAGGAATGGGCTTCTCGTGAGGGGTTGTTTCCTCAAGAAAGCCGTACGTGGGCGTACTACGTTG
Source organism: Nereocystis luetkeana (assembly GCA_031213475.1). Lineage (NCBI taxonomy): Eukaryota > Phaeophyceae > Laminariales > Laminariaceae > Nereocystis > Nereocystis luetkeana. The sequence goes on along the minus strand of JARUPZ010000030.1, from coordinate 3,680,624 downwards.
TACTGAGGACCTAGAATACGGGACAAAACATGTAAAGTACTTCATGTTTGGGCTAAGGCCACTGCAACCTTCATTCTTTGTCGTGGATTCTGAACAGAACAACACCATGGGCCAAGACCTGCGGCTTATGCTCTGCGCCGATGCACTGACTATGGCCAAATCGACGCTGGTGGACTTGGTCGCTTTCCACACCAACGCCGACCAGCTCTATGCCGGCATTGAATGCAGCAGCAAGCTGCGGGGGGTTGCCACCGCTCGGCCGAGGGCCAAGGTGCGTCACGACTCGCCAATCAGGGCGAGGGGGTAGGCGTCCCGGACGGGGTAACTTTGGGCGTGTCTTCCTGAACGGAACAGGCCATTAAGCGTTTCACACCCGTTGTATTTCGAACTGCACGTGAAAGTGTTTGCCGAAAGCATACAATACCTGGCACCACTTGAGAACTGCGGCGCGCTCTATCTCTAGTATCTGCGTGTCTTGCCGCATATAACCGTGCTTTCCGTCCATCAACACCCAGCAAAATCTACCGCAGTGTCCATGCTGATTACTCGATTAGAAAACGGTAGGCGCGTTCTACGATAGAGGTAGCACATTTCCGCTAAACCGTTTTCTGAATGACGGGGTTCCTTAACTCAAAATCGTCGGAATGTCAATGCTGTTCCGAAAAATGACGTGTTTGTATACTTGGGCCATGGGATTTCGTCGGGATGTAATTTTGTTTTTTGCTGAATGAAGTCAGTTCTCGGGTGAGGTACGGAGCTCCTTACGTGAGGAGCCTGTGAAGACTTAGGATAAGCCTATACCGCAGGACGCCTCCCTATCTGTTGTTGTATCACTACTCGGCTTGTAATTTGTGTTGTACCTAATATTCAGCACATTCGCCCTACGATATACTTATCTCACCTATCGTAGGGCGAGCGTGTTGAATATTGGATGCACCTCATTGTTTGGTAAATGGGTGGAACCTTCCACTCGACTTACAAAACTTCCATTTGGAAATAAAAAACTTCCAAAACTTCCATATTGACTTCCAAATGGAAGTTTCCTTTTCCATAGGGAAGTAACACTTGCAAACGGAATTTTCACTTCCAAATGGAAGCTTCTAACTTCTACTATTTCTTCCGAATGGAATTTTCTAATTTCCAAGCGGAAGTTATACTTCCAGACGGAAGTTGTAGACGTCAAACTGGAAGTTGTGAAAGTCAAAACGGAAGTCGGGTGGAAGCTTCCACATTGGCTTCCCACGACGCCCCAAACTTCCAAAACTTCCATCTCGACTTCCAAACCTATCCAGCTTGACTTGCATAGTCAAACACTTCCATTTGGCTGTCAACTTGGAGGTTTAGGAAGTTAAAAGAATAATCGAAGTCGCGCGTGGTAGGCCCATACCCGACTTCCAAAACTTCCATCTTTACTTGCAAAACTTCCGTTCTCAAAATTTTGGGATTCCAAACAAAAGTGTTTGGACTTCCTCAAAGTTGTTTTCGACTCCCAACTGGATGTTTTTGGCTTCCAAATTGACGTTTTGGAGGGTCAAAATGCAAGGTTTGGGGAGCTGTGTTCACCACTTTGTAGAAATAAAAAAAATCGCGAAGAATATTCCTTCATTCCTGTTGCGTCGCGTTCTACGATAGAGGTAGCACGTTTCCGCCATTGAGGTTTCTGAATGACACAGTTCCTTAACCCAAAATAGTCCGGATGCCAATCTTGTTTCGAAAGATTACGGCATACCAGGTACGTGGGGCATGGGGTTATTTATCGGGATGCAATTCGACTTTCGTTGAAGTCAGTTTTCGGGTGAGGTACGGAGCTCCTCAAGTGAGGAGCCTCATAAAATTAAGGGTAAACCTCTATCGTAGAACGCCTCTTCTTACCCGTATATGCTTGTACTGGTGCCATAAAAGCAAACACATTCGTGGAGGGGGTGGGGGGTTGGGGGAGTGTGGGGGGTTGGGCGGAGAGGGATATAAGTCCGCGGTCTATGGTGCCCAGCACCATGATTTCGATGCTGGGTTCAATTCCCGGGTTCCGACGTTTTTTTCATTATTTTGCATCCGACGAGTTTTGACCGTTTGACGATTTCTGACCGTTTACGGCTCGCGCTTCAACCTCACGTGATTAAATTTCTGCACCTTGTGGGTGGGAGCAGGGTGCCAAATGCGATCACATACGGGGGTGATCAGGATCAGGAGAGCCAAGCAGGGTCCTGTTTTGTTTTCCCGTTTTAACGGAAATTTTTCCGGGAACCATATTTTTCTACCATATATATATATATATGGAGGGCTCTACTGGTTTTGAGAATCTAAACGGTAGCACCCAGTGGTATTCAGCCCGGAATATTTGCCGATCTCTCTGGCGCGTGCACTGGGCGCCCAAGTTCGCAATATATACCATATCGCCGAGGGGTTTGGCTTCGGTGTCGCCATGTCGACCAGAATCATAGAGAACTTATTTTGCGGCTTCTGCTGTTGCTCGCTGCCGTGTACATGGCTATATCTATTCTTGTCATTATCATGGGTGCATGCTGGCATAATATTGAAGTGTTGCTAAATATCACACTACCCATCGGCCTCTACGATAGCTCCACTTCTATTGCATACAACCTGGTACACCGAAACGTAGGATTGCGAGCTCCGAAAAACTACATTCGCATGGCCACGGTTATGCCTGAAATGGGGGAGCACCTGGAAGCGAGCGAAATGTGACTGGAAGATTTGTAAGTGAAATGGAGGGTAAATAAACATAACATTTGGATTACATGCACTCCAAACGGACGCTGATGACATTTACGTGTAAACTGAAGTAAAATATAAGTTTTGGAAGTTGAATGGAGGCAGACGGAAGCACGTGGAAGTAGGTGGAGGTTAAGCCGGTAAATGGAAGCACGTGGAGGTAGGTGGAGGTTAAGCCTGCATATGATAGTGGATACATACTTCTACGCACGAACCTGGAGGTTTCCTTGGAAACTATTACGGGGGGCCATATTAAATAGAACCTGCGGTATACACAAAAACCTATACATTTCGCTATTTTTTTAACAATATTTGGTCCTATTCACTATGGTCCCCAGTAAAGTTAGAGATAATTTGTGGAACTTGAATAACATTTATGAAAGTTGAATGGAAGTGGATGCAAGTTCTTGGAAATATGTTTAGGTTTCGCTGACATATGGGAGTGGATAGAAGGGTCTGCAGTCGTACATTATGTCATGGGAGTTTTCCATATTAGCCATTAAAAAAATGTAAGCTTTAGAAGTAGAACGGAAGTGGATGCAAGTACGTGGAACTAGGCCGAAGTCCCACTTGTATATGGAAGTGGATAGAAGCGTCTGCAGGCGTAGATGGGGGTTTCTCATGGTAATGAAAGGCAAGCATTTTGATTGGGAGCTTGATGGAAGTGGGTGCAAGTACGTTGAGTAGGTGCAAGTATGATGAAGTTTGTGCTTGCATGCGAGAGTCTATGAAAGCTTCGGCGAACGCTGATGTGAATTTTCGTGTAATAAGTGGGGGCGACATGTGATTGGAGCTTGGATAGTTGGAAGCTGATGTATAAGTGAGTGGGATTAGGTGGAAGGTATGCTAAAAAATGGCAGCGGATCGAAGCGTCTGTGGGCGTAGGTGGAAGTTTCCATTGAGATGGAAGTTGAATGCAAGATAAATAAGTAAAAAAAAACTGTAAGAAGCCATTGGAAGGTTAATGGAACTGTGTGGGAAGCACGTACAATTAATTAGGTACTAGTCGCGCTTGAATATGGGAGTGGTCAGGAGATTCTACGTACTCAGAAGCGAGTTTCTTCGAAATACAAAGTAAAATGGAAGGTTTGGAAGCCAAACGTGCGTGGAAGCTAAATGGAAGCGGATGTGAGTAGGTGAAAAATAATTGAAAGTTACGGTTGGGTATGGAAGTGGACAGAAGAAATTTCCAAGAAGAAGGTAGAAGGTCAACGGAACTTTTAGACGTGAAGTGGAAGTGGGTGACAGTAGCAGTAGATGGAAGCATATCAAGGTGTGTGGACGCTTAGTGGAAACTGGACAAAGCTTTCACCGGGCATGGCCGGGCATGGCCGCGGAAGCTTTCACTTTGCTTCCGCTTGCTCCCGCGTTGGAAAATTCCACTTGTGTCCACGTTGGAAACTTCCACTGGCTTCCAACATGGAAACTTCCATGGACTAAATGGAAGTTTCCACTAGACTTCGAAACCTCCCATTTGGGAGTCAAAATTTTCCAAAACTTCTATTTGGAAGTTTAAATGGAAGTTTCGGAAGCTTCTACTCATTTACCCAACAATGATTACCACCGCTCACACCATTCCCCCTTTGTCAGGGTGGGGGGAGACGGCTCTCTACCACCCCCTTCCTGACGCGTGTACACTGCTTGCTAAATAATAGTAGAGGGAGAGGCTGGTATCAGGTGCACCTCCTACCACTCCGCATAAGGGGAGTTGTCGTATCACGCGCTGGAACTGTTTACGGTACGGTACCCACGAGGCAGTTCTATACAAATCCCATTGTTGTCTCTGGGCGTTGTTACACCGGAAAACAAACCAAATCGTTCTACGCTGCCATCCATCTACGCAAAAATCTTCGCCCCACAAGCGGATATTAACCCCTTTAGCACCGCACTCCCATACGTGGGGACAAAGCACTCTAGTTGTAATTAGTTTGTCCCCAAAACGGGACTGGGGTCCCAAGAGGGTTAAGAGGGTGGTGATACACACCCTTCCTGCAACTCGCCGAACACCTCACGGAGCTTCGCGTTCGGTGCGAACGCTGTCTGCCCGGTCGTCGAAAAGCCGACGTGATCCTTCCCGTCATTGCTTATTATAGGGATGCGAAGGCCTCCGGTCATACGACTACGGCCGTGCACGATAATATGATCACACACCCTTCCTCCACTGCCCCCCTTCTTCCGAACTCTCACATGTACTCGTTTGAACATTCACCCGTGTTGAGGCCAACGTCTGACCCCTGTTCCACAGCCACTGCTGCAGCAGCTGCTGCCGTATCACAATCTTCCCTTCTTGGTCACCGATCCGTGTTTTGATGCGAACTTCTGCATAGGTGTACGGGATATCTTGGTCGGGGAAGTACAGCGTCTACGAAAACTGGCAGAACACTCTGGAGCAGCGTGAGGAAATGCTGACATACGAAGGAATCACGGGCCTCGAGCAGTGCCAGGGGTACTAGGAGTGGCACTGCGTGCAGCAGCACTGTAAAAAGGGTAGTTTGCAGGGTACCATATAACAGCGAGTGGATTGCCTTGCCTTATTTCACTCTTCGTGCCAGTCACACAGTTACTGATTTCCGACTTAGGTGGGTACCTGGTCAAGCAGAGACTCGAGAACTTCGCGTTATGCGCTATTCACTAGCTGGCTTCTCGTGCCGTACTAAGCAGTGGGGAACGGGTGCTATGGGTAGGGCGTTGATATGCAGCACCCCTCTGTCTGCCATATCTTTATTGTACGAGGTGGCGAATATGACGACTCGCGCCATCGGTGCCACAGCGAACCGCCCGCCTGCCGTCAACCCTGACCCTCTCCCCATGGGAGGGAGGCAACAAATTGAGGGCAGTTCGATCGTTGGGTTTAACAGTTGTTTCCAAGAATAGTTTACGACTTTACGTATGTGCATGCCTCTCGCAAGAGCCAGGATGAAGAAGCGGAAGAAATGCGTACTTGCATGCCCTGAGAAACTTCGTGACCCTGCAATCAATTGTAGGACACACTTGCTGTTGTAGGGGGGCCGCATGTAACACTCGGGCTAGTTTTGTGTTGTTGCTATCCCCATCGGCCCACTTCCTTCCGTCCTTGTAGTGTACACCTGTTAGTTATATTCAACGCTCTTCTTGCATCGCTGTAAGTATGTACTGTAGACCACCAGGCCTCGAAGCAACTAAGCTGGGTTCTACAGCCCTCTCCCTGCTCACTTTGCTACGGCGCACAGTACGTGCCTTCATCGTCCCAGCGAACACTTACCTCGTTTCCTCGAGACTCGGCATCTGCGCCCTGATCGCGCATGAACGTTTTTTATGTAATTTCAGTTTTTTTGTTTTCCTCCCTTTCATCATTTGCCTGTTTTTGTTGTCCACTCCTTTTTTTCGTTTTTACGTTTCAAGTTTTATACCAACATTACTTTTGCTTCTCGTAATATGTACTGTACAACAGAAGTTTCCAAATTATCCGGGATGGGTTTCCGCAGCCCACGCTACAACGCCCTTGGCTACTACTGGTACTGCGGTGCAAAATATTTGTATGCAGTAATGCGTTTGATTGGTAATCCATCGGGAGGCTTAGCCTTCTCTTGATAAGTTCTGCGTGTTCTTGGGGTGTTTGCGTTTAGTTTTAGGGGTCGGGTTGTTTGCGTGGCATTCCGTTTTCCTCGGCTCGGTTTTACCGACATTCTTTCCGCAGAGGGTAGCGATCAATGCCCACACTGCCGGCGAGGGCGCCGGTTGTTTTCCGTACATACATGGCGTTCTTCCAGCGTGCCAGTGGTGTCGCTACCGCTCCGGGCCCGGGTTCTGCGACCAAGAACTTGTGCCTGCCGACTTTCGTCCTGCGCGCTGCTGCCCACACCCGGCTCAGATCCGGGGTCGGTCTGGGTGATCAGGCGAGTGATGCTGTGTCGCAGGACTGCGGCAATTTCCGTGTTTGCCTTTCCTTCTCCAGGCCGACAAACCCGCGCTCAGAGCCGAGGGGGGGGGGGATCTGGGTATAGACTGGGCTACTCGTTCCTCGATACAGCGGGTCTGTTTTTTTTCTTCTTCCAACCACGTATTTCCGTGCCCCTGTCCCTGCGCTCGGGGTATCGCGGTGTTGTTATTGCAGATAGATGGTGATGTTTTTTTGAGGTACTAGAGTATTCTCCCAGTCAGTCCAGAGTTTATGCGGCCTGTTTTTTTTTTTTGCCACGGACTCCTATTTTCGATGGATCACGAGTCTGTACGACAACAACCAACGGCACTGGCCTTGGCAGAGCTATACATCCAGACAATCGAAGAATCCTGGACCAGGCAGCTGGAGCATAACGCTGTCACCACTGTTCGGTACCGACAGTCTCAACGTAAAGTAGTGCAGGCTTTGGGCTCTGATCCCAACATAAAAAGGAGTTAATTCTTACGGCTGGAGGGGGTACGAATACATTCTATTTTTTTATTTTATTTGTAGAATGCGCATATTATGTTATTATTATGACGATGACGGACTCTTTCTCACATTGACATTGATCTATAAATATGTACACATTATACAGAAACTCGTCTGGCGCGGTCGGTCGCTACAGTAGTAGCTAAGCCCTTCGATAGAATTTTGCCTCCCTAGCCATCAACCATGATTCTCGAGTCCTGGAACTTCTTAACCCCTCCTATAGAACCGCAGTCCCGTTTAGGGGACAAACTACTTGAAATTTGAGTGCTTTGTCCCCCACACGGAACTGCGGTTCTTAAAGGGTTAAGGGAATAATTTTCCAACGTTTATATTTTCGGGAATAGCTTTCACGAGACTGTTACGTGTTGTACATATTATACATATACCATGGTATGTGTATTCGGTCTTTAGAGCTGCTCTCTTGCGTCACCCTCATCTATCTGCATGTTCCACTCCTACTTTCCTTATGAAAATACATATATATATATATATATATATATAATACAAGTTTTCCCTTCGGAGTGGCATGATGAATGAGCGTAGCGTGTAAGAAGACTCTTGCCGGAAAAATACGTATTTGGTGGGTTGGTTTGAACTATTCCACACATTCCAGTTGTATGTGCTGCAGTTGAGGCAATAGCTCAAATGTACACCTACCTGTTAACAACCAAGTATGTACCTGGTATGAGTATAATAAGGAAAATACTAGTGGAACATGCAGATGAGGGTGACGCAAGAGAGCAGTTCTAATGACCGAAAAAGCAGGTAGTAATTATGTATTACAGCTGATATGAGACATGAAGGCGACATGAGCGTGATATGCAACTTCGACAGTAAGCACTTGCTCAACGAATCCCAGCGCCAGTCGACACATGCCCTGCGACACATAACGGTTTGACAACGAACGAAACCTTTGGCGGACGCCCAAACCAACTATTAATACGACAGGAATTCCTCAAGAAAAAATGTCTTCAACGAAGCGTAGCAGTGGGCCCGAAGCCGGCGTCAAACGCAAAGAAGTCGAAGCGACGGGAGTAAGAAGTAGCAAAAATTCCCTCGCAAACGCGAATGTCGGTAATAACAACGGAATCAGTACCCTGGCAAACACCCAAGGTAGACTGAAAAAAACAGGATCTTTCGTCGTCCGCAGCACCCAAAGAAAATGCAAAAAAAACAGTTAGACCTTGGCACTCGCCAAGGCACTAGCGTGATGGAGGCGATGCAAAACCTGACACTCTTCTTAGGTGAAGAAACCCCCACCAAAAAAAATGAACCAGTCCGCTCCCCACGCTTGAAGTCAAAGTACCCGCTGACAGACTTGCAAGTACACGCACAACGGATGTTTGCTGAAAGTATTGAAATATTATAGACGCAGGCCTACGCTGCAACGAAACGCCCGCGAACACCTCTATATTCGGACCCCGGTGCAGACCAAAGAAAGGCAGATCAACTGTGTATGAGGCTCTACCGGCAGATCATGATAGACACGAGAACAGACTCTTAAAGTACGAAGATCTCTTCCGAGCCCTAACCGAGGAGATCGACCGACACAGCCTTCCAGCTTGGCGGTGCTTTTCTCCAGTTCCACCCGAGCCCTTCGCCGAACTTCGCGTGGCGTTCGCCCTGAACTTTCTCGTCGTGGGCGATGAAGAGCTTCCTGGAGTGCTTGGAGCCTGAGAAGTACAGGGGGGGCTTGCACAGGCCGACCAAGATGCCGTTCTCCTTGATAATTCCTTTGCAGTAGACACAATCCTTACGGACCTGCAAACATAGATTATAGACAACAAACCGACAGCACAAAGGAGGCATGTAAGACGTGTTGAATACAAACATTTTACTTGGTATGAGTTTAGTTGACGAAGACTTTGAAAAGGGCAAATAAATGCCAAAATCAGTTATACCTGATCCGTTTGAGCCAAAATCAGGTGTAGACTAAAACCAAGTAAAAAACGCGAGCCACGAGCGGTGTTCTATCCATGAAAGTCGGGTAAAAAAAGAAGCGTGCTATATATGGCCTCCAAAATCTAAGTCGTTTAGTTTTCCTTAGGCTGTAGTACCTGGTAGATACCACGGGCTTCACGTGGACCTGCAGAGAGTCACTGTTAATAGGCTGCGTTTGTTCTGTGACGGCGGGGGCGCCAAGAAGAGTATTTACTCTGGCGCACCCCCACCTTTGACAGCTTAAATCTTCTTTACCGTCCTCGCGGAACTGCCAGCTCGGCACGAAATTATCTTGCCGTACCAAACCTGAGACAAACTCGACGCGGGGTGGTGCAGATAAAGACCATGGTGATGTATGGACCGCTGTGACCATAGAAAACAACAAAGCAGCGGTAGTAGGACACAACAACTATTCAATAACTGAAGCACGTCGCACATCCCAAAGAAGAAAAAAAGCGAAACCAGCATACTCATGTATGCATATAGATTTATGTAAAAACGTGCTTTGGCGTACAATGTGTACGTGCGAGTACAGAGTTTATACGTTACGTAATTAATGCAGAAGAATTTCAACCGAGGGAGGGCAGACGCATACATACGGAGAGAAACAACAGTGTACATATGTGGCCCCTCTGATTGGTTCAAAGTTGGCCAAACTAAGTTGAAAACTAGAGAGAGTATAAAAAAAAAGGTATAAGTTGGCCTTGTCTAGACAAAATCAGTTACGATGTCAGCCTGGTCAATAGGAGCGCTCCTGGGGTGTGTTTTGTACTTGTTTTTAGAATGTAACTGATTTTGGCCGAAAAGCGGCCAGATATACCTACCTGATTGTGGCAAAAACACCTTGAAAAACAGTTTCGAAAATACGCGTTGGCGTGCGCTGTACAGGCAGAAAGCACTAAAGGTAAATAAATAGGAATGAGATGCGATGCATGATGTTGGCAAACCCTTACGTATTTTTTCGCGGCAGAGACGGCGACGGCAGAGTCGGCAGCAGCATAAAACATGGAAACGTGTTAGTGTACTCAACGCCTGTCTGTTATCGTGTCTGAACAACAACAGCAGGAGCGGCGGTAGGCAACTGTCTCGGTGTGGAAAGAAACGCAGGCTGTAAACAACAACGGCAGTTGTTCGGAAAAAAAAGTTGGTTATAGTGTGCAAAACAAAAACAACGGCTTCAGCAGCGCATAAACAAATAAATGTCAGTACACGTACTATACCCCTCTCTCGGTGTGAGCTCGTATCAAGAAAAAACAAATGGACATTTGTTTTTGGTTATACGTACTGCGGTAGTACCTGGTATGTATTTGAACACCACCAACAACAACAACATCAGCAGCCGCGGCGGTATAAACAGGTACACACAACAACACGACCACCACCAACAACAACAGCAACAGAGACGCACAGAACACAACTCACCGCCACCTCCTGCCTCGAGCGTGAAGGACACGGTGCGGACGTCGATAGGCCTGGCCCATAATTCACAGTCTTTGGGCCACCTCAAGATTATCCCGCTGCCGGGGCAGGTGTCGTGGTCGCCGGTCGCAAAATCGACCTTGCCTCAAAAGTTTGGTCTCCATCATATAGCTGGGAGATCAGCGGTTGCACTATACAGTGGGATTGGACAGGGGGGTTCTGTTCGAAATGGGCTTCCAAGATCCGCCAGAAGAGGCCGAGGCAGAGGTGGATTGAAGGCAGAACCTTTAATATCGGCAGCAGGAAAAAGTGCAGTCCACTCAGTACAAGCAGCACCACCAGGACCAGGCGATGCCATCTACCAGGCAGGAGCAGCACCAGCGGGAGGAGCACCCTGTACCAACAGAAGCAGCGAAATCAAAAACAGCACCAGCAGGAGCGGCACCAGAAGGAGCGGCACGAGCACGAGCGGCACGAGCAGGAGCGGCAGAAGCAGGAGCAACGCAAGCAGGAGGCCAACCTGGCCAAGCGGTATACGAAGAGGCAGCACCAGCGTGACGCCCGTCGTATGCTGTCTACATGTGTCCACGCACGCAAATAATCCAATGACCCGCGTCGTAGTCCTGTGTTGAAACTATTCCCGAACAAAATAGAAAATAAATCGGTCTACTATCGTGTGTATGCCGTCTTATAGCCGGTCTCTTCGGGCCAAAGCAGCTGAGATCAACGGCAGTCCTGTTGAACCTGTTTCCGAAAAGTCCCTCCACTCGCGAATAGTACAAAGCTCTCGCGAATCAGGGCGGACAGTCTTGCGAAAGGCCACCGAAACGCCCCCACGGCGACCGACCAGAGGAAACGAATTTATAGTTTTGTTTATATATGTGGTTGTTAACAGGTACATTTTTGAGCTATTGCCCCAATAGCAGCTCCAGCCTACCCATTAATACCCCAATACGTACTCGTATTTCGACAAGAATCTTCTTGCACGCTACACTCATGCCACTCTCCGTATATATATTATATAAACCAGGTATATAATATAATATACATATATGTGTGTGAGTCTCAGGTCGTCACTCTACCGTCAGTTGACTGTCCTTGTCGTGCAAGATCGTGCATGGACAGGAAGTGTTCGTCCGCTATCGTGGGTATTTGACTCTTGTACTATAATAAAAGTGACCGCAGATCGTCCTAGATCTTGACGGTAAAGTAGTTGAGGCGGGGAAGTGCAGGCATCCATCACCAAACAATAATTGCTGATGACAGCTGCCATGTGAGATGACTCTCGTGTCATGCCTCATGATCCCTTCCGCTCAGCCCACCGTGCCGGGCGTCACCTGTATGTACCTGGCGTGTCCTACATGCTACACCCTCCACGAAGAGAAGCTTGCTGCAGGCCCAGGTCGAACCCGAGATACACCCATCTCACATTGGCGTCGACACATTGTAATATTTTTTGTATGGGACACACGTTGGTCGCCACACAACAGCAGCATGCTGTCGTGTCGTACGTGTTTACCCGACGTGAAGAGGCGGCACCCATCATAGTCGATATCTATCACAGAAAACGCACATGAAACCAACGAGCACACGGCCCCGCGAAAGCTGTACCGTCCCGACAATGCCGCTATCATCACAAGAGGATGGAATTGCCGCCATCAACGACCAGGGGTGTCATTCAGTGTTTACTCCGTCGTGTCGTGCATAGCAGACGCAAAGGGCCCGGGTACTGTTAACAGTGTACTTCTATGGCGTACGCTGTCATAACAAGAAAAGTCGCTGTTCATATTACGTACAAGCCGCAGTAGCACAGAGGAGCACGACGACGACAACAACAGGGTTCGATTCTTTTGAAATAAAACAGAAAATTTAGGGTATTCGTCCTGGACCACCAACCACTACTACTCACTGTAAACAGCTTCAGTTTTTCCTGCTTTTGCAGCCAGAAGCACCCAGCGAAAAAAACAAATAAGTAGAATATAGCCGTGCCCCATTGTCGGCCTGTGCCCATCACATCACAATTAAGTAGTACCTTAGCCACCACCCCCGGCCAACCATTGGTGATCACACAGCCGTGAGCACATCCGATACTTTCCCCACCTTGGATGGGCAACGCACGCGGCCGCTCCCTGTGGGGTGAGCTTGCACGGCGACGTGGTGGGCGCTCGTGGATCCCCTCCGGTCGCGTCTGCCCCCCCCCCCCCCCCGCCACCATCCGGGTGTGAGTGCGGTTTCCCCCCTCGTCCCGATGCGGGGGCGCTCGAGGAGCAGTATCACCCAGAGCCACTGTCGTGTCACATATATCTTCAGAGACACTCCATATATAGTCTCAGAGCACATTGGTACTGTTGCTCACTACTACTATACCACCACTACTAACTACTGCTAGCAGCTGTAGACATCATTTTCCAGTAGTTGTACTGTAGTATTACTGCTGTGGTGGTATTCATAGTTGCTGCAACAGGAAAATATACACAACCAATGAAGAAAAAAAAAAACGACGACAGACAGACAGCACGCGACGACACCGGAGAAAGAAAAGACGGCACTTTCCAGCGCACGCGAAAACAAAACAGACTTGAGCGCGTGCTGCGTGTATACACGTTCCTAATATCTGCCGAAGGCTGCTACACCGTAGTAGTAGGAGCCCATTTTTATTATTTCCTTCCTCCCTTCCTTCCTTCCTTCCTTCCTTCCTTCCTTCCTTCCTTCCTTCCTTCCTTCCTTCCTTCCTTCCTTCCTTCCTTCCTTCCTTCCTTCCTTCCTTCCTTCCTTCCTTCCTTCCTTCCTTCCTTCCTTCCTTCCTTCCTCCTTCCTTCCTTTCTCCTTCCTCCCTTCCTTCCTTCCTTCCTTCCTTCCTTGATTATTTATTCTGATTCTTGCTTTGATGCCCTCCGACCTCCTACTTCGATTTATCGCGCCACAGACAAGGGTCCCTCGGCACGGCCGAGCGAGTCCATCCGCTATCGGCCCAGAGATGCCGCCCATGCTCCTTGCATCGTGTGCCGCTTTCAAATAAACGGAACGTTTGCCATGCCTTCCCGAACATTTGCCACATGCCGGAATTGCGCGAACACCCTGTTGTCGGTGCCAACCAAAACTAAAGAGCGACGATGCGCAACGCCCGTATACCAAATGTGGGTAGATGCAGATAGCGAAATTCGAGTATCGTGTGTACGTCGCGCACCAACGTCACAGCTCTCATCTCTTCTCTATTTCTACCCCCCACCCCCCCCCCCCCCCCCCGCGCCCATCCCTCCCTGTCTCTCTCCTTCTCCCTCTCTTGTTATCTCCCTCTCCCCTCTCTCACTTTGCTAGCATGTAATTTATTGGCGGCCCTTTGCTTGCTGCCCCACGCGCAAAGTCCACGACTACGTGTGATAGCCGTACGGACGAGGGTAGCCCCGAAAGACCGACGAATACCGCGGAACACGCCCGTTTGTACCTTGTCCATATTTACGTAAAACGTCGAAAAGGCACAAATCAACCCACCCCCTCCACCTTTCGGTTATCCCCCCCGCCCACGCATCCATCCACTCCCGTCGAAATATTCCTTCACGAGCCCGAGGAAGGCAAGACCAATCCCTCCGGTACGCAAAACACGAACGCAACTATAGGTGCTGTGATGACCAACCAAACAGCCAGCCCTCCCCTCCGGCATGGGCAGCATGCCATAGCCACGGTTTCTTTCCAGCAGAGGCTCTAAAGCAGTGCGTCGATTTCGGGCGGCGACGTGCGATAAACACGGTCAACAACAACCGCAACATACGCATGCATATGCCATGGACACTCACCCCCCCCCCCCCCCCCCCACGCCTCCCTCACACTGCCTAGAGCCACTTTCCGCCAACTAGAGCACAAGCACACGACTGTGTCGCGGGGCTTTTCTCCGGCGGTAGAGGCGGCGGTTGACCGAGTAAGCGAGCGGCCCAGCCCGAACGAAACGTACACGAACCTCTCAAATCGCTACCCACGCGGTGGTACACGGCTGTTTCCGCTTTTTCGCCCCTTCTTTGACCGAGATCGAGATCCAACATACAAGATCGAGGTCAAAATTCAATATCGAGGGCAATATTAACGTCAAGTTCAACATCCAGATCAAGATCGTGTTCCAAGATCAACATCGAGATCGAGGTCAAGATCGAGATAAAAATCAAAGATCAAAAGCGAGACGCAAGATCAAAAAGATCGAGACAAAAAACGGTCGAAAACACGAAGGAGAATAAGAAAACACCGACCGCAAAACTAAAATCAATTAAGCCGCAGGCCACCTTAACGAGAGAACCAACCAGCGACTGACAAGACGACCCCCAACACGGGCAAACAACATCGACACCAACATCGATAGTGGCAGTGACACCAGAAATCCCCTGCGTGCCGAGTTTATATAGCAATACCAAAATGTATCTAGGGTGCCGCGACGGGTTACCGCTCGAAACCAACTACCCCAAGTCAGCCGGTCAACAACTGTCGCGACTCTCGACGGCTCCCTCCTCCAACCATACTGCGCGCGAAAGACGCCGACTTGTACATGCGCCGCTGCGTTCCCCACATTTTTTTTCTTCGGTTTACCAAAAAGCCCCCTCAATAATAAAAGTCACACAATCTCGCACGGAGAATAAAAAGATGAAATCTGGATTCGCATTTTTTTTTCGTTCTTATAAATCGAGCAGAAACCAAGTATGAGATTACACGCCTCCGACCCACGTCGGAAACAAAAACAAAAAAACGGAATCCCTTCAACCGCGAACAAAAAAAACGCGTTTTTTCCTCCGTGCCCCTTCCCCCCCCTTCCCCCCCTCCCCCTCTCGCGCTCCTACCTCCCGCCACCGCCCTTTTCAAACAAGTGCAACCGGTCACTACAGGGACCCAACCAATTGTTTCTGGCGCTATCCGGCACACATGCCGCCACCGCCACCACATCCTCCAACCAACGATACGTGTCAGAGGGCCGCCACCCCCCTTTCGACCAAAAACGGCATTAGCAACAACAGCAGCAGCAGCAGCACCGCCATCACCAGCACTCAGCAGCAGCAGCAGCAGCAGCAGCACCGCCATCACCAGCACCACCACCACCACCACCACCACCACCACCACCACCACCACCACCACCATCGCCGGGGTTAATCGGCGTCTTCAAACTGAGACAACACGGCCGACGACGGAACGAACACCTTGCTGTCTGGGCCGCCCATGCTGGAGCCTCTAGGCCGCCGCAAGCCCTCCCCAGCACCGCCGCCGTCAGACGCTGAACCACCGTCGTTGCCGGCCGTCGCCGTGCTTGCGTCCGTTGCCACGATGGGCCGACCGCGCCCCGCACCGAAACCAGTTTTTCCTTCCTCCGGCCCGACGGCCATGCTGTGCGGACGTGGGGGTCGGGGTTGGGTTTGAAGACGGGACAGGGGCAGGGGTCAAGCTGGGGCGGAGGTTAGGGAAGGGGGTGGAGGGTGGTGTGGGGCGCAATCTACGATAGGGGTCGCACATTTCCGCTGAAACATTTTCTGAATGACGGGGCTCCTTAACCCAAACCGTCGGAATGCCAATCTTGTTTCGAAAAAAATGGCCATTTTGTATACTTGGGCCATGGGGATTATTTGTCGGGACGCGCAACTTGATGTTTGCTGAGGTCAGTTCTAGGGTGAGGTATGGAGCTCTCTGAGTAAGGAGCCTCAGAAAATGTAGGGTGAACCGAGTGGGGGTCACGTGCGGGGTTTGGGGGTCGGGGTCGGGGCGGGGGTGAGGATGTGGGTCGGTGTTGGGGTGTGGGGGCGTGGCGATGGTAAGAGTTACGTTCAAGGTTGCCGTTGGGGGTGGGGGGGGGGGGAAGGAGCGGGCGTAGGGGCGGTAGCTGCGGTTTGGGGGGCGCGTCGTGTAGAACAAGGATGGATGCGAGGAGGGGGGTGACGTCGAGAGACGAACGTCAAAAATGTGCGATCCCGCCTCCGAACGCAATGAAAACCCCGCCGGTCAAATCAACACCAAACACGCCGAAAAGTCGGAGGCCGTTCTTTTCGGGCGCGTCAAATGGCGTCGTTTGGTCTTTATGACGCTAGCTCGTTTGTAAGTGGTCGGTCAGTCTAGGGGTCAAACCGCGGTCTCCAACACAGTGCTATACCAGAGTACAACACAAAACGGAACCAATAACACACCCAGTCTATTGGCCGACTCTCGAGCAGGGATAAGCCTTCCTTTTTTGAGCCAACTTCACACGATCGCTCACAGAGCTACCTGGACGACCTAAAAAAATCCTCTCCGACTAGCACTCATCTCATTTACGACAGCGATAACAACCACTTTACCGGTCTCCAGTCGGGAAAACAACACGGGGAACGAGCCCCAGCGACCTGGTGTGATTTGCTGTGCTGGACCTTACAAGACGATCGGGGAACGACGCGGCGATCGTCGTTGCTTGTGTTGTGGTTTTTGGAGCGATTGTTTTTTTCTTTTTCACCGCATGTCTCACATCACCCCCCCCCCCCCCCCCCCAGACAGCAGGCGTGCTCCTCTTTGGTGTTCACACGACTACCGTGCGTTTCGCACGGTGCAGGCAGCACTCCAGACAGCAACCGCTGTCGCTGTCTTCAGAAGCCACGAGTTGGTTGCTGGTGGTTGTGGGAACGGGGGGAACTCTATGCGGTACTTAAGTGGACCCTCGCGGCCATGATATCATTCCATGTGCGCGCCTCCCTCGCCTCCTGTGTTTTCAGGTGGGAACACGTCGTGCTTCCCTGCCGAATGTCGTATTTCAACGGTTTCGCGGTTTCTGATGGCCAGAAACAGAGCTCGTGGCGTGTGTGCTTCGTTTCGGGGTACCCCCGTTTTCGGCTCAAACGGAACAGGTGTACATGATTTTGGCGAAAACCTTGATCGAACCAATGTAGCTGCAGTGTGGGGAGGAGCGCTGGGGCATGACGAGCAGTTACGGCGCATCACTTTCTCGTGGGCGTCGGCGCCGCCCCGTTCGCACAAGTGGCACGACTACACGTACTACACCCGAGCCCCACGCGCGGGCGGCCATGCCTGACCCCGTTCTGGTGGGTGCCAAGCAAACCGGCGGCCTGTTCGATTAATTTTTGTCTTACACAATGATAGGGGGTGGGGGGAGGGCGGGGTCGGTTCGTACTTTGGTCATGTTTGCTCCCCACTGCTCCTCGTCCCATAGCACCGCACCACACTACACCACTAGAGCCGAAAGGAAAGTGACAATGGGAGCAGCTGTAGTTGACGGCAAGAGGAGGCAACGCCAAACAACAAACAACAACAACAACAACAACAACAACACCACCACAACCCCTGCAAGCACTCCCAAGGATTCATCCCTTCCCCAGAACGCCCCCCTTCCCACCACCACCACCGCCCCACCCGCTACACCCCCCCACCCCTATTATATGTAGGTTGGGTTGGCGTCGGTTGACTACGACACTGTGAAACATGCCGCTCACTACGTGTGCTAGACAATCGCTTTTTTTTCTTGGCGGTTGCCCACAGCTGGTGGTCGAGATAGATCGTTTGTGCGAGGTGAACAACCTTTACTCCGCACACGTGGGAATGATCGTATCACGTACCTGGTAGTATTTATGGTAAGGCACCCAAGAGGCAGTTACATAGCACTCCCCTTGCTGTCTCTGGAAATGCCTACACCGTAAATTAAATCAACTCGTTGAACCTGTCACCCATATGCAAGTCAGCGACAAAAGCGGTTCTTAGAAGGATCCAGCTCACCCTTCATGCGACTGGCCAGACACCTCACGGCGCTTCGCGCTTGGTGCAATCAATGTCTGCCTGGTCGGTGAAAACCCGACATCTCCGCCCGACATTGTAGGGATGCGAGGGTCTTACGGTCATACGACTACGGCCATGCATGAGATCGCGTACATATCTCCTACGGAGTACACCCCCGCCCCCCAACCCCCTCCCACCCCCCACCCCCCCGACACCCCCCTCCCCTCTTCCTCGCATCATCCGCTCCCCGCTACAACTCCCCCCCCTGTCCGCGAAAACCCTTCGCGATTCGTGCCCTGCCCCGGCATTGTAGGGATGCGGCGGTCTATCGTGGTCTATGGCTATACATAAGACTACGGCCGTAAACGATCAATGACTACACAACAGAGCACTCCCCCCCACCAGCCTCTCACCGGAAGTGCGCTTGAGCTGTCCGGTCCGTACGCCTTTGCAAGTTTAGCCCTGGACCCCCGCCGCCGCCGCCGCCGCCGACGACACCCCCTCCCGCCACTCTCGGCCTCTCCCTCGCGCGTTCGACCCGAACCGCCATGAGCCTCCCCTCGCTGTCTTTCCACGCGCGGTACTCAACGTGGTCGCCCTTCTGCAACGGCGGCTGGACCTCTCCCTCCTTGGTCTGCAGTAGCAAGAGCAGTAGTAATAGTAGTAGTAGTGTTAGTAGTAGTGTTAGTAGTAGTAGTAGTAGTAGTAGTAGTAGTAGTAGTAGTACTAGTAGTAGTACTAGTAGTAGTAGTAGTAGTAGTAGTAGTAGTAGTAGTAGTAGTAGTAGTAGTAGTAGTAGTAGTAGTAGTAGTAGTAGGAGCAGTAGTAGTAGTAGTAGCAGTAGTAGTAGTAGTAGTAGTAGTAGTAGTAGTAGTAGTAGTAGTAGTAGTAGTAGTAGTAGTAGTAGTAGTAGTAGCAGCAGTAGTAGTAGTAGTAGTAGTAGTAGTAGTAGTAGTAGTAGTAGTAGTAGTAGTAGTAGTAGTAGTAGTAGTAGTAGTAGTAGTAGTAGTATTAATAGTAGTAGTACTACATAGTACTATTAATAGCAACAGTTATGGTAGTAGGTAGTAGTAGTAATAGTGGTAGCGAGCAGTAGAGTAGAAGCAGAGTCTACTGTAAATTTCCCTGATGGGGTAGTAGTGAGTGTAGCAGCAGCAGTAGCAGCGAGCGCTACCGAAGAACTTAAACAGCAGAAAAAGGTGTAGGGATGGTAATAGCCGTAGCACAAGCTGTAGATGTGAGATATTGTACGAGTAGTAATAATAGTAGAAGTAGTAGTAGTAGAAGTGGTAGTTGTAGCATTAGTAGTACTGTAGTAGTAACATCAACATCAGCAGCAGCAGTACAGTAGTGGTAGCAGCAGCAGTAGTAGCAGCAGTACAGTAGTAGTATTAACAGCCGCACAACAAATAGCACTAACAGAAGCAGCAGAAGAAGCAGCAGGAATAGCAGTACCCGTAGCAGAATTTCCGATCAAGGAAGCATCGAAAGCACTCCGCGACAAAAAAAAAAAAAAGGAAAAAGGCCCAGGAAAAAAAAGACATCGTACAATAACAGTCTACGAGTATCGTACATACCTGGTACATACACCAGCACAACGCATCGACGAAAGAGTACCGACCAAAAAACTGTCCACAGAAAACTCCGCCGAAAAAAACACATTAGGGCGGAAAAGGCACCGACACGACAACAATACGCGCCGCATGTATCGGCAAAAAAACATCACACCTTCTTGACGACGTCCGCCATGGAGAAAGGGATGCGGTTGCCGTTCTTCCTGGAGGCGTTACCGTCCTTCTTAATCCACGAGCAGCCCTCCGCGTTTACCAACTGAACCACCCCCTTCCGCGGGAGCCTATCGCCACCGTTCCGCCTATTATACCACAGCACAACGACCACAAACAAGCAAACACACACACATCGTCAAGCGCGGAGGAGGCGCCGACATAAGACACAGCCGACAGAAGACGGATGACAGAGAAAGGCCGAGAACAAAAAGAAGAATAGAAGAAGAGACGGCGGGCGAGAGAAGGGGGCCAAGGGATGCGTTGAGCTTAAGGCGAAAAAAAGAAGCGCGCAGTTGAGGAGGGTGGGGGGGGGAGGGTACTCATTATCATGCATGGCCGTAGTCGTATGACCATAGGCCCTCGCATCCCTACAAAGCCGGGACGGAGCGTGTCCGGTTTTCACCGACCAGGAAGACATTGCTTGCACCAAGCACGAAGCGACGTGAGGTCTTGGGGGAGTCGCATGAAGGGTGAGCTGCATCCTACTAACAACCGCTCCAAGAGGCGTATTTTCTTGCACATGGATGACAGCATCAACGGATTGATTAAATTTTAGGTGTGGCCACTTCCAGAGACAGCAATGGGTTTACTACGTAACTGCCTCGTGGGTGCCTCACCATATACACACGGCGTGATACGATCATCCCCCTTGTGCGGAGGGAAGGTTCTTCCCGCACAAAAAATGATCTAACTCGACCGCCAGCCGTGGCAACCGCCAAAAAAAAAAACGGTACCCTGGCTGTCTAGCTCACGCAGTGAGAGGCGTGTTTTACAGCGTCGTCGCCAACTGACGCCAACCCGACCTATATATAGATGTACGAGGTATAAAATATAGGGGGGTACGCATTTGTTTCTTGCCTTAGTTATTTTACCACGGACCGGGGGGGGGGATGGGGGTGTACTCGACAATATGCAAAGCCATAGTCGTATGACCATAGAAACTCGCCTCCCTAAAATGTCGGAAGGAGCACGTCGGGTTGCACCAAGCGCGAAGCGAAATGAAGTGTTCGAGATCGACATCGAGATCGACATCGAGATCGAGACAGACCGGGCGAACAGCACATTCAAGCACGAGCACACCCAGAGGGCCAGCCGCAAGGCACGACTCGATTTTATAACATACACACCAAACAACCTCGCGCCTCCCACAGTCACCAAACTTCCAGCGGAACAGGGCCCCGAGAGCCGAGGTGTGGGGGGGGGGCTCAAAGCATCGTGCGGTGGTGCGAATGAAAAGAGGGGCGAGCGATTTTCGAAGAGGCCACAACAAACACGTAACGAAGGGGACAAAAAGAAACAAAAAGTGCGGTATATTCTACGTCAAAATAGGAGCCAAACGTGGGGAAATCTCGAGAGCTCCGGAAAACTGGCTCACAGAGGTCAAGGTCGACAGTCGCTTGAAAAGGCGGACAGACAGACAGACAGACAGACAGACAGACAGACAGACGCCTTTGAGGCAGACATACCAAGGCCTACACTCGGCTATGCAGAAGGGGGTCTGAACGACCCGCCCCCCCCCCCCCCCTGTGACCCCCCTGGTCTTTTCCCCCCCTTCTCCTCACATGTCATGTCTAGGGGGCGACCCGTATTCCCCCCCTCCTCCTCCTCCTCCTCCCCCACCGCCGCTAACCAGGGCGTCCGCATTCGACACAGACCGCGGCTTTCGCGTCACCGGCAGCGCATCCTCCCCGTCACCACTGCTGCCCCCTCCATCCCCCCCCCCTCCCTCCGCCAGCGCTTCCTTCTCCCGCGATTCCGGGGAGGGAGTCGCGCGCTTTCCCCCGCCCGCCTCGCCCCCCCCACCCGCCACCGTCACCGCGGCACCAAAGGTGGTCTCGAGCTCAATCTCCGTCAGAGAGCGGGAGCGCATCTGCCTCTCGCGGACGTTAGCGCTGCCTCCTCCGGTGGGGGAGCGCGAATTCGCCCTGCAACATATATTATATATGATATATATATATATATTAAAGACGGTCGGACAAGGCGGTAAAAACAGGGGTTTGTTAGGTTTAGTGGGTTAAGGTGGTGCGTTGGGTTGGGTGTGAAGAAGGGGGGGCGGGGGCGGCGTGACGGGGGGGGCACAAAGCCAGCCCCTCCTGCTGCCACATACGGTGACCGCGACTACCGGGTGGTCAAAGCTCCCTGCACCGAAGGGGCATCACCTCTTCGTGGGGATGTAAGGGGACGTGAGGGTCTCTGGTCACACGGCTACCGCCCGGAATGACAATAGGTACTTCCCCCCCCCCCCCCCCCTCCCCTCGCCTCCGCCCCAACCCTTCCTCCCCCCGCCTCCCCTCCCACCCCCGCCTCGCCTCCAACCAACGACACGCACGCCAAACAATCCCCCCCTTCCCACCGCCCCGCCCCGACCCCCCCACCACCATGACGCCAAGCAAGGCAAACACAGCTCCTGCCTCCTCCCCCTCCCCCCCCCCCCCCCCCTCTCCCCGGTCTCCTCCGCACTGCTGGCTGCTGTTGCCCACACCTCTCTTTCTGCTCCTGCTTCGTCTTCTTGATAGCCACCGCCTTAAGCTTTGCCAGGGCCTTCTCCACCGTCATCCCATTTGCGAGCATCACCCGCAGCCCCCCGCGCCAGCTTCTCCGGTCCGTCAGCTCGTTCACCGCCTTCATGACGAGCCGTGGGTGGTTGTTGGGAGGGAGATGTGGCGTGGTCGTCGGGAGGACGACGTGGGGGTGCAAGCGGGAGGTGAGGAGGGGGGGGGGGGGGGGGCGGGTGTACTCGATAGGAGATATGTACTCGATCTCATGCATGGCCGTAGTCGTACGGTCATAGACCCTCGCATCCCTACAATGCCGGGACGGAGCATGTCGGGTTTTCACCGACCAGGCAGACATTGCTTATTGCACAAAGCGCGAAGCACCGTGAGGTGTCTGGCGAGTCGCATGAAGGGTGAGCTGCATCCTACTGAGAACCGCTTGTGAGGCGGACCTGCATATGGACGACAGCTTCAATGAGTTGATTTAATTTCCGGTGTAGGCATTTCCAGAGAGAGCAATGGGAGCGCTATGTAACTGCCTCTTGGGTGCCTTACCTTGAACACTACGTGATACGATCATTCCCACTTGTGCGAAGTAAAGGTTCTTTGCCTCGCACAAATGATCTAACTCGACAACCAGCTGTGGGCGACCGCCAAAAATAAACAAAAAAAACGATACCCTGGTTTTCTAGCTCACGTAGTGAGCGGCATGTTTTACAGTGTCGCTGCCAACCGACGCCAACCCAACCTACATAAAATAGGCGGGGGGGGGGGGGCGGGGGGGGTGTACTCGATAGGAGAGATGTACTCGATCACATGCATGGCCGTAGTCGTATGACCATAGACCCTCGCATCCCTGCAATACCGGGACGGAGCATGTCGGGTTTTCACCGACCAGGCGGACATTGCTTGCACCAAGAGGGGGAGCGGGAGGGGTAGTGGTGGCGGGGGTGGGGGCCAGGGTGAGGGCGGGAGTGGAGGCAGGAGAAAAAAGAGACGGTTGCTCTGAGGCAATGAGCGTCGATTCTCACGAAGGTTTGTGTGAAAGGGGCGGCGGGGGGGGGGGGGGGGGGGGGGGATCTCGACGAATCAGATGGGTGTTATTCGGGAATAGTGTAACGGGGGGAAAACAAAAAACAGAAAACAAAAATAATGCGGGTTGCGGGCGGCCAGAAGATTTTCACAGCCGGATGCACTCGCGGGTGGTCTTCGCCGCTCGATGCAACTGGCCCAAATAGAGAGAAAAAAAAAAAGTCATTAAAATAAAATGCCGAACCATGCGTTTGGTGGAAAGGCGTTGGTTGCAAACCGTTTGCTACTTGTCCTTTAACCCTTTTAGAACCGCAGTCCCGTTCTGGGGACAAACCAGTCAATTTTCAAGTAGTTTTGTACCCAAACGGGACTGCGGTTCTAAAGGGGTTAACCCTTTTAGGACTTCAGTCTCGTTTTGGGGGCAATTGGGGACAAACTACTTGGAATTTGAGTGCATTGTCCCCCAAAACGGGGCTGGAGTTCTGAAGGGGTTGACTGGACCGCGGGACGCCATATTCGCGGTTTCATTGCTCAACTCAGAGGTGGTACAGTGGAGCACAATCGTGCCGCAGGCGACCCCCCTGAATCCGAAGCGTACCAGGTAGGAGCCGAACGAAAACCACTTAGCACGAAGGAATGGATTGTAATTTGCTAAGCCCTCTCCCTCCCCCCCGTGCTACGACAACAGTAGTAGCGGCCAAAAAAGGGGCAACCGCGGGGGGGGGGGGGAAGAAAGGGAACACGCAACGCAACAGTTCCTGCCCGTGGCACCGCTCACCCGTATTGCTTCCTCCAGGGTAGAATACTGACAGGTGGCGTACAGGTCTCGCGCTCCTCCTATAGGCGCCATTATTTCCTTGCTCCTGGCGGAAAGGTAGGGGGGGGGGGGGGGAGGTGTACTCGATAGGAGATATGTACTCGATCTCATGCATGGCCGTAGTCGTATGACCAGGGGCGTGGGGGGGGGGGGGGGGGGGAGGGAGGAGGTGTACTCATTATCGTGTATGGTCGTATGACCAGGGGGGGGGTGGGGGTGTACTCGATAGGAGAGATGTACTCGATCTCATGCATGGCCGTAGTCGTATGACCATAGACCCTAGCATCCCTACAATGCCGGGACGGAGCATGTCGGGTTTTCACCGATCATGCAGACATTGCTTGCACCAAGCGCGAAGCGCCGTGAGGTGTCTGGCGAGTCGCATAAAGGGTGAGCTGCATCCTACTAAGAACCGCTTTTGAGCCGGACTTGCATATGGACGACAGCTTCAATGAGTTGATTTAATTGGGGGGGGAGGGGGGGGGGGCGCACAACCCAACCAACAACACAACTGTGCCGCGCTTCGTAAAAAAAAGTCGTGGCGGTGATGCTGATGGCGGTGTGGTGATGCTGGCGATCGAAGTCATACTCGCTAGACGGAGGAAGTTCGTATTTTCGTCTGCCTTTAGGCCTGTTCCAAAGACGACAAAAGAACATAGCGCAGCACGGCGTCATCAAACATTTACCACAATACAGCTCCTACGAAATAAAAAAATGAAGAACACTCAAGCACGAGGCCCCTTTCGACCACCGCTCAAATCGCACGAGGGGCCACACAAGCACGGCGCATCTCTTTTGTCTGCCATCAACCTTCCTCCCAGATTCCCCGACCCCGCCGGGCGTAACGAGGCCTGTTCCGGTCAAGTCGGAGAATCTATCTCAACATCGAGGAGGTCACCGAGCCAACACCTAAACGATCTACCTGGCAGACTTTTGTGGGCACACTACATCCGTCGTGTTTACAATCTAGATCATGTTGCCGAGTGGAAGCCGCGTGTATCATGTTCACCGTCTACTTTTGAGCACACGTTTCCTCGGGTTGGATCTGTACTCATCAGACCCCCCGCAACCTCTCAGAAAAAGAGGTTACGATCCAGATGATCTACACATGATCTACATATGATTTAGAGGATCTGTCTTGTGCGTGGTCTATGGTCATTCGACTAAGGCCAAGCATGACATCGAGTATACACCCCTCCCCCCTCCCCCCTCCCCCCCTCCCCCCTCCCCCCTCCCCCCCTCCCCCCCTCCCCCCCTCCCCCCCTCCCCCCCTCCCCCCCTCCCCCCCTCCCCCCCTCCCCCCCTCCCCCCCTCCCCCCCTCCCCCCCTCCCCCCCTCCCCCCTCCCCTCGCCCCCGTCTCCTCCGCCTTCGCTCTCACTTGTCGACCTTGGCTGGCACCGACTTGCCCTTGTGGACGACGCGCACCGCCTCTGCAACGCCGCACGGAGAAAAAAACGGTACCAGCGATTCCACCGTGGAGTCGTCAGGGATGTTCACGGCCTATTCGCACCCACACCATCGCAGTAGCAACACAGTAGAAAGTACAGCAGTAGCCACACAGTAACCGCACAGCAGTAGCCGCACAGTAACCGCACAGCAGCCGCACAGTAGCAGTAGCACGTACAGTAGCCGCACAGTAGCCGCGCACGGTAGTCATGCCCAGTAGTCGTACAGCAGCCGTGCAAGAACGCGGGATGGGGGGGAGGGGGGGAGGGGGGGGGGGGGGGCACCCGGAGAGGGAAATGGGAAAGCAGGGCACGATTAAAACGAGTGTCGGGGGGTCGACCAAGCGGGTGGCTCCAGGACTAGAGTGGACGGGGGGGGGGGGGGGGGGAACCCGGTACGGGTTGCTCTGCACGCCAACCGAGCGGCCCGAAAAGACAGTGCTGTATACGCAAGCGATAACCCACATGAAAAAACCCCCTTCGTTCATGCTACGCCACTGAGCATGCGGGCGGGACATCTTCATGAGGCGCGGTCTGCTTTGCCACTTCTCCCTCCTCCCCTCCCCTCCCCTCCCCTCCCCTCCCCTCCCCTCCCCTCCCCTCCCCTCCCCTCCCCTCCCCTCCCCTCCCCTCCCCTCCCCTCCCCTCCCCTCCCCTCCCCTCCCCTCCCCTCCCCTCCCCTCCCCTCCCCTCCCCTCCCCTCCCCTCCCCTCCCCTCCCCTCCCCTCCCCTCCCCTCCCCTCCCCTCCCCTCCCCTCCCCTCCCGTCCCCTCCCCTCCCGTCCCTTCCCCTCCCTTCCCCTCCCCTCCCCTCCCCTCTCCTTCCCGATATTCCATTTCTCACCACGACTGTCCTGGAGATGATGTCGGACATTCCCTCCTTGTCTTGAAACTTGTACGGGATCTGAAGCGCAGGAGCAAAAATGGGGGAGGGGTTTTTCGCAGTCGGAAACAAGACACGACAAGAAAACGCGAGCAGACGACACAAAACTAGGTGTCAACAAAAACACGTACAAGACTGGATCTCCCGCTACTATATAGGTATGCTCACGACGCATCCTAGAAGCGATGGGAGCCAAATTCAAAAATCAAAACCAACCCCAACATAACCATCACCAACAAAAAAAAAAAAAAAATCAACTACAACAACGGCTGCGAGATCGAGGACTGCGCAGGGGCTCATCCTTACAAGCTGTGTGCGATATAGTGTGGCAACCACACCAACACATCAAGTCAGAACCATACCCACCGAGAGGAGGGAGGGGGGGGGGGGGGGGGGGCGCCGCTCGACCGGTCCGTCGGAGGAGGAGGAGGAAGAGGAGGAGGAGGAGGAGGAGGAGGAGGAGGAGGAGGCGAGACCAGCTGCACGCGAATCGCCCGTGCTGCGCTTCCTCAGCCGAGCGGTACTGCTTGAGGCTGGAGGCCGCGGTCAGGCCCTTTCGCCGAACCACATGCCAACAACCACCATACCTTGGATGTATGCTACCGATCTATGTTACCTACTCGGGCGCACCGCGGATGGAGAGTGAGGAGGAATAACCTCTCAAGGTCCGGGTAGGCAGAGAGGGCAACAAAAGAAACAACGAGCCCCTCCACATCTGCTGCTTGCGTCACCTACCAGGGGCAACGTATCGCCTGTTCCAGTATCGACGCACCGCTGCACCTGCCGCAACCCCGCCGACACACTCGCCCTGCGTAGCCTTGCACAGTGCGCGGTGCGACAGCATCGCCCGTTGACTCCCTAATCCGCAGAAAAAACACAAGTGTTCCTCCTGCTCTTGTCGCTGTCTTTCGAGCACTAATTCAACGCCACAAAACCTGCAGTCAGTGGTACACAAACACAGGCCCCAACAACTCCAGAGGGACGCACACACCAGCACAGCGCAAAACAACCCCCCCCCTGGTGCAGAACAAAAAAGCAAAAGAGAGACTGCCTCCTGACGTGGCCCTTCTCTAAGCGAACGACTCCAAACGCCAAATTATCCAACCCTCCCCTCCTTCGACGACACGGGGAAAAAACGCCGTCCACGGCCGACCGGAAACCTCGAGCGTGCCCGACGTGGGCGGCGGTTTTGCACACAAACACACATACACGCACACACACACCTTCCGGCGAACCCGAGCCGCTTTCCCCACCACAAGCGCCTCCGACTGCTTCAGGGCGGACGCAACGGCGCTTAGGTCCTTGGAGAGCTTTTTCATCTTGTGAAAGTTGCAGATCACTCTCAGGGGGACCCAGCCTTAGCGCCGGGGCACGCCGGGGCGTGGAGCGCGCCGTACGGTGCGGAGAGGCGGGTACGCAAGGACGAGACGGGTGGGAGAGACGGCGGAGAGCGCGGGGGGGGGTCGGTTAGGAAGGGATGCTCACGTAATATTTTGGCCTCGCCGAGATCGTCCGTCCCTCCTTTGTCCCGCCAGGCTTATGTATGTAGAAGCGAGACCTGTGCCGGCGTGACTGGCGCAAAAAGACATGCAATGCCTCGGGTACACTTGCTGCATACATCCAATGCAATGGAGCATGCGATTCCACGCCGTCGTCCCGCAAGTACTGCTCGAATGCTAAAAAATAATAATCGAGCGTTGGAACACATGAAACCATCGCGGATGGCGCATCCCACGTACTGCAAATCGGATGATCTGAGGCACCGCTTTTCACAGCAAGAATGTCAGCTTCTCGAGCGCCCCCCACCCCCCGGGCACCGAACGCCTTGAGCACAACTGCCGAGACGTGCCAGCCGACGATGGGAATAACATGGCGTTTTTCCTGCTTGCCGGCCCGCCACAAAACATGTCAACACCGGATCCTCAAGAGAACCGAGATCACTGAAACACACGCACAAACGTAAAAACATAAACACAAAGAACTCACGCAACGTTAAGACACGCACAAACTAATCCCGGACACACAAGCATTTATGCGGGACGCATTTGGAGGTGTCATATGATTGCAGGTAAGATGGTCTGTATGATGGTCTGTACAACGGTGTGTGCAACAGCAGTACTGGTACCGTAGCAGCTGGTCTCTTCATAGTGCGGGTGTGCGCCAGTGAAAAACACCGGTCCCGAAGCGGCAACTGGCACTACTCCGCACACTACCACAACACTGATTAGTTCCGCATAAGCCACACGGCACCACCGGCAACACACGAAGCGGGAAGCCGGCGCGACTCAAGCAGCCCTATAGAGGAAGCACTATTACTGCTGTATGCACAATTAGGCCTGGGAATGGAATTCGTTTTTAGACGTGAACAAACGTCCAACACGCAAGCCGATTTGTCGGTGGCTGTTTGTGGGTATGCTCTTGTTGTTCACACGTGCCCGACAGCAGTAAACCAGGATCCCATAGCCTGCGACTTGATGTGTACAATATATGTTTCGCAAGGGGGGGCAGCTTTCTCGTGCTGCCGGCCGCCAGTCCTAAGGGGCCACCAGATAGTCACGCTCGCGCGTCCGTGTCTACGCTGCTGCTCTACCCTCTGAGCTTGGTTTTGCGCTGTCCAGCAGCACGTTTTGTGCAAAAAGCAAGGCCGACTGTTTTTCAGCTCGTAGATGAACGCCGCGACGTCGACCCCCGCACAGCTTCTTACTTTTTTATTTTTGGGAGGCAGCATCATCGAACAGTTTCTTTGGTAGTAATTTTTTATTGTTCCTCAATCACGGATTGGTTAATTTCATACCCGGTACATCTGTCCCCCCCCCAAATCTCGACCATGCGACATTCGTTGTTTTGTATCATGTACCTACTAAGAGTAATCCATTTCCAGGCCAAAACGACGGGGAGTGTTCAAATAACCGCGTGTCACCTTGCGCCCCGCCGGCCTTAATTTTGTTCTGCATGAAGGTGTCCGTGGGGAGGTTCTCGTCGCTCAAGTAGAACTCCACCTGCTTCACGATCGCCGCCCTCGTCTCGTCGGAAAGATCCTCCGCGGGGGCTGGTCGTCCAGAGACCAAGCCCGATGAGCCCGGGCGATGATAAACGCAACACGATCATCGACCAAAAACGAGACCGTCCGACCGACCGACCGACCGATGCAACAGACAGACAGCGAAACCGCCCGATTAACACAGCCACCGCGAGACCAACCGACGCAACAGAAAGAATGCGACGGACGACGGATGCAACAGACCGATCGACCGACGAGACCGACCGACGCAATGGACCGACACCGATCGACCAACGAGACCGACCGACCGACGCGAAAAAAACGAGACCGACCGACCGACCCCACCGACCGAAAAAACACCGACGGACGCAACAGACAGGCCGCGTGCAAAGCACCGAGCGTGGGTTGGGAGCCAGCCACCGGGCGAAGGGACGCGATCGCGGATGAAAGCGGAGCGCGCGGCCGACGGTAACAAGGCGCAAGGGGAGGAGACCGGAACAGGACAGGGGGCGAGCCAAGAGTTAGGCTTGGGTATCTTCACATAATATGACATATTATGGCCTTGAGGGGCGGGCGGGGGGAAAAGCGGCCCGACTAAAGAGGTCGGCGAGGGTTCAGACGACCGGGCGGGAATTTACGGTGGCCGCGGGTCGTTCGAGCCCCACAGGGAGCATGGCCCCGATGGGGCACGAGTGATAACAGCGGAGCTTGGGCGCAGGGCCGTCGCTGTCGAGGGCCCTGGCCGGAACGACCCTCATCGCGTCCGCCTCTCCTCCCTCATCACTGCAATGCGAGACCTCAAAACCGTGCAATAGAAAAAGCGAGCACAGTCTTGCTCTATATCGGAAGGCAGGCCTACCTTCTCTTCATCACCTGCTTCCGAAAAAACAACCCATATAGGAGCGAGCCCGAGGGCACCAGGCAAACGACAGCGTTCCGCAAATTTATAGAACACAGAAAAAACTCACTGCACTACTGCAACCCCACGCCGCGAGTCAGGGCGAGGCAAGACAAACGGACCGCTTGTTCCATTTTTGTTGTGCCCTCCGTTTTTTTTACTAACCTTCGGCTTCCTTGGAAGCGGCGGTGTCTTCCGCTCCCAGGGCCCCGACGCCGGGTGGTGGGGCCGCCCCTGCCCCACCACTGCCTGCCGACGCCTCTTCCACATATAAAACTGTGGAAGGTGACACCGCCGCCGCCTCCATGGTCCTGATTCCCGCGAACGGCAACAGGCAGACGGGTGGGGCAGATTGAGGAGGTCGAAAAAGCGTTACTGTAACGAACATAAAATTGTGTTACTCGTACGTGTTTTTACAGCGCAAGGTTTACAACCCTTTTCCCACGTTATTGTTAGTTTGTTCACATCCGGTACATCCCCCAAACTTCCAGCTTGACTCATACACTACCAGAATTGTTCTTATATACATTCGGCACCCATCGGGACAAGCCGTGGTCACAAGATTTTTCTTCCTTTTTCCCCCTCGAGACATGCTTCCGTTTGAATCACGCAGACTGCAATGCTCACTAGCAACTCCAAAACCAAATACAGTACTATATTTTGTCCACAAAATTTGGGTGCAGTTGGGATGTGGGTTACGAGCTTTAGGCGCTGGTTGCCAAGACGCGTGCTGACACGAAGTGGGCGAGGACAGCACAAAAACACACAGCGTGAGGCATGTCACGACGCAATGTGTATACATAAGCGATGCTGATACTGGTATGATAGGAACCTGCAAGGGCATTTTCCCGCGGCCTTTTACTACTGCCGCACTGCTGTTAGGTGAAGGGGGGGGGGGGGGGGCGAGACAAGACACCGCTTGAGGTACAAACAGTACTGCAAGCAGTGGTGCTTGTGCTGTCACAGGGTCAGACGGCGAATAGTCTACAGCAGTGCATCTCAATGCGATACTCCGGCCGGGAATATGACACACGTTTCATACCCGAACCGGAGTCAAAATAGGGGTTATCTTTCAAATCAAGAGTGACCTTCATTTCTATTCTTGACGCCAAAAAAAAAGTCACCCCTTGTTTTTGTTTGTTTGTTTGTTTGTTTGTTTGTTTGTTTTTTTTTTTTTTTTTCCTGAAGCACTCGACGTTTACCGTCCTACGAACGCACGGCACACACTAGCCGACGGCTGTTATGAACATCCTGCTGCGCGAGTTCATGGCGCCCAGCTACAACTATCTTCGTAGTATTTTCTGTCTCCTCATCCCCCACGCCTGGGTCCGAGGAAACGTCCATGCCAACACCCAACCCTAACCCGGCAAGACGTTCGTAGCATAGGCTAGAGCGCTACAGCCAAGCCCTCGGGGACGCGGGTGTGGCTCATCGCGAAATATCTGCAGGAGGAAGGGACCATCTTCCACAAGTGTGATCGCGCTCTTCGTACCCTGGTCATTGAGCGTCCCTGGTCGTTGGCCTTTGCTGATCGTTGATCGGGGCCAACGGTGTATAGTGACGGCGATTTAGGCTGGCAGCGGACCGCGAATGATTATCCTGGGCGGCGACGGACGCCTGCTACGGCTATAGATGTACGGGGACGAAACGCCAACGTCGGCGTTTTCACGAAACCGCCCGGCCATGGTGTCGAAAACTATCAAAATACGGTATACATCGTTCGCTAGCTTTCTGTTTTTTATGGCCCTGATCGTTGATTGTCGCTGATCGTTGATCTGTGCTGATCGCCGATCGTTGATAGGTTGATCACTGGTCGTTGCTCCCATGAACCGCGAGGCAAGTAACAAAATATCAACATGCAGACATCGCAACAATACCAATACCACCACGACCACGACCGTGGGCCTGCACGACGAGGCGACGTGCTCGTCTCCGTGTATCCGGCGACTCCGTTATATGCCTATATACTGTACGTACACACTGCTCATGTTTAGCATAACTCATTCAGTACGATTAATTTTACCTGATGCCTGGTGAAATAAATAAACTTACAGAGTATACCGGCAAAATAATCCTCCTACTTCAAGCCTTCGAACAGACTCGGAATTGTACGCTTGTAATTTCACCTACAACAGTAACATACACCAGTAAATAGCCGACGAGAAAGCTGTACCACGGAGTCCTCTTGTAGACGATTCGTAAATATTGCTGATAACGATGGCATGCGGATCGTTTCCGGACGGCCTTCGCTTTCGCGACTGCTGCTGTCTATTCATACCTACCCTACGCAACATATTCATACATAGACTTCGCGACAGAAGGCGTCCCGTCCTTCACGGGCGTCGGACGGGACAAGTGTTGTCTGTACACCCACACCCCACCCGTCTAACCCGTGGGCGTCACTGCCAGTCTCAGCGCTCCACGCCAGCTTAGATGTTCGTCGTCAAGCAGTGTAAACATATGGAGAAGTACTTGTTCCTGCAACTCGTATACCAAGAACGAGTACTTTGGTGGTGGTGGTGGTGGTGGAGGGTGTTCCGCTTCTGGCACCCAGCGGCAGCGTCGCAGTTTTACACGGGTTCGGAGCGAGTGGCGCGCCTAGAGATGGCAGTCGGCTCCTTCGAGATGTCTGCAACCGCGGGCGTGACGGGTTCCTCAACCGCCGTCATGCCCGCCATTACCTCGAAGGAGCTGACTGCCACCTCTGGGCGCGGCGATCACCCTCAAGACCCCGCCGCGAAGCTCCATAGCCGGGAGCCCCCGCACCGGAACCCCCCCCCCCACCCTCGTGAGTACTGGTGCTTACAGCAGCAGCAGTACGAGGAGTACGCTACCGATATCGTGCGAGCACGAACATATGCAGGTGCTATGGTTCGAGTATTACACTCGAGCGACTTGACGGCTGAAAAGTGATTATCTCGATACAAGCTTCGAGCGGTTGCACAATGGCAGTGCTGAGAACGATGGCATGCGGAATGCTTCCGAACGGCATTCGTCTTCACGACTGCTGTCTGCCCGACCAGGTACCTGGCGGCAGCACCTGGTACATACAGACCCCTCCGGACAGGATCGTAATGATCGTTGGGATAGAGACATCAAGATCATACGGTCCTTACATTTCCGTCCACAGCAGTGGTGTTCGTCCCGACCTGCTCGCGTGCGTCGGACGCGTGTCTTCTACTCTGCATCACACTGCACGTGCCGAAGAACAGTAGTAGAGTAGAGATATGTACACCCGTCGGGGCCGTCGACCGTTGCTGCCAACATCTCAGAGCTTCGCGTCGGCTGCAGTCATCGTCGCCGCGCAATATCGGTATCACTCAACGAACAGGAACATTGCTGCTGCTGCTGCTGCCGCCGCTGCCGCTGCCGCTGCTGCGAGCTGCGACTGCCGGGTATTTATACCCTTTTTTGTTTTGTTTTTTTGCTTCGCTTCCTCTTCTTTTTTAGGTTTTTGTCTGCTATTAATAGTCTCCTTTTTGCTTCCCTGGTGTCCGCAGTGGTGGAGTGCGTATGCTTGTTTTTTGTTTTTGCCTCTGTTTTTACTCGAGGTATTTCTTCCACTCCAGAGTTCTTGGAGCCTGTCCTGCGACCACGGACTGCATTGTATTGTGAGTTAATGTGAGAACAACAAAAACAACTCGTACCTCGTTCGTACGCGAATGTAAGGACGTGATACAAAAAGGACGAGTACCTGCAAGCGCTGATAATATAAGAACCGTAAGGACGAGTATGTACCCATAATATGAGAAGAGTACCGGTATATTTACCATGCGTTCGTGTCAACTCGTGTACCAGGTATCATACGAGCACGAAATTATACCGGTGCTTCGTTATTTTACCAGTACGTACATTGTTGAGCAGTGAGTAGCGGCAGGTTCGAGGGATTTGACGGCTCGAAAACGATCTCGGTAGAAATTTGAAGCGGTCGCAACAGAGGCTGTTTCGCAGATCCGTGGCCGGCGAGCCAAACCTCGGGCAAACGCACTACCAGAGCGAGCACTGCTCGGCAACGTGAAACATCGACACATTGAAAATAAACACGCACGCGAGGAAGGGACGGAGTTTCCCGAAGCCCCATCTTATCGGTAGAGAGACTGCCGTCCGTTCAAAGGTCCGATTTGTGTTGCAATTCGAAAACCTGAAAAAAAAAACATCGCGCATCGCCCTCTAAAAACTCACGTGCACCCACCCTTCCGAACGGATTTCTCCGCCGGAAGCGAGGCCGCCCCGACCATAGTCCCCGTAGAGGGAGATACTGTGGCGTCAGCTCCCATGTCCATCGTAGATCGGCACAGGGCACGCGGCGGTGTGAGCCGATACTAGCGCTGGGTATGTGTCCCCGTTTACCCTGGCCAACCCGATGCCATGGAACTCCATTCTCACGATCACAGCGTTGCGGTCAGCTGCTGACACCAACAGGCAAACTGACGGAACTATGGCTACTTTGAGGAGGCCGGTGGCCATCATCGCGTCATCGATGTTCGTGGCTGGCTTGACGCTCAGCCAGAGCTTTTTCGTGGGGCCGGCGCTCGGGGTAGGCGCTGGTGCCGTCTGTTCGTCGAACGCACGGCGGTTATCGTCTCGATGTCGTTGTGAGGGCGAGGCCACTCACCAGCAGGTGAAAATGCCCCGTGTCATCAGGTATTTCTCTCGCGGCTCGCTCCTCGCTTCGACCCCAAGCGCCAACAGTTGTAATAAATGCTGTGGACCGATCGTGCGCCCCTTCTGCAGTTGCGAATATCAGTGACGGCGGCACGATGAATTAGCCCGTTGTCGTTAGGACGTGTCTGTCGCTAAAAGCAATGACAAGTTACTGCACAGCAGTGCAGTATCAACATGAGAAAACCTCTGCCGCACGCTACACGCTACCGGCAAGCCATGACAGCACTATTGTTATAATAGTTGTGGTCTTGTTTAGGGCTCGATAAGAGCAATATACCAGCAGTACACTCGCCGTGCGGGTCGGAGGTTCCAGCAAAAAAAGTGTTCCTGGTACTGCTGTTCCGTGTAATGCGACATACCAAGATGTATTTATACGACGGCAGCGCCATCTGGTGTTTGTCGTACGAATCCCAGGTACCCTGAGGTATACCGGTACCAGGTAAAACCTCATAGCAACTTTATCTCGGAGTCTGATATACCAGGTATATGGTAATCGAGATGGTGACCATTTTTCTTCATTAATAGTATTAATAGGGGAAAAACCATGCATGCAGAGTATGGACTCGTACGTGTATTGTTGACGAGACAAAAACACATACCTGGTACCTGGTACGACCCGGTAAGAAAATACGACCGTGTTCGACGTGGAGCAAAACATGCTCGCCTTGGTGGAGGCTTTTTCAGCTGTTCGTCTCTATATGACAAGAAAAACACCGGCGCCTCCTAATAAGGCGCCTGCCTTCGGTCCCCCGGCAAGAAAGTGCCCAGTAAGAACACAAAGCTAACTTTTGGGTCGAACCTACTGCTCCTAGTAAGAAAATAAAACGGACCTCGATTTGGCGACCCAGATAGCAAAGAGCAACCTACGGGCCGACGTTCAATAAGAAACGTGTTTTTTGTCGCCTTGTCGCTGAGCTCAATAAGAAACTCGCGCCAGGCCTAAAGCTTGTACTGAACAATTGAAATTATTGATACAGATTCCCAGTGACTTTTAGTTTTTTTTTCAGGTATTTTTTTCTGAAACCGTTTTCATACTATTAATAGACAATAGGTTAGACAACAGGGTCGCATAGGGTAGGACGAGAACGCGCGTAGCACGAAGTTGCCGCTAGAGTTGCTCGCACGGTACAGAAGAGCAGGCCGCCTTATATATGATGGGTGCGCGGGTACTGCTCGAGGCGAAAGCCGCACCCTTTCAAGACGGCCCTGTTGCGGACCCGACTCCACTCGCCATACCGACATTGTGCGTTGATGTTCCTGTTGTTTTTTTCCGGTACTTCAGGTATTAATTGCAGTGCAGTACTGCTGTACTGCTTGTGTCGCTACTCGTATGTATCCCTATTATTAATAATAGTGCCTGGCATACATTAATTCGATGCGAGTCGACGAGGGAAGAAAAGGCTGAAATCTTCTCGCGATGAAAATGAAGGCACGTACCGTAGCGGGAAGGGGGGAGAAGAGCCTGCTATGTGGCCCCGGATCTGAGTTACGAGTTGGAAGGAGAGAGCAGAAGATGTGCGAAGATAATGAATGGGATGAGAAAAATAAATAAATAAAATAAATGGTGAGTAGGGATTTTTTAAGTCAGTGGCAACGCGGATTTGCACGGGACGGCGCAGATCGGGTCGATAGCCTGCATGAACGAAAGTACGAACATGAAACTGAAGTATAAGATTGGCTACATTTGTGTTTTTTTCCGAAGTTATTAATTCCTATTAGTTTCTTGCTGGTGGCTGCGGGTTGCAGCCTTCGTGCGCCACTCCCAGCAATGACTGACATGCATAATAATTCGAGGCAAGGATCACCCTGTCCGAATATCCGGCATGGATATGAATAAAAATCGAATGAGTAAAACACGTTTCAATACCTCATGTAGATGAGAAACGCGATATAAGGAAGTGATCTGGCCTTGAGCAAGAAATAAGAACCTGAGGCTTACTCCCAATGTGAATTTCTTGCTGGCGGGCCTTTACTGTAGGTTAATCATTGCTTGGCATTTTCGAAACACTCGTACGCACAGTCGGGTGTCTGGGGTCTGGAAACTTGTACGAGGTACGAGCATCTCGCGGCCAACCAACGAAGCGCATCATGAATCACTGGGCGAACGTACTCTGGTTGTATTTTTTATGCGCTAGGTTTTCCGCACACTGATGCGCCAGTAGCAGCAACAGCAACAGCAGCAGCAACAGCAGCAACAGCAGCAGCAGCAGCCACACCTAATAACCCCGAGGGAGGAGTCACTGATAAACGCAGTCTGTAGTCGATGGATTCGATGGCTGGTCCGCAAATATGCTGCGCTTGCGGGCTTGAAGGCGGCTTCCCGCCCCCCCCCCCCCCCCACCCGCTGCATATTGGAGGAGGAGGCAGTGCAGCAATGTAGCGCTGGCGGCGGGTTCGCCCTGTTGTGTGTTTTCAAGCGAGAACTGCTTGTCAAAGGATGGAGGGGACATCGACAACGTCGTGGTTGCGTCCTGGTTTTTGTGCAGTTACTCACCGGATGGGTTTTTGTGGTCACATCCCTAGCGCGCGCACTGAGGTCCCCTCTTGTACTATTAATAGACGCGGAAGAGGTTGCACTTTTTCGTTGCGACCCCCTCGTGCGGGCTGCATTCCGAAATTTTGAGCGTGCACGTTTGTTTGTTTTTTTGTTTTGAGTAGTTTATCCATTGATATATACACAGCTGATTCGAGCGTTTTTGCAAGCTGATATGGTGGACACGCAAGACCTCGTGCTACGGTGAGTGTCGTTGCGGTCCACCTCGTCTTTGTCAGGGGTGCAGTGGCGTCCGTTACCCACTCCGACCTGTTCCTCGTCTGCGCCCATCTTGCAAATGTTTCCGCATTCTCTATTCTTTGAAGGGGGGGCTTACAATGCGGGGCATGCACAGGAAGGGCAAGAACGGCCCGGGCCTCACCGGAATTCAGCGTGTTCTCAACACCCGGGAGCGTGTCCAGGAAGTCGAAGACCCGTGCAAGGTGGCCGATTGTGCCAAACCTTGTTGTTTGTCACGGGCTTGGAACACCAAACCTCAACCAATCGCACAGCAGTGTCGGTAAACCGCCGAACGAACATCATGTATGGCACTTTATTGCCTCGCCATCGGTCGACTCGTTGCAGTATCTGCTCTCAATAGAGGACGGGGGTGACAGGCAGTTCAACCGACACACCATTTGTTTGCTGTCTGGCGGAGGTCGTGATGAGCTCATAGAGCGTTCTACGGCTAGAATGGAGCATGTATCGCACAGGCGCCCTACAACAGTGGGAAGGTGTATTATCCACACCAGGTGCTTTGCGTAGTGCTGTTTTTGGGGTGCAGCGCTTTGTTCTCCCCCCCCATCTCTCCGTCACACGGAGTAACCACCTCGGCCCTAGCGTCTCCTGCTCTGAGGTTCGCCTGACACGCACCCTAACCGAGAAGTTCGGCTACGTTACGCGCGGCGTGACAATGTTGCGTGTCACCTGCTTCCATGTGGCCCATACAGCGAAACCACGTTACCAGTTGGTACTAAAAATGTTGAGGGTTTACAGTCATGAGGTGCCGCAACGGTAATCTAGTGACACGTGTTATTTATTTCCGTTGGGCATGGGGTTTGAGGAAACTGTTCCGTGACCTCAAAATACAGAAGGCTTAGCAATTATCGTAAAGTTGAAAAATAACTTTCGTCTCTCATGCGCTTCTTTCTGTTTGGCTTTTGGTCCTGTTCCCCTCCGGCAGGTGATGATCTCAAATTTAGACTACAGCTTGACCGAGGAAGACGTGAAGGTGTTCTGCAGCGCTGCCGGGCCCGTTACAGCCGTGAAACTGATCAAGAAGCGCTACGCGAAAACTTCCAAGGGGTGAGCTGTAAGACTAAGCCACCCCCAACGCTAGCGTGTTGGCCGCAACTTTTTTTCCCGGTACAACGTGTGCTGTTTCGCACGGCGTGGCCTTTAGCCATTTGCATAAACGACTCCTCTCCCTGTTCATCCTACTTGTTGAGGGGAGACACAATATTCCGCCTGGTGCCAAAAAGGTTGGAGTTGCTACTCTGCTGCCACTGGCTGTTGCCTGCCGACGTGGTATTTATGCCCCCCGGAACACTACTGTACTGCCGCTGTAGTCCTTTCCAAATACAAAATGCCTTGGGACCGACGTGTCTATTGCCTTTTCGCTCTCTAACGGACCGGTTCCTCGGGTTTCCCCACACACCTCCGCGTCTTTACGGTCTCACGCATTGGCGTGTGTGTTTGTGACTAGATTTGGCTTCGTGGACTTTGAGCAGCCGCTGATGGCGACGATCGCTCTCGAAGAGCTCAACGGGAAGGAGTTCCACGGGCGCATAGTAGAGTTGAAGCCCGCCATCACGGCGAGGGAAAAACGGATGCAGGAGGCGACGGGGGACTGGGAGCAGCGGTCTCTGGAGAAGGAGAGGCGTTCTGCAGAAGGCTACGCAGACGAAAACGAAGGGAAGGGGAAGGGAGAGCGCAGAACGGACTCGCCGCTGCCCTCAAAGGACGGCACCATACATACCACGGATGCATTCTTCGATTTTGTGGGCCGTAGAGTGAAGCCGAAGCCACAAGTTTCCTCAGAAGAACCTGAATGAATCTCTGTTTGCTAAGAGTTTCCTAAGCCGTCTGTTTTTGTGGACAAAGTTAAGTGCACCTCTGCAGTAAAATCAGGATTTTCAGGCGCCGTTTCAGAGGAAGGAGATTTTGGTCGTCGTGGGTAATGTCACGAGAGCCAAGGTGATTGGCTCCCAACGGCTAAGGCACTTTTTCATGGCGTATGGTACGGTTTCGGCCTCTTGGCGGCTGTGCTCCACCTCTATACAACTCCACCTACCTCTATACAACTCCACTCAGAACCGCCTGCATTGAGGGGTCTTCTTCAACCTTGAGTTCCATGGCACCCAGTGTCACATTGACGAAGGGCGCATCGGAAAGATTTGCCAAACATTCCTGTGGCAAAGTTGAAACCCCCGACGAAATCTCGGAGCATGTTGTCCAATAATGTTGTTCAAATC
Organism: Nereocystis luetkeana; assembly: GCA_031213475.1. Taxonomy (NCBI): domain Eukaryota; class Phaeophyceae; order Laminariales; family Laminariaceae; genus Nereocystis; species Nereocystis luetkeana. Next base: position 3,640,371 of record JARUPZ010000030.1, on the reverse strand, counting down.
ATGAACGCACCTACGCCCAATATGAAACACCAAAGCAAGCCTTTTAGCGCTTTGTATCTGCATGGCGAGGCTTCGATGCTGTTTTGTCTGTGCCGCCATCTTGGCTTTGGAAAGAGCGAGTATAAAGCCGCAGTGTGCTTGGGGTGTCCGTCTCGGCTCTGTGTGGTGTACGGCCTTATCTGCTGGTCTATCATGATATTCTTGAGAGTGCAATACGCTCGCGTTCGGTCCCCTGCGTTGAACTTGACTTATTCGAGCTTCCGACCGTGCCTTTCATGTTGGCCTAGGCACAGGTGGGTGGCGTCCGTATACGAAATACCCGCAACGAGGGCACAAAATCACCCATATTCGGGCAAGGTTTCGGAGCGGACCGACCAACAGGGGCGGTAGGAAAACGAGGCCTTCGGCACTGCAGTACATATTTTTGTAGCGTCATAGTTATTTCCCGCTTCCAAGGAGGAAGTCCGTGCACAGCACCAGCACGAACAGAACGACGGCACCGAATCAGCATTATCTGGCGTTTCAGACAGTCCACCACGACGAGTCATAACCCAGCGGGTGGTCAAAGACTCTCCGGTGGTTCGCGGATTCCCGACATGTGCGAGCCCCTCTTAAATATCTTTTGGTCACCATGAGGGACATAAGGCGTTTCGGCGTCTGGACAATATTTTGTGGTCCACTTCCTCTTTTACGATAATACACTCATTCTTATCGGGGAAGCGTTTTTTCCATCATTTCCAAAGTTTCGAAATATTTAGAGGTATGTATCAATATACGGAGGCGTTCTGTCACTATTCGTGAAATTCTCCAGAGGTAAAAAAATGAAGTTCGTTAAAATTTCACATATTTGGGGAAAAAAAATGAGAAAAAATTGGGAGATTGAAAAATTGAGCGAAAAAAATGCCAAAATTATGGGGGAAAACTCTCCGATAAGAATTAATTACGAAGCTACAGTGTGCGTCTACCACCGTACCTTCTCTCAGCGCTGGTTATCCAGTGGCTGATGTCGAAGCGGGACGGAGGTATGCTGTTGACGGCGACACTGAGAAGACGCGACGAGAGGCGGAGATAGTGGGTAGGCGGGGGAGTGCTAGTTCCGTCACGACTACCACTGGTCTTTCTCTAGTGCTGCTCTGGTCGACGGCCCCTCTCTGCAGCTCTTTCAATTATCACCTGCCAATATATGACCCCTGCGGGCCTGGATAGCCTCCCGGTTCGCCGGACAGGGCGTCACCATAGCAGAGAAGCGGGCTACCTTATCGTGCACAGTCCTGAATCTCCGCGTTTTTGTGAGCGTATTCTCTTTCGGGCTCTGTAGCTCGGGCACAGCCAGTTCTCGCTAACTTCGGTAGTTTTTACCGTGAGAAGCAGTGGAGAGTGTGGTGGCGAATAGTCGCCGTTCGGAAGCCGCCTCGTCTGTTCGAGAGAGTCGCCTTTTTCAGAACCCCCCCCGCCCCCGCCCGCGCGCGCAATTCTCCGGAACACACGTTTGCATTGCAGGCTTGGTTGAAGATATGTATACAAATTGACCGGGCTATAGACATGCCCATCGTGAGATGCTGGTGGCGAAAAAGGGCGCGTGAGAGTGGATGCACCGTCCATTGGTTGAGATTTTGCACAAGGCTAATTCTTATGCTGTAGAATAGGTGGGTGGAAAAGGCCGGTTTCTCATCAGAGACAAATCGGGCTTTCCACTGCTTTTTAAATTTTGAGAAAAACCTGGTAGTCTTTTCGATACAACTTTTTATAATCGAGCAATGCAATCCACCCATCCCGTCGAAATGCTCGAAGTTTTCGACGAGATCAGATGCGTGGATCGGATTTCTCGATCGAATTGTATTTGAAGCCCACCATATCTCTCTGCACCCCTCTAAACACACGGTCACACCAAACAGCAACAACAGGCTAAACACCTCTCCGACGCTGGATTGAGTGTTATGCCGCTGCTGCTGCTGCTGCTACTACGCAACACCTCCTGGAACCCGCATAAAGGACACGACGAGGTGCTATTCAGAGTAGGTTCTCTTGCAAAACTCAAATACGCACAAAAAGTGAAATCTGATTGGCATTAGGAAAGACATCCAGACGCACCCCGTCGATTTTTTAGTGGATCGGAAACCCCCTTTTTCGATCCTTCTAATCTGACGGCATAATAATCAGCCTAACGACTAAATATTCCACATGCACATCACACACTACACACAACTCATTTGTACATCCAAAAAAGTTGTCATCTCTCGGCCTGAGAAATCGATGGCATTGTGCAATGACACAGCTTCATCAAATATAGACTGCATGTCGCCTGCGGCTGATAGTATTGTGCAAGAAACCACATTGTGCCGCAGTGCAACTCCTTCGCCGTCACGTCGATTGGCACCACACAACAATGCCTGCATCATTAGATTATCGAATCCCCTATGAAAATGTATATTCCGTACCAGGTATACAGGTAAAGGCAAAAACAAAAACGGCACGCTAACCCAGCGCAACAGGTGTAAACGTCCACGACGATCTCTACTTCGACCGCGGTCTTGACAACGATGCCTACAGTGTAGAGCACGACATATTGATTTAACACGATGTGGCGAACCAACTCGATCGCGCTCGTCTGCTTTCGCTGGGTCATAAATACACATCAAGTCTTTTATTGACCTGCACGACGGGGATGAGGGACCGCCCTAGTGCGCGCGCAGTTGCTGCCGCAGGGTGGAATGCCGCGTCTGTGACAAGTGCCTGTTGACTCGAACATGTCGTTTAGTTGAACTGTTTTTCTACTTGTCGAAGTATATTCGTTGAAACGGAAACGGCGCGCTCGTCTCGTACAATACCGCAAGTGCACCGATCAGTACACTACAGCTGGACAAGACCAGGCAAACAGCGGGAGGCCTTTTTTCGAGCTGATCCCATTCCTTCCCTCCTCTCGAGCCATGAAAATGAGGCTGTAGAGCAATGCGCACCCTAGCTTTGCCTCACACCATCTCACCTGTCCATGTGCCTGCCTTTCGTCAATCATATTACGCAAACGACGAAAACAACCTCAAACGCTACTGGAAATACCTGCTATTAGTAGGTGAGGACCGTTCAGTGCCGCTAAACTGACCTCGAACACCTGGAGGGAGAATTTAACTCAATCTGCGAACATGCTCTGGGTCACGTTGACTCACCTCCCAAAGGAACGCACAGGAAGAAGGGTGAATGAAGGGCCCAGTGAGTTCCTGTAGGATGCCCTACGGAAAGCTGTCTTGCTGCGATCTGTTCCCATAGGAACCCATATCTGGGGTAGCCGTGATCTAGGCAGTGTTCAGGGGCGGCTTGGCCGCCGAATCCTCCCCCCCGCCGTTTTTCTTGCAACCCGCCGACATTCGCACAGCTCTGAAGCCGACAGTGGAGCCGTCGGCATAAACATTTTGCCGTGTGGATATAGTGTCTTCGTTATCGGTTAGTCCTCCTCTCCGAGCCCCCCCCACGCAATAGTTTTTGGGCGAGCAAAGCTTGTAGAGGACGTCCACCATGTCGTACGCACAATGTTGAATACAGTACACCGACTTTATTAAGGCGAGGCACAAGGGCCCCCAATAGTTCAGGCAGTCCTGTAGCGTATCTTCTCGCTTCCCGCGTTTGGGCAGGCTTTTCATACGAGGGGAAACAAACTTAACAAAACACGTTATCGGCAGTAAATGTTTCAACGATCACCAGGTCGCGGCAAATGCTGAGTAGTCCTTCCCTGAACAATTTTGGGTTCCTATTTATTTTCTGATAACCGTATACAAGTGTGTGGTTTAATGTTTCGTGTGACCATACGACAACGCGTAGTACCGTATTTTTATCTCGAGTCCGTGTCGCGGCTTCCGCATCCTTTTATATACCCCCTTCCCACGCGTTCTACGATAGAGGCAGCACATTTGCGCTATTCTTATTCTGAATGACTGGGCTTCTTGACCCAAAACCATCGGAATGCCATCTTGTTTCGAAAAATGACGTGTTAGTATACTTTGGCCATTCATTGAATTATTCATCGGAAGGCCATTTGATTCTTGCTGAAGTCAGTTTCGGGGCGAGGTATGAGCTCCTCAGGTGAGGAGCCTCGGAAAGGCGAACCCCTATCGTAGAACGCCTCGTTTGTTGTTGGAATCCCATGGGATCTCCCACTGCTTCCCGAGGCGTTCTGCGAATGGAGGTTCAACCTAAATTTTCTAGGGCTCCTCACTTAAGGAGCTCCATACCTCACCCAAAAACTGACCTCAGCAAAAAACAAAATGCACCGCGGCGAATAATCCCATGGCCCAAGTCCACAAAGCATTTGTTTCCGAAAGTCAAGATTTGGGGTCAAAGAACCACGTCTTTCAGAAAAAAAATAGCGGAAATGTGGTACGTCTATCGTAGAACGGGTCTCCCATGGGTTTTTGCGGGCTGCCATGGGAGCCACAGCAGTATCCCATTAGGCCTTGCGTGGCCGCTCGCGAGAGTTCATGGTATCACGCCTTGACATCTGCCACGGGACGACGTCGGACCCAGTGACCCGTCACGCAGATTACCGCGGGACGTCCGTGCACGGGACGTTCCGGATGGAGCGCCCACGGAATACCACACGAGCACCCGCGCGGGCTTCCATAGGATATCGATCAGTTGGTATATAGTAATACTCCGACTTATTCACCCACAGAGCCGATTCATATATTACGGGAAGAAGCCGTCGACGGGCGCCCACGCTAGCGCCTGGGGTAGCCCGCGAACTTCAGTGGGCCCCCACGTAGGAAGTCCACTTGGCTCCGCGGGCTCCCACGCGGGCTCCGACTAGATCCCACGGTCTCCGAGACAATTATGCCACTTAAAATACACTGTGGGCTAGAGGGAACTCGCCGAACAGGGAGGCCGTGCACAGCTTTTTTCAACTGTCGACCACAACGAGGCCTGACACTTCAAACGCTGCGCGTGCCGTGGCACGCCACTCTCACAGCCGCCCTGACGGTCACCGGAAAGCGGGGCTAGGGTTTCGGGATTGGATTTGACCGTGTATAGTAGTGCCAACTACGCCGATAAGCCTGCTGGCAGGCGGGGGGTATCGGGGAACGGTAGTTATCCTGCGGGATGCGACGCCACCAGGTGGGCAAACAGCACCCCGAGAGGTGCGAGTTTGTCCACAAATCTGAGAAGATGATGTCATAGTTCAAGGGGTGAAGAAGGCTTTTTTCGCTTGCGGGGTGTTCTTATTTTTTCCCCTAGAGCCGTAGCGATCGTGCGTGCGGGTTCGGGAGCATAACGAGGGGGGCAAACCGTTGACCGGGAGCCGTTTTAAGTTTGATCGGAGCAGCACTTTTAACGGGCGATTCCATTTTTTTAGCGAGCTACCTCGTCCAGAGAATATTATTACTGAGGTTAGAGGAGCCGCACGGTGATAATCCGACGAAATCCTTTCCCGCGAACGCTCTAGAACATAGCACACTAAGTTCTTGTTGAATCTACCTCCAGAGGAGGTTATGTCAGGGTGTTGATGGTTCACGTGTATGCACCGCGTTTGATTCGTGCGAAGAATATCTTGTCAGGTCACCTCCTCACGCTGCTTCGAGTGGTATAGATGAGTAGTGCAACACTTCATGTTATTGTTTCAGGCCATTAACCGTTCTTAGGAATGCAGCTGCTTTGTCTATGGCCATGGTTTAGAGTTTTCTGTAGGCGTCAAACTGTTTGCTTTTTTTCCGGTGTCCGGGTGTCCCCCCGTGGGACTGTCGTTGGTTGTTCTAAGGTCCTGGCTTGTCTTGAATATCCTTTCAGTCTCGTCGCGGCTGTGAAGAACCAAAGAGAGTATTTGTTTTCTACCGGCGATAGCGGTTAGATGTTGCAGAGGATTGCACTCAAAACGTCGCAGGCGTTACGTAGAACCGTCAATCGAGGAGGGACATGCCTCAAAGCTCCACTCATCCTGGTTCTGTCCAATGCAACAAATAAGACAAATACCACCCGCCCACCGGGTTGTCAGGCCACTCGAACCTGGATCTTACGGATAAAAGCCATGATAATTGGTGAAATTACATGCACGCCCATGAAAATACTATATACACGCATGCATGAGGCATTCCGACCCCACACGGTCTCGCTATGACACGGTTCCATGACACCGGCATGGTCGGGATAAAGGAGCCCATCGTGGTGCCGTGACCATGCCATGTCAAGCCGTAGGGACTGCTACGGCTTGGCATGAAGAAGTGAACCTGTGTACTCCTCCAAAACATGGGATCAACGCCGTTGATCTGGCGTTGTGCACAGCGAATACGCTCGATTGAATCCCATGACCGTGCTCTCAACGCCAACATGCATGGGATAAATCGCGCTTTGTTTTTGTGCAGACGTGAAAAAGAGGGGAGGTCTTCCACCCCCCCCGTTTCCAACCCTCCCTTGTCTTGCATTACCTTGTCCCCCGTGTTCTGAATACCTCGCGGTCAAGCGAAACGCCTTATCCCATAGCTCGCGACATGACACAAACCTCCTCTTGCCATCGCGGCGACTCGACACAAAAAAAACTGTCGTCTGGCGACGGTCTGGAGTTTGGGAGTGGGTTGCTGCCGTAACAGCTGCTACAACTACAATATCAATCGGCAATCCTAGAGGAAATAAACGAAGAGCGCGAGCGTATTGAGCGCTGGCAGCAGCAGAAACATCACCACCATATGCGCACCCCAGCATCCTGGTCTGCTTCGTGCAGCCGATGCAGCAAGAGTGAAATAATCATTTTTCGGCACATATTGCCTCTAAAGTCCCACAGGCACGATAATCTGGTAGGACAACGGTTCCGGTACGGCAGCTCTCAGACAGCAAGTTTCGTACCGCATGCCCACCGGCTTCTGCAGCACAATGAAAACCTCAGCAAATGACCCGACGCTTCCCTCGGTTTATCCAAGGATCGATTCCCGTCACCGTATGGTCGATGACCTGCTCCCAGCTTCTCTCGAGGTCACCGCGGCGGGGCTCCAGCTCGCCTATGACCTGTACGTGCAGATCAGGGCCGTCGTTTGGACGCGCCTATGTCAGCGGAGGCCCTTCACGTCTGGACCTCTATACCTCAGGCAAAACATAACGTCGAGAAAGAAGGAAAGTGTAACCCGATGACGAATCTCCCGGCCTACGGCACCGGTGAGAGTACGACGAAAAATAGTGTAACACACGAACGACATTCGATGTACTGTAGGCCCCCGTCCCTCAACACGCCCCTCTGTTCTGGATGGGAGACAATGCTCCAACAACACGCCTGCACATACGATTGACAGAAAGACGGTTTCGGCCGGCTTGTAGGTTTTTAGACTGACGCTATGTTACTCACACGTACTCCCGCTGTACCTATACAGAGCAGCTAAACCGGTACATGTTTGAAGATGTTGTCGCTTGAAATTCTGACGACTCGTGGTATATCCACGCTCGCTCCGTGCGCGCCCAACTTGAGTTTGAACAGACAGGTGCCGCATAAACAGATTATTCAAAAGAGCCACAACATATCCAGCCCACGACGCCCCGCAGCTGTACATATATATGCGTGTTTCGCCTACTGATAGCTCACTACCGCAACGTGTTCAGCACCAAGCAGAATACCATTACTTCGTAAACTATCGAATTCAACGGTGGTTCACTTGTACTAACAGGTAGTGACTCACGAGGTCATGGGTGTGCTCAGCCCGGACCACTGCAACATTCGGCGATATGCAGGGGCGTTTTGTTTTTGGATGTTCATTTGGGTGACGTGGGTTTGGCATGCCGTCCTTTACGCGTTCGTTCTACTTCCTCTCTTTTTTTTTCTGCGATAGATGCACTCTATACATTGTCGAATGGCAAGCATATAAATAGCAACAGCAAAAACTACAGTACACCATCGACGGAATATAGGGTTGACCCTCGACAACTGGTGGTGAGTCACGAGGCCATGGGTATGGTCGACAAACTGCACGCGATGCCCCATTGTTGGCATGCCTGTACCGAACTCATGCCGTTCACGCCGTCACGTCCGTACACCTTTTAGCTCGAAACGAATTGGTCACAGGAACCATTTGTTGTGAGCGTAGCGTCAAGGGGAGTGGGCTGATATCGTAAAGGAGAAAAACATGTACGGGGGAGTGTGAGAAGAGGCGAACATACACGCGGGGAACAAAGAAGAGGGATAAGAAGGGCAGCAGGTGTGTGGATGGGCATGGGTGTCCCTTAAAGCTTTGCGTGGCATGAAGTCTGGCACTTGGCAAGACCGCTGAACTTGCTGATTTTTTACCCCTAACCTGCCAAACGTACGTGCGCTGCTCTGAGCGGGTGAAGCAAGGTTCAGATACCTCTTTTTGTTCCCGGCTCCCTTTCGACCCGCCTCGCTAACAACCTTGGAGAACAGGTAGTGTGGTGGATGTAGGGCAGTATAACTATCGAAATATGTAGGGTACATTCATGTTCGAAACGACGAATCTCGATAACATTCCGTAGTGAGAACGCCTCGCTACGTAATAGGGTACCTGGTACCATGGTTGTGCACGGAAGGTGCCAGTATTTTACGGCAACCGGCCTCGTGCACGACGTGCGTGCTATTTGGGCGACGCACCCAAGCTTTCGCGAGTGGGGAGCGTGGGAAGGCGACCTCCCACGGACGGTTTGGTTGCCCCCCGGGATGGTGGGGGAAAACGAAAGAACGAAACCCCAGTAGGATATAGCAACAAACGGTGTATGAGCGTACTTACCCTATCTGCTGTATATACCTGTATTGCCGTAAATGGTGGGTGGGTGGGGTGGGTGGATGGGTGGGTGGGTGGGTGCGTGGGTAGGTGGGTGGATGGGTGGGTGGGTATAGGTGAGTGAGCAAGCGTTGGATAGCTTTTCTTACACTTGATGGACATCAGAGCGACTCGCGTTTGTGTGATTCGCGCGATGTTTGGTGCGGGTGGAGGAACCGTCGCTCCAAGTATGGGTCAACTTTCCTCACTGAAAAAGCGGAGTAATAAAACCTCAAGCTGGGGAGGGCATGTATATTACGTGTATATTCCTGGCTGAACGTCGAGCCCACCACTGCTGATGTTCAGCGCATACGTCAGAACACATGTATAAAAGAATCTCCTTAAATTTCAGCCCTTGACAATCTAGATCTCAATGATGAGTACGAGGCGTTGCCCGATGCAGCCCCAATATGTATGGCAATCACATAGCCATTTCGGCCTAAACGGTCCGTTTATCTATGGACCGCAACTCCGTATGCACACCAAGCACAGGGGTGTCACCCGTGGGAAAACTATGCCTTGTGTGCTTGACTTCATGAAAAAAAGGATATAAATAAATGTCAATACACGCAAAAGTTCCGGCGGCAAAAGGTTTCTCTACCGCGTACCTGGTAAGTCCCCCCCAGCTGTTTGTCGTCGCTTTGCTTGTTTCGCCGGAGATAGATGTGAATTTCAGCGATTTTTCGATCGATTTACTGTTTGGCGGTTTGCACGAACCGCAACTCGAAAATAGAGAAGAGAAGAGTATCAAGTCTTTATGAGGGACCCACTGAAGGTAGCAAAAAAATTCCAATGGCAGATAGATGGAGATCTAAGCATGGCTAGCACAGATTCAGTCAGGGGATAGTATGCCATTATTATCGGTCTCCGTGAACAAAAAACTGCAGAGTGAACAGGATAGATAGGAGCAAATAAATAAATACCCGATGGAGCAACGCCATCCCGTCGCCTACGGCCAACTTGTTGGGATTGAAAATGAGGGCCGGTCACATGGAGCATCAAGGGAGGAGGAGAAAAAGAAGGACGAGGAGTACACGGAGAGAATACAGCGACGGATGGCGAAGAGCACCAGGATGAGGAGCTGGTGGGACATGATCACCACGCCGAGAAGGGGGCTCAATCGGAGAAGCCGCCGCCGCCGCAGCAGCAGCAGCAGCAGCAGCAGCAGCAGCAGCAGCAGCAACAGCAGCAGCAGCAGCCGGGGCCTTCGCCTCCGCCTCCGCCGCCATCCGATGGTATTTTCGACTTCAAAGTTAGACAAAACTGCTGTACCAAGACGACGCCCGACGGCAGCTGAGAGGAAACGCTGAAGATGAACCGAGACAGCGAGCAAACGCATTGCAATTTGGTGGTGGCTTCGGCTTCTTCGCGGGGTCGGGGAATACCACGGGCGAAGGAAGAGAAGCCCGCCGATGTCGGAGCGTGAAAAGGAGAAGAACGAGGTCACCCCCCAGAAATTGAGCAACGAGCTTCAGTAGACAGTTCAGGTCTACATACTAGGCGATGGTTTGATGCATTTACCGATCACCGCGACACAATGGTAGAAGACGCCGGGCGAAGGCATCCGATGTTGACGGGAATGTTCTGGCCTTCCGTGTTTTCCCTGCGCCCCTATATTCCCAGTGTTTTGCAAACATGGGAGTCTATTTATTTGTGAAGTATAGCTTCCCTGATTTTTTTCTGCTTCCGAATAATTTCACAAAACTGTAACAGACCGCCTCCGTATCCAAACTTGGGAAATTCTTCGGAAAAACCTCTCCGATAAGAATGGGTCTTAGTATATAGCCCACTTTCCCCGCCGGGGTAAAGTCGACCCTTGCAGAGAGCAGTTTGGCTGACACTCCCGGAATTTGTGTCCTAGGCCTCGTGGTTCGAGGGTTATCACGGGGCAGATTTCTGAACAGTTCGTTCAACCAATCAATCCGAGAAGCACGGGCCAGGGTGACCTTGTGGGGGTTCGAAACGAGAGCCCCCAAGGCCTACAACAACATCCCAAAATCCCAGACCATGGTAGAGCCCCACCCCCCATTATTAGTCAGAATAAGCGTCAACCTCCGCGAGACCAGGCGCGCGTTTTCGCGTGATACATTTGGCCATAATAGGAAACGATAGGTGCGCTTTTTTAGAATCAATGGTTGACAATAAGCAGGAGACTGAAAAAACGCTCTCTCGCTTTCGTCGGGATCCTGCTCGCCTTGTCTTCAGCATTGCTTCCGACACTACGCCATTGGCAAGCCTCTACCCTCTGCTGTCGCTGCAAGTCAGGTATAACAGTACCATGCCATTACTTCACCTGCCTATCAAAAGAAGATCTGGCCATGGGCCCATACATCAAACAGTGAGTCCATCCAGGGATCTACTTGCTCCTCCTCTCCATTGTAGTATCGCGCCCCCCTGCAACTCGAACGTCTACGACAGTAATCTGATAATATCAAAGCAAAGCAAAACGGCTGTACTTCAACGATATAAATGGTCGCTGAAGTAGGGCCCGTTCAACGAGCCAAACCAAGCCAACGCAAGTTTTACTACGCTGGCGACCACAAAAAAAACGCATGTGTCTACTGGCTCAACCTCCTGTGTAGGTTGGCACGCACACAACATCGACCAACTGCGACCGTCGAAATCGATGCAGGATACGGTAGGGGGTACCTGAATGTTTATGCTTATAGATAAAGGGGCTCCTATTTGTTAACCAAAACTGAGTTTTAATCAGATAGTCCAGTCAACCTGATCAGCAATGGCGTGGGCCACCTACGGTAGGCCGAGACAGAACGAACATGATTGCAGCTAAACCTGGAAATGCAGAAACTATACTGCAGCTACTCGGTCGAGGGAGGGGGTATCAGTGAGGGATGTCTGAGTAAGGTACCCGTCCCCACCTTGGCACGGGTCGACCGCGGCGTAAACACGCACAGCCATGGCTGCATTACGCATCTGCAGCACAGTGCAATTCGGGCAGCGGCATGCGGTCAAATTTCTCTGAGACGATGTTACCCGTCTGCTGTGGTACACACGTTCATATACGGTAAACTACGTACGTCGCGTCCATCTCTCGGCGACCTCGTACACTTGCCGTTGCTAAGCAATTCAAAATCCTACGAGCGGATCCTGTGAGCCGTGGCGGAGGCGCCAGCTGAGCTACATAAACCGTTGACCCCAAACGACTGGGCATTGGGTGAAACACCGATCCCAAGGAGAGTTCCGCCACAAGCACTAGCAAAACAACACCCTCACACTGCCTTGCAATAAAATACGAACGCACAGCCGCTGCACGGCCGGAAACCACCAATATTGTACTTGCCTTATCCAAAGTGTTAATATACGACCTACGTAACACACGTGTCGTCCAGCTGCTATGGTACATGTAATACCTCGTCTCGAGAGCGCACTTGGGCCGGCATCCAGCCTATGCGTCGAACGTAGATGGATGCCTGAGGTCTTCAGCTAGCAAAAACCAGTGAACTCGTCTTTGGTCGCCCACGGTGTCTGGCACAAACCCCAAGTACGTACCTGTGGGTGCCAAGCCCCACTGATACAGCAGTCGATACATACTACAGTAGGTACTACGTATAATATAACTGGTACATTGATATGCAAGATGAAAAGACATTAAGTTACACCGCTGATATTCTTTTGTGAAATGCTCAGTTTCGCGCACGATTAACGGGGTTGGGTTGACCGCTAGAATCGGAATGGACGCGTCAGTTTGTAACCGGTGCGTCGGTGAGGCTAAAGAGGCGACGGCATATTTCCGTATGTTTGTTTACGGTGCAAAAAACGCAAGGGCTGCACCAGGACAGACGTTTGCAGCGAACGGGTCGCGTCCTTGCAGCACAGAGCTGAAACCAACTGCATGCTGCCGCTTAGGAGATAATCAAGCCGAGAACACATCGCGCGGTGTGAGCGAGTTACCACCACCCGGGTGCACTGTCATACTGTACAAGGCACCAATGCGAAGCACAAATGCGACCCCAGGCCCGGCTTTCTGATCTTAAACAGGGTGCTTTCCACACTAGGCAGCGCGTTGACACGGTTTTAATATTTGCCTGCAAAAATTCGGCCTGGCTCTCTTGGGCCTTGTGCTCTCCGTAGGTTTCTTGCACTGTAGGCCATCGTGCAGCCCCGCCTTTCTCAATGTGCTTTCTTGTACGTTGCCGGCGGTCTTGTCCCTAAGGGAAAGGGCCGCCCAATGCATCCTGGAGAGCTGGGCCACTGTTGTCCATGGAGAAGTTCTTACCCAGAGGGCCGTCCACAGCGTCTGTTAATCCGTGAAAATAGGCGTCAAGACAATTGACGCAGGGCATTGCAAATTGATTCAGGGCATGTTATTGCGGATGAACAGATACATTCGTACGGTGACACGAGGCCCCTCCGAACTTTCGCGTGCTGTTCACGAAAAACTAAGCACACGTATTATCAATAAATGCTTCTGCCTTTCCCTCTATCTGGACGCGGGCGCCTCAACGCGGAGAGCCCACTGAAGCCGGCGTTTATGTTTCGAGGGCTGTGGTCACTCCAAGGCGTCCTCCTGTCGGGTGGCACCTCTAAGCACGTTGGTCAAGGTTTCATGTTCAGGAGTTTGTGCACGTTGCCTACGACCATATGTTATACATACATAAAATCTTGTACCGGGCGGTGTCCTAAGGGTGAGTACTGTGAGCGAGAGTCAACACTACCGTCAGACAGCTGTTCGCCACAGAGAGCATTGGGTGCCTCCAAAGAACAGCGAGCCATCGGAAGCATACGCCGCGCGAGCTAGGCTTATAGGCCAGACTCAAGAGTCCAAGCACTGCGCCGTGGCTCGTACTCCGGGACGTATCTGTGTCTGGTGTGCATCATACGTTCAGGTGAAGCATCTTCGACACGAAGAGGCGGCCAAACAATGAGCTTGCCCCGTCGCCTGCGGCATCCTGAGGCAAACAAGTACTGGTACATATCAGGATGCAAATGAAGAGGCGACCCCCGTCCCGGACGTGGGACCGTCTTGCTCGATCGTGTAGTGTCGCTCATGCTACTTATTAAAACATGAACCAATGGAGTTGCCCTTGCGTTGATATTTGTATATGTCGTCGGCGTGTCGTTACATTGATATACACTATACTAAGTGTTTGCCTATATCAGATAGGGGCTGTAGAAGCTCTCTAGCACTAGGGTGTATTCCCTTGGGTATGTCTGCGCCAAACTTACAGTCCGCCTGCTCTCCGCGGATGCATCTCTTGCCATGCATTATCATGGCCCCGCCAGCACCCCGCGTAGGGACCACGGTCTCGCCGAGAACACCCTTGGCGTCGTTGCTGACGTCAGTGTGGTCGATCCTAATGTTCATCTGCCAGGCCACGGTATCCGGGACGTCGACTGCGTTGGTCCGGTCTTGCACAGCGACCGCGTACCGCTTGCCGTGGCTCAGACGAATCGTCGTTCCCGGGGTGACGATCCGGAAGGATGCATGCTCCGACTGATGGGCGAAGAGCCCGCCGGTCTCCTCTGCGGAGCGAGCGACATAATCGGCGCAGTCCACCATGTTTGTCGCGGTGGGGTTGTCGAGTATCCACTCTCCCATGTCCAGCGTCGCGCTCAACTTTCTGCTGTCTCGGGCGCCCTCATGCTCCATCTTCGTCCAGTACGCCGCGTTATCTTGCTTCTTCTTCTCCCAGTACGCCTTGAACCCGAATGACCTGCACTCACCAGGGATGTTCACCGCGGTAATATCTATTCCGGGAGCCAACGAGACCGCCCCCGGCGCCGCTAGGGCCTCTTTCCCGTCAAGGAGCACGGTCAGCGAGCCATCCGCCAGACAAGGAGACACTCCCGACGGGCACGCAGTGTACATATTGTGAGGCGTTTTGGCTGCTACGACGATGCTGTGATCAAGTCCGTCGTCGTCCGTGGTGAGGACAGAGAACCCGGTGATGTATGTGGTCTCCGGGACGGAAGGAACGGGGACCGTGACGCGCATGTTGATCTGCATCGTCGGTGGGTCGGAGATCAGGGCATACCAGCCATTGTCGTTGCCCGTAAAGTCGAATTTTTGTCCGAAGAAACCGGTCATGTGCGGGTCGCCTGTTTTGAGATGGGGGGAGCGGAGGTCGGGGGGAACCTGATATCATGCATGGCCGCAGTCCAATGACCATGGGCACTCGCATTCCTTCAATACCGGTGCCGAGTACTTCCGGTTTTCACGAACTGGGCAGACATGGCTTGCACCAAGCGCGTAGCTCCGTAATGTGTCCGGTGAGTCGCATGATGGGCGAGCTGCATTCTTCTATAAACCGCGTGTGAAGCGATCGTGCGTATGGATGACGGTTTCTACAAGGTAATTTAATTTCCGGTGTGGCCACTTCCAGGGTCAGGAATGAGAGTAGTATGTAAATGCATCTTGGGTGCCTAACTGAAAGCATTTCCGTGATGCGATAGTTCCCCTTGTGCGGAGTATCGCTTCTCCACCCCGCGGAAATGATCTGACGCGACCAACAGCTGTGGCTGACCACCCAAACGCACATAAAAGGTACCCTAGTTGCCCAGCTCAAGTAGTGAGCGGCAGAGTTTAGAGTGTCATCGTCATCCGACGCAAATCCAACCTACATATATATATTATAGAGGGGGGGGCAGGTAGTGAGCGTAACACAGCAAGATATTCAATGGGCGCGTTGTGAGAATGACGCAGCCCTCTGTTACGCTCTGGGCGCATAGTGTACCGCGGTTCTTGCACTCCGATCTGCGTGTCACTATTTCGAGCAAAGGGGTCATGCTTAACATTTTGCTCCGGTAGTGGTCCCTTACCGTGTTGGTAAGTCAGGTATTAATGCCACACGAAATCATGGGTCGTCGATAACGGGCTTGGTGGACATAGGAATTGACAGGGAGCAACCGTGGTCCTCAGCTACTTCTTACCGATGGCGGAGACACAGACATTCGTTTTTTCCGAGCAGACGGGAAGCTTGGGCTTAGCTGAGCAATGGGCGGCTTCCGTACACCCTGGGGCGGTTCGCGAGGGAGGGGAGAGTTGATCAGATCAGACACTTGCCCCAGTCCAAGGTCTACACCATAGATCTGGTGCAGGACAGCAAACGGAGATAGGCGTGTCTTGACCACACCGTGTGCAACAAAAACGGGCTTTCGGCGTAGGTCTCCTTGCAATGGAAAGGGGGTGTGTCTTGACCACGTCGGCACCCGTGCAATCATGCCCAAAGCTACGCTCGACTAGGACCTATCTATCGCCGCGCATGGTGTTGGTGACATCAAGATTGTCATGGGTTCCCCACAACAACGATATTGGTGGGTTTCATCATATGTACATCAATGCTCCGTATTTGTAGTAGAAGCCCGACACCGTTCAATGACTTCCGGTTCGTGTTTGAGCCCGCAACAACTCAGATCACAGGGGTCTTGACACAGGGGCGCTTTTCGCCTTCCTGATGTTACATGTTGTCGATGTAAGAGCTCGTTTACACCGTCTCGGGTTATAACTAGAAACACAGAACGTGCCAAGGGTATCAGGCATATGGCGAACCAGACACGAGTTTAACTCCGGGCACGGCAATGCGGAATGCTCTCTTAGCTTAAAGCTGACCCAAGCTCCGACGGTATAAGCTGACACAAACTCCGACGGTATAACAGTTATACGCGTATCGATGTAAAATTAGCGAGAGCGATGCGTATACGTTCTAGTGTAAGACCTGCCCCTCCAGGGGTGACGCTACCTTGGGGCTTTCCGTTTGTATGCCTGCGCATAAAACCGGTGGATTGGTGCTTTCCGTGCAGCATTAAAGAGGTGATATATACAGCAACCGTACATGTGCAGAACACAACGGCTTTTGGAAAGTGCATGGCCTACCATTCGCGTTTGTAAGCTCGTTTCTGTACAATGCCATGCATCACACATAACCTGCCACGCGAGTGAGTGCCCTATTCTTCGGTCCGCCCGGGCATACATACATACATACATACATACTTACATGCATGCATACAGACACGGAACGGCCGTGAGGTATACATCCACAACGAATACACGGCACGAGACGTGGGATATCGCGGCAACGTCAAGCGGAGAACAGCCTAGGAAGCGCCCCACAGCAACGACTTACCGCATCGTTGGCCATCGACGTCGAAGATTCGTGTGGCGCATTCGCACTCGTCTCGAGCCTTTTTACCGGGCAAGATGGAGCCCCTGGACTTAGCTGGTTCAGAGAAGTCATGCAAGAGAGTAAGCACGCGCAAAACACAGCCAGGCTATCGGTGCATCGTGGCTCAAAAGAGGTGACTGCTCTCATCCCGTACCCTCACAGCAGGCAGCATCAGTACGTAAAGGGTATGGGATCTCGTGGGCCACAACGAAGGTACTTGTCGCCCCTCCACCCTCCCCCCGTCGCCGGCTTGGAAGCCTCGGCCATCCTCGAGGAACGCGGCATACGCTCTGCGGTAGATATCACGCGTTCAGATCTTCATGGCTAAGACACTCGGGGACGTACCAAAAACAATACACTACTTCCCGTGTAGACTTCGCGTGTGAAGTCGACCCATTCAAGAGCGGCTTGCTTGACGAGCCGCTTGTATTATTACGGGGGACCATAGTTAACAGGACCTATAGTATACATAAAAACCTATATGTTTAACCATTTTTACTAACATTATTTGGTCCTGTTAACTATGCCCCCCCGTAATAGCTCCTATGGTACATCTTACGCGAACATTGTGTGGGTTTATGGGTCTATATCTTCGGGCAGATGCTGGCGTGCCAAGAGCCTACCTATAGCACGCATATTCGAGTGAAAAAAAACGAGGCACGCTACGATAGGAGGGCATCTAACATTTGATCAGGCTCTTCGGCATAGGAGCTCCATATTTCACCCGACAAACGCCTTTACGAATCGTGTACGTTTAGCCCAATGATTGATTCCCGTGGCCTGCGAACTTTGTATCGATTTGTTTTTTTTTTGCATATTCCAACGGTCGGGCATACTGTAGGCCGTCAGCTGAAAATCCTCAATCGTCCCGTAGAACCTTTCGCCTAAACTTGCTGCTTCTATCACAGAACGGTTAAGGCACCCAATATTTTCCCTGCAAGGACAAACGTGATCCCTGAATCGGAGCACGCGTCGAACGACAGTTGCCCCGGGGCTCATGAGGTTGACAAAGCGCAACCCTCGACGTAGGTCCACACCCGGCACTTACATGTACAAAGGCCGTCCATGAGGCAGCACTTGTTGTCCAGACAATGTTCGTCGGCGTCGCACGCTGGTTAGAAGTATTTGGAAAAAGAAGGGGCACACAACGGGCAATAAAATTACCGAGTGCGTAGCGGTCAAGACACAGTTTACCCCGTCCGTGCCCGTCAGAAGACAAAGAGTCGAATCGGGGAAAACGCCATACCAGCAGCTAAGTCCATATTTGCTGCAGACGTTGGTGATTCCGACCACTATAGATGTGCTGCTCTTGTTCTACAGCTAACCTAATGCAATGGGCACGTGGACCAAAAACAGGAAACCGGGCAACATTCGTTCTGAGGACGTATCATGCCGTGTTGTAAAGGTGTGGCAGTCCACTCAAGGGTCCATTGACCGCATCCAAACAGATAGCCGTAAGTACATCATTCCACATGTCGGGTGTGTTCGACGTAAATCAGGACATAGGATACGGCACGTTGGGTATGTTTCACACGACACGCAATGCCTTTACGGATATGTGTATATATACAGCAGATCCAAAATCAACTATGGAAGGGTCGGGTGCTTTAAGGCTACAGGTGTAGTCTAGCCCCCAGTCTTCGCTGGCTATCATTTACTCGGGGATTGTTGAGCTTTGTGGGATTATACTTTTTCCCGGCTCGTCGGGATGTGCTTCACATATATCTCATCACGTAGACAATCAATGAGACAAGTACGTAGGGTGGCCAAAACCGTGTTTTGGAACCCAACACGAAATTTCACAGAATTCGCCCCCTAGCTTGAGGCATTCGGTAAACTACGCTTGTAGTTTACCCAATCCAAACTGTCGCGCGAGAGCCTTCAGGCTTTACGTACGCCGAATTGATTCCCGTGTATACGCCCACATCGACACAATTGCAGAACGAACGCTTTGCCTCGCGAGAGCGGTGCGTCGCACAGCACGCACCATATATTGTCGGCCACCGCAAGATACAGCGGAGAACGGCACCTACTTGAAACAGCCCACTAAGACGACAGACTCACCGCATTTGCCAGAATCGAGGCGGGACCGTGACACACACTCGCATCCATCTTCGGCTTTCTTGCCGGCTGTGACGGATCCCGCAGCCCTTTCTGAGATGTGGAAATGGTGCAATCAAACGAGCATGGCACAGGGTTTCCCGGGTGGTAAGAATTAGGGCTGACGTTAGGTTAACGTTCGAATACAAATAACAATTAACACACCATCCCACGACCTCCCAAACGATTCCCCACAGGAGAAGAGAGGACGTAGATGCAGAAGTCAAGGCATATAATGGCAAGCCGCTGGGAGATTTTCGTCAAATGCTAAGGCATGACTATAGACGCAATATACCCAACCCATGCTTGATGAAACGTACGTCGCTCGTTTTTGCGAGAGATACATGAGCGACGTAGGTGCTTCGTGCGTCGAAATCATCACCTCAGCATCGCGTGTCTCTGATATCACGCACTTACTTGGTAGAAAGCTCTAGCGGCGCGTAAATGGTATGCTTTCACAATTGGCTGACGTTCGCGTGCAAGATGGGTGTAGAGTCCTTCCAAATAGTTATTGGCGCTACGGTCAAACAATCGAACTCCTCCGCCGAAACCGGGATCGTTGGGTGCTTGTAGAGCGATGCCCACCACTGGCAGAAAAAGAAGGATCCAGAACTTACTAGAGCACGTGCCATCCGCCATGCAGCATTGGCTGTCCGGGCAGTGGTTGTCTTCCGTGCAACCTAGCGTTGAGAGGGGCAGACAAACATATGGCAGGTGGGAGGGTTAGGAGGCAAGCCAAACAACGTGTGTTTGAGCAATAGACGGGTAACAACTAAGAGGAAGTGAGGGACAAAAAGCAGCAAGCATCGGAGCAAATCAAAACCGCAGCGGCGAAAGAGGCGTCAACGGTGCCAGCATGCTGGAACGTTCTCCGGTGGTAAGCTTGGTGCTTTGGCGACCCCAGGCGGTGATGATGCAGTGCCCCCAGGCGGTGATAACATTTCGTTGATTCCACGAAAATCCACTCCAGTGACTTCAAAACGTGATATTCCAGCGGTTTCAATCGCCTATACTCTGTCGATCGCGGACAATAAGCTCCGGCGAAACCAGACGGTGGTGCTTCGTCCACTCCAGACGGTGATACTACGGCGATCCCACGAGACGATGCTCCAGCGACCCCAGACGGTATTTTTCCAGCGGGTCCAGACGATGATCCGACTATCCCAGATGAACACGTCAGCAATCCCAGGCGATGTTTCTCCAGCGGCCTCATGCGGAGACCATCTAGCGAAACCATGGCATGTCCGTCCAGGGACCGCGGGGCGCTCGGACGGTCCCAGGCGATGACTTCCGGCGCTCCCAGACAGTGATGAGCCGGCGATCTCAGGTGCTTTTGTTTTCTAAATCTACGTTTCGAATATTGACAGTCCTAACCTTCGCCCGGTTGCTGGAGTGACACCACAAACATGGTTTTAACAGCTCCCTGGGCCCGGAGGTCTTGTGCGCGGTATTGCTGAGGTCTTCCAACTCTTGACAGTTTCTCCAGGTGCAGATGTTACAGCCTTGAAAAGTTATGTCGTGTTGGGGAAATTATGTTTGCCGTCCTTTCTGCGAACCTATTCCGTGCTGAGGGTATTCTTGCGTTCTAATCGATCCCGTCGAATATTACCGCTGACGTTCGCCTGCGAGGACGGGGGTGGGTACACATACCTCCGGCCTTTCGATCAACGCATATCGAAGACGGACCCATGTTTTCGTTCCGGTAGTGACACAACACGCGTTTGTCCAACACCAACCAACTTCGATGTAAACATTTCCCGTTGGACTGCAACAACAGGGTTATTCAAGCACGACGATACGTACAAAGCACAATCTAATGGGGGTGTGCCATACATCCAGATGTACAGCTTGGGTGTAAAATATGTTACTGCTGCAAATAGAGGTGCCTGCCTTCAACATGTTCTACGATGGAAATCGTCTTCCAGGGTATTACCCCCGCACTCATTCCCTCCTGACTGATACCAGCATAGTATTTCATACATACGTTGCTTAACTTGAACGCGACCGCGCGAAATCAACAATTGGATCGCTATCCGTTCGATCGTCTTGAGACCGTCATCTATCTGGCTGTGAAATCACACTTCGCGTCGAAACGCCGTGGCTTGGTACCTTCACCGAAATGTCCCACGTACTGTATGGCACGCGACGGGCATGAAGTTGTGTACGCTACTGTTCGATAGAAAATGCAGGTATTCTTTGCCTTCTCTTCTAGCTCTAAGAAAGCAGGACTCCTACAGGGGCATCCGCGGGCATCTGTGCGTACAGACGATGGTGGGCGCCAGCTCGGAGCGGCTACCTACCACGCAGGGACTACGGCTAATATGTATCCTGTCGCCTGGGCTGGGAGTCAACACTTTCACCCACTTAGTACGCCCTACAAACTCGTTTAGGTACTTTGTAGGGAGGGCAGAGATGGGTTAAACTACCTTCCTCGCCCCCGGAAGTAGGAGACGTCGGCAAGAACACTACGCAGCCGGAAGCGTGCGTACGAAGGACACAATGGGACATTGTTTTACATCGACACAAGGCAGGCCCATTCTCACCGCACAATGCCAGGCCCTATGCAGCTTTCGGGGTAGCACGCACAATGGATCCAAACCAACAACGGAGAGCAATGCTGCATGCTCTTGCGGGCACGGGAAAATTTACTGCGGACGTTTCGCTTCGTTCGCCGTCGAACTGCAACAGACCAAGGGCACGCACCGACAAGCTACTTTACACATTCTTTACGACCAGCCCCGTCAGCTCACGTGACAGCCTTACGGCAAAGATAGACCACCGGATCAAGCGTCGCCCGGTGATCGGCACTGCGAACGGGCCGATCGTGAGCTACACGATTTACCTACCGCACTGACGTCGTGAATGGTGAAGGCTGGGACGATCAAAACTACTGATGGCACACGTTTGTCTCAAGGGCTCTCTTCCAAGGCAAAGGAACACTAGGCTGGGCTCCGAACGACACAACCCCCACTTCATACCGAGGATCTCACGGACGCGTTAGAAAACCAAACCCCGAGGGGATATCTGCCAGAGGGTCGAAATGCCCACAGGGGGGCAGTGGTTTTCGAGATATCCGGCGGGACCGACCCGGCACGAATCCCGCCGACACAGCGTCCGCCAGCTATGGCTCGATCTCCAGGGGTTTCTCGCAGCCGAGATTATTCATTAAATTTATGTTTGGAATCGTAAAACACTTTACAAGGAATAACGCCGGCAAACAACATAGACTAGAAGGGGCAGGCGGTGATTGAATTGCCAATGATTGGAGACGTCTTACCGCATTTGCCGTTCCCCTTGTCGTACACGCCAGAGACGCATTCGCATGCATCCGCCGCGCGGTTGTCGGAAAAGATGGATGCCGCGGGCCGATCTAATGTGGAGGAGGAAGCGAGGCATACCAAACGCATAACAGACATGGCGGGTTAATAGGGATACATGCGTTAAGAGACGCCCCCTTTCAGCTGCCAAGCTTCTCTGCAAGTAATAACAGCAAAATCACCGGCTTACGCTTGAACAGAAATGACCGGCTTACGCTTGTAGCAAGCGTTTAATATCCTCTTCAAGAAGCGTACGTTCATCCTGAAACATTTTAGCGCTTCCAACAATGTGCGAATCCAACACCCCTCCATCGCCAATAAAACGTAGCGTGCTGTTTATCGTTTTGCACTTTGCTTTTACTGCAGTTCACCTGGTGTGTTTGCATGAAAAGAACGGATGTACCACCAGTTCCTTCTACTCAGCAACACGGAGAGGCAGCCCTAATTGAGGGGGAAACTGGGCAGTACTCACTTGAGCACAGGTTGTTTGCCTTGCAGCATGAGGGGGGCAAGCAGTCCGGGTTCAAGTCGTCGCACTCTAGTCGTTGGATTGTCGGGGATGGGCGGGCAGGCAAAAGCAGTTGGTGAAAGGGGCGGGGTTTCAGCGACAAACATTCACACCTTTGGCCACACTTTGAGACGCCAAACGTCAGGTAGGCGGATCGTGTATGACACCTATATTGAGGCCACGGTATCCACAAACGTAGAAATAGGGGACCCCCACTGCTCATGCTGGACACCGCTTTGATTTGGTGAATTAAACGGGACATGCATGTCTTCCGTTACTATTTGTGACCCACGTTGTACTCGATCGCGAACCATCTCGTGGTGTGGAAGTTTGAACGTCTACGTGATGCTCCGCCCCCCGACATTTGATCGATCGTTCACTGTAAGCGCAGCATTCAAGATACTGAGGTGTACTTGACGTTAGTAGCTCACTGTAAAAACGGCATCTACCACATAGCAGGTGCCTTCCACGCGACGTGTACCGCCTTTACGGATAGAGCTGGTCCAATAGGCAAAGACAGCGATGTTGGATACAAGAAAGCTACGTATGCAAATAGTCCGGCACCCAACGTTCGACGTCTAACGTTTTTTGCATGGACGGGTTGGTCTCGGTGGCATCACCCACCCAGCCGGTAGACTAAGATGTTCTTCGCTCATTCGGCTCGGCAGGGGCAACTACAGTACGGTTGGTTGCACCCGTGCTAAAGTATCTATTCGTGTCGTCACTGCCAACCGAGCATTGCTTGCTCTACGATCAGTCCTTACGTGCACGGCAAGTTCTCCGAGTCACATACCCACAGCAAGCATTTTCGACAGGAACCGCTGTATATCGCCCAGCATGCGGTAGAGGCGATAATGGCAAGGGGCTGTGAAACACAAAAACAAACATTATCAACGCCCCGCGGAGACGAGATGATAACTCACTGCATCGCCCGCTAGAGACACCGTGAGCAGTACACTCGCATGCATCGTCGGCCTGTCTACCGGGAAGGACGGACTCCAGGTCCCTGGCTGCATTGCGGAGGCAACGCAGTAGAATGAGCGCGATATTGATTTCCCCGGGCGGTCGGGGATGGGGTTAGGGGTAAGTTAGTGTTGACAACAGCTGATCGAACGCTCACCCATTCAACCCGTTAATGGTTTCCCCATTCAAGGGGGACGCTAACGACGGAAAATGCAGGGAATCCAGCGGCCAGTCGCGACTCTTCACAACCTGTGAGGCCCAGGCATAGGACAGAGATACTCTTGGAATGTGTTCCATACATAAGCTCTCGAGCGCTTTGCGACACGTAAGTGAGCGAAATAGGTCCTTCGTGTGTCGGGAACATCGCGCCAGTAAATCCTCGTTGGTCATATACCCCTCTCAGAAGTCTTACGCGGCGTGCAACCGGTACGAACCAGCCACATGTTGGCCGAAAAGAACCGCAAATTTACTCAATGTGTACTGGTCTAAAGCTACGGCTTCGAATTACAATGCCGATATTGGGCTGGTTTGGCAGATATTACCGGTCAACCGTGCACCACTCACTCGAGCATGTGCCGTCCACGGTGCAACACTTGTTTCCCGAGCAGTGCGTGTCATCCGTGCAACCTAACACGTTTTCAATCGTGGAGGCATATATCCAACGGGCGGAGGACCGGCAGTGTCAGAGGGCATGTAGCGAGTTACTCGCTTGATAACTCTGCCCGTAGACCTAGGCGGTGGGACAAGGGGGTTAATGGTTTGTAGTAGCGGCTTGCATACATGTATATACATAAATAGGCTATTACTGGGGACCACAGTTAATAGGACCTATGGTACGCATGAAAACATATATATTTAACCATTTTTACCAACAATATTTGGTCCTGTTAACTATGGTCCTCGGCGAGGTGTCAGGGTAGGGCGGGACATGAAGTTAAGCGTTTGAACGAATCAAGAGGGAAACAGGGTACGTTAATCCATAGTAGTGTACAAGGTATGCTGGGAAAACTTGCCACGGAAGCTTGTGCCAGGTGCATTATGCTACTATAGCGACTATGATAAGGCGATGGACACGTCCGTTCAGCAAATACATGAAAAATTGACCGTTGAGATACCGGGTTCTCGTTGTTGGCCATGTGGAAATCTTAATGTTGACCTTTCCCACTGCATTAATTCGTGGTTTCTTGCATTCATCAGAGTCTCCCGCATCCAGTGCTAGGAGGGCATGGACACAGTTGCTTTCGTACGAACAATAACGAGTGCTTCGTGGGGTTGACACCACCCAGGAGCTACGTCAAGGATGTGTACTTGCAGTTTCTACTGTTACAGAAATACGTCCAAACGAGGCCTTTGCCGCTTTACACGTGGTGGATGGTACTTTGTAGAGAGAACGAAGGCGTGTTAAGCCGCCTACTGCACTGCGGACAAGAAAAGACAGATGTAGAAGCACCTGCAAGTTGGTAGCGTGCGTACGATAGACACCATGGAGCACGACGTACGCCGACCAGGCAAACGTAGTCTCAATGTGGGCTGACATTCATTGTGACTGTCCTCGACGTATATTTAGTATGCAGAACATCTAATATGACACGTATTAAGGCGAGGGCCATGCAGGGTGTTACTCTGCACCGTGTACTGCAGACCTTGCCATACGTGGTCGAAGTACAGCAGACCTTAAGAAATGCACCACAGACACGCCAGGATACATATACCACGTGGGTGGCACTGCTAACCATTATTTACGCGCCAACCTCATGGCCGAGAGCAAATGCTGCGGATTAGAATCTCGCGGTGAGGATCCTTGAGTCGGTGCTATCGTTGGCCTACACAATCGACCAACTAGAACGCCCACACCAAAGACTTGCAAGAAAAAGGCGGGGGCGATGGAACACCTTGATATACACCTGTGTAGGGTGGACTTCCTTCTGAGAAAGGGGACACTACCCTAAGGCCCGAACGACCCACCACTACTACTCGTCTACGGGTCGTTTGCTTCCAGCGGTAACAACTCGCTTAGTACAACATTCCTCCGGCAAGGCTCTCAACAAGGCTTCGATTCCATGAAACTCGAGAAGGAGTGATGATGTAGTGCAGAACCCTGTGCGAGGAAGGGGCGCCTGTACCAAGGGTATGTATGTACAGAAGGCCGCATAGAGAAAAAACATCCCAACGAACTGAGCTGTACAATCAGCTTATTATTATTGGCGTCATCCATACCGATGCTCGGGTTATCATTCTGGAAACGCTTCAGACATAGCACACCGTGACAATGAATGGTGGAACCTGCCGCTATACGATCCGTTGGGCGGAATAACAACAGAGGTGCCATAATTGATTGTTCACAACAGCAAAACTGTTTTCACCATGTGGTTTCTATATGTGTACTTTTTTCGAGGACGGTAATTATACGTAGGTATTTTTGGATGTAAGACCACACCAGAGCTGAGGCATGCCTGGCATATATATATCTAAATGGTTCCGATATGCTATGGTTCATATTTGCTGCAGGTTTTTCAACGATCGGGGGGGGAACGGTACCCTAGACGCCGTAGGCTTCTAGAGCACAGCAGCATCTCAAATCGCGATACGCCTAAGGGCAACACCTGCTGTGCTCACTCTGACCCACTTTGACGCGCTCTTTGCCCAGATTGTTATAAAGAGTACCCTCGGCTAGGTAATTGGTCGGTATTTTACCCGTACATCTCAGTAGGTAACACCTTCACAGACACGACTTCGAATCTCACTTCGAACGAGTTTTTTACAGAAATGTTTGTGAGTGCACCCCTGAAAACATATCTGTTTGGTTCCCAAGGTATTCAAACGAAGCGGGTAGGCCGGCGTACGGCCGTATAGGGTCCCGACGCCCCAAAGATCCCTCGGGTAGGGGGGGGCAGGGGGCGTCAAAAGGATTACCCTGGGCTGGATAGTCAAAAGGTCTTTTACCAGTATAGCTCTGCAGGCAACACATTCATTATACGAGTACGTATACTGTAAATATGTTTTCATTCTCTTATTACGGGGGGCCATAGTTAACAGGACCAAATATTGTTAGTAAAAATGGTTCAATATATAGGTTTTTATGTACACCATAGGTCCTGTTAACTAGGGTCCCCTGAAATAGTACGTTGATTTTTGCCACGAACCTGGAACCTACCCTGATATATACCTATACATACCTACAGTATACTGCTGTGGATACGACGTACTTTATATCCCTGGCAAAGACA
Source organism: Nereocystis luetkeana (assembly GCA_031213475.1). Taxonomy (NCBI): domain Eukaryota; class Phaeophyceae; order Laminariales; family Laminariaceae; genus Nereocystis; species Nereocystis luetkeana. The sequence continues at coordinate 3,613,398 of JARUPZ010000030.1, read as the reverse complement.
ATCATGTGGTTGACCAACCATTTTCGAGCAGTTTGTAAGTGTGCAGATTCGACGAGCGACGGAGATAACTGCTTTCCCCCAACCGCTAGGATTACGAGCTCGGGGGAACTTGCGCGCGTATCACAGCACGTACATTTTGATAAAGTCATTTGAGGTGTCCAAGCTTTCATAAGAACTACACGATATCATACATTTCAAACAACGTACAAGGCGCTAGCGTAGCAGGCGGTTTCACCCGCCACGTTTGCCCACAAGGGGCAATGAAACGCAACAGGTGGGCAGGCCAAAACGTTTAGTAGGTGCAAAAAGGCGACTTGCAAGTGCCAAGTGCTCCATGCTCCAGAAAAACAAGCCCGACGCCGCATGAATGTTTCATATGCACTGTACGTACATACTCGTTTATAGGTACAACACTAAACACACAGCACGGCACAGCGCCGCACTGCACTGCACTTCACTGTCCTGAGCTGAGGTGGATTATTAGCCTTTTGCGTTTTGTTTTTGTGCATTATATTTCGTTGGACTGCCGCGGCAAGTACATGTACCAGGAGCAAGTGGTTCCTGGAATCTGTCGCTTTTGTTCGTTTTTTCCACCTGGTTTTTAACAACTCGTCGCCTTCCATTTGTCGCTCGTCGCGCGTCTGTCGCAGAGCCGTGCCACCGCGGTCGGGAGGGTTTTGCGTAGGTTCACAAGGCTATGACTGCCTGGAGTCCATATATATATGAAAGACCCAACACCTTTGTAGGGTCCTGCCAGGCCTGTTTAGCAGTACCTGTTGTTCGCCCAGATCATGTGCTTGTTTATCGGACCGGGTTGCACCTTCAACTACTGTCAATCTCGGCTTTTGTGTCAAGTACACTGCATTCTGGATGATCGCCGGGTTTACCGTCTTCGGCCTAAATCATCCCTAGACTGTTTCTCAGTCTCTGGTTGTGTGTGAGTTACGTTAGAAAGGTCCTCTTGTCGAAAGGTTATGTCGAATATTGAGGGCGCGCCCCCTCTTCCATGGTGACTTTGAATCGTTATCATCTGAAAGACATAGCTGAAAACGATGTCCTGCACGAAGCCTCGTCACGTGTGTCCACATGGATGTGGTAGTAATCGTTCAAGGCGAGAATAGTCGGCATGGGCTCGGGGTGATGGACTGGACGACGGATGGAGTGGAACCCCCCGCTTCAAGACCCTAGTACGTGGTGGGAAAACCTACAGGCGCTCGAACCACGCTTTGAAACGTCGAAAATATTGAGAAGTCCGCAGCACTTGGGACAATCGACGAAATAACTCTTGATCACGGTTTTTGACATAAAAAAGGAGGCACACGTACACATCCGAGGACTCCAAAGTTTGCGTGGATTTTACTTCTCAAAAGGTGATTAAAACGCATGTCTGTTACTCCCCTTCCACCTGTAAAGGGTCGGAGTGAAATAACAGGGTTTCTTATGGAAGATTTGTGTATAATATATAATATATATATATATATATATATATATATATATATATATATTATATATATATAAGCCGGTCGCCCCGGTGGTTCAAGTGGTTAACCTCGAATTCTACTTGTGTTTGAGTGCTGGCTTTGAGCCCCAGGTGGGTCGGACATTTGACTGTATTTACAAAAATAAAAATAAAAAGGCTCCAATCGTTGAGAGCGCCTTGCAGCGTGGGTAGAGGCACAATTCGATGCGAGTCGACGAGGGAAGAAAAGGCTGAAATCTTCTCGCGATAAAAATGAAGGCACGTACCGTAGCGGGAAGGGGGTAGAAGAGCCTGCTATGTGACCCCGGATCTGGGTGACGAGTCGGAAGGAGAGAGAGAAGAAGATGTGCAAAGATAATAAATGGGATGAGCAAAAACAAATTTTACATAGATTCATCAAGAAGAGTGATATATATGTCGTACTTCGCTTCGTACACGAGTGCACATACGTTTCCAAATCGACAAAGTGCCGCACGATTTTCAATGTCGATCACTCAGAAATATCCCCAGAACGGAGAAGAAAACCAAGGGATGGTGCATATCCAGCTGGTACAAATAGCCGGAAAATCAACACACGCATGTTTTACAGACCACACCAGACTATTCGTAGACTGCATTAGACTTGTAATATGCGATCACTGTAGACTGGACTAGACACGCATAAAACCCCCGCACAATTGTAGTGTCGATAAATCTCAGGGCGGGGCCTGGTATTATTCTTGGTTTACAACGCCGTACTCTTTCCGGGCTCTCCCTTAGACCCGCATGTGCCCGATGAATACAGCTGCAAGTAATCCTTGGACGCGTATTTGTAACGCCTCCGCGGCACTATGAGCTCACCGCATCGTCCTGTATCGGTGAAGATCGTTTGCGAGGCGCACTCGCATAGATCGTCTACTTGTGAGCCGCCAGTTTTGGAACCCTTGTTACGCCCTGGTGCATGGAGCACGCCATAAGAGCAGAAGGGACCAAGCATGCGATAGGGAGGCGGGTGTTCAGGCATTAGCCACTCCGACCCGTGAAATATCCTGTCAATACTCGTTTTCTCTTCAGATCTTGAAGCCCTTGAGCATTGCCGCTCGTACCCTGGGTTGATCGCCTACACTTGGTTCCCGAAATCCGCCTCACCTCTTAGAATCGGTCATTACAAACTCGGGCATGATGCAGTAGACTACGCAGTTGAATGGAGAGCAAGCGCGCGAGGGCGGCATATATATTGTGGGGAATCTGCCGCACGACACCAAGCATGTGCTCAAGTACATATTTCACAAGCGTCATCTGTGAGATCGATTGCTCGAAACACATACTCGCGGGCTGCCGTTTCAGTTGCGGGAGGCATATATATAGTCTATGTTCTTGCGTGAAGGATAACATCGATACTGCATTTCCGACGAATCGGGACACTTGCATATCGTTCTCGCGAATCGCGGTCAGTCCATTCGACGCAACCACTCAGCGCACTTATTTTTGTCAGAAAATCAAAGTACACAACAATGCGCAACCGTGCAAAACGCTATAATAGGCACGCGCAGTGGGTGGAAGTGATATCTACGATGGCGATTGTTGTTCAAGTATTCCGTTGACGTATCATGGACGGACGATGCATTCAACGTACGAAATGCGGTGCACACTGGGATCGTTTGGCTTACTTGAGCATGTGTTGTCGGCCTGGCAGCATTTGTTAGCGGCGCAGTCACCATCGGCGACGCACGCTGGAAGGAAAGAGCAGCGTTCACGGAGACAGTCCAGACAAAATTGCGGGGGAAAAAATACCATTGGAAGATGAGAGTTATGTCAACAGTAGATGCACGCATGGTGCATCGTTGGGATGCGTCCTGGGGTAGATGCAACACCTAACACTTTCTTTTTTTTTTCCTCATTCCGGCGGATTGGTAACAATAAAGCTTAATCCCACTTCATCTCGGCGGGCCCTGCCTTAACGAGCTCTATGCATAATCCAATTAATTTTTCGGCTTTCGTCAAGAAAAGCTATAGCGCGAGACCATACCTGGTAGTAAATAGGACCAACTATTGATAGTAAAAAATGGGGAAACTAGTGGTGTTTGTGTGTACCATAGGTCCTACCAGGTATATACTATGGTCCCCCGGACGCGCAACCCGATGAACCTTTCCTAACGCCTGGGCACGTCACGGAACCAAATTTGCGACACACTGTTGGTATTCCAGCGATGCTGTAGGAGAAGAGGCCTAGCTAGTCCCAGCGACAATTTTAGGCCCGACACATTTCTTCTGCATTGGAAGCAAAGCACTCGGGGTGACGCAATGCTTCCGCAGGAATACATCTACACCGTCGGAGGACCCATTCCCGAAGAGCTCTCTACCCTACCCAGTTGCTCTCTTCGAGAATAGTACAAGCGTACGTACACCCTACCAACAACCCCCAGGGAGGTAGGAGTATAAGCATGAAATACGACAGTCCGACAGTACTGGGTAGTGCTTCGGGTTGAGAAACCCCGCCAGCCACAACATGGTGCAAAGACGACGCTTCTCCCAATCGTATCCCGCGCCACGTATCCGCCCGTTTATAACCGACAATGCGTGTTGCACCTATGACGATCACACAGCTGCGCGTCAATACATCTCGAGTGCGCACACATTTATACTATACGCCCATCCCACCATGGCCTCGGTCCTTTCGCACATCGACAAACGTACTCCGCGCCGAGGCGCCGATGATAAGCTGCCCTATTGAACTTGGGTTGATGGAATGCCCCTAGACGCTGTACATTAAATTTAATAAATCAAAACCTTACGGGTATTATCACTCGTGTTCTGCTTACGTCGAGCAAATGAGTAGGGGTACGGTGGCAGGCTGGCCTGCTTCGCGAGAGGACGGTATACAAGTGGCCGCCATGGGACCCTTCAACGCCCAGTAAGGAAATATGTTCTGCGCCGTCAACGCACTACCGGGACAGCAATACCCCAGTATTCCAAGGGCTGCAAGGTGAGTGTGCAGCAGGTACGAGGCGCCAGTGGAACATGTGAGAGCGTCATAAGGCGCCCGGGTACACTCCCGAGGACTAACCCTAGCAAGTACCATCGGAATAGTTGGCATTGCTTAGACGTAACCAACGACGCCATCACGAAATTGTGGCTATCGTGGATACGTTAGTACCTCAAGGCCGGGACGCGAAGTCCCCGGCCGTTCGCCACGATAGACTCCAGACCACTAGCTGTTGGGAATGCATGCCTCTTCCCAACAAAACCTGGCGGTGTGCTCCATCGAATCGGTTTTTCCAATCAAATCACGAGTGGGTTACCATAGTCTCGTGTACCTCCTCCCCTTTCCACGTGGCGCACAATCGACCACGACATCCCACCGATATTTCTATACAATACCTCAAACTGACTACACACACTACTATTCACTTGGAGAAGGAACCCTCTTGAAAAAAACGACTTCAACTAGGCTTCATGGTACAAATAGCTTGAACCGCGGGCTTTGCAGCACAAGCTCGTGTCATGCATCGAAATCATGAGGGCAACAAAATATTTCCCAAATCCCATACCGATCGCATGGTCGTTATGCTGTGCCTCAGGTACGTTATCCACGTCTAACTAACTCAAATCTCTTAGCGTGTTTGCTGAGGTCTGGTGTATAACTCTTGTTACCAATGTTACCACGAGGACCTACCGCTGCCCGCCTTTTGCGCCAACCCCGTGGGTAGAGTAGCGAGGAACACTAGGCCGACCACCAGATGGAAGACAGCTTGGATCCGCATCGTGCTGATTATGGTTTCGACGGAGAGTGGGATAACGAATGAGAGCATGTACGTGCGGCGGAGCCGGGAGCGGTTAGGCAACATTATCATTGATATTGGTGGGTCAGACTGTGGCTAACACAACAACCAGGACCTGCTATGGAAACCACTAAACAAATACACCATGCCGAGTGGCATACGGTACACGAAAGCGCCAATAATAGTAGAAGGATATTTTGCTTGAACTTAGACGTCGTGTGCCGGAAAGCGGTAGCTTTACTGGGTATGTAAACCAGGCAAGCCAGCTCTAGAGATCACGCCTCCTTTCGATGCCCCCCCCCCCCCCCCCCCCTCCCCCCGGGCGAAACTTCGAAGGGCCCGAGGGGTTTGACCAACACCATTATTTTGCCTCCTAGCAGGAAACAGAGGTGCCAGGTACCATATACCTGGTAGTAGTATGCTTTTCGGCGCCACCCCGCTGCGCAAAATGGCCAAGGGTGAAGAGGGGATTAGCCAATGTTTTTATCGTGCCTCACATCAGGTACCAGTACCTGGTTTACCATGTGTTTATTGTGGTATGCGCGTAAGCGGGGACGGGCATGCATACAAAAATACAACAGCAGATAGATACCACCCCACCCCTTAGATGCAACCACACAGAGCAAACTCGTCATATTATTCGTAGCGGATGAGGCACGCAGGCGGAACATAACCCCTTCATACGTAGCTATTGTAGGCCGTTGTTCTAGCGTGATGGCGTTGCTTGTATTGGTTACCGATTGTGAACCCTCCCCTTTCAAGAAATGGGTTCCATTGGCCTCCAATATGGTTTCACAATGTACGATAGAGAAACTTGAAGCAAAAGGGAGGGGGGGTGTAGGGTTCTTAAAGCGTTTCATTTAAGGAGGGAATATGATAATATGCCCATTCTAAAGTTTTCCAAGGTATCCGAGGGGACGATAGAGTGCTGTGAGTCTGGTTGGGAATCCATTCCAGTGGTCTACAGTATCAATATTGATAGGTACAGGGGTGGGTGAAATCTACCCATGAATGCCTGGAGTTAGTGTGAAAGTAAGAGGTGTTGGTGCTCAGGGGGCATTACAGAGCAACAGTTAGGCGATCATGTATTGAAAGAAAAGAAACCAACGCAGCTAGGTACGTAGATAGAAGCCTAAGCAGGAAGTAGGTGCGGAAGGGTAACCATTCGTGCATAGGTATCACTGGTTTTTCTTGTTTTGGGGAATGTGTATAGGTTTATGGCTTACCAATTTTGAAAATCATGCTTGCTCATTGTCGGATGGCAGATGCAATAACGGCCTGACCAATACCTATTATAGATGGGACTTCGACCGAGTGTTTAAAGGTTTTCTCGTAAACTCTTAATATGTAGAACAGCCTCGTGCGAGAGCTATACAGAACCACCAAATTAACAGGGTATATGGATTAACTGCCTCGCTGTCGACTATTGTTGCGCTTGCTATAAGCACTATTTTCAGCGTCCCCTGTACTGCTACTTCTATGTTGTAAGCGAAGTTGTGCTGCAGAATCAATTAGGATTATTAAATCATCAACGGGACGGTGAGCTGAATTATCCATGCTTGGTTGCCATAGATCCTTTCATGTCTATGACGGTCCTCAACTTTAGAGAGGAATGGCTCGAGTCTGACGAATCTGTCCCAAACACATTAGCGTTCTCTGCTGTTCAACGTCAGAGGGATAGTTCTCTTGAACTTGCTGCAGCTCCCTTTGTGCTGGAGACGGGGGATGGTGTTCAAACGATGGGACAATTACAGCGTTCTTCGCACACGAAACAGCCGAGCAGGTGTGGTACGAGATACGCCAGAATAGGAATGGGAAAGAAAGGCGAGTACGACACACGGCTAGCATGGCGCTGTATTCGCCACACAGATCCTACGACATGTACTACAGCACGGAAGGTGTGTTCTGCCTCGTGCGGCCATCTTGCCGTAATGCTTCTGCTACCGGTGATCCGTTCACCCTATTGCCGGAAGCACGTGCATTCCTGCATGGTTGCTGCTGCTGCTGTATATCTACACTAGACGTGCTATATAACCTGCTACTCATACCACCAAGTTATGGGCGATTGGCCACTCACTGGGGTGGACAGGGCCAATCAAATCACACCAGGAGCGATTTGCGATAGAGGCGCTTATAGCATTGTTTGGCCGAAACTCATTCCTTGTTGAGCAGGCTCCTCGTCTGAGGAACTACGCGGTATTTGCCCGGTAACATGCCCCGTTTATCTTGCACAATGATTTTCGATGTGACCTACTATACGCCATGGGATGTTTCATGTGGGTAAGCCTACATATTTTAGCAGGTCTTGTGTCGAGGCATGAAGCTACCCAGGCGGGGAGCCTCCGATAACCGCATGTGCGTGTTCCTCACATCCAACCGTTCTTTCTACAGGTCGACATCCAGCATAACCAGTGCCCGTGCCTTTTGTTCGATCATAGAGAGGTGAAAGCAGTGGTAAAACACGTACGCGACATATATACTACTGGTACTTCATACTGTTGCGCTTCAGGATTCAGAGTATACGGTGCAATGCCATGCCCTCGTACTGGACACGACATGCACAGGATACGCATTCTATGACATATATGAGACGAAACAAACCGGACAAGCAAACCGCAAGAAGAAAGAACAAACGAAAACACAAAATGTCGTGCCCCCCAATTGGGAACGTGGCATACAACTCAGAATGAGCTAAATAAACGATTCCACTACATGCAAAGAACATAAGACTGACAACGAAGAGACACAACAGGGAACTCGAGGAACCTGCAAAAACACCGTCTAGGCAGGCGCAGCAGTTTGGGGTACGTCGGGCAATGCGAGACAAACCAAAGGAGGCTCGTCATCCACCCTCCAAGTCTCCTGTCATAGCAACAAGAAGGAACACACATGAAGGATAACAACAGCAACATCACTGGAGGATCAAAGCGTAAAAAGAAGAACAAACATGATAATCACCTTCGAACCAACTGGAGCAGTTGGAGGCACCCGAGTAGCATATACATGTGCCGTATACTAATAGTACTACTGTAGTCGACCTGGTGCCTCGCTACTCTGCCTGCCGTCTCCTTCCCACTGTTTTCCACCGCGGTTTTCCTCCTACTCCTTCGGTTTGCCCCCCTGCCCCATTCCTTTGGTCCGGTCTCCTTGTACTCTTCGTGTTGCCCCCCCTTCTCTCCTTCCCTTGATCACCACCTACGGAGGATGCGCGGCGCTGCATATATATATTCAGTTGTGTCTCATCCTCGTGCCGCTTGCTCATAAATCGTCCGGCTGTTTCAAGGACCCTCCGGTATCGCTTCCCCGCCGTATTTCCTGTGGCTAACTGGAGCGCGGTATCAACTCCAAACACCAAGGGAAAGTGCTTCGTTGACCCTTCGGGGGCTCAGAACTCCCGAAGGTCTTCGACTAGTGCATTTGTGTTGAGTATTTCATTGTCCGCCAGGGCTCGGGTTCTCCCCACCAGCTATTGTATCGAAGATTACCCGACTGGGTAGTCGCTCCTTGCTCTGTCGTGCCACGACCCCCTCAAACAATAGCCGCCGTTTTAGGATGGTCGTTTTGATGATCTCGGAACGTGTCATCTTGAGGGCTTTCGCGTGCGAGAGGGTGGCATGGTCAGTATGAAGTCGGCGCTGGAAGCCAAAGACTCGCTTCAGGGCTTGGTGGTGAGTCGTTCGAAAGCTTGGCAAAGTGTTCCGCTTTGAGGGTCCACGCCACACACCCGTACAGCAGGGTCTCAATCACCTCGGCCTTCAGCATTCGAGCTGTGAGGCTAAGGGGTGCGGTCGTCACATCATACAATTCCGGGCCGAATCGTTCAAGACATGCCCGCATGAGACGGATCCGTCAGTAGATTTCATGCGAGAGGTCAGCGTTATTTTGTCGCATAGATAGGTATAATACCAGGGCCGTCTGCTTATATCTTCGATCTGCTGCTTCGACGACGAGCGGTGGAGCGAGGGTTGTCTGGCCTGGTGTTCGTAGAAGCATTGCCGCTAAATGATGTCCTGTTACGGTGAGGCCTGCTGCCCCGAAGACAGTCACGATGACTGCTCTCATTTTTCACGAGTTCGTCAGTCGACGTCGAGACATTTCTTGCGTCATCGGCCTACACCATGCCCCATACAACCTTTCGCACGCGTGATAACGGCTCCTGCGACTGCTTCAGCATCATAAGGTTGAATTAGATTTCTCACGATGGCTTTATCTTTGCTGAAGCGTACTAGTGCGACATGAACGGTAACCGTGATGGCACGTAGCCTTACCGCAGTCCCCGGGTGACTTCAGACTTTGCCCTCATCCGTGAGTCACCCCACGGTAGGGGTTGCACTTTTTGGGCCAGATGTTTCTGACCAATTGAGTTCCTTAAGTGAGGAACTACCAGTTATCATGAATGTTTTACTCCAGGACTAGCGCATACAAGTGCCGGTCGGGCGGCCCGAACGAATGTCTTCCAAACATTCTTAATATTAGGAGCTCAGAAACGCCTGGTACAGCCCTACTGTGGGATGGCTCCCGTACGCACGCGAGCCCGCATGCTTTGTCGGAAGTTGCGAAGAATTTTAAGCATCTTGGTTGGTACGTCAGAGAGTGTAAGTATCTCCTACAGCGGCCTCTTGGTCGACAGAGCAGTGGGCTCTGTGCAGATTGATGAAGCTCAAATACAGGGGGATTTTCCTATGTCGTCCGAACCCGTGGAACCGGCGCGCGAGACGACCGGCATGGCGACCGTTGATCGTGCGGGATGAAAGCAGCACTGTTGCTCCGGGAGTATTCCTTCGGTTTCGCAGTCGCCACTAGGGTGGGAGAGGTGTTCTACGGTAGAGGTTCAACCTAATATTTCGGAGGGTCCTCACTTAAGGCGCTCCATACCTCACCCAGAAACTGATTTCAGCAAAAATCGAAATGCACCGCGGCGAATAATCCCAGGGCCCAAGTCCACAAAACAATTGTTTCCGAAGTCAATATTGAAATTCCGACGATTTGGGGGTCAAGGAACCCCGTGTTTCAGAAACATACTAGCGGAAGTGTGCTGCCTCTATCGTAAAACGGGTCGGGAAGCGACGATTTTGAACAACACTCGCCCTCGCGAAAAACAAGCGGGATCCCTGTAGTTGTCACAAGCAATTCGGTCGTTCGTTTTGTGAAGGACCTTGACTACTGCTTCTTTCTAGTACTGGGGGACTTCTCGTGGTGCGGAAACATTGACAAGGAATTATGCGAGAGGACTGGGTGAAAAAGCTTGCTCAACAGCTTTCCGATTTGACATGCCCTTCACTGTTTCCGTCGGCCATCTCGTCCATGGATGCTTCACATCCGGGCGACGGTTTACGCGGTTGTTGTGGCAAGAGACCGAAGATCGTGGGATCGCTTAACCGATTTCGTACTCACAAGTCTTTGGAAGAACTCCGACTATCGTTCGCAACTTTGCACCTCGATTTGGTCCCTTACAATCCCATCGCACTCTTCAAGCGCTTGTAAAGTTCTCTCTGGTCAATATTCGGTGAGAGTTCTTCGGTTTCGACGAAGTACTATGCAACATATGCATGTACGCATCGGCTATCACCTCTTGCGAGTTCGCACACGCAGATATCGTATCTTCGATGCGGGTCTATCCCGGGGGTGGGCGCGTAAGAGTTGTTGCGCGTCCCACGATTTCGCCAGATTCCCACAATCCATGACTACGGCAGGTGATGTGGACGGGGGGGTACCTCTTTTTCCACCACATCAATAGTTTAACCGTGGTGCAATCGGCACACCCCTACCAGACGTAGTACGGGGGTGGATAAGTTGGTTGACTGTGGAAACGTGTGACCCCCCACCGTGGCATGCTTCTCGTATACTGGTATTCAGCTGATGATGGGCCATTGAATTATTTTAAGGTGCATATTGAGCAATGCCCCCGTACGGGTGGTGGCTTTTCCTTGATATTTGTTTCTAGCATGAGGAACTCGATATCTCACCCGACAAATTATATGGACGTAGTGTCTTCGCGCATCCCCTATCAACATTTCTATGGACTAGTCCTGAACAAGGTATGATTGTGAAAGTGCTTGTGAAAAATACTTTTTTGAATATTATACAACCCGTTGTAGCTATCCAGAGGAGCTCAATGGGTCAAACAGTGATACCCCTACCATGAGATTATTCGGAATTTTCAGGTAGTACACGATATGGGCGTGCATCGTGGGCTGTCGTCCCACGACGTCTTTTATGTATCTCCCTGTAATTGCCGGTAATATTGTACATACAATAAATAGTTGCTCGAACAGTGGGTAGAAATGTTTCATCGCTGCATTACTCCCTTCGTGCTCATTTGTGAATCTCCTCGTGACTGGGCTTAAAACGTGATGGCCACCTTTGGTGTCGCCCTATGGACAGGACTATTGCCCGTATGAACGAAGCTTGTTCCTTGGGACTCTCATCACAATTGAGACTCGTGTTAGTCGCGTCAACGCTGGTGAGGCCCCATGGGCAAACACGGTATTCTAAAACACTATTTTTGCACCCTCTACCCTTTTGGCCACAAGAAATTGCTTATGGCCTCAATGTAAAATAGAACGGACACTGCAGTAGTAGGCGTGCTGGCGTCGGAGGGTGCAGGCGATGGTTGAGCGTGAAAACAGCACAGCCACACAATATTGATAGTCGCATTTTTTTGTGACGCCCCGTAGACTGAAAACCTGACGGGGTAACTCGCGGGTCCTGTCGTATTCGGCGTCGTAGACGTGCTCGAAGTGAATGGTGGTTTGACCGGTCGTTTTTAATATTTTGCACACATTACCTTGGTGATGAAACACCTTTGCTTGCATGCGGCTGCACCCGTGAGATCGTTGCTGGTGTTCGATCGACGACATACATACGCCGTCATCAGTCCGGTTTCTCTGCGTGCAACGACGCGCTAGGTACATGGATCAACCCATGGCGTCGCGTCGTCACTATGTACGACGGCAAATATGTCTGGGTGTAGGATTTTACATTTTTTTCACTCAAAGGGTTCTCGACTATTGATTTTCCCCGTCGTTAGTGGTACTTTAAGCACAGAACAAACATATGAGTTCCTGTGTGTTGTATATTATACATGTCTCTGGGGGTATGGGTGGGTGGAACGCATGTATAGTTATTTCGAGCTACTATTGATACGTGTACGAGTACATTGCTGATTTTGTTTGTTTAGGAGGCGGTGCAGATGGTCCTCGGCGAAGGTAGGCCGCATCTATCTGAGGTGATGCGGTCCAGGCCCATGACGCCATCTCGCCACTTGAGACACACACACAACAAATGCGAAGTCTTTGAGTACACTCGAAACCGATCTGGACATACCAAGCACTCCAAACATACATGGCGACAACAGCTCTCGGCGAGCATATCCACAAGGTATGTTGGATTGCTCAGGAGGCGGGCGACTACGTCTATGGGCTCATAGATCACTGCCATAGGACTAGCGCATTGCCACGGCACTTCTATCAACTGCATTGACACTGCCTTGGTGCTGACGTTCGGCGGGAAATCTTACCGAGCTCACGAAACAGGCGTCATGCTGGGTTGGTGTGCGGCTGGGGTTGGGATTCGACCTGGCGTAGGGAACCGCCACGGTCTTTACTGACGCGGCCAAGGAACTCCTATGGCGCAGCCACTGCCATAGAAACGTCAATATTGCCGGCGTCCCCGGTGGCTTAGCAGGTAGTCCGCGTCCCTACCAAGATCAGTTTCGTGGAGGTTCAAGTCTCACCGAGAGCCTTCCCGTAACGACGTTTCTTGCCTAAGACTTGGGTAGCGGAAAGCGCGAAAGCGTGAGTATAGTTAGCTACGTTCGACGCAAACGACGAGCAGCGGGATTGCTGAACCCTATGAATACGCGCGACAAACAATGACGGTACGTACCGGGGGAGAGACGGGATGACACCGGCGACCACGGTTTGTCCAGAAGAAGACCTCTGAGGAGAAAAACTCCTACGAGTTAAGCTGGGAAGTGAGGGTTATTGTAAAAAAACAGAAACAAATGTACAAGAAGAGTTATCAAGGGTTCGTTGGAGGCCATAATTAGTTGTTAAGCTGGGAAGTGAGGATTATTGTAAAAAAACAGAAAAAATGTACAAGAAGAGTTATCAAGGGTTCGTTGGAGGCCATAATTAGTTGTGCCTATTTCGCTGTCGTGGCAAATCAACAGGACGAGGCAGGTGTATTCGCCCACAACCACGCACCCAGGAAGAGGTTCGTGTTCAGCGTATTTTTCGCGAAAGCTTGTAGAATATAGTTCAGGCGCAGAACGTCGGTAGTTCTGTCACATCAAGAAACGAACCAACTGTGGCCTGGGGGTGGAACCGCGATCACCAACCACGACCACGCCACCAGAAGAAGTCATGACCCGATACGGTATGTACCTGGCAGGCACAACGAGGAGGCGCCGAGACTGCGGTTCTAAATGACATAGTAAAACCAACACATATTTCCAGCCGTTCTACGCGAGCCTACCATGCGTGTACCTACAGTACACTCAGCTAGTCTGAGAACAGTGCGAAGAGTAATAAGGTGGGGCAATCACCAATGCAACGGGGCCGACCAATTATAAGCCATCCACCCACTCACCGAAACAAGCGGTCGCTGCTTGGGCAGTCGAGCGACGGTGCGGGCGTTCCGGGGTGTCAACCAACAGCGACGGCGGGGATGGCAGTAAATAAATCTGTAGTGTGGTGACGTGTGTAGACTACGGCCTGAACAAAATCTGAAGGTTTGTATACCCTACGAAAACGCCTTCTCGCGGTAGAGTTCCAACTGATGAAAATAGCCATCATTCGCATTCATTCTCAATATATATGCAGGATTAGGAAGGGCGGGGTAAGCCCTGAAGGACGATCGCTCTACAACGGATGCTAATGAATCAAACGTACATGTGGGCACACGACCCCATGGGGTGTACCAGCTACATGTGTTCACTCCCAGAATTGTACCAGGCACGGTATAATATATTGGCAGTTAGCGCAAACAAGCTATGCAAACGATGTGATCACTTTTGTTTTAGTAGAGTAGATCGGCAGCTGGGAGAGTTTCACTCAAAACAACATCACATATTATATGAACGGCTTCGTCTTTCACATAGAGGTCGAACCGTGCCTGGTATGCTTACCTACAGTTGCGCGCATTATCGTCTAGACTGTACCTGGATAAAGCACAGCGATTGCCCAGCTCTGTGCCAAATTCAACAGGTTGCAAAAACAAGAATCTCTCTATTCAAGTTTTTGTAAAATGCTAAACGTGATGAAAAAGTTCGCAAGCTACCACTGCTGGGAAATACTGGCAGACACCACGTGATACATATATTCGGCATGTTCTTGTAGGAAGTTGATCCTACTGGAGTGCTGTACTAGTGAGACCACCCCCACGAGTTCAAGCAACGAACTTGTTCTGGTTGGCCATCATGATACCGGTAGAGGCGTTTTACGATAGAGGTTCACCCTATTAGGGTTTAGGCCTCTATGTCCCCCCAAGGTATGCGGAATTCAACGTGGACAAACATATGCATACGGCTGATGCTTGAGATGTGTGGGGCGCGCATCTTCGATACTTGCTTGAAGATATCCCCACGAATTGTTGGAGTGTACCTCCTGCAACTGCCGCCCGGTAAGGACACTTTAGTAGCTCGGGAAGGATTTCCCCCCCAGATGTGATGCCTCTATCATAGAACGCCTGGGTATAGTTAACAACGCTACAGTACTGTTTTACAAGCATGTTCGAGGTACACATAGTCTGCGATATCATCTATCTACACACGACGTATACCGCATGAACCTTACGTGGAACTACAGAGTTGAATCATCAGTCGGTATAGTGTACTGTGCACAGGTTCCGTCGACAGGCCCCGCCGCCTGCATGGTCGGTGGCCAGGCCATTCCATAATATATCGATCGCCCGTTGACAACGTTAATGTAAGTGTCCCGAACACACATAGTCAACAACAATACTAGAAGGAGCATTTGGGATGAAGAACGAACATACGTGGCGGCTGAAATACAAGCGCGACCGATGTATTAGGCAGCTTTTACAGTTGATTTGCCAACCACCCAATGTGTAGAACTCGCAGTTGGCGTTGTTGTAACAACTGCATAACATTAAAACGGTAATGACGAGTATTCGTAGACAGTAAGCTAAATGGGGATCGCTATCGAACAACCGGCAGGAAGGGTAATTTAGGATCAGCACGAGGAGGTTATCAGAAGAATTTGTTTGCTGAAACGCTGGATTGACACTTACTTGTTGTGTCGTGTGTAACTACAGTATGTACTCATAGGTAGGTATAGTTTTCTTGTGATATACGTTCTACTACTACTGCAGTCGGATGTTCAATTTTATCGCGTTTTCATAAGATAGATGCCGTTTGTCAAGCAGTTGGGCTACAAAAAAACACAATACTTGTTGAAATATCTTGGACCCTATGATACGATTGTACGAGCGTTCGAGACGACACTTGATTACTATGACACTTCTTGTGCAGTAGCAACTCCATTCGACAGTTCCACTCATCGGCGGGATGGCCTTCTGATGTGAGTGTCTAACCTTCAGTACTATGCTGTACACCGGGGAACAGCAAGGCAGATATTGTCTTTGACGATGCTCTACAAGGGTACACATTCAGAACTATGTAGACAGAAAAAAAGAAAAAGCACCTCCAAGCCAGCAATTTGAAACACCGTCAATGTTCAGGGAACCGTCATCAGCATAGGAGTACAAAATAAAAGGTAACCCTGCTGCTGTACCATCGGTGGACCTGATGTAATATGCACATGTTAGCATGATTCGCGCCCCAAACATATCGAGACCCCGCGATCGTTCATGCGGTGTGTGTATACTCACACCCTCGCTTTCAAGGCTGTTACGTTCGAGTATAACAGGTATTACGGGGGGCCATAGTTAACAGGACCAAATATTGTTAGTAAAAATGGTTAAACATATAGGTTTTTATGTTTACCAAAGGTCCTGTTAACTATGGTCCCCCGTAATAGTATTGTACCCACAAGAGTAAGTTACGAGCGCCCGGAGGACGAATCACTATTACGGTGGACCATAGTTAATAGGACCTATGGTACACATAAAAACCTATATATTTAACCATTTTTACCAACAGTATTTGGTCCTATTAACTATGGTCCCCCGTAATACCTCGTATATAAAAACAACCGGAGTGCATGTAATAATAAAAACTAGCATCAATCCGTCGGCAACAGTGTACAGCGAAAAATAAGACCGGCACTCTACTACTAGTACATGTTCACTCCCTCTATGATGTTTTTGACCCATGCTCCACCGTAGTAGTAGCACAGTAATAGCAGTGATACTCAAGCTGCAATTATACTCGAACCCCCCGGGGGCGTATTTAAATTATCTGAATAACCTTCACGAGGAATCCCCGTTTTTTACGCTCCCAATTCACTATATCTCTTACGAATGATTATTGGCACGGTAGCATGAGATTGAGGCCAAACGAGAGCTCATAGAAGATCCGCGTAAAACGTAATGCGTAAGGTACGTGCTACTGGCACGAGGGTCTTGTTTACGGAGTACATGTTTCCACTCCCGTTAGCGTGCGGATGTTAAAGTTGTAACATGCATCCGCACAGACAAGTCCATGCAGAACGAAACAATAAATGAATCGAGTACACCGGCAGCTAGTAGTGTAGGCCCACACGTGCGAAACGTCACAGGGATGAAGGGTTTCCCCTTTCTTACTGAAGCCCGAAGTTACCTCGCCTACCGTGTAACCCGTAAAATTGCCCGCTCCCTCGGACAAAGTTTGTTTCGGATGTTCTGGACAGCGGGGATGGTACAAAATCCGAACGACGTCGGAATACTACTGAACCCTGTTGGATACCAGGGAAAATTGAGATTTGGTCCCATTGTTGAGCCGTGTTGTTTTTACCCAGCTTTCTTGCCGTTCGTGCCGACCTTAGCCTATTTTTCTTGACATTATGTTTCTTAACTGAGGTGGCCCGCTGTGAATGCAATACCACGTACGTGAGCGATCTTTTGATACTTCAACGGCCCAACGGGAGGCACCAACGTTTACGCAAAACACGACGCCCAGCCACGACGAGAGCCACAAGGAACACGAGCTCTAATTTATGTAATCAATGTAGTCGTTACCCATGGGGCAGCACCGCGGGTGACCTGGAATTTGCAAGCCCGGTCAGCATGACAGTCAACAATGAACTAGCTAGGCGAACGTGACAAATAAAGCGCAGACGAGCCTAAACATCCTTGGCACATAATGTCTGAAGACGTCGCAGGGCGTGCAGATGGGATGCATGCCATACACATAGGAGCTGCGCGGGCCGGTTCTTCAATTGTGTACAGAGTACTCAAATGTCACCCTTCTCTTGATCGTGCCTACTCGTTCCTGTACTAGAGTCATGCAGCGGACGAATTGAACCCCCCACGTAGAGGTGGTTAGTTATCATCTTGGTACATAGCCTTGTCCGCCCTGAATGTGTGTTTCAATCGTGATTTCCCCCATTACGTGACATTATTCATACACTCCTGACACTACAGTAACTACATTATGCCCATAGATTCAACTAAAAGGTTTTGTTCTATACCAACTGGTCAGAACGCCGGCCTACCTATGAGAGGCACTGGAGAACAAGAACAATCTCGAGGAGAACCTAGCGACATAGGAATGAGTGGCACGCCTAATATACCAGATAGCGGGAATTCTTACACACTGTTTGTAAATCGCAAGTATGTATGCCCTGACCGCTCTGCAGTCTCATGATACTAGAGGACATACTCACGAGGCAGTGGATCCTGGCATGCTCCCGCCCCGAGAGAAACCATTCATGCTAACGCCTGCGAAGACGTATGCAATTCTCGTCAGCACGAGTCCGACACTGATGAAACGATTCGAACGAACAACAGGCACCTCAAACGATGAAATGCGTTCCAGTTGATAACGGACGCAAAGTTAAGGATTTTCACTGTTGAATATCGGGTATTGGTCAGACAAACATATAAAAACACATCCTGGAACATCAACAATATAAAACGAACCTCTTATTCGAAACCAATTATGTGGACTCGAGTAGCAAGGGGCTATGCCGCACCGTGTGTGTTGTCTTCACATTGAACCGGACTTGTAACCAACTACACAGTACATCGGAATACCCATTGTTCCTTCTGATTCTGTAGGCTCGGGGGGGTGTAAATTATCAATCGACAGTAAGTAGCCAAATACTTCGCAATAATATGAAACAGATAAAACAGAAAATTAAATGAGCGTCACTGAATCAAGGCAAAGTAAGTGAAGCGCCAACTTAGCAGGTACGAGAACACAACCAAACGCCAGACCAGACCATATGAACAACGCCACACTAACAAAAAATTATTGCACAGGGACACAGTAACTACAGCATAGCCATCACCCGGGCCAGCTCCGGACATATTCCGACGACAAAATTCCACGAACTAACCTAAGTACATCTGCCTCTGTATCCGCCGGGATGGTCGCAATGACATATATATATATATATATATATATGATGTTTCATACAGCGATACACGAAACAAGAGTTGCACAGATATACTCACAGGGAGACGAAGAAAACACTCTGCCCGCACCGCGCCATGATGAGTTTTTTTGGCCAGAAACAAAACCACCTCACTTTCATACTTCTTTCTCTGAACGCCAGACGCCGAACCCGGAGCATGCTTCATGTTTCTAGACAAAAACGTTTTCAGTCTTGTAGCTATACATGTAGAGGGAGCAACGGGCCAAGGAGGCGCCTGTGGCGGCTACTATTCCGGGTCTACAAGTACATCCCCGCCGGTGGCCTGCAACAAGGTGTGTTTTTTTGTTGCCCCCAGCTCTCAGCGCAAGAGGGAGCAACGAGTTAAGAAGGGCCTGTGACGATGGCTGGCACTACTTACACGTCGGTGCCGTATGTATAGCAAGGTGTGTTGCTTTATGCTCCCCTGTATATGTTTCCCTTCTTTTTTGCTGCTGGCGACTGCACTGCTGTAGCCTCAGTGATATAAGCGTTCGGGTACTCGCGGTACTTCGGCTCCATGTACTGCAGACTCGCCGTATTTCGAGCTTCTGTGCTGCGGATACTGCCATACTAACGGTATTTCGGGGTTCAATACTCTCCGTGAAATACTGCTGTAGGTCAGGTGTTTCAGGATTCTCAGATCGATTAATTTCCGGCCGGATTTAGCATATTTGGACTGCATAAGCAGGTACGCTTTCTCTTTCGGGGCCAAACTATCCAATTCTGAAGCTCGAACTCGAACAGCACAGGAAACATTCTTAGGCTCATTCCTGACGAACAAAAAGCAAACATGAATCGTAAGTGTTTTCTAAATCTTGACAAGGGATTGTCTTGGAATCACGAGAAAACCATTGGATTCATGACATATATATTTCGTTTACCTTTTCTCGTGACTTGTGCCGTGGCTGGAAACACGCTTGATCTAGGCACTACACAATCCATGCGCAACAACGGCGTCCGAAAGCCCCTGTCGGTGCATGTCAAACTCTGCTTCGTACGCCGCTCGTGAGCAACGAGCCGCTGCCCAAAGACACCGCCGGGCCCAAGCTAGCTAGCACCCCGAAAATTCGAGGAGGAGAAGTCACAGCTCGGAGAACAAACATAAATAATCTAAGTACCTCACAGGCGAGGCCAGGCAGACGGCTCGAGAGATTGGAATCTCGTAGGCTGGATCAGGCTTCGGCTGGTGGTTCTTATATATCACGGGCCGGCCCGGCCCGGTGTGGTCGTGCTCCACATGCGAGAGTTGGTTTTTCACCTGAAAAAACTGCTGAATTTGGAATGTTAGGGTCTTTACTTTTTGGGAGTACCACGAAACGAGATGGTTTTCAGTTGCTTCCCGTTGGAACAGAAATGCCATGGATCGTGATATTCCGTCATCATGCTCACAAGTCATGAATCGTTTTTTGCTTTTGGTTCGTTAATGGGCGACCCTGAGATGATATTTCTATTCCGGTTCTGCCAGCCAACAAAATGAGCGTTCGGTTCCAAACCCAACTATAAACTCTATAACCAAACCCGAACAAACATGAGGGAAAATTTGTGTACGTTCGTCCCATTTCGAGTGCCGATTTCAGAAGTTAGTTGATATTTTGAGGGGGGCGAGGGAATGAAAAACGGGCGCACTCGAGCAGAATCTGAACACCGCCAACCACCATACGGTCGCTGGTCCGATTTTGAATTGCGCTTTCTTTTCGTAAGTTAGTTGATGTTTTTTGTGGGGGGAAAAAAGAAAATGACCAAACCAACCCAAACCAGAAGCTAGCACCGCCAACACCTCGTCCAGTACGTGCCGGCCGAAGTAACCTGACGTTCAGTGCCGACCGCTGATCACATTGACGTTCGGCTTCGTTGACCGGAGGTTGATCAAAAGCGGAAAGAAGCGGTTGTTGCGCGGGGAAAGGGCGCTTCTTAGGTGCGTCTGAGGAGGCCCGCCGAGGCGCTTCAGCGGCCATGGCGACGCCATTGACCTCGCGGTCGAATTGTCGCATCGTTCTTCAGCCATTTCGTCATGTGTCTCCTCGACGTTTCCGGCTTTGTGACTGCAGGTGTTCATGTGCACACAGTTTCAGGTTGTGCCACATTATTCGGAAAGTAGTGGCGTTGTCGGACGGGCAGGCTTGAGGAGACGCTCGCTGGCCCAACGCTACTTGTCGGCGGAGGGGAAGCCACAGGAGAAAGTGGACCTCCACTTCATACAAGGCGTATGCTCGCCCGTAATAGAGGGCCCGAGCTGGATACCAACGTCATGGCTCAGGAGGGGCTGAAAACAAAACCCCAGACTGTTGAAGGCGCTCAGTTGAGCGCGTTAACCTCACCCGAGGTCAGGGTCAGATGGGGAGAAGTAGGAATGTTCGTAGTCTGATCATGCAGCATAGCGTGAGGTTTTACCTTGATTGTTTGTCGAGGGGGGTGAAAAAAACATATTTTCAGTGTATGGGCCAAATCGAACTTGTCTCGATTCGAGTGTGCTAGGGTGGAAATTCACTTGGGTTAATACGGTGGTTCGAAAATTAGTTAGTCCAATGTAGGGATCGAAATTCACGTGCGTGTATATGGGTGCTTTGATGTTATTACTTTCGCAGTGGGGGTCGAAATTACTGGATTTTAGTTTTGAACTCGAAATAAACTTGGCTGTGTTGTGCGTCGTCGAAACGTGTTTTGGTTCGGTGCTGAGTGTCGAAGTTGACTTGGGTTTTGTGTGCGGGACGTGTACAAATAGAACTCGTTTCTTTCGTACATTTATTTGGAGATCGTCGTTGAATTGGTTTTTATGTGCCTGCCGGAATGGTCTTGTTTTTGGTGCGAGGATTAATTGACCTGGTTGCGGTGCAGGTGATCGAAATTAACCCCCAGTCGTACCGGGGCACATAAATTGTCACTGCGGTAGTGTCGGGGGGTTCTACATCTATATCGCTTACACCAGATTTTTATCCCGGAAATAATCTCAGCCATTCCGTTCAAAATGATCGATCCATATTCTAGCCACCAGTTATATTCTACTGGAATCAACTCACACGGCCCGCGGCATGTTTCCCGGAGGCGTTGGTTTGTTTACGTCTCTACTACCACACTGTTAATCAGCATGCCTGTCATCGGATAGCCATCTTCCACATACATATTTCTCGTCACGACCGCTTGTGCCGCTTGGCTCCTTCGCAAAGTCTCATACCTCAAGCTGGAACTTCAACAGCCTGGCGCTTTAATTCATATCTCCGATGACGCGCAGGAGTAGAGTGGTCCGTTCTCCCCGGTGGCCCTACGTTCATTGACACCAACTTATTTGCTGTGAGAACGCTGACGTGTAGATACTGCCCACATCAACAGCGTCTGGGCTCTCTTGATGATGGATATTCTGAACAGATTCGACGCTGGTCCCACAGTAGACGTTTTATAACTTGTCTCTCTCTGAGGTTGCTTGCGAACGTTTACCACGGCGTTCTACTGATTTTGCAATGTTGGAGTTTGTTGTAGGAACATCTGGGTACAATATTGGATGCCTTATGACTTGCCTTTGATCTACGGAGATTGCGGGGGGGGGGTCAATTATCTCGAGTGGGAACATGACGAATGGATGGCATCTTTTGATGGGGATCTCGTTTGGTCTCAGGGCAGAAGGCGCTCTCTTTGTCATCCGACGACAAGAGCATACATGTCCTTACACTCTACCCTGCATGGCCTCATCGGCATCTTCTACTCCGCCCTACCTCGTGCGCGAGGTCCATCTGTTGGTCTGGCGCTTGACGACAGTCAACGGAGAGCTCGTGTTATCGTAGTTGGCGATGTTGGCGATGAGGGTTAAACATCTCCATAAAGAAATATTAGAAACAAAGCCCAGAAACAAACGAAGGTCCACGCATGGCTAGCGGCAAATTCAGTCGGGAGAAATGCATTTATCGCTCTCCGTGAACAAGAAACGAGCGGACAACGAAAAAATGGATGGCCGGTGAAGCAAGTCCCTTCCGTCGCCTGAGGACTCAACTTGAGGAGGTTACGATAGAAGGCCAGAACCTATTGGTGGAAGCGTCAGACAGACACAACTTGAGGAGCTCGTGGGAATGTGGACAACGGTCAGCGACCGATTGCAGCGGCCACAGAAATACCAGTATTGATATTGACCCGCAGAGAAAGGGGAGAAAACGTGGTTGAGGACCCACGAGGAATAACGGTACCGGATCCCGTGGAGCAGCGGGAGAACAAGCCAGTAGCATATGACCCCCGCCAGAGTGGGCGAGCGAGACGAAGCAGAAGCCACTGCAGCAGCAGCACCACCACCAGCACCAGCCGTACCAGCAAGAGCAGTAGCCGGCTTCACCGCCGCCGTCCAACGGTCGGTGGTGTTGTGGGCGGCCCCGATGTTCTAAGCGTGCAGGCGGTTTCGACTCCGAAACGAGTCAAAACCACTCTACATATGTGTTTAACAAGACGACCGGGGGGGAAAAGCAAACATGAGGCGAGACAGTAGAGAGCAAAGGCACTGATGCGGTGCTCGGCTTCATAGTAGGGTCGGGAAAAGACCACGGGCGAGGGCAATCAAACCTATCAATGAGGGAGCGCGAGGAGCAGACGGACGAGGTTAGTATCCTGCGTGCGACCCGAAGCTAAACCGATCAGGTCTGCATAGTGGGTGGTTTTCGGGGTATGCATTGAAGCTGTGCCTACCTGGTTTGTTTCCCCCAATATCCTATTATCCGACAGCTTTGATGACCCGCCGAGGTTACGTGACTTCCTCCGCACAGCTTCAGTTGGATCTTGAAGCAAACTGGTTGGCTAATACTCCGGGCATTGCTGTTGTTGGCCGAATGGTAGGAGATGTATTGCGTGGCAGGTGTCGACACAACTCAATGAAGAATCTAAGAGGAACAATATGCTAGCTTGGCCTCGTTTCAGATGTAAAGGGGACCAGTGAGGCCTTCTAGAACGAACCGAGAACTTGGACCGCGTTAGAAGCCTCGGGACTCAGAACAAGGGCCAATCTTTGCGATACGAAGTGCGTTCTTCCGCGTAGTACGTGTGGTGTAGGAAACGAGAGCCGCGCTGGAGTCGGTCGTCGACAAAAGGAAAGTAAGTAATGAAAACCGTTATATTGATATCACCGGAATCCTGCGCGTAGTGTCATCTAGACCATCTCCGACAGAAAACAATCGGCAAGCAAGGAACCCCTGCGGTCGCCCGCACTCGGGTATGGTACAGTGCCAGGACTTGAACTGCCTGACAAAACAAGATATGTTGATGACTCCACCCATTCAAACGTCAAGCCAACCAAAGACTTTCAGTTGTTCCTCTCCAGAATATCACGACCCCCCGCGACCCGACCGTCTACGTAAGTTGATAATATTCCAGAAACGCAGAAAGTCCGTACATCGGCGATAAAAGCCGTCATTGCTAGAAAACCACTCAATAAATAAATTAAGTCAACGCAAGTTTTACAACACTCGCGAACACAGCAAAGCAGCACACCTGTCTACTGAGTCAACTTCCTGTGTGGATTTGGCTCGAACAAAAGACGGTAAAGGTTACCGTCGTATTCCATTTATGCTGCAGTAGGGTGGCACCTGGGAGCTAGGTTACCTTCCACTCGGCGGCCTTCTGTACGTGACCCAAAACTGACCTTGAAGAGGATAGTCCCGCCGACCCCATCAGAAATTCCATTGGCTACCCTCTGCAGGTGCAGATACAACGATAATAATTGTAAACAAAAACTGGAAATGCCAAACGTATAGAGTCGTTCCTCAGTCTGGAGGGGGGGGATCAGTCAAAACTGTTTGGACACAAACGAACCCGCCGTTACCTTAGCATGGGTCGATCGCGGCTTAAACGCACATAACCATGGTTGCTTTATCTATCTGCAGCACTATGCGATTCGGACAACGTACTCCGGGCAAATTGCGCATGGGCAACCACACATGCCACACGTACATGGCACACACCAGGTGTACGCTAGCTACCTATGTCGAGCGTCGCGCCCATTTCTCGACGACTTCAGAAAACAGCGTGCATTTGTCGTTGTGAAGCAGGTACTCCTACGACCGGAGCCTGTGAACCGCCACGCAGGCTCCAGCTTTGCCACATGTATACCATCGACACCAAACGGCGGGACACATCGCGAAACGTCGACCCCGAGTGAAGGAGAGATCCATCACAGCTGTCACAGGCAAAAATACCCCCCTAACACTGCCCTGGATGAATTTCGAACCTGCAGCCGCTGCTCGATCAGACCGAAAACCAATGTGCTTGCTTTATTCAAGGTGCTAATGAACGACCCAAGTACATATCAGCCGTGTCACGTAGCTGCCATGGTACGTCTAATCCCTCGCCTCGAGAATGCGCACGAACCAACATCCGCCCTATATGTCGAATATAGATGGGTGCCTAAAACCTTCATATGTGAACACCCTGGGACCTCTTCACCAGACGTCGACGTTTTCTCGTACGAAAGACAAGTACGTATCTGTGAGCACTAAGCCTCACGGGTAGAGCAGTCGATACATACCAGGTATCATATAATTCGTGCATCGATATATAAAATAGAAAACCATTCACCTTTTTTAGCCCGGGCGTCCGAACCTCGCACGAATTACCGAGTTGGGTTTGTCATCAACATTTTTTAGAGGGCATGCATCAGTTGGTAAACTGGTATGCCGATCAAGAAGCAAAAGAGGCAAAAAAAAATTTCCGTGGGTTCGTTTACGGTGCACAAAAGGTGGGAATCTGCCTTAAAACAAAAATCTGCCAGCAACGTGGGTCGCGCCTTTCCGGGACGCAGGTGGAAACCACCTGCGTGCCGCCACGACGGGGGTATCGGAGAGAAACTCAAAAATCTCATATCGTGCGGTCGAACCAAGTAACATCGCCGGGTGCAACTCTCTTGCAGTACGGGATACCGTCTGCGGAACAAAAATACTGCCTCTGGATTGCATATTTCGGAAATGGTGCGTTCTACACTAAGGTCACATTTTAAACGGCTGCAATACTCTCCTGCTAAATACCCTCCTGGCCCTCTTAGGTTTCGTTCCCACGGCAGGCTTCCTGTACTGTAGGCCATACTGCAGCCCCGTGCATGTCTCGTTGCTTGCTTGTGCGTTGGTGGCGGTATTGTCTCTACGAGAAAGTGCCGCCCGTGGCATCCTGGAGAGCTGGGCCACGGCCGTCCATGGGGAAGGCCATACCCAGAGGGCCGTTCACGGCGTCTGTTTATCCGCCAAACGGTGCGTAGGTGGAGCAAGGTTAGGTAGGGCAAAGCAGGTTGATTTGTTTTTGTTGTTGTCGTGATCAGACATGTCGGTTTGTAGGGGTATACAAGACCAACCAGAACGTTCGCGGGAAACACAGGGCATACCAAGCACACGAACCAGCCGATTGTCCCTTCCCCATACCCGGACGTGGATACTATAATCCGTGACGCCTATACGAAAAATGTTGTCAGTATGCACGGCGTCGGCCGCTGCAAGGGGTCAGCGGTTTGGCCGACACTCTGAACACGAGGCCCAGCCGTTCATGTAACGTTCCAGCAGGAAGTGTGAATTTCGCCGAAACGTGTGGCATAAACATTTCCAGCACGATATCGTTCCCCTACAGCGAGTACGTCCTGGGAGGGCAAGAGCTGAGGCGTTCTACGGTAGAAGTTCAACCTAAATGTTCTGAGGCTCGTTACTTCAGGAGGTCCATACCTCACCCAAAAACTGACTTCAGCTAAAACAAAAATGCATCGCGGCGAATAATCCCATGGCCCAAGCCTACAAAACAATTGTTTCCGAAGTCAAGATTGACATTCAGACGATTGGGAGTCAAGGAACCTCGTCTTTCAGAAACCTAATAGCGGAAATGTGGTACGTCTATCGTAGAACGGGTCAGCTACCGTCATAAATACGCTTGCGAGAGGGAGCATATCGACGAACGAGCGCCCCCTTCGAAGAAGAAGATAGGTTATCCACACTATTACGGGGGGCCATAGTAAATAGGACCAAATATGTTTTAGTGAATAGAGGGAAATATGATTGTTTTTGTGTATACCGTAGGTCCTATTTACTATGGCCCCCCGTCATAGTACGCCGAACCCAAACGCCCAATCACATCCACGTGACTCGGACTCTGGGACATAAATACGTGTGGTGTGAATCATAAGTTCACGTGAAGCGCCTAAGAAACGAAGGGGCGTCTAATGCACGTGCTCGATCGCTCGCCCGTGGCATCGTGTGGCTAACAGATGTTTAGTCGGATGCAAATGAAGATGTGACTCCCGAAAGGGACGTGGACCGTCTTGGTTGACCATCTAGTGCCACAAAAGCTAAATATCAGAACATCAAACATTAGACATGTGGTTGCGTTGATATTTGTATATGTAACCGTTTCGTTACCCTGGTATATACTATATGTATTGTATTTGCTTATTATACCAGATAAGGGCAGTAGAACTACTCTAGCACTAGGGTGTATTCCCTTGGGTATGTCTGCGCCAAACTTACAGTCCGCCTTCTCTCCGCGGATGCATCTCTTGCCATGCATTATCATGTCGCCACCACCATCCCGCGTGGGGACCATGGTCTCGCCGAGAATGCCCTTGGCGTCGTTGCTGACGTCAGTGTGGTCGATCCCAATGTTCATCTGCCAGGTGGTGCTGTCCGGGACGTAGGTCGTATCCATCGGGTCTTGCACAGCAACCTCGTACCGCTTGCCGTGGCTCAGACGAATCGTCGTTCCCGGGGTGACGATCCGGAAGGATGCATGCTCCGACTGATGGGCAAACAGCCCGTCGGTCAACTCTGCGGAGCGAGCGACATACTGGGTGCAGTCCTCCATGTTTGTCGCGGTGGGGTTGTCGAGTATCCACTCTCCCATGTCCAGCGTCGCGCTCAACTTTCTGCTGTCTCGGGCGCTCTCATGCTCCATCTTCGTCCAGTACGCCGCGTTATCTTGCTTCTTCTTCTCCCAGTACGCCTTGAACCCGAATGACCTGCACTCACCAGGGATGTTCACCGCGGTAATATCTATTCCGGGAGCCAACGAGACCGCCCCCGGCGCCGCTAGGGCCTCTTTCCCGTCAAGGAGCACGGTCAGCGAGCCATCCGCCAGACAAGGAGACACTCCCGACGGGCACGCAGTGTACATATTGTGAGGCGTTTTGGCTGCTACGACGATGCTGTGATCAAGTCCATCGTCGTCCGTGGTGAGGACAGAGAACCCGGTGATGTATGTGGTCTCCGGGACGGAAGGAACGGGGACCGTGACGCGCATGTTGATCTGCATCGTCGGTGGGTCGGAGATCAGGGCATACCAGCCATTGTCGTTGCCCGTAAAGTCGAATCTTTGTCCGAAGAAACCGGTCATGTGCGGGTCGCCTGTTTACATCCGGACGGGGGGAGCCGGGGAATAAAAGTGGGCTAGTTTTAAAGATAAATATCAATATGTACAATGAGGGTATTGTTGGACCGACGAAACCAACTGTTTCGCCTTGGGCACATACCGCCTGCACTCCGACCTTTGTGTCTGGTTTCTTACCAACAGGGTCATCTTCGAAATTAGTACTATTGATGCGTCCGGTAATAGTGCCCCAGCCATCCATGCGACACGCTGACATGGGCCATGGCTCACTAACCCGGTGAGAAAAGCATTTGATGACAAGCAACTATGTGCCCCAGCCACTCCTTACCGGTGCCGGTGACGCAGACATTCCTTGTTTTGGAGCAGACGGGGAAATTGGGATCAGCTGTGCAATGGGCGACCTCCGTACACCCTGAGAATGGTTCACAAGAAAAGGGAGAGCTGGTCAGATCAAAACCCGGCATCAGTCCAGCATTCCTACCCTAGATCTGGTGCAAGACAGCTTACCATATATATACGGGAAATGTTTGTCACACCATGTGCGAGAAAAACTGGCGTTTCGTCAGAGGGCCCCCTGCAACGGGGAGGGCGCGTTTACTGGGCAGGTCGGTTCCCTTTACAAACACGTGCAAAGTTACGCTCTACTCAGCCCGACCTAACACCCCGCATGATATTCGTGACATCCACATTGTCATATGTTCCACACGACAACTATGTTGGTGGCGTGAACTATACGTACACCTGTGCTCGGTATTTGCGGAAACCCGACACTGCTCAATGACTTCGGATCCCAGGGGTCTTGAAGCTAGTGCCTCTTCTCCCGTCTCGCTGTTGCGATTATCGTTCGTGTTGTTGGTACGAAAGGTCGTCTACACCGTTGCGGGTTGAAGCTATATACAACTAGTGTGGATAAGAAGAAAACCTGTCAAGGTAACAGGTGTAGTGTCCAACCGGTACTAGACCAACTCGTGGTACGGCGATGTTCAACGACGTTACTCATGACACCTGACTAATAGGGGCGTTAAGTATAATATCTAGCACCCGGGTTTTCCCTGATAATGCAATCTTGGGGCTTGCCATTGGTAAGGTTGGAATGAAACAGGCGGAGTGATTTATTCCCGCCGCGTCGAATTGCGTTAAAGAGACAGCGACCGTACTGCTGCTGAAGGAAACGGAGTCAAGCACGCGTATGACTTACCAAGTTTGTTCCACCATTCGTTTTGTACCCTGCATGCATTCAAACAGACCCTGCCGCGCGAGTGACGGCCTTCAGCACGAAGGCCAGTCCGTGCATACACTGAGCGGTGCCATGCACAGACCCCGAACGAAGTGCTGGCAATACCCGTCGTTCAATGTGCGGTACGAGACATAAACGATAAAGGCAAGGCCCAGCGAAGCATAATATGTAAAACACCCGACGGAAACGACTCACCGCATCGGAGTTCGATAAAGTCGTACTCTCTTATAGTGCATTCGCATTCGTCGTTGGCCTTTTTACCGGGCAAGATGGATCCTCTGACCTTAGCTGGTTTAGAGACGTAACGAAGGAAAACAACCGCGTGCATGATAGAGGCGGACACGTCGACATTATCAGCACGCCATGTCTCATGCCAAACACCAAGGTCCAGGTTGGTTTGTTTGATATTCTCGTCAGAACACCAAACGCGATACCTGGTGTATTTTGATTGCGTCTCGTGTGGAATATGCGTGTGAAGTTGCTCTATTCAAGAACGCCATACGTCACGAGCCGTTGATGTCAGCTCATATGGTATACCTCGCGCGCATCGTATGTGCGTATGGGCCCACGTCCTCCGGCAGATGGTGGTGCGCGAAGCGAACCCCTAATTCAAAGCGTACATCGGTGCAATAACGAGGCATGCTACGACAGATGGACACCTAATATTATGATATGAGGCTCCCCACTCGAGTAGCTCCGTACCCCACCCAACGAACGCTGTTTCGAAAAGTGTGCTCTTAAACGACGAATAAACACATGTCCCACGCCCTAACGTGCTTCATCAATCGTAGCACAAGCCGGACGATGATTGCCCTTTGGTTTTAGTTGTTCACGTAGTACGACCTCTCGCCATGGGTGCACACCCAGCACTTACACGAACAAATGCCGTCGATGGTGCAGCACTTGTTGCCCGAACAATGCTGGTCGCTGGAGCACCCTGGTTTGAAGTGTTGAAGATCGGCCGGCCGACGCAAGCACGGACGGTGGAAATAGTACGTGGTTAAGGGGCAACGTACATTTGACCATAACTGAGAATCATGTTACAAGCGCCATCACTAAGACCATATTGCTTCCAACGTTGGCGAATCCAACCATGATGTAGATTTGACGATATTGTATAGCTAGTTGAATGCACACGAACGCGCCGACCAGAAATAGTGGTGACCTTAGTCGTTTCGAGGACGAGTGTTAAAGGTGTGCAGGCCTCTATAATATCAAACTCCCGCATTCACGGATGGCTGTGAGAACGGCATTCGACGCGTCGGGTGTGTTCAACGTCGATCTCTCACTGTGATCAGCACACGTGGTACGACGCGTCTGATGTGTTTTGACGCGACGCTCAGTGCCTTTCCGGGTACACGTAGCAGACCCGACAGTCAAATATGAAAGGGCTGGATGATGTAACGCTACAAGTGCAGTCTAGCCTCCAGCCTTCGCAGGCCATCATTTGTTCGTGGAATGTAGCACGCTCTGTGATTGCACTTTTCGCCGGCTGGCCGGGACGGGCTTCACATACATTTAATAACATAGACTATACATGACGCAAGCACGTAGGGTGCTCAAAACCGTGTTTGGCATCTGTCCCAAATTTCACAGGATCTTGCATATGCGTCAGGCATTAGGTAGACTACTGTATGTACGCTCGTAGTTTACCCAATCGAATCAGTCACGCGGGTGCCTGTAGTCTTTACCTACATGGAAATTACTCTCATGCACATGCCCACGACGATACCAACCGGAGACGAACGCTGTACATCGATAGACTGTCGACCATGGCAGAGCACACCAGAGAACATCACCTATTCGATACGACCCACGGAGACGAGGGACCCACCGCATTTGCCGGAATCCAAGATGATACGTGACACACATTCGCATGCATCGGTCGCTTTTTTGCCTCCTTTGATGGATTCCCTTGTGTTTTCTTTCATGTAGGGAAAATGCAGTCAAGCAAGCACGGCACAGAGATCCCCGGGCGGTAGGGGTTTGGGTTACGGTCAAGGTAACGTTATCACTAACTGAGTGATTCGCAAACGTTCAATAACTTGTTCCTGACGATTTACAAGAGGGGAGCGGACGTAGATACAGTAGTCAAGGGATAGAATGGCGCACCGGCGCGATATCTGATCAACTATGAGGGCACGACTATAGGTTCAGTATATCCGGAATATCAACAAAAAATATCGTGCGTCGCATTTTTTTAGAGTGATACACCAGTGAAGTAGGTGCTTCTATTGACACAACCACCACCTCCACATCACGTGTCGCCAGTAACATGAAAGCTCCCTCGGCGCGCAAACGGTATGACCTCCCGTGTTTTTGACGGACGTTCACGTGCAAGATGGTGTCGTGTCCTTCTTAATACGTTTTGGTCTACCTCTACAACATAGGATTCCTCCGTCGAAATAGAGTTCGGGTATTTGTGAAACAACACCCACCACTGGCGGTAAATGAAGGACTCAGCACTTACTAGAGCACGTTCCATCCCCCATGCAGCATTGGTTGTCCGCGCAGTGACTGTCCTCCGTGCAGACTAGCATGGACAGAATCAAACAATAGATGGCATGCGGCAGGGTTAGGGCCAAGGCAACACACGTGTTGTCGATCAATGCACGGGTCGCAAACCGGATACAGTTGGGGACAGATCGCACCGAGGTTTCGAGAAAGGCATCCCGTCGGGTCGAAAGCTGCGTTAATGATGCCAGCATGCTTTAACGATCCACGGCGGTACGCTTGATGCTTTGGGGACCTCAGGCGGGGATGCTGCAGTGGCTGCAGAAAATATTGTTTCTTTTATCGCGCAAAACGAAGCCCCAATGACCTCAAGCAACGGGGGCTCCGATGGTTTCAGTTGTTCCACCTCCGTCGATCGCGGGCGAAGAGCTCCCGCGATCCCAGGCAATGTCCTTCCGGCGACTCCATACGGTGTTTCTCCGGTGATCCAATATGAAAATACTCCGTCGACCCCGGACGGTATTCCTCCTGATGCCGGGACGACACTCCGGCTATCCCAGATGGTCAGGCTTCAAACCTCCTCGGCGATGCGTCTGCAGTGGCCTCCCTGCGAAGATAGTAGTACGATACCATGATGTGTCCCTTCGGCGGACGCAGGGCGCTCGGACAATCCCAGGCGGTGACGTCTGGCGTTCTCAAGCAGTGATAGTCTGGCGAACCCACGCTTTGATGTATTGTAAACAATCGCTTTCGAGGTCGGCAGTCCTAGTTCTTCGCCCGGTTGCTGGAGTGGCACGACGAAAATGGGTTTAACAGCTCTGTGGCCTCCGCCGTCTTGTGCGGGGTATTGCTGGGGTTTGCCTCCTCCTGAATGCCCCCCCAGGTTGTCGGGAACTCTGTTTGCCGCCCTTTCTGCGAAGCTGTTCCGTGATGACGGGGTCCTACGACCCAATCGATTTCCCCCAACTCTAAGCACTAGATCTCGCCTGCGAGGACGCTGGTGGGTATGTATGCTCCTTATGCGTTTCGCTTGGCATTTCGATCAACTTATATTGAAGACAAACCCAGAACGATGTCTTCGTTTAGGCAGCGGCAAAACACCGGTTGGCCGAATCCCAACTCCGATGTAAACATTCCCCTTTAAACCAAAATAGGGTCAGTCAAGTTAGACGATACGTGCACGACACAAATGATGTGACGAGCAATACACCCAACTGTAGAGCATGAGTATTGTATGCTGCGACTGCTACATATAGAGGTGCCTGTCTGTAACAAGCTGTCGTGGTGGGTGTCCGCTTCGAAGCCAATGCTACCACATATATTCCCTGTCGAAGGGTATATGTTGTTTATACAGACGTGACAACACTGAACTAGTCCGAACAAAAGCAATATATTTGATCGGTATTATGTTCGTCATCTCGAGACACCGTCACCTCGTTGTGAAACTATGCACCATCGCGACTTTAATTTGTGGCTTGGCACCTTCCCCGAACATCCCCCATGTACTGCACGGACCGCAACGAGAAGAGTGTGGTGAACACTACGGAACTCTGTAACATAAAAGATAGACATTTTTGCCTTTTCTCCAGCTCTAAGAAGGCAAGCCTCTTACAATCGTATGCACGAGCTTGTGAGTGTACGGGCGATGGTGAGTGCCAGCTCGGAAGGTTATGTGTCGAACAAGGGCTACGGTTAGGACAAGGCACGTCGCCTGGACTTCTAACCAATACGTTCGCTGCTGCGGTACGCTCTACACATACGTATCGGTTCTTTGAGGGAGGGCAAAGGCGGGCTAAGCTACGTTTAGCACGGGAGTGGAAACAAGATGGAGCGAAAAAACATCACACAGCCGGCAGCGTGCGTACAAACGACTGCATTGGGCATTTCGTCAGTGACACAAGGCTGGCTTAGTGTTGACTGAATGACCTCAGACATTGTCAAGTGTCCGAAGTAGTATACACCATGGGTGCGAACCATCCAGGGATAGCAATGCTACACTCTCGTTCGGGAACCGAAAGAGGTACTGCGGATGTTTGTTTCATTCGCCATCGAATAGCAACAGGCCAAGGACATGCACCGACAATCCATTCTACACATGCAATACAACCAGCACTGCCACCTCACTTGCTAGCGTCGTGATCGACAGCGAACACCGGATGAAAGCCGCCCGGTGAATGACACTGCGAGGTCGCCGGCCGTGTCATGTACGATAAAGCGACCACACGGTCCACACTGACGGTATGCATGCTGACGGCTGGGATGATGGAACAATTATTGTACACGTTTGCCTCATGGACTCTCTGCCAGGCAAAGAGCACTGAGATAGGCCCCGAGCGACATAACCCCAACGTCATACAGAGGGCCTCAAGAAGGCGTTGGAGAGCCAAGCCACTGCCGAACGCTTACGAGAGGGCCTAAACGCTCGTCGGAAAACGGTAGCTCGTCGTTTCCCGGACTGTTCATGCAATTTTACTAACCAGTTGGAGAATGATTCGAGATAATATCCGGATAGGATCAAACCTCCAGGATATCGAGCAGACATCGCGTCCGTCGTCTATGGGTCGATTTTCAGGGGTTTTCAGCTCCTGAAGGACGCAGGGACAAGTCCTCTTGCAATATGTGGTCATATTCATGCAAACTCTACTGTGAATCGCGGTTGAAAACAACAGCGGGTACAAGGGACAGGTGGTGTCCAACTTGTCAATGGTTTTAGACGACTTACGGCATTTTTTGGATGTCGTGTCGTACTCGCCAGAAACGCATTCGCATGCATCTGTTGCGCGGACTCCAGCAAAGACGGACTCCCGGTCCCGAGCTAAAGTGGAGAAGGAAGCGCGGCATCACCAAACGCATGACACACATGGCGGGGAAGTGGGGAGATATTCTTTAAGAGGCACGCCCCATCAATCGCTAAGCTACTCTGGAAGTGACAACAGCAAAATCGCTAGCTTGCGCGTTTAACAAGCATGTAGTATCCAATTCAAATAGTGTACCTTTATCCTCGAACATGGAAGTAGCTCGATCGGCTATCCCATTTGCAGCATGTGCTAATAGTAAAATCCCTTACCGTCGATTGCGGGCGTGACACGTCGTGCACGGAACTCGATTCATCGTATTGCTTGCACTGCGGTTAACCTACAGTAGTATTATATGCCTCAAAGATAGGAGTTACCGCCAACTACTGCTATGTCACAGCAACAAATAATGCACCGCCCTTTTCAGCGAAAATACCTAGCCAATACTCACTTGAGCAAAGGTTGTTCTTCTTGCAGCACTGCGGGGTTGCGCAGTCTGAGTTCAAGTCGTCGCACACTAGTGTGGGTTGTCGGGAACGAGCCGGCAGGCAAAAACAGATGGTGGAGGGGGCAGGGTTTCAGTGGCCCAAAGTCGACGATTTAGTATCACTTGAGCGCGTCAGAACACAGACAGGCGGATCAGGTAAGTCGCCATTCTCGAGACCACGGTACAACAAAAAACGTAGATGTGGCGACTCATACGATTGTACTTCGTACCTTGGCACCGCCTTAGATGGGCTAGTCCAATGCGATGGACGTGTTTGAAATAAAACGGAGTAACCCGCGTCGGGTCTGAACACAGCACATGTCCTGTTGTGGAAATGTGAACGCCTCCGTAAAGTATCTGTCCCCCTCATTGCTTAATGGTTCACTGTTAGCCCAGCATTCAAGCTACCGAGTGTATGTCACGTGAATAGCTAAGCTCACTGTAACCAGGAACTACACGATAAATCAGCTATAGTCCACACGAAGCGCTATGCTATTATACGTTGATCTGGTCCATTAGACAAGCATAGCAATGCTGGATACCATAGACTCCCCTCAATCCTTCGCCGGCAGACGTGTTGACCTATGTCGAGTTGCCTATCACGTCGTGGGTTCCAAGTTGTTCTTAACCTATTTTCTTCGCGGGAAAAAAAAAACAGTACAGCTTACCAAACCCGTGCTGTAGACAATACACGCGTAGTATTGGATAGACACTGCCCGCCGAGCGCTTCGTGGTCTACGGCCAGTCCCTACAAACGCGGAAACGTTTCTGAGTCACGTACCCACAACCACGTTATTCGGCAGGAGCCGCCGTACCGTGCCACATGTAGTATACTACATCACGGCAAGGGACACTGGAGCACGAAATGTACTACTAATGCGCCACGGAGACAAGACGATAACTCACTGCATCTTCCCTCATGGACAGCGTGAGAAGTGCATTCGCATGCATCGTCGGCTTGCCTGCCGGGGTGGACGGATTCCGCTTCCCTGCCTGCATCGTGGAGGCATTGTTATCAAACAAACGCGAGATCGATATTCCCGGGCGGTCGAGGTTGGGTGTAGGGGAAAGTTAGTTCTTGTAACAGCCTATTTGATCAGAATGCTACCTCGTACAACCTACCAATGACTTCCCCATTCAAGGGAGATGATACTTACGGAGAACAGAAGGCAAGACATTCAGCGGCTGATCACCGCAAGGCGCACCCGTAGAATCGAGGTACTCTTGGAACCGAGATACGCTCGGAACGTATCCCATGCAAAATACCCCGCGCGCTGTGCGACACGTTGGCACGAGAGCGAAATATGTCTTTCGAGGTTTGGAAGCAACGGTTGAACATCAAGCATCGCTGATCCCATACCTCGTTCAGCAGATTGACACGGCGCGCAATCGAAAGTAGCCCTTGTTCGTTTGGTGGACGGGCACGCGCGAGAAGGAGCAGTATAGTCTTCGCGAACTTTTGTACGTGTACGGGTGAAAGTTAGGAGTTCGAAATAATCAGGCTTTATTCGGCCTACTTCGGCAGTTAGTTATTGTATTAAATATCGCAGCACTCACTTGAGCATGTGCTGTTCACAGTGCAGCATGTATCATTCGAGCAGTGGTCGTCTTCCGTGCAACCTGACACGTTTTTGGTAACGACAGAGGAGTATTTCAAAGGGCGGCGGGGCGGCAGGGTGTGAAGCGCAAGCACAGAGGTGGGCGTTTTGATACACTGACCTGTAGATCTGGGCGGGGGGGCGGGGGTCGACGGTGGATAGTAGCAACTCGCAATGTTTTGCGATCATTAGGCCAATGCAAAGTCCGCGACGATGTGCGAGGGTTGGGTGAGACATGAAGTTAGGCGTGTCAAAAAATTGAAAAGCAGGGTGAGGGGTCACAGCAATGCCACGAAGTCTACCAGAGTCTATGCTGGTACAACCCGCACCGGAAGCTTCGACTAGATGCACGTTTTCCTACAAATACTACTCTTACGGTGGACCATAGTCGATGGGATCTACGGTATTTCCAACATATTTTTAATTTGTTTACTATTACGGGGGGCCATAGTTAATAGGACCTATGGTATATATTAAAGAATATGTATTTAACCCTTTTTACTCACACTATTTGGTCCTATTAACTATCGTAGTCCCCCGTAATAACAATATTTATTCCTATTCACCTGGGCCCCCCGTAGTGCTAGTATACGGCAATGATGACGTCCGTTCAAAAAAATGGAATTATGTCGGCCGATATCCGTTTGACCTTTAAGATACCGAGTTTTCGTTTTTGGGAATAAGGCATTCTTCACACCGGTCGTTCCCATCGCATCCAGTCCGTGTTTAAAAGGTGTAAGCACAGTTGTTTTCGTACGGATGATGGTGAGGGCTCAGGAGGAATTGATGCCTGCAAGGGGAAAGACAGTCAGCCAGGGATGTCGATGTGTGGCTGTAGCCTCAACTGTTAAATCCAATACTCCCACACGGAGCATTCACCACTCGGACATGCTTTACGTATCGTCGTTGGTACTTAGTATAGACGACGAAATTATGTCGAGCGACCTGCTGCACTGCAGAAAGGAATATGTGGTGGGGGTAAACACGCCATCAAGCCAGTCCCGTTTGTACTATGGGCAATAGGGGGCATGCCATTTATTTACCGCCAAGGCAGGTGCGGTCTAAGGGTAGGGTGGCATATTTTGTGACCGTTTTCGATGCGTACAGAGAAATAGGTCTAACATTGAAAGTATCAACGCGAAGACCATGGGGCTTGACGAAGTGTACCCCAGACCTTGCCCTACGGTAGTATCGAAGAACATCAGACCGGAGGGTATACATTTCTTGGTACGCCAGGTTACAGATACTATCTTGACGGCACCGTCAGCTGGCACGCCAATCTTCATACCCGAGAGCGAGTGCTGAGGATTGGAATCGAGCGTGGAGGGTGGTTCAAACTGTGCTATCGTGGGCTACACAATTGACCCAACCACATCGTCCACACCGAAGGCTTGCAAGAAAAAGGGTGGGATGATAGAATAGAGTTTGACGTTCGCCTGCGTGACGTCAACTCTTCGCTGAGGCGAGTACCACAACCCTAAGATCCGAACAACCCCCCACTGCCACGCGTCGTACGGCAGCAACAACATTCGATACCACAAGGCTCTGAAGGAGGCCTCGATTCCGTGAAATGTGGAGAGAAGTGATAACGCAGAACCTTATGCTCGGGTGAAGCGCCTTTGCCCAAGGTCTGTCCAGAAGGCCACATGATGAACAGAATATTCCCCGGAAACCGAGGTGGGCAGGAAACGTTTTAAGCAACCGGCAGACTATTGCCGCGAGTAATGTTCAGGAGCACTTAAATTCAGAACAGCAGCCTATGGGTGCTATCCGTATCAATGCTTAGTAGTGGAGATTACGGCAACGCTGAGATCATAGCACACCGTAACAACGGTAGAGCCTGTCGCTGCATGATGATCCGCTGCGTCTAACCAATATGGTGTCATCATTGATTTCACAACGACAGGAAAACTTGTTTCTACCATGTGTACTTTTTTTTGCCATTATGATTTTAAGGATGATGAGAGGTTTGTTTACGTACATACACTAGATTTGGATAAGACAGTGCTGTAGAGGTGAGACGAAACTGGCATACAGTAGTTCTACACGATTTTTATACGTGTTGCGGGTTTTCTGAAAAGCATGAGAGCAGTCGTTTTAATGCCGCGGGCTCTTTCTTAGAGCCTATCCGGACCTTAATTTTGCGAGACACGGAACTGCAGCACAGGCTCTAGTCACTCTGACCCACGTTGATATATATGCCTATGTTTTATTTATGTGGGGGTGTTCTTCACCTTCAACTGATATTTCTACCCGTCGAGATCCGGCACAGTCAATCAATGTCCGAGCCGATTCCTAGATGCTTTAGATATGCAAGTTATGTATATATAAAAAACTACGCCACAGAGATACTGAATTGAATAAGCGGAGTAAACAATACAATACCATATCATTCAAATGGATACGCCAGGCATCATATACATATCCTATATAAGAGAAAGATCAAAGGAAACACACGAAAAACAAGCATGGAAAAAACAAGTCGAAGATAAATAGGGGGGGGGGTGGGGGAATGTCGTGCCCCCCGCAGCGGATGTGGCAGACGCATAGATAGAACTAACGAGCCACAGCAACAATATATTCCTTTTGTTTCCGAGGTTTTCTTCTTTCGGGAAAGTTATGAGTGATCCATGTTGAAGATCATGCTGCACATTGTCGGATGGCAAGAGAAATAATAAAAATAATATATACTCTACACGGGGAAATCAAGCATAATATAATATTCTGCCGCATACCAGGTACCAGGTACCAGGTACCATGTACCAGAGATCACCAACTACCATTCCGAAGTCAAGCACCACCACTATCACCACCCCCACTATCGCCAGCTGAGCATCAGCACCGGCAGAAGCCTGTCGTTGTTTGTACTAGGCGTGGGGGTGCTGGCGACATGCATCAACATATATATCGCTGTGTTTGGTTGTCGTCGTCTTTCAAATTCTACCTGGTATTCGGCACCAACCAGGTGAAACATTGCTAACTTCTACCAGGTGAAACATTGTGACCTCTTTCAGTGCTGCAGCCCCCGTTTGGAGACTAACCAATCTAATTACTAGTGCGTTGTTGGTCCCCAACACGGGAACTGCACCCCTTAATATACACGAAAGCGATATCCCTAAACTCTGCACAATCGAAGAGTTAACTGGAGGTATTCGCTTCAACCAACTCGGGCAAACAATCCGACTCCCCACTATCCTTTTTGGAGACCGAACAATGGGTATACTGTATATAAGAAAGATGAAATCAAGCGAAAGGCAACATCGTCCAGAATCCCCTCATCACAGGTCTGCTTCCCAGGATCACCTTTTTTCAGCGGAGTGTCAGGCCGGTTCTTATTCGGAACTTGTTTTGGGCTGTAGATAGTGATTTTTGCTTTCAAGGTATATTTCGCCCTGTGAAGGGAGAAACTCGAAAATGTTCTCCTCGGAATGCGTCAGACCACCCTCGGAAAGGAACCGAGATCAGTTCCCCGCTGGTCGAGGGATGCAATTATAAGAAGTTCAAACTACCTTCAATTAATTACAGTTTCCATGCTTGAAAAACGAAGTTAATCAGACAGAGCCCCCATCCATGTCTGGCTGCCATTGGTAACGTTTGAACAATATCCTGGAGGGAATTTCTCGCGACATCAGAGAAGCGGCAAAATAATCTGAGTACGTACAACATGCATGCCCAACAGAAAAACCGCCGACGAAATAGCTTCATGCAGTCGGGAATTTGCACACTTCTATGCATCCATCAATCTCTCCATTCCCACTTTTTTGCTAGTAGAGTACTACTCGCAGTATTTCATCTCTTAGTAGTAATCAAGCTGTTTGTTGGTTCGCAAGCGACTCGTTCAGCAGAAAACCTCTGATCCAATATCCAAACATCAGCCAGATAGGTCAACCACTTCGAGCGCAGACTTGTGCTACCACCCGCCAATGCTGTAAATAAATATGCAACAAGGCTAAACGGTCACGAGCCTCAATCCGCTACGTGCATATACCAGGAGCATCATGGAGACATGTCTGGGGCGTCTGGCGGAGCTGAGGGCTGCTGCAAGAACCTCTGCTGCACCAACATGCGACACTGTCAAGAGACCACCGGGAAGCAATGAGGAATCAGCGGGAGAACTAATTGCGGCTCGGAAAGAAGACGACCATCTGCTGCTCATCCACTAGCATGGATGCCACTGGCACGTGCAGCTGCAACAACGCATCAATCAATGTCTGTTTCGAGACATGGGTATTCCGTTTGGAGTTTGTTGAACGGGTAGAGGGGCGCTAACCTGCCCTCCTAGGGTTGACCGTTTGAACTAACGCCCTGTGCCGTGCTCCATTTATTTTCGCCAAATAACTATTGAGTTCAACTGGATACGGAAAGGGCGAGCGACCATAGTAAAATGAGTTAATCGCCCACCCGACACAGAATCGCCACAGAGCAGCCCAGTTTATCGTAAATTTTGGCCAGACGGTTCAACTGGGATCGGAATGCCCAAGAGGAAGGCATCCGTTCCTCGGGTAGCGAATGCCTCTTCAAAAATCCGCGTGGCAACGCCGAGAGCGACGTGAATATCAGCTACTACCCCCAGCCCTGCTCTACGGAGTCGGTCGCTCGGCTAGGTCGGTGCGTCGTCCCTGCGGACTCGACGAAGAGACCCGTACACTCACTGCTCTTTCTGCGATCGGCCATGACCTGTTAATGGTCTCAACAGTGACCCTGGTCAGCCTTGTGCATTTACAGGTGGCGGAACAGCTGAAGCAGTGCGCCCGCGGTGCGGCTGCCCGGCCGTCCACCCTCTTTTATTTTCCACGGTTTTCAGGTGCCTGGTAAGGCTTCCCCGAGAAACTTAAAGAAGTTTTATTTCAGACTTTCAACGTTTTCGTTTTTAATGGAAGTCTCGTTATCGCATTTTGAAAAAACGGAAACATGTATTTCCTGCATGAGTTGTTTCGTTAAGAACGGCCCTGAGAGCTATTCCCACGAAAGAAGACCACTATGGCTTGAATGAAGCTCATGCCAAATGGAGGAACTAGGCAGTTCAGAAGGCTTAGTCAAATTACTGAGAAAAATCGCAAAAGTGTGACACGGAAAACCCGGGGAAGTTGAGAAAGCTGGTTGGTTTCAGCACACTCGAGGGCGGCAAAGCAACGCCCGTGAAGGTGCGGCATGTAAAAAAAGTACCAGGTGCGGCGTACTACAAGCACAGGTACTCGAAATTTTGAAGACACCAGCATCAGCAAAGTGGCGACTTATGTCAAGGGTTAGGGGCGGTTAGCCGCGAAGAACGAGCGCGCCTCGCAAGTTGAATCCATGGCTCAAGCTGTCTTTCACGGCACATGCCCCCGTCAGCTGCAGTGTACCCAAAGGGAAACCAAACTCCAACCTGACTGTCAATGGCGGCCAAGTATAAGCGCACTATCACGAACCTGTATTGCGCCCTATTTTGATCTACCTGCGAGGGAACAGCTGCAGAGGTGGCCCGGTGCCATCGGGGCAATAAACCAGACATCAAACGACTAGGAATGCGCTATAGTACAAGAGCGAAGCCGCAGTAACCACCACTCCATGACAGCCCTACCATCAACTGGCTAAAACCGAAATAAACGGAGACAAGGGAACAACAAACGGATTAAGATCAAGACACGGGGTGGGCACCTCCGACAGCGTGGTCATCGCCACCAGCCTCATTCTTACAATCGGCTCTGGGTCGCACCGACTGCTGCAGCCGCGACATCTGCAGCAGAGACTAAGGAAAGACATACTACTTCAGCAGCTAGCTACTACAACACTACAACAGCTCAGCAGTAGCGCAGCTACATCAGCATCATTCACTATCTCGGCTAAATCGAGAGAATTATTTAGTTTGGCTTCAACAACCTTTGTCAACTACATCACTCAGACCAGCTTCATCATCGGCGTGAGCACAGTGATAGGTCGGCATTGTAGTAGGAAGTTAGAGCATATTTACGAAGGTGGGTACTATTGTGCCGAGGGATATGGTCAGGTACCATATATGTATGTTTGGTGTTAGGTCTTGCTTCAAGTCCAGTGCAATACACGGTAGATTTTGAACCCTCGCGCGTGCCGTGTAAAAGGCATGTGTTTCAACGTACACGGTATGTCTGAATGCGTCATTGGTGCTGTTCGACCGGTGTATGTGATTTACAGTAAATTCGTAGTTACACACATTCATTTGTCCGAATGCATTCGGTTGCCTGAAAAATGATGACAATTTTTTTCACAGTATGAGCTTGAAATTGGGCAGCCATGCATGTTGAAAGAGGGCACCGGCTGGAACAAGGTTTTACTTCACAAGCGGTAGAGTAGATTATATAATTTACTACACAAGCGGTAAGTCGGAGCCTATTCCAGGGTAAGATTCA
This sequence comes from Nereocystis luetkeana, assembly GCA_031213475.1. Lineage (NCBI taxonomy): Eukaryota > Phaeophyceae > Laminariales > Laminariaceae > Nereocystis > Nereocystis luetkeana. Next base: position 3,570,356 of record JARUPZ010000030.1, on the reverse strand, counting down.
CAAGTTAGTTATCGTCTGCGCTCTCGCCGGTCATACGAAGTAAAGATCGGAGTACACGTTGCCTGCTTCCCCAGCCGGCGATTTTACCTATACCTAAATGTTTGCTTGCAATTTTTCATCGGCCACTGTTCGCCGAACGTTTTTACATCTGGCATACCGTCGGTTAAACGCGGCGAAGGATTCAAGACAGTGGCTACCCAACTGCAATACGGCTACATCGTTTAATATCGTATCGTAGCGGCACTCGCGGATACGTCACAACATATATATGTTACAGTGCGCAGAATAACACCGCTGGTGTCAGTACTTAGTGCCCACAACGGTAGGTCTCGTGTTTATGGATTGCTTCATCTCGTAGAATCTAGATGTGTTTATGAGAGTGTCCCACGGCGGAGAAATTCCGATAGATATTTTCTCATCCGTTGTAGCCTTCGATGTAGCATTAACAACCGTACTGTAGGTGTCGTGGGTAGCCCAGAACAGTACCAGCCTAGACGTCCAGATAGATACCGCAGTGTAGCAGTTTCTGTGAAAGCCCTGACTGCTGTCAGGGCGCAATGGGCATAGTGCATCAAATAATAGCAATCACCGAACAAAAAAAGTAAATGCTCGAGAGTATGAAAACCAAAAAACAGGAACGGTAACGTTTATTTTGCGGGAACCGCCCTGTCGTGTAATTGACGCGGAATAGGGTGTGCATATACCCAGGTTAAAGCTGCTTCAGACGCTAAGGGGAGCGGAACACCCTGCGCCAGGCCCGTGAGAAACGAATCAACACCGCCTGTTTTTTAGTCTTCTTGGATCTCCATGGGTTTTGAACCGCCCAGTTATCCAAGGGAAACCCTATAATATTACGCGGGACCATAGTTAAGAGGACCTATGGTATACATAAAAACCTATATGTTTAATCATTTATACTAACAATATTTGGTCCTGTTAACTATGGCCCCCCGTAATCGTAGACACGTGTTACGACGGAGGTAACCTTGTTTCTGCCTGACGAGGCTCCCCGAATGAGACACAACCCGAATTTGATTACGTTGATCTAATTTGTATTCACAGCACGTCTCGAACACACACGGTAGGCCGAAGGTTACGCATCCGCTTTATCGCCCGGAATAAAATTGCGAGGGATATAGAGTTCCTTCGGATAAGAACCGCAGGGAAAAATTAGGCCCACCCTCACACCATACCACACATTTATTTGTTAAACAAGCGTGCCGGGTGATAATCGCGCAAAAAACATACACCGAAAGTGCAAGTTGTTCCTGGAAGATTTGCGTTGTGGTATTATTCCACCTACCCGATAGTTTTTTCAAAACGCGTCGCATTCCATTTTTTACCTCGTCGCCCATTTGTCCCACATGTGACAGCCGTGGCACCGCGGGTGGTTTTATTTTTTTAGGTTCGCAAACCTTTGTCTTCCGGGGGTGCATACGTACAGCAGAAGAACCCAACACCTTTGCAGGGTCATTTTCATATGTTTAGCAGTATTCGTTGTGCACGCAGCTCACGGGATTGATTGTCTGGTTGGGTTTCGCCGACAGTGTTAATCAATATACCGTTTTCTGGTTGGGTTTGTGTGACAGATATACCGTTTTCTGGCTGGACCTCTTGACTCCTGTCGACGTTGGGTGTTGTGCGATGTGCAACATAGAAATCATCGGGTTGATGGACTGCGGCGAATATTCAGCGTATTGCCCCTGATCGGTGACTGCTATTATTCGTCACCAACCATTTAAAACGCGTAACCTGCAAACGAAGTCCAACACCAGGCCTTATCGCTTGTGACGATATGGATGCGGTAAACGTTATTTATTTCACGCGAGAAAACTCAGCGCGGATAAACTAGGTGGCGGACGGAAAACGACCGGGCCTGTCGATATTCTCTGAAACGTCAAACCTATTTCGGCGTCCGTAACGCGGGAGGCAAGTCAGCCGATAGATGAAAAAAAATCTAAGTCGATAGATGAAAAAAAATCTAAGTCGACAGTTAGTTGGGACATCGAAACGGAAGCGAACTCTACAGAGCATCGAGAACTCCGCAGGTCTCGTAATTTGTAACGTCCTAAAAGGTGAATAGAAGGCATGTCTTTCGTCCACCATGAGGTAGGAACTTCAAACGGGGGGCGCCGTCCACCTGTCGGTATTAAAAGGAGTGGATACTATGAAAAACAGTGGCACCAGGAGTACATTTGTTTGTGTTTCCCAACTGACGAAGTGCAGCGTGAGTTTCAACGTCGGTAGCTCGGAAAAAAATCTAGAAATATGAAAACCAAGGTATTTTTTAAAACTGCAAGTGCAACCACAACAATCAGGAGGCAAGTACACACGTGCTCTACAGACTAGACTATAGTCGAAAGCACTACCCACTAGATGTGATGTGAGTAATCTACACTCGTAGACACATTATCAACCGCCTGCAAACGTTTATTGTCGACATCTCAGTGCGGGGCATGGCGTTCTTGGTACACAGTGCCTGGGTACTAGCTGTCCGTTGGACCCGCTCCCGACGAATATGTCGGCAAATAGTTACAGGGACTACTGCTGTACAGTGTGGTTGTAAGAATATTCCCAGGTAATGCAGATACATGCCCGCAGTTCGTTTGGTACGGGTCGCTTCGGACTACCAATGGCTTCGCACCAATCCGACGCCGGGCAAGCCCCCCGCCGTCAGTTGGCGGCGCGCATTTTCTATCGCTCTCGGCGGTGCAAGCTCACCGCATCGTCCTGTGTCGGTGAAGAACGTCAGCGACAGGCATTCGCATATGTCGTCTGCTTTTTTACCGCTCAAGACCGAACCCGGTTTTCGCTCTGGTGCACGGATAACGAAACGGAGCGGGCGCGGGATAGAGAGGACAGGTACTTAGATGTTAGCTACATACACCCGCGATAAATCCTGGAAAAACCCGTTCTCTGATAAATCACTTCAGCGCATGAGCATTGCCGATCGTGGTCCGGGTTTGGTCGGAACTTCGTTCATGAAATTTAAATCAACGTCATCTCCGGATTCGTCCGTTACAAACGTCGTGCGTATACAGGACGTAGGTCGGTTTGATTTGATCGTTTTAAACCCAGTGATGGAGCAGAACGCACGGTGGAACGGAGAGCAAGCGCACGACGGAACCGGTACACGGTATCCATGAAAACGTTTTTTAGTCAAACGTCAGATGCGAGCTCGACGTTTCGAACCACAAGTTTGTAGTCTGCCACTTCCGTGACGGGTAGAATATATGTTATATTTTTCTCGTGAAGTATGAAACAGGTCCTGCATTACAGCGATTCGGGGCCCTTGTATCTCGTTTTTCAAGGACCACAACTTGTGTATTGGACGCCATCACTTAAACGGACTTCTGTTTCCAGAAACCAAAGTCCACAAGACTTCGCGATCGTGCACAAAAGCTCATAGGTGCGCCCAGTAGCTAGACGTGACATCTACGGTTGCTATTACCGAAAAACGAATTTCAGCGAAATATCATGAGTAGGCTGTGTTTTGTGGTCAATGTGTCTATGACCGTCCAATCAACGACCGCGATGCTTACTTGAGCAGGTGTTATCGGCCCGGCAGCATCGTTTAGAGCCGCAATCGCCGTCGGTGGTGCACGCTGGGAGGGAAACACAAGGGGCACGGAGGCAGTCCGAACAAGATCGCAGACGAAGAGACGAAATTATTCGGAAAGTGGTAGACAATATGCACGCATGATAGATCGTTGGGTGTGTAAATCGTCTGCTCGTAGGTTTCCCATGTATGTGTGATGCATGCTTGTGTGGAAATTCTACAATGTCTGAGCCCCTTTCCTTGAGGGACTCTCTACCATGCCTAACGACTCTCTTCCAGAAACAAAATAATATCGTTGTAGACCCGATACAAAAACGGGCAGGAGCTCAGCGTAAACATAGCGATCCGATAAAAACAGAACCACTGGCCAACACTGTCGAGTAGTGCCCCAGTTGAGAAACTCCGCCAGAAATGACTTGGTATCGAAACGATGTTGTTACCGAAATCGCACCCCGCATCACGTATCCGCACGTTTGAGCACCAAAAGGGAGTTTTTGCATGAATGGCGATAGTCACACTCGGGTATCATACACATCGAGTGCGTACTACACAACACTCCTCAGCAAGCAATGCCACCACGGCCTCTGCCCGTTCGCACATTGATATCATACTCCATTTTCAATGACCTTGGACAAGCAGCTCTATTCAATCTGCGTGAATGGACCGACCTTGAACATTCAACCCTAAATTATGGAATTAAAATGCTCTTGAGTGTTAAGCATGAATTCGGTCCAGGCGACGAGTTTGTGGTGCGCCATTCTCCGCTCTGGTGCTCTTCAAGAGACAATTGAATGCTCGGGATGCGGTGGCGGACCGGGCTGCTTAACGAGGGGGCGGCGAGTGGTCGCAAGGGGACACACTCAGACGCTCTGTAGGACCCCACAAGGGAACGGGTTTAGCGCCGTGAGCGCACGACCGAGAGGAAAAACCGCAAGTATTCCAAGGGCTACAAGGTGAGTGTGCAGCAGGTACGGTGAGGTTGTGGACAGCGTGAGTGTCACGGGGGCGCCCGGGTGCTTTCCCAGGACGTACGTCTAACAAAGCCAAAACGGGGAATTTTGCTATACATTTTTACGTTTCTAACGGCGCCAATGCTAAATATCTCTCCAATGAATACGTCAATACATCATGGGGCGCGTTCTACGATAGAGATATCGCATGTCCGCGAAGGTAGTCATGAAGGGCTGGGTTCCTTAGCCCAAAGTGATCGGAACGCCATTCTTGTTTCGAGAAATAAATGACGTCTTCGTCTATTACGGGGGACCATAGTTAACAGGACCTTTGGTACACATAAAAACCTATATGTTTAACCATTTTTACTAACAATATTTTGGTCTTGTTAACTATGGCCCCCCGTAATAGTTGGCCCATGGGATTGCTCATCGAGATGCAATTTGACGTTTTCTGAAGTAAGTTATTCGGTGAGGTATCTATTAATAGCTCCTTGAGTGAGGAACCCGTTTCGTAGAACGCCCTATCTATGGCCGCGAGGTAAACTCTCCGGCCGTTGGGCATGTTAAGATTCCAACCACTGGAGCTTATTATGACTGTATACTTCACCCCGACAGTACCCGACCGTGCGCTTGGTCGATTCGGTTTGGCTTGTCCCCAAGCGCGAATTGCCTGTGTCTCGACTATCCCCCCCCTTCCCAGGAAGAGCACACTTGACCCCAATACATAATCCTATCCCCTAAGTACAACACCCCAAACTAAAGACACATGAACCCATTCACTGGGGGGAGCGGAGCGACCCTCCAGAAACGGAGCCGTCCAAGCCGCGCTTGCTGTCGCGGTACAAATGAACGGATCCGCGGGTTGTGAAGGGCTAGCATTCGTCCTACCTCGGAGCGTGTGCGATTGGGAAAACCTCCGCGATATTCGCACCCATCGTATGGCTGTTGTACCTTACCTCAGGTATAATATCTACGTCAAATATAATCCCCACAAGGTTCCTGGGGTCTGATATTGCTATGGTTACTAGAAACGTTCTACAAGAACCTACCGCTGCCCGCCTTTTGCGCCGAGCCCGTGGGTAGAGTAGCGAGGAACACAAGGCCGACCCCCAGCCGGAGGAAAGTTTGGATCCTCATCGTGCTGATCATGTTTACGGTGGCGAGTGAGACCATGAGCAAACATACATAGGGAGGAACGAGAAGCGATTAGCCACAATGATGCTATAAATTAGTTCGTGGGCGGACCGTATAGTGGGGATGAGGGAGAAGAGCGTCACACTATATCGCTAACGCGACAACGACTACCTGCTAGCAAAACCATGCCACAAGTACCTGATGCCAACGAACCTACGGCACATGAATACGCAAAGAGGAGCAGAATGCCGCTATTCACTTGCCGGGTAGCGATATAATTGCATCCGGTATGTAAATCAGGTGAGTATTCCGAAAACACCAGGTCCTCTCCTTTTCGACGAAACTGTTCGCAAGGGAGGGGGACTACGTATGGAAGCGAAGTGTACCAGCAGAAACCACCCCTCCAAACTTGGGTACCACCGCCCGGCGCAAACGCATAGTATGTAGCGGATGTAGAGGCTCCCGGGGGTGACTCGAAATAACCCACGGTTTCAACTTCATGAAGACGAAGTTACCCGGCGGTCTGGCCTGTAGCCCATCTGTTGTGGTACGTTCGGAGTATCTGCCGGTAACCTCTTCTCCGAACTTGTTTGGTTGTCATGGTTCGTGGTTTGGTTCTGCTCGTATACTCTTCTTGACTTTCCACCACCCCACATGTAAGCTCTGTTTGCCGGTGTTCTAGCTGGTTGGCGTCGGAGGCAAGCTCCACTCCTCTGGGACCCGGGTGTAGAGACCAAAACTAATCCTAGGCCAACTGCGGTCTCAGGACCCGTGAAGTGAGAAAACGAGAGCGCGCTGCAGTACTCGCAGGCCCATGCGGCCCACACGGCGGGCATGCCTTCGCAACGTAGCTTGGGTTACACCCCCATATATATATACATATATATATATATATCTCAGCGGTCAGAGCTACTTTGTGAGACCGATCCTTCAGTCGTAACTTTGTTTCGACATTCTTGTCCTGGTTACGAGCCCAGCGAGGACACGTGGACACTGTGTACTCCGTTGGGGGATACAGTAGTCGGTCTGGGGCGTGAATGACTGAGACCTCGAAGTATGGAAAGGGAACGGACTACGGCCACGAAAAGACGAGGGAACGAGACGAACAATGGATTATGCTCCACGGTCCAAAATAGGTACCGTTCTGACATTACATGGCTGAAAACTGTTAGGGAGAGACCAAGAAAGAGGCTTAGCTGGCGTTATCTCCCCGTTAAACACCGCCCCCTGCAACACGGGAAATGTGTTCGACTTCAACGACCAACTCACGCGGTTCACTCCTGAACGTGTAGCGAAGCGGCGGTGAGAGATATGACTGACTGTTTATTCACAGGGGCTAAAACGTGTATTCACGAAGGCTTTTTTATCTTGATAGCATGGTGGACATCAGGGGGTAGCTTGTTGCAATTCTGTTATACGTGAGCTACGTAGTAGTGATGAATTATCGTTGTTTCGTTGTAGGAGACGGTATGACAACATACCGATTTCCTACATTATTTCAAGATGTCAAGTAATCAGTTTTAAAACGAAATTGTACCAGGTATGCTGGTGTCGACGAGTTCCGAGGAAACGTTTGATCTCACAGTAGATGTGTTTTGAACGAAGGACAGGTCGACACCACTCTCTACTCGTGCATTAGGTGCGGAGTGTACGTTCGTCCCGCGACATCTTCACATCACTCTGTCGTTGTCGGTAGCATGAAATTTTGCGCTGTAACAATCCGTTCTTGTTTTTCGTTTCTTACATTGCTTCCTTCGTGTTCCTATGCGACTCTCGTCGTGACTGGGCGTCATCGTTATCGTACGTGTTAATATCGCCTCATGGAAACAACTTCTGATGTGGTGAAGCTGTATATCCAATTATGTTTCATCATCACTCTGACCATAACCAAGCTTCATAGGTCGATATTAGACCCTGGCACCGTACCATGAGTAATGCAAGTATTGAATAGACACTTAGTGATACCCTCACATTCCAGATAGACAAAGCAATAGAGTGGACACTGGACGTGCTGATATCGTGGGGTACCAACATCGGATACGTGTAGGCCGCACAGATACATATGCGGATACGTTACGTGCCGCCACAAAGTACGAGGTTCTGACAGCTAACTCGCTGGCCCTGTCGGTTGTTCTGACCGGTCGGTTTGAGCTGTACGAAGGCATGCCTGGTATGCCTGCTTGAGGCTCTTGGTGTGAAATCATTACCAGTATTCAATCGATGACATATATATATATATATATATATATATATATATATATTGTCGTGAATTTTGTAGGTCTCCGCAAGACGAGGCGCCAAGTACGTCGATCGGCAATTGACATCGATATTATGGCAGCCGCCAACGTATTTGTGTAAAGTTGAGGCCAAACACAATAATTTAAAGGAGTTTTCGTCTTCTCCATCGCAGATGATGCCGAAACTACATGAACAAGCAAACGCATAGACTCTTTATGGGAAATAAAGAGATAGAGTCGGGATGGACAAGGATTCAACCGGATTTGATGCAACACCGCCTAGACCCATGTCGCTATGACACCCCATAGGAAAACACACCCAAATGAGGAGGTTTTGCGTATACCGAGATATGTCCTGGTCAACGTTCTCCAACTACCTGGTGGCCAGTTTGTTTTGCAACGATCGACAAACTATCTAGATTTCCCCATGACCCTGCCATGTGCTGCCAATATCATCAACTGCAATGTACTGGTAATGGAACGGCAAGATTATTGCACTGTGGTGTACTACTACCTACTGTGTTACAGTGTTACCAAGTCAACCAATCGAGCAGTCGGTCCCGGCTGGGGTTAGAGATAGGGTTAGAGTTGGGATACGGGTTAACGATATTTTTGGGTTTGATCCCGGCACATTCATGGGCGACGCATGGACTACCCACGGTTAACCTATCGCCACCAATAATAACCCATCCGAAATGTGTCAAAGGACGACCATGGGCGACCCATGTGCCGTTCATGAGCCAGCGCGTTTCAGCCATCGGAAGCCCATGATCATGGGCCACCACTGGGTGTACCACGGGTCAAAAACGAGGAGACTCATGGGCGACCCATGGGTTTTCTTAGGCGTTTCGCATGACCATGGAAGTGCCATGGCGCTCCAACCGTCATGACCATGAAATAGTCTAACAATGCACACTCATTGTCGAGGGTTCAGCGAAGACGATAGGTTAGTTGTATATACTGCACAAAGATGTTTCAATCATCAGAAGCATATCATATACAGCAGCCCACGCACACATTCACAAGTAGAGCTGCGTGATCACGGCATTTCTCGTCAAATACAATATTTTTTCGCTTTCGTAGACGCAGCAGGTACCCGGTTTCGTATAGCATCGAGAAGACATCCGAACGCAACCTGAAGATGTCACCACGGCCACTAACCACCACCACACCGCCAGGGAACAAAAGCGACTTCATACCGTAGGCGCAACAAGCACGCGTCGTGACGTCGCTCAAAGACAACGAAGCCAGCCGATGCACACAGTGGCTCGACTGATGGGTACCAACCAGAAACCTACGTACAAAGAAAAACCACCTTCCCAACAACTGCAGGGAGCTCATGGAACAATCGATAATAGACCGGCCAGGACCTTCTGTAGCACACTTACCACGACAAATAGCCGCTGATCGGGCAGTCGAGCGATGATTAGGCCGTACCAGGATGTTAGCAGACAGTGAAGATGCTGATGGCGTTGATGGTGGTAAAAATGGTGCCTTGTGGGTTCGTGTGCGTGCTATGGGCTGGACTGTTTCTGAAGCAGCAGCGAGTCCTGAAGAGTCTATCACCCTTCGAAAACGCCTCCTCTTGGGCGATCTTCAACCAATGAAGTCCGCTTTCGACAGCTTGAAACAAACAAATGTGGGCCATGAGAAAGGGCAGTGTGAGCCCTGAAGTGCGATCACAGTTCTTCGAATCGTGTAAACAAATATACACGCGTGCACGACCACATGGGTATTTTTTGTACAAACTCCCAAAATACGTACTCTAAACTTCGACATGTCATTCACACTCACAAGGCACTGCGAACACATAACACACAGTGATCGGAAGTTTTGAGCGTTTCACTCTACGTGGGATACATGAAACGAAGGGTTTCGTCACTCCTACGGCAGTTCGAATTTGGGCTGGTGCACTCTATGCATAATTCGAAAGGTGGCATTCACACCTCCAAGTTCATCGACAGGGGGGATGGTGTAAACACCGAGCGACGCATCTGTTGAGCTATTCCCATAAGCCGTGTGCACGAAGCCACTTTTTCGGTTGTGAGCGCCCCTGATGAATGCTACGATGGGAGCGTACCTACGTTGTTGCAGAGGGTCCTTGCTTATCCCTTTCAGGACCGCAGTCCCGTTTTGGGGACCAACTACTTGGAATTTGACTGGTTTGTCGCCACATTTGTGACTGCGGTTCTGAAAGGGTCAAGAATCTCTACACCCCGCCATAAACCTGGCCTTCAGAGTCAAATGAAACGCAACCCGACGAATAACCCCACAGCGTAGATGCGTGTAACAGTGATAGGGTAAAACGCCATCGAATGGCATCGGCGACATTGTGCGCCTCGGAAAAAATGTAGGGCATCTACATGTACACCGGTAACCCAAGCAATTACATAGTCAATGTCGGGCGTCGATGCCGTTCTTATGTAGTTGTTCGTAATCCCTCGGCAACGAAAACGTCACCAAAGAAGGAGAACACGGAGAAGTTGCATTGTACCCCCCGTCGACCTTCTGGCAGCCTGTTGGGTAACTCAGTCTTCAAGAAGCCCGGTCAGTCTGAAGCCTAAGGCACTTGGGTAGGAGGTTCATCTTTATCGTGGCACCCGTCTCCTCCTGTTCTAGAGTAATTTGGCCAATACTGTAATCCAATGAGGTCAATTTCCTTTCATGTCGTGTGTTTTCTACCCTCCTGTAAAGAGTATCCACATGCCACGTATGGTCGGAATAGCTAAGTGACCGTTTCGATATTTTCCGATAACAACTGTCGTATAAGCACGTTTTTTGCGATTCTCAACGTTTCTAAACCCACGGAGATCACCTCCCTTGGCAAGTACATATATATATATATATATGTATGAGCGACATTCCATTAATGTTGCCGCAAGTTGCTTGTGCTGCACTGCTGTAGTAGCGTTCTGTCGGTCGCAGCATTCGGTAATAATGCGAACTTCGAATTCATTATGTTCGATCATAGTTACACATATTTCAGGTACGTACGTACGAAGAGGGTGGCCCAGAGTTTAATACCAGGAGCACAATCATGTTGTACATTGATATATGGCCGTCTCTGATCCCGTGTAGTTCGCACGCATGAAACTTACCGGCAACTCGAATACCATGCCGGGTCCCCGAAGTAGGAAAAAAACGAATCCACTCTATTTTAGTGCGAAGCGATGAATGGTCCTTGAAATTCATTTCAGTTGCATGTTTAGAGCCTTACTTAGGACAAAATCTGTCCACGTATCGACATTTTTTACGGTCAGGTATTTCAGCTACTACTATTAGGTTACAATATTTGTACCTTCGAAGTCATTTTTGGGATAATTCATTGTGGTTGCAACCGTGTGCGCGTTGTAATGGAAGTGGTGCGGCGCTTGCAATACATCGGGTGCCTCTTGAACCACCAGTCAGTCATTAAAAGTGTATTGGACCAGAGAGTAGCCACCCGTCCTTCTCGCGGCCGAAAGGAGTTGCTGAGGAGACACGTCAGATACCCCCAACGCTCAAACGCGAATAGGTCAACTTGAGGTGTCGGGCAATGTCACAGAACAATCGTGCGCCGGTGTGTGTGTTGTTTTGCTTCGATTGTATGTAGTGGTTGAGTATCTTGGTGTGGAAGAACAGCTCAGCACCACCATCTCGGCCCCCTCAGTGTCGGCCACGGCAGAACGCCAGAGATTCCGGCGTTTATGGCGGTCTTGGGGTTGCTTTCTGCCCGCTCGCGACCTGCGGCGATGAAAAATGGCTCGCGTTAAGGCAAAGCTGCAGGCTACTGCCACTGCACGAGCGCAGTTCTGGGATAGATAGTATGCGTGCGAGAGGAACGATACTTACAGGGTGTAAAGTATACGAAACCGTACGGTACCTGGTACCTGCTATGTGATTATTCGGAATGTAGCAGTGAATACAGCAGCAGTTTGTTCGCAAACTCTTTTCATTTGACGTGCATGTATCACTGTTCTGATGGACGGTGGAACGGCACGGGCTGAGGGGGGGGAGTATGTACGTAGGCGGGTGCTTACCGTGGTGACTGAAGCGAAAGCAACGCAATAGGTATAAAGCAGAGTAGGGCAGGCAGCGTAGACAGATCTGTCGGTGAACAATAGCATCTTAAAAGGAATCGACTAAACTATTTCTCCTGGCTATACCCACTTTATGTACTGTAAAATCTATCGTGAAACATGTGCTGCTGTTTGTGTATCGCGCCGACGCGTGCCCCCCAAAATACACCCGGTTACTGCTATATTCTGAATTACTTAGAAGATAGTCTAGCAAGAGCGCATGGTGGTATAATTAGTCAATAATATCCCTATTCCGAGGGGCCATAGTTAACAGGACCAAATATTGTTAGTAAGAATGGTTAAATATAAAGGTTTTTATGACACCTTAGGTCCTGCAAACTAGGGACCCCCGTGATAGACATTCATTGTTTTCCACCTCGGAGTCGCCCCATAGCTTTGAACCTAAACATCGGTAGGATACTCGTATGTGTACAATCGTCTATATCTCGACACCAGTCCTATCTCTTAGATTTCGACACCCGCACGTATTCACAGGAGGAGGAGTCGTAGCCTGAAAGATACGTAAGTCTCGCCCCTTGTAAACGCCATTCCATTTTTATTTATTTTTTCAACGGCAATAATGTATGGCAGGAATACTATTAATATCACGACTGGCACTTCGCCCGTGTTACACAGTTGTAGAGACTTAGTGTAAGTAGTAATATCGAACACGTACATATCAATGCTGCTACCATTGATTGCAATATAGTTCAGGCTCTCGCCTTTCTGTACTTGTGCACGTCGGGTATTTCTCATCGAACGCATTGTGGTCACAGCAGTGATTACAGCCCAAAAGGATTCAATTGTTGAGAGCGCCTTGCAGCGTGGGTAGGCACAATTCGATGCGAGTCGACGAGGGAAGAAAAGGCTGAAATCTTCTCGCGATAAAAATGAAGGCACGTACCGTAGCGGGAAGAGGGTAGAAGAGCCTGCTATGTGACCCCGGATATGAGTTACGAGTTGGAAGGAGAGAGAAGAAGATGACATGATGTGCGAAGATAATGAATGGGATGGGAAAAAAAACAAAAAAAAAAGAAGTTATATTCAGATACCAGGTATGTATTCATTAAGTTTACCCACCCATACCTACTACAGTACATAGTAGACTGATCTAAAACCGATACAAAAACCAAGACCCAAACGATCGAAATATCACACCAAATCCGCGAAATTGAGTGTTAAGGAAAGTCAACTTGTTTCAGTCTGACAGACAAGTACATGTTTCAACATTGATGCCACACCGATCGATGGCGTGTGGTTATGGAGCTTCGATGCAGCTCAGTAGGATTTGAGAGTAGAACGTAATGAGAAGGAAGGAGCAAGGACCGCAAATAAATGGAGTAGACAAGCCTAAAGTTGGTACAGAAGGGAGGTAGACTTGGTGCGTGGGTTTCCTTTTGTTTCCGAGGTTTTCTTCTTTCGGGGATGTTAGGACCATGCTGCACATTGTCGGATGCCAAGGGAAATAATAATATTATTATCGTACCTGGTACCAGGCATCAATTATCCGTATGGTCGTAGGTCGCCCCGGTGGTTCAAGTGGTTAATTTTAACCTCGAGTTCTACTTGTGTTTGAGTCCTGGGTTCGAGCCCCAGGTGGGTCGGACTTGGACTATATTTGCAAAAATAAAATAAAATAAAAAAATGATTCGATTGTTGAGAGCGCCTTGCAGCGTGGGTAGGCACAATTCGATGCGAGTCGACGAGGGAAGAAAATGCTGAAATCTTCTCGCGATAAAAATGAAGGCAGGTACCGTAGCGGGAAGAGGGGAGAAGAGCCTGCTATGTGACCCCGGATCTGAGTTACGAGTTGGAAGGAGAGAGAGGAGAAGATGTGCGAAGATAATTTATGGGATGAGAAAAAAAACGAAAAACATATATACCTGGTACCTGGTATGTGGCAAGCAGATATATATATGTTAAGTCTGAAATATAGTGTGTGCCTCACAGACAAATATGTTTTAAGACTATCATATCAAATACTTGGTGCCAGGTATGGTCGTGCATACTGGTATATGTGGCAAGTATGTGTAGATATTCATTCTTTAAATATACCGTGTGCCTCGTATAGTGGGTAGAAACAAACCTGGTACCTGGTACCAGGTGTTGAATTATAATAGTATGAAGTTATCCATTGGTTTTATCGACAAAAAATATTTCTTTGTACGAAGCTCGAGTGTTATAAGGATTACCTTGGGCTGGGTAATCGATCGATCTTTTACCACTATAGCTCTGTAGGTAACACCGTTACATTTTTTGACGTCGTCCAGGCCACGGGTTCGAACCTCACTTCGAACGTTTCTTTTACAGAAACGCTTGCGCGTGCACACCTAAAAAAACACATCTCCCTGGATCCCCAGGTAATGAAACGAAGCGGGTAGGTCAGCGTACGGACGTATACGGTTCCGACGCCCCAAAGACCCCGCCGTTCAGAGGGGGGGAGAGTGGTATAAGGATTACCTTGGGCTGGGTAATCGATCGATCTTTCACCCCTATAGCTCAGTAGGTAACACCTTCACACAAGCCAACACTCGAACTTTTTTTCAATTTCTCCCACCAAAACCCAAGCCCACGATTACGAGATCAAGTAAAAAAATAAAATATTTGTTTTCACCCGATCCGACGAAAACACCTACTACTTGTACACCAGGTAAATATTATGCCACGGGTACGAACCTCACCTCCGGGACGTGCCGCAAGAAGCACTGAATTCAATACTACAGCATGCAAGATTGAATCATTTGCAAAAGATATACCAGGTACCAGGTACGTATTATTGTAATTTGACAACAATAATAGCTATCAGATCGAGGATTTTGTCGCAACTGATTACGTTTGCGAGCGGTGTGTGGTACTTCGATCGCGCGTACTCATCACGACGTTATGAAGTAAGTATCTGCGTATTGCTTTACTTTTAGAGTTGTAGGCACCTTTTAGAACTGCACACCTACCTGCGTTGTGGGACAAATGGAAGAAATAGTGTTAAAGTGACGCGACTGAGTCGTTTTTATCGGTCATATTTGACAAGTAGTATATGCGTATGCTGCTGTATGTCCTTGTTGTGGCGCTCACGGCGACGAAGGCCTCTCCCTCGCAAAACCGAGGACTGTGGTGGTCAAGTAAAAGCGTTTGGTAGCACTCCACGCGTGACAAACGGCGGGCACCTCTCCCACACACACGCGTGACACTCGGGAAAAAAGCAGTACACAGCAGGAGTGAGATAATATTTACAGAATAAAAACATAAAAGAGGATTCGCCGAGGACTCTCGTTCACCCTCTTCTGGCAACGAACAGCGTGGTGGTGCAACAACAACATCAGATCAGCGTTCTCACGTATGTGGCGGCATGCCTGTATCTGATATCACACAGCGGGTTGCGTGTACGAACGAGATTCAAAAAGGAAAGGTGAAAGCAATGGAGTGGACAGGATCTCTCTGCTAGGCTCGAACCCCCGCGTTCAAATCCAAAATAGGGGATCGTGAATATTTGACCGTACATTAGTACCAAACACCAATACTCCTATCTTTCGTGCTGTGCGACACGCCGGACGCACATGCAAACCAGAGCGTAAACGAGAAATATGCTGATGACGGATGACGGATCGTAGCCTCTGGCAAAACAACCCCCGGGCACAGTATTACGTTTTATATAAATAAGAAATACGTCAGCTCTGAGTTCGACATTTCAGATTTTTTCAATAGTTTGCTATGGTAATTGCGTTGTACCCTGACAATGTAGACAGAGGCTGTGTCCTCGGTGTTAGCCGAGAGATGACACCGACCGGGCAAGCGGTGGCCCTGGACGTAAGATACTCCCGTGCGTTAGAGAGAATGAACACGTGATAACAGGTAAACACTGGCGCGTAGATGACCAACACACACAGATGTACTCCACAGAGAATGCAGGAGTCCAGACGACGGCAGCTTCCAGAGATGAACCGGCAGCTAAGATACCATCAAGATCCGGGTAGATATCACTTCAGAGACACTCGATCCTGCGAGAAGATACGATGCAGTTGCTATTCCTCGATCCAACGAGAAGATACGATACGGTTGCTATTCCTCCGCAGAATATACATTACATGCCGAGACGGTGCATATATAATGATCTACGACACAAGAGAAGTGTCATTGGAACATTGACTCATCCATGGTCATGTTCTTACATTCCGTATCACCCCCCCTCAATCTCAAATTTGATGATAGAAAAATATAGTCCTAAAAACGATTCAAGTCAGTGACAATAGAAAAAGTCAAGAAACTGCTCCATACTGCAAGCAAGCAGTTCATTCGATGCGTTAACTTGTAGACATTTACAACAATGTTTCGTGCCTCACGTGCATACATTTATGTGCCTGCAAAAGTACTGCTATCATATCCTGCACGAACCAATGTTTCCTAAACCTTAAATCCTACATGGCTCGTTCAACCAGAAAAAAAATGGTGCGAGACCGAATGTTGACTACCTGGTATTGAAATAGCAAGCTGATTTGCATGAATAACAGATTCACAAAACAAACACACAAACACAAACACAATGTCGATGACACAAACATATAACACAAGACGTTGACGACGACGTTAATGTCAGAGGTTGCTGACGATGTCTAGTAGCTGCTGGAAACGCGGCTTGGCATAATGCTTGGTCTCGATGCCGGCGGGGTAGTCTTTGGTGGAGATGTAGTGAGTCGAAATCGACCTCTCGGTGATCAGCTCGCGGATGGATGTAGAAGTAACGGAGTGCAATGTGCTTGGTTCGAGAACTGCACGAACGGTGTCCAAGCGAATTCAGAGTGGCCGTGTTGTCGAAGTGAAGCGGCACTTGAACGAACTGCTCCCCAATTCCAAGCTCCGTCAGCATGTCCATGCAGAACACGGCTTCCTTCATCGCGAGTGCCGATGCGACCAGCTCAGCTTCCATTCATTGTAGACATGTCTGTGAGGCTTTGATGACCATACTTGAAGCTGATGGGAGCCCTGGCCAACATCATGATGTAGTACAACATCGACTTGCCGTTGTCCGGGTTGCTAGCCCAGTTAGAGTCCGAGGAGGCCGTGAGCTTAAATTCCTCCTTTCTTGTACACTATGCTGAAGTCAGTGGACCCTGCCAGGTTTAACACTATGTGCTTGGCCGCCACCATGTGCACGTTCGACGGATTTGACATACCACGAGAGATTTGACTCGAGCTGTACATAGTGTCATACCTGAGAACAGAGGCCAGGTACATGCCCGTTTTTGCGATCGCTTGATATCTCTGCTTCTCGTCAGCGTTCAGCAGTGTCTCCTCCGGCTGCTTGGTGGAGAGGTGAGGTCCGTAACCGGGGGTTAGCGTAGGCTTGCAGTTGGCGAAAGAAAATCGCTCCACGGCGGACTTGGTGTAGTCCTCCAGGTCGATTTTGAGCGTCTTCTCCGCAAGGTTGCAGGTGACCTGCAGACCAAGTACACGCGACAAATCGCCCATGTCGGTGTTCTTGAGCCTGTCCATTAGCTGTGCCTTAATCGTCTCGATCACTTCGATGTTGCCACCAATCACGAGTACATCGTCCACTTACAAGGTGATGATGACGGTGACACCCTTATGCTGGTATATGTAGCGGCAGGCGTAGGACTTCAGAGGGATAAAACCTATGACCTTAAGGACGGGGTCATTGGTGTGGAACCAATATTCGGGGCTTTCAGCTAGCCCGTAGAGGCTTTTCTCCAGCCTCATAACCTGGGGGCCTCCATCCTTGTCCTTAGCCTCATAAACAGGCGGCTGTGCTATCAACACTTCCTCCTCAATATCAGCATACAGAAGAGCAGTTTTCATGTCCAGCTAAACAACCTCCACGTCCAGCTCCGCTGCAATGCTAGCACCATTCAGATGATTTCCAAACGGCAAACCGGAGCAAACGTGTTGCCGCAGTCCAGGCCCGGAACCTGGTTCCAGCCTTGCGCCACCACCCGCGCCTTGTACGGGTTATCATCTTTACGCTTCAGAACCCACCTGGAGTGGTGACGTTCTGTCCCGTAGGAACAGAAGATCGTGGAACAAGCTTGGAAGCCCCTAGCTCGTTGAGACTAGCCATTTCCTTGTCTGCAGCAGCTCCCCTCAAAAATTACGTCTGGAAGCGTCATGCCTTCGGCATACGATTTCGGAACTCTCGGTTGAGTAGTCTGCACGGCATACGCGTACTCAACGGATCGAGACATATCGCCCTTGTGAACGACCTCCTGACACCCCCCCTTCGCGAAGTACGCAAAACCGAGCCGTGTCAGTACGCTGAGGGTCCTGGCGTTGGACTGGCTCACGGCAGATCTGGTTACGGCTGGTGTAGTCGCGCGACCTCCGCGTGACGCAGAACCACCACGTGAAGTACCACCACGCTACGAACCACCACGCGAAGAACCATCGGGCGCAGCACCAGATGGCGAATCACCCCACGGTAGGGGTTGCACGAGTTGGGTCAACGGTTTCTGACTAGTTGAGTTCCTTAAGTGAGGAACTACCAGTTAGGATGAAAAAATTACGCGTATCTTCGTTTTGGGACTAGAGCATACACGTGCCGGTCAGGTGGCACGAACAGGTTTTCCCAGGTTTTGTATCGGGTAAGATATTGAGCTCCTAATGTGAGGGGCTCAGGAACTTCTCGTGCACCCCTACTACGGGATGGCTCTGGCGTAGATTCCGATGGCGAAGCGGACGACGGAGGGCCAGGTGACGGAGAACTCTGATCGGAAGGGCTCCCTCCCCCAGGCGAAACAGGCAGGGTAGGAGCAACGGGGCTAATGCCAAGGTCGCAGTCGCTGACATCACGGATTTACCCCAAAAAGTCAGTCACAAACGGCTCTGGAGCGTCTAGGTTTGGAGAAGGCGAACCGATTTCTTGGTTAGACGTGTACTCGCGCACACCCCTTGCGAAGTCGTCACTCTCGTCGTACGTGAACTTTCCGTCGTCAAAACCACCGACCTCCACGCGAGGTAGTCCAGAAAGGTCTCAGTGAAGATAGCATTTCGACTCTCTCTGACACGTTTCGCCGCTGGATTGTAGACCCGATAAGACTTGCTGCCCGTGCTGTATCGAACCAGGCGTCCTCCCCAAGCACGCGGCTCCAATTCCTTGGTGTAGGTCTCTACGTGTACAAACGACCCAGCCCCGATCACTAGAATGTTCCGGAGGCAAGCATCGTTGCCGTAGACTGCCTGGTAGGGCGCACAATTGCTCACCGCCGCATGTGGGACCCGGTTGCTCAGGTAGACAGCTGTCAGCATCAACTCCCCCCAGAGGAAACTCGGGAGACCCGAATCAGCGAGCAAAACGCGCACGATACCTTCAAGCGTTCGACCTGCCCGCTCGTTCGCGCCGATCTACTGAGAGGTGTTCATAGACGCAAACTCCAACTTGACGCCGACGTCTAGACAGTATCGGCGGAACTCCTCACTCGTAAACTCCGTACCTTTATTTCCTCTCGGGCCGACTAAACGCTCTCCGGACGGAATCACGACTGCCTTGTTGAACAGCACGAGTGAGTCGATAGTGTGTGTCTTGCTGATGAGGAAGATCTCCTTCCACGTCGTCAGCTGGTCATCAAACTTGGTGACTTAGGTGTAGCCGCCCAGTGCCGGAGGGTTGATCGGCCCCATGGTGTCAAGAGTGACATGCTCAAACGGCCGCTGGACGTCATACGACGTTTGCTTCGGGTAGGGTTGTTGCTCACTCTTGCCGAATGGGCAGACGTCGCAAGGCGTCACGTTACCGTTGTATTCGACACCGTTGTGCGGCATCTTCCGCAGAACGTGCATGCTGTTGCGGTTGGCATGGCCCATGCGAGGATGCCATAGGTCAGCAGAAACCACCTTTGAGGCAGCACCGCTAAGCTTCACAGAGATCCCAGCACGGTTTTCAAGCGTCACAGCGATGGACCACATATTTGGTCCGGTCGTTGCGTCGACACTCAAAGTTTTCATCGGCACAACGAGGTCGCCCATCTCCAACCGCGGTTTGTCCGGGTAGAACAGTGCAGCCATCCCTTCTACCATGGCCTGGGAGACGGAGAAAAGGTTCGTTCCCAGCCCAGGGACGATGATTGCACGGAAGGAGAAGTCCGGCTTGTTCCCACCGTCATCGGTAATGGTGCCGTTGATGGTGCCCGCAGCTACCGCGTACAGGCGGTGCTTGCCAGCCGCGACGATCTGGGGAGGAACCTGTAGAGGTTCATAGTCCCGCATTGAGGCTAGTAGTCCCGAGGTCAGCTCCGGATCAACGAAATTGAATGATGCCCCGCTGTCCACTAGCAACTCGATGTAGGTGCCGTCGGTGAGAAGCCCACCTTCACCTGAGAGGTCGGGAGTGCTCGCCATGAGCGCTCGGAAGATCCCGTCGGGTGGACGGTAGTTCGGCAGTGATGCCGCTGGAACAGACGCAGTTTCCACCGATTCAGGCACCGGACTCCGCGGTGAGAGTCCCACGAGACGGCGTGGCCGCCGCCGGAAGGGGCACGCCCATCGCGGTGAACGAGCAGCCAAATGGTTCTGTGTCTGCCGAAGAGGCGGAGCCACGGGCGCTCTCCCGACGTGAGCGAAACCAGTCGCCCCCGACGGTGGTTGAGGGAGAGCGGCCTGGGGTGCGCTCCCGACGTGAGTGAAACGGCCTTGCCCCGGAGACTGCAGTATCGCCAGGAGCGCAGTCAGCGACTGACTCTACCGCTGAGCCTTGCACTCATTGTCGCTGTGACTGGTCGTCTTGTGGTAGCTGCACCAATCTGGAGAGGGGTCTCCGCCGTCTTGCTTCCCCTCATTCTTCCACCGCGACTTTCCCGGTTTCGACCGGCTCTTCTTGCCCGCGTTAGGGAAGTCACGCTGGAAGTAGCCGTACTCGTTGCGGTGGCGGCATCGGTATTCGTTGGTCGCGGCAATTGCCGCACCACGACCTGAGACCGCGGGCCCCGACGAATTCCTCCACTGTGCGTCGATGAAGTAGTTACAGCTGTTCGCTTGATTTCCGCGACGTCTAGGAACGGTTGCCTGTAGCGCATGTCCCGCAGTAAACTGTACTCCGACGAGTAGACGAGAGCATTTAACACCAGGTCCTCGAACGTCGCCTTCGGTGTGGACTCCCCCTTATCTTCAAGCCGGAGCTTGAGGTCGTCCATGGTCGCCAAGAAGTCGATGAAGTCCTGACCAAGTCGGAGCTTGGCGGCGTGGAGCTGCTCCCTGGGGACTCGCCGAGATCTTTTGGGGTCGCCGGCAAACCGCTCCTTGAGGGCCGCCCAGGCCGCACCTCCATTGCCCATTTCGCCCCTAGACTTGCCTTCCGAGGGCTTCTTGGTGATGTTGGAGATTCGACGGAGGAGAATTTGACAAGGGAGTACAACTGGTCGTTACGACTTTGCCAGTTGGATGCTGCTGTGGCAGCGTCGGTTCCTTCGCCTTCAGAGCACTCCGTCGAGGATCTTCAGAAGTTCCTGAGAATGGAGACCCACCGCCATACGAAACTTGTCCGCCCATTCTCGGCAATCCCGTTGATCCTTGCGCTGACCCACGGTTTCGAGCGTCTTTTTCTACGCGGTGTAGGACGATTCTGCCATCGCATCCCGAACCCATATAGCCACGGACCGAGGCTACGTGCAAGGCGCGCAGGCTTTTCTCGCACGTATAACGCCGCGAGTACCTGAGTAAGCTCGGCGCGTAAGGGACGGTGCAAGATGGGTTTGCTACACGAATGGAGGCTTTGCAGGATTGCAGCCCTGAAGCTCACAACCCTAGTCCGCCGGACACTCACCAGTATCCGCCCAGACTCCTATGCTCCGGGAGACCCAGGAAAAACCTACCACAGGTGACTGATCTGCGGTTTGTGATGTCAGAGGTGTCAACTCCGGCCACGTCCTGCAGTCACACGGGTCAGATGCACTGCCCAGACTGGTCGAATCCCCAACCTTACGCACGCATCACAAATCAGTACGAGAAGGTAGTCTTGGATGTGAACCCTACCTCGCGCGATGACGCACGCGCAGGAAACGTGTAGCACGATGTATTTAATTGTTGAGGCTGCCGCAAGGGATGCACCCTGCCTAGCCAGATCCGGTCTTCAACACACGCTACTAAGTCGGCACCCAGCAGCTGGGAGGTATCTTGGACAGACTATGCCTCGCGATACGACACGCAGGCGATTTCGAGAAGTCAATTACACACACGCGAAACACCTGAGCGGTACTCTGCACGTGCAACCAACAACCCTGCACATCTCTGTTCACCGACATGAATCAACGCCTAGACGTTATGCCCCCGAATGATTTACACACAGCAGTAGCGTACCGAATGTTGAGCCAAGAATCCAGGTGATCAGTCCAGATCCAACAGCAGACGGGTTAACTCAACGTAGCCCCCCAGCAGAAAGCTCACTCCGGCAGAAGAAGCCTTCGCAGAGAAGATGTGTGTGCACACTACTCACAAAACGCGAGGCTCATTATTAACCTATTATGGAATTTGGGGTGTACACTGACAATGTAGACAGAGGCTGTGTCCTCGGTGTTAGCCGAGAGATGACACCCCGCAAGCGGCAGCCCTGGAAGTAAGATTCTCCCGTGCGGTAGAGAGAAGAAGACGTGATAACACGTGAACACTGACGATTAGGTGGCCTGCACACACAGATGTACTCCACAGAGAATGCAGGAGTTCAGACGACGGCAGCTTCCAGAGATGAACAGGCGGCTAAGGTACCATCACGTTCCGGGTAGAGATAACTTCAGGGATACTCGATCCTACGAGAAGGTGCGATACGCTCGATATTCCTCGATCTTACGAAAATATTCCATACCGTTGCTATTCCTCGATCCTACGAGAAGATACGATACGGTTGCTATTCCTCCACATAATATACGTTACATGCCGAGACGGTACATAAATTATGATCTACAATACAAGAGCAGTGCTACTTGAACATTGACTCATACATGGTCATGTATGTGCTAACACAGCTAACATTCCATAACACAGTTGGTACCCAAGCTTTAAATTGTGGAACAGCTGTGTGAATAAATACCCTGGTAGGCAGTACGCACACAGACGATTGACTCAATACTTCGTGAGTTGCGGTTCAGCTAAATACACCGCATTATGAGTAACGAACCGGATATTTATAACACCTTACAGCAGTGCTTGTAGTCGACGAGTTGCAGCAGCAAGCCGTCGATATACCTTGCTGTAAGAGGTCCTCAAGCTTGAGAAACTGGAGTGTTTGTACCCCACCTACATTCACTCGTGAAACCGCATCTGATTTTTCCACAGTTCATCGTCCTCGATAGCCTGTATAGCCCTGAAAACGGAGTTTTTACAAGAGTTATCCATTCTTCACATACATCCTCGACACACAGCGTGTCTGCTCGGTCAGTTTCAAGACTGACAGCGCGCCAATCTTTGCAGCCAACTGTGCAGGGATATCATCGAATATTCTTAACTAACTGCGACACGCGCGTAGTGTTTCTGGCTGCTGAGTATGCTGTTGGGCGGCGTTGTAAGCTTGTTTGTGTTCTCTGTATTGTATCTGCTGTCGAGATGATTAGTATGTGCTCGGGGCAAGCCACATGACTTTTTGAAAAAATAGGAGGACTGTGGGCGTATTAATGTTCTGTCCAAACGGTGCTTACATTTCCGTCGGTTGGCGTATGGATATGTACTCCCAACGGGGCTAATATTTTCGTCCGTTGGCGTGTTAATACTTATTTATTCCAAAAAGTGCCCAATGTTCTTTTGAGAGTTCGCGTGGCCTGTCACTCACAGCAAGCAGCAGCAAAGCGGAGTAAGTGGTGGATTGCGCATCGCAGGCTTCGGTAATCACAACCAGCTAGTGCAGTACAGCGCAGAAAGGTGTTTCACACACGTGCGATGTTTGCCTTCTTGTGGGTATATGGGCGTCAGTGTGTACCGTTGTTTCTTCTACATGCATGTCTGGGCTGGGTGCTTGTTCCTGAGAAGACTAAAATTAGACGGTATGCCACCGGTACGTACATACCCGGTAAAAAATAAGGCCTATTGTGCTGCATCCAGGAAAATCGTCTTATCTACTTCCCCCCCCAAAAAACAAATGAATGCCGGCACACGCTCCACACTGCGCGTATCGCACCCGGACGTCGACCACAGTGTGTCCGGACAGGCTGCTCCGTGTAGGGGGACTCAGAGTTTTGCCGATAAGTGCTCGGACGAGAAGAAACGTTGGAAAAAAGACAAACATCACAAACAAACAAAACACATACCGGTATATCCTATCTCAAAGTGATGCCGATGCCGTACACCGTACACCCCTTGGCAATCCTGTCGTTTTTTTTGCAGCGCCGGACTATTGTATACCATACCTACAGTAACTATATTGACCATTGCGTGCATACGCGGAGCCCGCAGCGCCGTAGCCCCCCTTGCACTAATGTGCCAAAGAGATATTTTCTTGTTCTTGTGATATTTCACAGGACTCACTCTGTAGTATGGTGTGCCTGATATGATAAAAAAAAAATGAAGTTCTTAACCCTGTCACTACCACAAAACGACGAGGCATGTTCGCCGTTTCGGTGAGGAGTTTCGACCATTTGTTCATTATTTGAAATAGTTGTTTCGTTTGATGATTCAAGTGTTTGTTTTGTTGGCCGACGTGTAGGACTAGTAGAATGCGTCGGAATTCCGCATTTCAGCATTACGGTAGATACAGTGCGGCTAAGTCTTCGACCCGTCCAGCGCGAATGCCGGTAGACAAGCGAGAACATGTTTCTCTGTATATATTATGTTGAGTATTAAATATTGCTATATGAGATATGTGAAGTTTGACTTCAACGACCTCATGCGACTAATACAGCAGTAGGAGACATTCGCTAAGCCTTTCGTTTCCGTTTCGTATCTTGGTGGGTAGGTGCTTCAATCGTTTGTCATGCTGTGGAGCATGTTTAAACGTGCTACGACCATCTAGAGAAATCACAATAGAGCCAGCGTATATCGCTTTTTGCGCCCACCCGAAGGCACGAGATGGAGCATGACCGTTCTGACGAGCTCCGCTCACAGGGCTGGCCAAGGGGTTTCGCAGGATCATTTTCGTTCTCTGATACACCACATGGTTCTGGAGATACGGCTTGGTTCTCATTTTAGGCTTCGTTCCCATTTTTCCGATTTGTCTGTTTAACGATGATAGTGGTAGCTGTTCCCACGGTGGTAGGTGGTAGGGCCACGGAGCAGCAAGTAGTTTATGAACATAGTAAACTACTTAATTAAGAAGGATTTCCGCCTGACGACTAGTTGGTTGCAAAGGAATTCGAAATCACGTACGTACGTAGGAAAATATATCTCCGCCTTTTTTTTGAAATTTCACATTTTGGAGTTTGTGCTCCTGGTATCAGTGCATTGATCGCCCGCTAACGAGCACAAAAGGTGGCGTGGGGATGAGGCAGCCCGCCTTGACTGCGAGCTGTACACATTTGATCGTGTGAGCGAAACAGTCGGCTTGGTCGCCTTAGCTACTAAGCTCGGTCTAGTGAAACAGAGAAATGAAAATGTCGGCCCTGGAGGCGGGTACTCCGCAGATAGTTGTTCGGATAGCGTACAGCAATAGCATGATCGAAGAGCCGTGACTTGCTTTTTTGTTTTTTGTCCGATGCAACAAATCTCGAGGGATCTTGGACGACGACGCAACAAGGCAGTTTGTGGCTGACCAAGCGCATTTCTTCCTTCACACGGTGGGATGTGTACATCACCCTCCGAAGGCTGGTTGCACCCCCCTCATGCGCTTTGGCGGGCTCGCTAGCGGACACAAAATGATTTGATATAAAGAGCACAAACTTTACTACCTGGATTTCGGCAAAGTTAAGAATTTCTTCTCGTTCCATGGTTTCATATCCCATGGTTCCAAATTCGGTCGCGGTCAAAAAGTCGTCAGGCGGGGATATTTCTTGGTGCAGGACGCTCATGGAGAAGGCATTTATTTATTGAAAGGGTTGGCATAATATGGGTTGGGAAAACAACGGTGGGCACATTGTTGGAGGGCAGAGAGGATCATGAGCTATTTTGGGTCGTACAAAAAACTACGAGACGAAAACCATGTATATAGACAGAACAAGAGGGAAGCCTTCCTGTCTTACACATTTGGTGTTGTTGTGTTTTCGTGAAGAAGTAGATCGTAGGTTCTGCTTGATCTAGCTTGTCTCACCTAACAGTCCGATTTCAAGCGACGGAAACACATACCATTGGTCTGCGGGCGACATATACGAACAGCCTGGTAGAACATGTATGAGTACACAATACGAGAAGGTATAACGACGAGGGGTTGTCGCTGAGGTGTGGAGCGCGACTCCCGTGCTCCCCCATCTTTCAACCTTGCATACGCCCCGCACATACTCTCGGACCGGCAGAGTAAAAACATATTTAACTAAGGTCTTCTCATCCGCGTGTGGCTTTTGTGAGCGTATCAATGTTTTCCATGCGGAGCGAACCCGACACGTGAAATGATAAGTTTGATCGGATTGTAAGGCTAGGACGCGCGTAGACGGTGGAGGCCGAGAGGAGGCCTCGCCGACGAACGACAGCAGAATGACAGACCTGATCGCAATACTGATGAGGAAGCAAGATCGGTGACTAGAAGAGCTGTAAGAAAGGGTCACCAAAGCTAGTTCGATGTACGGAACCGCCCCCAACGCCGGGCGGGAAGAAGAAGGAGCCAATACCGGTAGAAATCTACCGTCCCTCCATGGAGCAGAGACTCGAACAATAGACCTCAAATGTCGAAATAGCTCCTCACGAACTCAGCAGCATTGCGTCCACTGTACTAATGTTCGGCGTATTGCGTTACCCTGTATGGAGCAAACGGATTGAAGACTTTGCGTCGTCAAGCGGGTGTCTGGCCTGTCGAGAGACACACAGAGACATTGCGGTTAGCGACACCACCAAAACCATGAGATAGATGCCGTTCGGAGCAAGGACTGAGCCCTTAACACGCCAGTAGGGCTAGGAGTGTGTCGACATGTTTTACTGAAAGTATGACTCACCCCAAACACTTTGGCAGGGAGTTTACCACTCATTTGCCTAGTGGCAGTGCGAAAATTATGAACGAATGGTTTATGCCTCAAACATTGGCACACCGGGTGATTAGGTCCGGTGAAAAGCTTATCCAAATATTCAGCCGTGTGGGCAAGGTCGTTGTAGTGATTGCGTCTCTACGAGCAACTGAACGGTAAGGAGGCTGACAAACTACTGCGAAAATGGTTTATAAACCAATTTGTAGGGAGACGACATCGAGAGACCATAAATAGAAAGTATAGTTGGGCAGCGTCACTTTCACCTGCTCCCTTTCGCTAAGAAGGACGTGGGGCTTGCCCTTACGTCGAGCGCACATGGCAACGGCACCAACCGTAGTGGAGGATCACGTTTAAGAGATGGATAAAGTGGAGGGGCTAGATCGAGCAAGTACGAGTGAGGCTGGAAGCACACCCCTCAACAAGCGTAATACCTCTCAGCTTATGGAAACGTCACTGGAAGTGCGTAACGTTCCTGGAGCCCGGGTACAGTCGGAACTGTGACAAGGCTTGCATTCTCTCGGCTTGAGATACGGGGGCCGGCGGAGGATACCACGCCCATATCTACGGCGATTTAACTGTTTGGGTTGCCTTGCGAAATGCATGCTTGATGAAAATGGTGGCTCGTGTGATGGGGAACGCAGTAAAGGTGTGGGGGATAACCAATTAGTGGATAGTGGTTCATCCTCCGATAGGGCTCACTCAGCTGAAGATTAAGGCGACATCCGACTGAGCGGCGACAGATTTGGGGTCCGTAACAGCCACTGATCGATATGGTAAGAAGGGAATATCACACAGACTCTTGTACTCCCAGGATACCTGCCAAACTGGTGGACGTGGACTACGTGCCGGCAGGACGTTCGAATGTTTCTGCCGATCGCTTCTCACAAGCAAGGAGTACGATTCGCGCCGGAATGGGAACACTCGTGCATTTCTATTTGGGAGTGAGTTTTGAGGTTTGAAGGTCACGGATCTAGCTTCTCTAGTTTCGTTCGCCGGATAGGACCAGGCTACGTCTATGTGCCGCTGCCCTGTTTAATCCCCAACCCCCCTGGGGACTTGGTGAGATGCCTGCAATGTCCTCCTTTTGTTTTTTGTGTTTGTCCCCATTTGAAACATCCATGAGACGACTGTAGATATCAACGGTACTCACTGTGTGTATGATCACTCGGACAAGTTGCCGCCGTGAGAGAATGTAGATTTGCTCAGTGAAGAAGTGTTGGAGGCATCAAGACCATGCACTAGCGGTTCCATGGCCAAATATAACAGCACGTGAATAACGAGCCGCCCTCATACGCGATCGCTAAAGAAGTTGGGGCAGCTCTCTGGAAACTTGGGTGGGTCGAACAGACCCACGTCCCCGTTGAAGGCTATATTGCATGCTAGTGAAGGATACCTTATAAACTCTATGCGTGCGTATATTTCCTGAAGAAAACGTAGGATGCAGCAAACGCCCTTCGAAAGTGTATGGGTGATGTGAATGCTTATGGTTCCCTGTCGGCGGCTGACAATGTAAGATCAGACAAGGTTGGCGGGGGGTATTTGCCGGTAAGTTTGGAGATATGCAAACGATCCTTACTTCAACGAGAGGTAAGTAACGCGGACGGCCCAGAAAACAACGGTGCGGTCGACATAT
Source organism: Nereocystis luetkeana (assembly GCA_031213475.1). Classification (NCBI taxonomy): domain Eukaryota; class Phaeophyceae; order Laminariales; family Laminariaceae; genus Nereocystis; species Nereocystis luetkeana. The sequence continues at coordinate 3,541,753 of JARUPZ010000030.1, read as the reverse complement.
GGCTTGACATCATATACAACACAAGACTTTCCACGTTCATCCAAGCGCCGACCAAATTGTTGTGAGCGGAAGCGGTGTACTGTTGTGCTTATGACGCCCTGGATCATACCGCGACCACAGCAAGTCCTTGGAATCAATGGCCGACTAAGATCCAGTACGAAACAGCCGCACGTGCTTCGCCGCACCCGTTATCTTTCCCAGCATACTGTCGGTGGGTCCTTGCGTTGGCCTCGCCCTCCCTGGTTGAGAGCTGCTTTCCCCTCGTGCCGGGTACCGACCACCCACGTGACTCTTTGTGGATGCCGTAAACAAGGGGGTGAAGACGAGAAACGTGACATGGGAGCCGACGCTCGGAGTAAAAGTGCTGCCACCGCCACTAGCGAATGAATGGAGGAAGGACGATGGCCTCAGAAAGCGTGCCCGAGTCGGGAGAGACGGATGTGTTTGATTCGGCCCAGCCGACTCTACAGCCCGTAATGGGGAGGGAAACCCTTCAAAAACCTCCGCGCGGTATCTTCGACGACGCAGCCGGGCGACGGTTAGCTGGATAACAGTGTAGAGCTGAAGGTCTTATATCAGCGAATCACCTGCCAGTGGCATTTCACCTTGAGGTGAGAGGGGCGCGTCATCGTCGGATGATGCAGCTCCGACCCCGACACCGACTCTGGGTCTTGTTCTCCAACAAGGGGCGCATTTGTCAACACCGGGCAATGGTGAATATATTCCGGAAGAGGGGAGAGAGTTCAGATCAGGTCGCTCGACCGGAACCGGCAGCGAGGCTGATCTGTACGATCTAACGAGACGGAGATTGGATCATAAACACATAATCGTTCAACGAGCGTAAAATGCAATTGATTATCTGAGATCGGCCTACGATGGCCACGAGGTACCCCTAGACGTAAAAGGTGAGTTAAACACGACTAAACAAAACAAATATTCATCCTAAAACTGTACCGTTAAGGACTACCAGTATATCGTGAATAAACTACATAGTTCAACTTTTGATGAAAATTATCCGCATGAACGATAGTTGAATATTAGTGGAAATGTTTAAAACGAACATGTCAAAACGATCGATCAACTACCGCGAAACAGGATCGGTAAAACATATTGACCAGGGACCACGAAGGTAGATCGTTAAACCCAGTAAGACAACGATGGACAAATGGGTTGGTTGAAAACTATCGACGAACGATAATGAAAAGGGGGTCGTTGAAATGATCGTTGTTTGACAGTTGAACGAAAATACGAACGGTCGGCTACAACGCTTCTTGAACTATCGTGGATACCGTTCGATATATAGAGTCGTTGGGTCATCGTGAACAAGATCGTCCAGAAGGGCTCGACCAGCTATCATGAAGGTGATCATCGATGACATCGAACGTTGAAACATCCGAAACACCATATAGAAAAGTGAGATCGTAGAACGATAGAAGAGGGACGTGGTTGTTGATGTTTGATTGCCTAGACGTTGTAATTGGTATTCGTTTCAAGCGGTCGGATAAGGATAGCAAAAAATGGATCGTGTGAGAAGATCGTACCAACACGATCATACACGTTGATAGGTGGTGATAACAGGCCCAACAATGACGAAGAGTGATCGCTAAAAACGATCATCGCACGATCGTATAAAAATGAAAGTGAAAAGTGACGAACCAACCACGCGAAAAGGGGGAGCTTTGAAAAACGATCGCCGAACGATCACTGAAAAGGGATCGTGTAGACCGACCATTTCACTGTCAGTACGATATTCGCAGAACAAAGAATGTATATGTTGGCACCGAATACGAGTTTCAAGTGGCGAGGACAAGTCGAACAAGACGATCGGGATCTGAAGAGAAGAATCAAACAGGAAGCTCACGTGGAGTCTTCACATTGTCTCAAAACAAATATTGTTGACGTGGTGGCTACCTTCTACGTCTATTGATTGATCCAGTGTTGAAGAATAACCGTTTTTCTTTGTGTTCGTTTTCTGCGATCCGAGGATGATGTTTTCAAGTATTATTCTCGTTTATGGATCCTGCTAAATGTGTTCTCAGCCATTCAGTATTACGCTCGTTGGCTGGTTGGATATAGTGATACCCTTTACGATCATCCTTGACCAATTATTATGAACCACCCATTGTTTGGGTGGTCCGATTTAATCACTGTTGAACGATCCGTTTGAACGATCGCTTCTTGATGACCATCGGTTTATCAGGTTGGAGATAAAGTGAATAGTACGGCAGTCGGACGATCGTCGTAAGTTCTATTCACCAATGACCGTCGAGCAACTGTCTATACGATCGTCATTCACAATCCTCGCCCCTGTTGCTTCGACCAGCGCTGCGTGAGTGTGCCCGATAGACAGGTTTGATAACACCGGAGCACGAAAGCCCCCATGCTACTGGAGAAAAACCCTCACTATTAATATCATTCATTGACAACCTTTTTAGCATACGTGCATGTTACGTTGATCAGGAGGTACAACAGACAACCCAACCACAACTACCACAAACACCACCCCCATCAGCCCTTACGTCGAGACCTGCTCCGTAGTCGACACTCTCGCCGTTTTCTTCGACCGACGTTGGGTGCGTGCGCTGGGCGGACAGTATTGAAGACCCGGCGACACAATAACCCAAATGACGTTTCCTGGAAAATGTCTCACTGTACGTTTCGTGAAACAAAGTCCTCAAAAAAAGGGAACATACGTTCTACGATGATGTCTAAGAAACTCCCATTATCTCGTGAATAGTCATCGTGTGAGCCGGTGTCCTTGATCTGCGTCTGGGTTTGGATGATCAACGCTACATACCTATCAAACAGGGCATGCATCCCGCCTTCGAATCACTGCGCCCTTCTTCGAGCCGCAAAGTAGTCTGCTGGGCGGTTCGACGGACATCACAAGTATCCAAGAACAAAACCAACAAACTAAAGCGTGTCAACGACCGGCACATGTCGACTGATTGCACTCTTGGCTTCCCTACATGAAACTGGTAAGAAAGCTTGGCCATCGTCTGGTAAGAAAGCGGTTGTTGCGCACACGAACAATGATTGTCAAGGTAATATTTGCTGCTTCGATTTCGAACGGGGATTGATACCTTCAAGTACCTTACACATAGTCATGTGCAATGAATAGGACACGGCCCATGGAAAGCGAGTCTCGAGAACCCCCCCGCCTCCCCCGCAAGCAAAAGTAAGTTCCGTTTTTGCCGGTAAAAACACGACAGGAAGGAACGATATCAATAGTGGTGTTCGTGTCCTTGCAGACAATACAACACTGAAAGAAATATGTTGCCACACGGAATCAGACGCGAAAACTCGAAAGGACTTGTAAATTGCCTCCTGTAGTTTGCCCCTCACATGGCTTATCCTTGTCTTTCTCCCTCAGCGCCTCTGCCAGCAACTATTGTGATTGTTGATATTGAAGTGGAAGCGAAAGGCACGTTTGCTCCGGGACGGAGCAAATCGAACGTACTGCGGTATACAAAGTAGTGTGTGCTGACATAGCGATCCAGCCGCGAACAAGAAGCTGTCATTATTGTCTCGCCTTGACAGTGGAAAACAAAGGCGGCAGTTCCACACTGTTTACATGAAAATTGTCGCCATTTGTTGACCGTTGATAGATTGACGAACATAGTAAGAATCTACGTAGGTCTCCACCAGCCTCGACTGGCCTGAACGATCAAGCCTCCAAATAATGTTTGCGTGATCCTTTTATCGGCGAAACGCCACTGTTAGTCCGCGGAAGGCGTATCTATCTGCGACACAGAAGTAGCGCAAGACACAGCAGTACCACAAGACATGAAATTAGTGACGTAAAGGGAAAACACATCTCTCATACATTAGGAATTGATCGTATGTTCTAAGGTACTGCTCACGTAACTAACAGAGGTATCCTCAAATTTTTCTACACTGGAGCGCTCGCACGACATTAAAACAACAAACATTCGGATCGTTTCTCGTTTGTATCTTGTCTACTTTACACCAAACCGTTTCGGGTATGGTATGAAGGTTGGCCCAATGAACATTGGGTAACTAAAACACTATGGTTGCACATAGACGCGATGCCACCGGAGGAAACATCGGACGCTAGAAAAACTTTTGCTCCGGAACTTCGATACATGACTGTCCCCTTGGTATGAGCATGATCCCCACTAATGTTTATAAAAAAAAGGTTTGATTTTTGTAGTAGGTTACAGCATACTTTCACCCATAGAGTGCTGTGGTGGGGTTAATCAACCATCTTTCAGTGTCCTCTTTGTTGATGCCTTCTTACGTATCGGCTGGTATTTGTGCTTGAGTTCAAGCTATTTATTGCCGGATGCCAGGAATGTACTAGTCAAGGAGTGGTAGCCTGATATAGCCTGACATGCCCCCGGTGTTCCAGAGCCAGCGGCCCTCTTGGCAGAATTGAGCGACCGACCGCACCAATCCCAACGACACGACTCAGCTTTACATCGGCTTAACCGTACCCGCTATCGAGCACGCGGGAAGGTAAGAAGAGGCGATGAGACGCCCGACGATGGTTTCAACGTGCCCTGTTAGAGCATCAACGATGAACCCAATTTAATCACTGCTTGCCGTACCTGCCGTAGATCATTTAGTTGCCGCTATCATTGTTTGCGGCGCAGTAACGTGCGTCATTTTGTCATACCTTCCTGTGGCTGTTCGAACGGATGACACTGGTGAACCATGGAGGAAGGGTAAATGGTGGGAAAAATTCGTGGGGCCAACAGCGCGGTCGATGACGCCAACGTGAAACTCTCGCTGGGATAGACAGACAGCATATGGTTGGATACCCTGGCTCCATACTAGACACCGAACTGAAGGGATTGCACTAACTCCCGAACGAAGAAAAGCATTTTCCTGAGAAAGAGACGGCGGCCCTGGAGGACGACGAGACCGCCAGGATCGTGATGCTTGCAAGCAAAGGGGACAAGCATTTCTCGAGTGAGATAGCGCTACAGAGTGTCGACTGGAAAATCGTTCGCCAGTCCGCGGCGGTGTTGATGAAGTGCGCGGCAGCGAAGCAACGCTTCCAGACCTAAGGTCGGGAGGGTGTCTTGGCAGTAGGGCTCGGCAGGTAGTCGCAGCGGTGTTCGAAGTGCTATCGTCGCGCTGACACAATATGTACTCTGTGTTTCGCCACTGTAAGGCTCAAACTAGCGGAATTGAGGCCCGAAGGGCGTTGGCTCAGCCAGCGTTGGCTGGCATGGCTGCAGTACCCGCACGATGCTTGCTTCGTCCCGCCGCTACGTGGAGTGAGTTGTGCTACAGTCAGCTATCGACGGCTATATCAACCCAGAGAAGACCGTCGCTCCCTACACTGTGGTCGGTACGGGTGGAGCGAGGACAAAGGTAAAGGACTGGTGCGATTGTGGGCGATTGGAGTGTTCGAAGCGCATTCGTGAGGGCATGTTCCGGACGCGGTTCAGAGGGGCGCGAATGACCCCGTTCTGCCCCTCTTGCAGGGTCTGGTCAAGAATATGGGTGCAAACTCCACCGCCGATGCCCCGCACGAGGTACATCACGTCTTTGACCGTGTACAGCGCTTCCAGCAGTGTCTCCCCACACCTGGTCGAGCTAGGTAACACCTACCGGTAAATACGTAGTTATGGTCCGCAGAGCTTGAACGCGCTCCACCCGTAATCACGCTCGGTTTTCGGTTTCTAGCGGAACGACGATACTGTCAATGATTTCCGGACAAACCTGGCCACGGTTGTCAATGCGTTATTGCCCTTGCGTCGCGGCAGTGTATCAAGTTGGGGTAGGTCGAGTATTGTTCAAAGCATGTTTTTGGGCCCTGTCGTTTCAGTGTGTGCCCTTATTGGGTGTCTCTCGTTGCCAATGACGGCGAACAAGAGGGCGCGACACCGATTGACGGCATATTGCGGTGTTGTTGTGCGTGCTATCTGCGGCGGAAAATCCATGCTGTCTACACACACCGTGGCAATGCTGCACTGTGAATTGTGTGGGGAAAGGACGTGTAGCGCATACTGATTACATGGTGATGGCCCTCCCGACACTCAATACGTTTTCACCGTACTAGCGTTAATGAGTAGGTGCTGTGTTGTCAAGCATATCGTCGAGCCTGATGCGAGAAAAATTCTCAACTCCCGACGAACCGAATCCGTCTGTTAGTTAATCTGCTGAGTCCTGTTGTTGGCTGGTTCACGAATCTTACAACAGAAGCATGATTCATTAGCCCACTAATCTTCCATTCATCCCGTCTGTCTCTCTTCGAATAATTGTGCTTCTCATCGCGACTATTTTAGACACTCGGCGTCACCCGTCGCTCAGGCACTTCGCAGTCGCCCCTCTCATCAGCCGAGCACCTTATTCCACGTTTCGTTTGGCGCACGTAGTGTGTTTCCTGCTGTCGCCCGTGGCACCTTGTCCATTGCAACCAGTTCGTCTGCTGCGAGGATACTACCGCTGTATTCTTCGTGGTAGGCAGTTTGGGGAAAGGCTTCACTCGCGCTTGCTTAAAGGAGTCTTTTCGCGAACCGCCTAGGTTCACGGTCGCTTGGGAACGATTTCCCGAAACTTGCATTGTTTCTCAGAAGCCGAGAGAGTGCAGGAGAGGAGCGCAACAGGTATAATACACATATTTTACAAGTGCTGGACTATTTCGGCCTGCTCAGTCTAGCCATGACCCCGCGTGTTTGTACTGGTTTGTACCCGAGTTCAACATTATACAGCTCTTGTTTACGGCCTGAATTTGACTGCACCGTTGCAGCTGGAAAGTTGACGAATACGCCGGCCGTCACCTTCATAGGCCTCGTGGCTGACGGTGATATATAGCGTATCGCGTGGCAGGCATCATCATCATCATATGTATTCATCTATTAAGCTACAGATATATGTAAAGGAAACCGTGTGTGAGCTAACGCCGAACGCCTGGAAGGCCTACGATGAGGACCCTAGACGAGGCATACTACGATTGAGGTTCACGCGTTTTTTTCTGAGGCTCGTCACTGAAGGAGGTCCATACCTCACCGGACAACTGAATTCAGCAAAACCCATACTGAATCCCTATGAATAAGACCATAGCCCCAGCATGCTGAAACGTCATTTTTCGAAACAAGATTGGCATTCCGACGGTTTTCTGCTATGGCACCTCGTCACCGAGAAATCAAAGTAGAGGAAATATGCCACCTCTATCGCAGAACTCGTCAGACCACGGTAAACCATCCTGACGGTCACGATAGGACTCCATCTACGTGATGCCAAGCACGTTCGTTAGTGTAGTACGTCTGGAACAGGCACCGAGAGCCGAAGTGAAACCTGTTGTAGATGACAGTGAACAGGAAAGAGGTAAACGCCCTCGAGTCCGTTTGTCGAAATCCTTAGGGCCATTTCGTCGCCGCTGTTTGCGAATAAAGATCATAAACGAAGTAAACCATGATGAGCCTGTGACGCGGTGCCCGTTCAGGCTTGGTTACAATACCGAGACGCCAATGACCTAAAAGTGAATTATGTCGATGTTCTTATGTACCAGCTAGTCGGGTCAATCGATTTTTCATTTTCTCCTCTCGAACGTATTGCAGCCCCCTGCAACTCAGCCGCCTAAATACGGAACGTGGGAATGCCCCAGAACGACGAAACGGTTGCCGTTTGGCATCGAAACGAGAGGTTATCCTTTTTCGGGAAAAAAAAGGCTTCAGCCCGAAGTTTCAGCAACCGCCACCAACAGCCAGACATCACTGTCTACTGGTCCAACCCGCTTCGAGGAGTGGTGCGAACCACTGATGAGCAAGGCATCAACGCCATCGTCGACGAATGCCACTATAGAATAGGAGTGTACCTGCGAGTTATGAGCCTCATCACTCAAGGGGCTGGTACGCCTCGCTAAACCTGACCTTGTTAGACATTGTATGCTCAACCCCGTGAATAATCTCATGGGCTAATAATGTAGGCATGCACGTAAATAGTGTTCTAAGGGACACGCAAAAGTCCTAACGTATCAGGCAGTTCCTCAATTGCGAAATTCCTTGAGACCGATTGGTTTGGTAGCAAAACTACACCCCGTACCCTAGCACGGCTCAATCGCAAGGCAAACGCAAACGGCAAAAAATTCAATAAACATCTCCACCACAGTGCGATTCGGACAGCCTACTGCTGCCCATCGGCGCGAGGGCACGTCTTTGCGGACTTTTAGCATAGCTACACAAGTACCCTCCATCTGTCGACGACTTTCATAAAATGGCATGTATTCACCGTTGTTAAGAATGCTCATGTAGAACTATCGAGAGGAGCCCGTGAACCGTCACGGAGGTGCCAACGTTGCTACATGCATACCTAGTATACAGTGTGAGCGTCAAGCCGAGATTCATTTCGGCGCAAGGCTGACTGCAAAAACAATATAAGGGCCGCAACAAGCTTCGAAGCTACGGGCCGCTACACTCCCCTAACGCTGTCCTGGAGGAACAATGAAGGCCTTCTTCATACCCAAAAATAACGAACATCGTGTTTGCAGCTTCAAACCTGTTACGGGACTCAACACAAAAGCACAATAAAATACGTGTCATAAAGTTGTTATTCAAACAAACGCTTGGCACTCTTCGCCGTCCCTTGCCCACAGAACATGCCTGGACTGACATGCAGCTGAGATGTCGAACATGGATGTGCAAACGTACCTAGAGTTACTCAAACTTGTGAAAATTCGTTTTTTTTTCGTAAAACACGGCTTGTCGTGAAGAGGCAAGTACCAATACGCGCCAACCCCCACGGGTGCAACAGCTGTTACTTAGAATATAAAGTACACCTTGATGCTCACGATAACCAATTAATCCACGCTCATGTCCTCCTCGTTGCCATTGGCCTCTACAGTGATATCGCAAGAGTCTCCAGGCCGAAGGGGTCGCCGGACATATGAGGGAAAGCAGCTGCTTGCAAACCTACATATTTACCATGAGCCAAGACACCAGGCAAGACGTTTCCCGCTGAATTAGTCTACGGTACACGGGGCATTGTATGCGTCTTGCACGAACTGTATTCTTTTCTCTGCAGGTGTTCAAGCTATTTCACTACTACTTCGTGGGGAGCATAGCCTGTCTTGAGCTACGTGTGTACCCTAGTCAAATACCACGAGATGCCGTCAATAGGACGCGGTACTGCTGCAAGGGTGGCATACTTCACTCACTTATGTTCGCAAAAATGTTAACACGAAATACACTACGATCGAATCGCGCTTATGCAGCCCGCAACCACATCTGCGAGAAGCTTTTCAGGAGCCATCGACTATAAAAGTTAGCGACACGTCGCTTGGTGGATTAATTGACACCAACGGGTCCCCGTTCACGCAGTATAACACACCCGAAACCAGACAAACGTAGCGGTTAGGCTGGGTTTCATACTTGGAAAAGGGGTGTGTTCCTAAACTGGCTTCACAGTCGAAGGGCTGCCGCGTTTCATAGTTCCGGTAAAATTTGAGCGTGGCTCTTTTGATGCTGGATTCGTTGCCAGCCCGATTTCCCTGGGTGCTCGCTCCAACGTTGTCGGCCGTCTTGTCCTTACGGAAAAGCGGCGCCCATTCAATCCTTGGGAGTCTTTTCACTGCCGTCCACGGGGAAGGTGTTGCCAAGAGGACCCTCTACAGCGTCTGTAGTCCGTGATAGGTTGCGTCGAAACGAGCAATGCATGTAGGGCAAGATGCAACGAAGTCGGGGGGGTTGTCGTGGATAGTCAGAAAAGTTTTTTCAGTGATACATGGCCCATCTGTGATGTTTGGGGTCTGAACCGCAACGAAAGCACATGAATGATCGATTTCCGGGCGTAGGAATCATATCGCGTGAGGCCCATCAAACCACAGTACGTTCCTCATTGGGTCTGTCATTGACCGGGATAACTTGCCATCATCTACCCGGCCGACAGGTCTGGGCGCGGTGGTCAAGGGTTGGGCCTTCAGGCAGGGTTGCGATTAGGAAAGGAAACGGAACAGACAAATCGCAGGCCGCGTTATATATATACAGCGAGTGCTCTAAAGGAAAACGAAACCCAGCGCTGGTAAGAGGTCGATCAGATGAGTTTGGGATCTGATACACTCCGATATTCCGGCCCGCAAGATTCCAAGAAGCGTCATAGCTCGGTGTGGGCGAAGCGAGGTGTAGGCGTCGGTAGTTCGAAACGGTCTGGGGTACCAGAAGCGGCTAGCACGCGTGCGTCTCGCCTTGCCCGCTGTAAATAGTGGCTCAAACAACAAAATCCTCCGTCCTGATGCAACCAAAAACAGACATCGCTCCGGAGAGGGGACGACGTTTCTTGGCGATAGAGTGATATTGACACTGTCAAACAACAGTGACAACTGTGGATAGAGCATGCCTATGGTGGCGAGTTGAAATCGTGCATTAAATTCATATTCTAGCAGTAGAGTCGGTTTTCGAGTGTGCGTGCCCGAAGCTTACAGTCTGCCTTCACCCCGCGGATGCATCTCACGCAATGCATGAGTTTATTCCCGTCGGCATCCCGCATGGGGACTACCGTTTCGCCGAGGACACCCTTGGCGTCGCGGCTGACGTAGCCTTGTCCGACAGCAAGGTTCATCTGCCGATTCACGTTACCTGGGAGGCCAATCGTATCGGTCGTGTCTCGCTTAACCAGCTCATATTGCTTGCCGTGGCTCATACGAATATTTGCCGCTGGGGTAACGATCCAAAAGATCGAATGCTTCGACTGATGGGCGAACAGTCCGCCGGCCACTTCCGCCGAGCGCTCGATGAAATAAGTGCATTCAGCCATGTTTGCCGCGGTAGGTGGGGTATTGAGGTACCCACTCTCCCATGCTCAGCGGCGCTCTTAGGTTCCGACTGCCCTAGACGTCCTCCTTCTCGTTTCTCGCCCAGTACGCTGCGTGCTGTTGCTTTCTAGTCTCTCAATACGCCGCGAAGCCGAATGACCTGCACTCGCCGGGAGTGTTAACCGCGGATATATTTTTATACCCGAAGCCAGCGAGACCGTCCCCGGCGCCGCGAGAGCCTCTTTCCCGTCAAGCAGCACGGTCAGTAAGCCATCCGCGAGACAAGGAGATATTCCCATGGAGCAGGTGGTCTCCACACCGTGAGGGTTTTTAGCTGTTACGACGATGATGTGGTCAAGTCCGACGTCGTCAGTGGTAAGCAGAACGAATCCGGTAATGTATGTGGTTTCCATCAGGGATGGAACCGGGGCGGTGACACGTATGTTGACGCGCAGAGACGGGGGGTCGGAGATTAGTGCATACCATGTACCGTCGTCCCCCGTAAAAGGTGAATTTTTGTCCGGAAAAACCGGTCATGTGCGGATCACCTATTTCGAGAGGCAGCCCGCCGTTGATCCGCGCATTTCGAAGGACAAACAGAAAGCGAGGTGTGGATAGTGCTGTGAGATCGACGCGATCGACTATCACGCTTTGGGTGTACACAATAATCCCGCGGTACTTGCACTCCAGCGGGTGTGCCTATTTTCTAACCACGGGGGTCACGTTTGCTTTCAAAACGTATGAGATGCATTCGAACATTGTTACCTGCCCCATTTATGACCTCGCGGTTATGTGCAATCGATTACGGCTCCGGTCGGGCAAGCAAAGGACGAGAAACATACGTACGTTTACATCAACCACAACCTACCGGCGGCCCTGGAACTCTTGACGAGCACGCAGGTAAGAGTGGTCTCGGAGCAGACCTCTCCAGCATCAGTTGCGCAATCTTTTGTTTTTGTGCAACCTGAAACGATGTACGAGGGAAGGGGCAATAATATCCGACCAAAACCCAACCTCAGTCCAGCGGCTGATTCATAGACCTGGAGCAAGACGGCATGGAACCAATTTTATGTCTCTCCCGCATCAAGTGCAAGCTACTCTGTCCTTTCGATACACTGTTATATCTTCAAGGCAGCGCGTAGAGCCTGAACAGATCAGCGACCATGCCACCATGTGATATGTCACGTTCGATCAGGACAGACCTTACGCCCTGCGTCGTGCTTGCGATATAAAAATCGTAACATGCGTTCCCCACATCCACCATGTTGGTCAGTTACATGCACACCGGTGATCTGGACTTCTAGATGCCCAACACTACTCAAAGAGTTCCCGAGCACAGGTACGAGTTATATTAGAACCTAACCCAGTGAACTACAGTCATCAACATATATATATATATATGGTCAAACAGTTTCAAATATATTTTAGAGCAGCTGAGGGCATTTTGCGTAACATACTGTGCAATTAAAAACAGACATTTCTAAGAGAGGAAATGATTAATTCTCTCACCACACACTTGGCGAGAAGAGTCGTACGAAAGGCTCGAGCACTCGCATTTGTCATCAGCGATAACTCCAGGAGAAACGGTCTCCTTATCCCTTGCTTAAAGCGTAAGAACAGAGCGGGGGGGGAGGGGGGGGGAGAGATGAGTTTAACCGATTCTGTAATGGGTAGATATCTAAGACATTGTGTGAAATGGCACATATCGTGCGAGAGCGATGCAGAGCACCGGACGCCGCACGGTGTCGCCGTCAACCCTCGTTACACTTTGCTCGACAAACGAAGGCCTCCATCGACGACGATCGCGCCTGTATTTCGTTGACGTTGGGGGCTGTCTGTTGCGTGATGTGGAGGTGCATTCCAGAACTGCCATATATGATACAAGCGAACGCCAATCCGTAATTAACCCGGGGTACAAAACCAAACAGCGTTTTCTTCCGAAATCGTTGTAACATGAATTTGTGGTAGGCCCCCGGCCGACGTCCGACCACAATTTAATATTGACTCCAAGCAAATATAATCTTCCGGTCTTTCAAGCTAGCAGCTGGACAGCAGAATGGTAGTCGCCCGAGCGATCAACGGAGCAGCGGAACAGTAGTAACCCCACCCACAAGTACCCACCACACGCACCCGGCGTTGGTCAAAGTGGGATGGAAGGGGGGTCCACCCGAGACCGTGGTAAACGCGAGGCCGAGTGCCGGTAGTTCAGGAGGTGGGTGGTGGTGGTCGTCGTGCTGGTATTCAAGTATTTCTGCTCTTCGAGTCGCTGACCTAGACCTACAACATCGGAACAGTAACTCTCCGCCTACACGCACGCACCCAGCGTCGACAGAAGAAGAGAGAAGGGGGGGTCGACTGCGAAACGGGGCTAGACGCGAAGCTTGATCCTGGTGTTGGCGGTTTGAGGTGGTGGTGGTGGGGGTTATTGTGGTCGTCGTAGTTGTCGTGAAGTTGGTGGTGAGGTGGCGGTTGCTGTCAACATGCCTTTCGTGTGCCGGCGGCTTCGCGCATGCCCGTATTGTAGATAAACGGAGGCCGACAGCACCCCCGATCGTACTTCCAGGGAGTGTACGGGGGTATGAAATAGCTTGTGGTGAGCAGGCCTTATTTTTTTGGTACTCATGACGCTTGCCGTGACGCCACAACCAGCATCCTCTACGTTGTTGTTAACGTTATGAGGCCCCATTACGATCTGGAAACAATTGTATTCAGGTTGGTAGGCTGTTCAGGTATTTTGTGTCCTGTTGGGATCAAGGTACGGAAGAAGCTCCAACTTAACCCCGAACCCTAACCCTCACCCTAACCCTAACCGTAGCCTTAACAATGACCTCAAACCGCAGCCCAAACGGGCCAAACCTGGCCATAAATCTTAGTAGTGGACGACGATTCTGAAGTGCAAAGCGCGCTACGAACTTTTCAAGTCAAAATCACCGCTAAAGACCCTCGCTCCCAAAGTGCCAACCCTTCTCGACGTGCTCCCTAAGATTATGTTTTTGCTGTGCTTGTTTGCAACGTCCGCCCATGAAAAGCAATGTCGCCGTCGTGCTGACAAACCTTACTGTTAACGCGCACAAAAACACAAAAATTAATGAAAGCCTCTGTCTGGCCGGCACGTGAGGTGCAGGGCAGGTTGGACCTGCTATATTATGCTGCAAGACGTAGTGCTCGGTGTGACCGATCAATGCATACTGCAAGGGAACGCTCGGAATGCATACACTGATTGCTTCAAGAGCGCGGCACCACCGCCGCTTCCTCATTGGTTCACTCGAAACATAGGAACCATCGTTCTTACCAAATCAAAACCTAAACGCGTAGTAGTGCTAAAAACATTAAATATAATCATTTTATAAAATAGACACAGCAGTCTGATTAGAAGGTACGTGTGTTTACATGCATGGATACGTCTTCAATCTACTCGTAACAATATACATCCGGCCAAACAAAGTAGTATAATTTTGCGTCTACTTAGGTCGACCGACCAATTTCTCCGATTACACGAGTCGGTCGGATTACTTTCCTTCGACATTCTGTCTTTGTCTATAATATAGCAGTTACGATGGAGACGAGGACCTTTAACAATCTGGGAGAAGGGATCTTTAGGTTGGTAGGCTGTTCGGATGTTATGGTTCCTGTTGGGATCATAGCACGGGCGAAGATCCAGCCCAACCTCTGACTCTAACCCTAACCCTAGCCCTAACCCTAACCCTGACCCCAAACCGCAGCCGAAACGGGCCAAAACTCGCCATAAACGAGGCTACGCCGAGTTTGCATCGAACCAGGAACTTTCTCAGATTTAAGATGCGGACGACGATTCCGAAGTAAGTGCAGACCACGCTACACATTTTTCAAGTTAAACACACCCCTAAAGATCCCTTCTCCCAGACTGCTAAGCCTACTCATGGAGACTGCGGAGTTGAATTTCCCTGTAAGTTTGCAATCTTTTGGAAAACCTTTGGGGGGCGATCTTTCAATATAGGCCGAGAATCGAAGAGTGGTTAATTTCTAATCTAGCTATGCCAGTATGTTAGATCCCGCTAAAATAACGCCATAATAGATGTATACATCTCACTGAAACCCTTTCAGAACGCAAGCCAAGCAAAGCAGCAGCAACACGAGCAACTTGACCGCGAGTAGCAGTAAGAGAGGAGGACATCACACGTATATATATATGTGAGATGTTCACTGCAGCCAGTGGACCAGTGGTGGCAGCTATAATGCTGGCACCTGATACGTGTGACATTTTTTGTGCCCAGTGCCCAGGCAGCTTGCGGGAGGGAAAACTATTTCCACATGCCCGAAGGAACTGGAAATGTCAGACATCAGCCCGATCGGCGAGCGCAAAAATAACTGGAAACAGTGCGATGGAAAAACCTACACACTGACCTCAGGGGGAACGTAGATATCAACCCAACTAACTTCCGACAACCACTCCGAAAAACCCAGCAAATTGTTTTGTTTCTAAAGAAGCTGTAAACAAACATGAACTGATCGTTCAGGAGACAGACTGTCATGCTTCGAGTTATAATTACTTTTTTGTTGTGGTCCTCGATTAAATGCATTCGAGGGCTGTTCTCAGTTACGTTAGCTTCTGTTTCGTGAAGTCGCAGTTAGAGTTGGTGCAAGTGTGGAGAGATACCAGTGGGCACCGGCACAGACGGCACCGGGTTTGGCTCTCAGACTGAACGTCCGCCTTTTATCCTTGGAAAACCAAGAACAAAAGTCTCGCGCTTCACGCGCTCGTGCCTCATTGCAAAAACGGCTACTATACTACGGAACAAGGGGTATGTGCCAGTGCAGCAGTACGATAGCACGGCGGGAGCAGGACGCCCAACCCCCCAATAGCCATCAATAGGTTGTGGTTTGCCTGGTCCATGCGGCGGTGATATTTAGGGGAAAGCACGTTTGTTTGCCGATATCTGTATATATATCGCAGAATGTCTCCCCTCGCCTCTAAGAAAAACCCGCACGGCTCGACAGTTTGAACGTGACAGGCACACCAAGACACTGAAAAATGTTTGAAATACTCCCTGCAAAAATGTTGCAGGAGATCTTGACGTACCAGCACATGAGTACGTGTACGTGTTTGTTGGTGAGTCTCACTATCGTACGTGTTATTGGCCTCTTCTGCTCTTGATATTTGAAAAATGCAGGATGCACACACAATAATATTGGAGAGGGTGGCCCAGTTTCGCAGGAGGAGGTGATGTTCGTTATTGTTTTTAGGCAGGCTAGCGAGTGGCGCATTTTGATCCCACAGCTCTTTGTTTCTTAAATCGGAGGTCAACAAAGTGATCGAGAGAGACGAACATACATGTCTGTACTACACAGATGATCGGAAAAGCCAAAGCGAACTACTTTTCGTCTTTAAGTTGATGCGAATTAGACGTTTTCGTGCTGCTATTAATATACTACTAAAAAGCAGTGATGGGGCACCAGACTCTTTTACAGTCTACAATTATAAGTACAATTATACTGGAAGAGTGGGAGTGACGAAATTGACAGATCTAGTGGATTGCCATTCCCATTGGTGACCCACAGCAGCAGCGGTGGTCTGCGGCGGGGTTTCTTGACATACATGTATGTGTAGCGCTTGTACGCACGACGGTTACGAAGTAGTGAAGACTCACTATACTCGTGGTCGTACTATAATTAAAAATACCAAGTAATAGACGCATTTAGAACTACGAATTGAATATGTACTCTTTATTTCGGTAATATTATAATATGATTAGAGAAAAAAACACCTATCGATGTTACACTATCTATGCCAAAATACGACCAGCGTGGAATACGTTTTTTCCCAAAATATGTACATGGGCCAGCAGCATTTCCGACCTACGACGTACAGCAGTATACTCGTAATATGATTTGTTATACGATCCAAACCCCCAACCCAAGTACAACCCTCTTCTCGGTGTAGTATGAACGCGCAGCTATCACCCTTCAACAGCAGCAATGTCGGCAGCGTGGAGGGCTTGATGAAATCAGCAGGATCTATGCTCTAGGGGGCAAGAGCTTGCCGGCGGCGTCATACGGTATCCTCCCAAACCTGAAAAAAACTATTCTTCGCGATTCGAGACGGATAGATATTTTGGTTCGTCCGTCTCCCCGACTACCTCTTTTCCCAGTAGGATTTCATTTATATCAGCTATCGTACTGCATTCTACTCTAACTATATATACTGCTACATCAAATACTACTGCTACTATTACGGCAGTAGTAGTAGTAGTAGTAGTGGCAGGAGTAGTAGGAGTAGTAGGAGTACCATTGGTAGTAGGTAGCACTGTGCGGCCGTTGCCACGAGTCTGCCGCTGTAACCATGAGTGGAATATATTGATTTTGGCAGCCATTAATTTAAACGTAGAGAAACACTTTTCAGGGCAGGCAAAGATATTTGTTTCATGATGTGCCCAATCGTATGTAGACCTGTTGCTGCCTATTGATGTGAATAGTGATGTCACTGCGGACTTCTCCTGCTGTGGCCACGAGTCGGCTGTGCTGTTGCCGTGAGTGCATTTTTGACAGTCATCAGAAAGTTTTCATGCCAATTAGATGCAGATAATTTTTTCATCGTGCCCCAACCGTACGTATACCTGTACATCAGTAAATACAGAGACGTTATTCCTACTAATAATAGTGATGATTTTGGTTATTTGGCCTTTCGGTTGTTTTGACGCTGTTTTTGACTCGCAGGTATGGAAGTCTGAAGTAGTTAGTATAGTATAGAATAGTTGTAGTTGTAGTATTAATATTCGGGCATACCTACGCCTTTTGGGCCGTTAATGCCCATAGGTACACCGTGCATTGTACCCGGGAAAAAATTGATACACAACTGTTGACGCGGTCTTCGTGTGAAGACCTCTGTCAGTGAGTATAACGTTTTGAGTTAAAACGTTCAGCCTACTCTAAGACGTTTCGCATTGCCCAGGCAGGTATGTATATCAGGCCGCAGCACTGTCACTGCTGTCGACCCCCCCACACCCTTTACGTTCACGTTTCGTGCAAGCGCATACCACGCACCTGAGCATCTGCCGTCCTCCATGCAGCATCTGTTTTCCGGGCACTGGATGTCGTCGTTACATCCTAAGTACGAAATTGGTGATAATAGGTGGCAGACCGCATTAGGCAGACGTGGTGGCAGTGGAATCGCGGCGGCACAGCTGCTAGACCGTATATGTATATATATATATATATATTCATCATAGCTTTCACTTTCCAGCCTATCTCGTAGGAGGTTTTACCCTCGACGACCTTCTGGACAAGCCGTGGTCACAGGTGTATACCCTTCTCCCCCCCGGTACTTGCCTTTATTTTTTGTCGCGCATAGGGTTCAGCATTCCAACTTCTCGTCGATTTTCATCGAATGTAGCTAAATCACGCTCTCGCGCTTTCCGCTAGTCAATTCATTTCATGCAAGAAAAAGCCCTTACGAGTATGCACTCGGTATATATGCACCTGATACCACTGTAGGAATACAGGTCGGCTCACGCAAAGCAGATCACAGAATGTGTACCTCTCTGAGGGAATATTTTAGGGTGTCCGGCAAAGCAGGGCCGCGCGGGCGAAGAGAACTCGCACCCGTATCTGAATGTTTCATTTCGACAACATCAATATGAGTATTGGCCCTGAATTTGTCCCAACCAGAATCCTCGTCTTTCGTACACGGAAACTACTCGGACCCCAGGGTCTCGAAGCCAGGTTGTCTCCCCCCTCCCTGCTCTTACTATGTGAATGGTGCCGTCCGTAACAAATCCCGTCTATACCGTCCCAGGTAGAGCACAGAAGTAAAACATGTTGATCGTAACTCATGAGCTAAAATATATCTAGCAGGTATATATAGCTTAACGGCACGATGAGGCGTAAACTGCTAATACGTGACGACTCGAGTTAGGAGTACAATGAGGCGCAACGCCTTTTACATTACAGTTATCAAATATCAATACATGTTAAACGGGGGCTGTACCTATACCGTCTAGCGCTTGGCGTTGGCCGGGCGATTTTAGTAGGCTGGGAGTTGCGCTATTTTTGGGGACGAATCCCACAAGCGGACTGGTAGACTTTATGCAGCACTGTATAGTGTCAAACAAGGAACTGCCATACGTACTCAACAAAAAGGATGTTATCCTGCATATGGCCCAGGAGCTATGTTTTCACACGTCTGCTTGAAAAATGAATTTGATCAAATCTTGTACCTACACATAAAACCATTGTTCCAAAACATCCGCCGTTCCATGCACAGCACTAGACATCCGAGGTCGCGGCAAGGGATAGCGGAGCCCTTCATATATGCGACGCCTAACGGAGATTACTCACCGCATCTTACTTTGTCGGGGGGCGCATCGGGGGCGGTAGCGCCAGAAGCACATTCGCATACGTCGGCTGTAATAAAACCGGCCGTGACCGAGGCTTTGGCTCGAGCTGATGTGGCGGCGAGAAGGACGAAAACAAGTGCATGCGCGATATAAGCAGCCATTTGAGCGTTGATGTCTATCTGTGACATGATCGAAGCGTCAACGTCTTCCCACCACACGTCAATGACATTTTTATCGGGGAGCACCAAACCAAACTCTACTGCCTCACGAGTTTCGAAAGGTGTGAGTGATGTCGACCCCGCCAAGAGGGATAACCTTGACGTTACGTTGGTGTCATTTGGTGTGGTGCACATAGGGCCGAATATCGTGGGCGTGTGCACCCATACTTCGCCTCGCGCGAAGAAATTTTATGTAGTATGGATGCTTACGTATAAAGACGACACGGACCCCGGGGCTGGAGCTGTTTTCATACCACGAGCCCTCACTGATACCGTGCTGGAGGCCAAGAACTGACCTGAACATTTTCCGTCTCCTTTGCAGCACATGCCCTCAGGGCAGTGATTGTCGTCGCCGCACACTATTTCGAATTTTTGGGAACCGGTGGTGAGGCACACGAAAGGTGGTGAAAAACAAACAGGCGCTTAGTGGCAACAAAAATCTGACTTCGTTCGCGAACACAAGAACACAGACATGTGTATCGAAGAAGACGCCATGAAAAAAAGATCCCAATAGCTGCAAAGGTAAGCGAGACCGACGATTGGCGCTACGTAGGAGTCGATGGTTTGTAGCTATACCTGGTACGACAATACGACACAAACGTCTACTAGAAACAGGCGTCACCCGCAATTCATCAGAAAACGAGAAATTACGGGTGTTACAAAGGGTGGACATCTAATCGGCGGTCCGTTTTCTCCACATTGATGGCTCACTGTGAGAAGAACAGACAACATCTCTGGCCTGATTGACAGTGATCGATCCTTGTGATTATAAACCACAACATGACGGGGAATGTTCTTGTGACGCGCAACGCTTTACGGAAGCAGCTGCCCCGAATACATTTGTCGGCGATAAGCGCAAAGTCTTGCTCGAAGCCTTTGTGGACTAACAGTTCTCGGGGGTTGTCGTCTCTATAAGGTTGCACATCACGCCGGCGAGCGGGGATGTATTTCACCTGATTCGTTTGAGAGGGAGAAGGAATTAAGCAGTGCAGCACCTGGCACAAAGGTAGAAGAATGTGGTTTTGATGCTTAAGCTCTCCGGTAGACTACCTGGTACGCCCGTACAGCAGTGTGCCCTATAATAGGCGCTGTTGAACGAGGGCTTCCTTGTCTACGGTCAGTCGTATCAGGAAGGTATCTGACTCATATACTCACAACGCAAGGTTCGGTCTGCATTTTGCAGCGCGTACCGTACGAGATCATGGTAACGGGCGACGTCTTGGATCATTTAGGTGCAGAGGTGCATGATGCGTTGCCTTGCTCCCAAGGAGCGTTAGGCGGAAACCGAGGACGCCAGAAGGCGATAAAGGAAAGACTTTGAAATATATATATATTTAAGGTAGACGACTCAACGAATAACGAACCAGAACTAATTGCATTGTAGTGAGTCATTCACCCTCTCATCCTGGGATCCTCCAAAAGGCGTCCACATATAACCATGCATCGCATTCAGAGAACTTAAATCCCGCTGCAAACTCCGTAGATGAATTACAGTTCCACCAATAAGACAATGTATCATATTTATTCAAACTCATCAAACAAGGGCCAAACTATGACCAACGACTACGACGGACAGCATCTTAAGTCGCGGCACACTGTCGTGATAGGCACATCTATACCGTAGTAGGTCGACAAGGATCCACCACATAAGTCCTCCCGTGGTGACACCACAAGTTGTAGTGCTTTATATCCAAACACATAACTTCCAAACCCCGCTATAGACGCAAATACCTATCTCCCTGATGTTACAGCACCAAGTCCATATTGTTTCCAGATGCTCAAATCAAATCAAATATCAACAATATACTTGTTTTCGTTCCAACGTGTTTCACACACCGCCATGCAAACTAGGGCATTAGCACTGTATTCAGGCAGAAGTCGAGGTGCGCAGTAGGAAGTACGATCATACCGCGAAATAAAATAAACCACTACATAAAACCCTCTCAATATGTCGAGCCCAAATCAAACTAAACAATTCGGAAAACCAAAAATGAAGGAAGGCCGATAATGAAGAACCGAAAAAATCGACGACCTCGGTGTTCTACCTCCAGCTATTGGTATAACCCACGTAATCCTCGGCTTTTCGGCAAGGAGGTGTACTTAGTACAGCGTTCGAAACGCCTTGTGATCCTTTTAAGCCAACCACGGAGCCATGCACGGTATCAGCTGCGACTACGCATGTAGAAACCGGCTTCCAAAATGTCCAAGCATCAAACCACAGACGGTAGCAATAGCAGCTACGCATCTTGAGGCTTTCCGACGCTGCAACCAATGTACCACAGACGATATTATTTGCAGTTAAGTAGTTTGACCCCAGATCCCCAGTTCTCCAACCACAAAAAAAACGTCTTCGGTGTATCCCGTGCAACATCTCCTGACAGCGGTTCGAAAGTTAAAGAGTACTCTTAACTACGAGAGCTTCAACCATCAATCAGAGATCCCCAAGCACGCGCACTGAGTTCGTACAGCTTTGCTATGACCTATCTGCTCCCTACGTATAACAAAAGTTTTTTTCTTTTTTTGCTCATCCCATTTGTTACCTTCGGACATCTTCTGCTCTCTCTCCTTCCAACTTGTAACTCAGACCCGGGGTCACATAGCAGGCTCCTCTACCCCCTTCCCGCTACGGCACGTGCCTTCATTTTTATCGAGAGAAGATTTCGGGCTTTTCCTCCTTCGTCGACTCGCATAGAATTGTGCCTACCCACGCTGCAAGGCGCTCTCAACAATTGAATCCTTTATATTTTTATTTTTGCAAATAAAGTAAAAATTCCGACCCACCTGGGAACTCGAACCCAGGACTCAAACACAAGCAAAATTCGAGGTTAACCACTTCAACCACCGGGGCGACCGGAAATAGAGTACAATAAATAAATCCAAATAACTAATACATCTCATCAAATACTACCAAAACCTCAAGATATAAGAAGCAAAGTACTACACTACCAGGTATAGTATTCCTCCCTAGGTACCAATAGTCAATATGTCAGCATACGTATCTGCAGTAAACCCGACAAAAGCGGGCATACACATACATTCAGACTATGTCCAAGAATGAAAAACCAAAACTAATTCCGAAAAGAATAGCAGTATCAATCCGGAAAAAACGCAAAACAATCCCAGGTAACAAAAGTCGATCCGGACAAATCCAAGATCGGGTATCTAAAAACTCACACTCATTGCCGAAAGGCACAATATCATGCTCAGAACAAATAAACTCGTGTAAAAAAAAAAATACAAGCTTGGTCTAAATAGCACACGTTTAGCGTTTCCAACATTAAATTTACCTCAAGATAATTGCAAGGCTACGGTGAAACCCGAGGGGCTCTAGCGACATGGCTTTGCTTGGAAAATCCGCATGCTGAAAATTAGACGGTACGTAAATAGTCAATGTATCTTTCCTTCCAACGAGTTCCCTGAAGAAGTGGCGTCGCACGTCGATGCGCTTTGAATTTTAGTTGGTGAAACAGTTCTGCGCAAGCTGCACCGCGCAGTGATTGCCCGTGAATACGCATCGCACGGTATGTTTGCCCTCAGGCAACATTTATCGCGAAGCGTTCCTTGCAAACCAATATTCCGCAATGACGTCAGCAAGCGCCACTTACTCTGCCTCCAACGTGGAAAGTGTGAGTCCTAGGAAACCAAGAAACAAGAGCACCAGCACATACCAATAACCGGACGTCCAGTCAGCCACCACACTTAAGTTGTCCGCGACAGCGAGTAGATGTAAGTCCAGCACCCCTGCTTCACCTCTCTGAAATGTAGCCCCGAAATATGTGCTCCGTCTCACCTACCCGAAGCTACCTAATGTTGCCTTCCAGTGCACTACTAAGGGTTGTCACTGCTTGCGCTTGAGATGTCTAACCCTAACTCGAAAAATGGTCATCTCGCTGGTCCTGAATTCTCGTCGATTTTCGCACGTTTTTACGGGACACAGTGGAATCTTCACCACTACCCTCTCCCGCGCCCACTCATAAAAACACCTCGAAAACACTATCACCTCCCACAGGTCTTCACCCGGAACGATTTGGTTCAAGTCCCTTCCAAAGTGGTCACACTTTTCTTTCGCCTACTAAATACATCATAAGTCAAATATACCGTCTACATGAACTACGTACAGTATTCAAAACTGCTCTCCCCTCCTCCACCAAACCGAACACGCATGCATCCGTCAGGCACTCCTCAATTCCCAAACGTCAACAAACACCTACTGTAGCCATTGGCTACAGTAGCCAATGGCTTGATGCCTGCTTCAAGAATTACAAACTTGGGTCCTAGAATCTTACCCATGTCCGATACGTCTGACTGTACGGATGAGTCTTGTATGATGAGCCGCGATTCATCTATGAAAATTGCGGCGCGATCGACGTTCCCGGGGCGGGATGCATGCTCATATGTGGCTGTCGGTACAAGATCTCAAGAACATTTATGCTCCCTGGATGGGATGCATGCCGGTGTGTGGAGGCCTTGAAAGGGTCCCAGGGTGAGGAGGGGAGAGGACCCCTACCTCTCACATCATTGTTGATACCTGGGTTTCTCTCTTGCTGCGAGCTCGGTGTTCACACGATCCGACCGTACCCGTTGCACGAGCTGACCCATCATGCCAGCATGTTTGATCATTAAGGCGTACGAGTGCTTGGCGCGCTACCTTGCTCGCGAGGAGCGGGAGGTAGAGACCCGGCACGACATACGGCGGTGGAGAAAATAAGCTATATCGGGGGACCATAGTGAATAGGACAAAAAATTGTTAGCGAATACAGCGAAACAAATAGGTTTTTGTTCGTATCGTAGGTCCCATTTAATATGGTCCCCCGTGCTGGAATCAATTTCTTTGTCAGAGGAGTAGAAAACGACACACAGAACCAAGGTGGACTGAAGGTTGGGGGCCATTCGCCCGCTCATCCTGATACCCTCTAGGTGGTCCCCGACAGAGGTAACGCAGTTGGGAAAATAGCTTTCTGAACCACCGCGGCATCGTTATCGGGCATCCGTTGAAGGAGAGACAGTACCACAGTTCGTGGGGATATCTGTATCCCAGTATTGAAGGTGCTCGCATCAGACGTCCCAAGCACCAGTCGTATACATTTTTGATATCCCCTTTGAATTCCGCATTATTGCTTGTCGTGGCATAATGAGAGCCTCCGAGTATTTAGGATGAACCTCTATCGTAGAACACCTCTAAAGGTATTCACATACAGGTATGCAACATATCCGGTGAGCACACATCCCACCGCCATCTCCGTGGATTAATTGCAGCGACTCAAATGGCCCTACTCCGGAAGATAAGACTCATCAACAGTAGTAGTGATCGACGCGACGGAGCACAACATCTTCTTGTAGCGCTCAGCAGAACCGAAACTCACCGCATCGTCCTGTATCGGGGTTGAAAGCCTTTGTAACGCATTCGCATGCATCGGAGGCTTTTCCACCGAGCACGACGGAATCCAAGTCATTGTCTGAAATGTGGACGCAGTGCAGTCGAACACGCGCGCAAGGTAAATGTTCTCAGGCGGTCCACGTCACGGTAAGAGATACGGTTAGGGCTCGGGGTGTTGTTGGGGCTCCGTTTGGGGTTGTTCGCCGCCTACCAATCAGATTATTGAGTTATTTCCCGCTGTCGAGGGAGACGATATAGAGGCAGTCGGCAAGGCATTCGTCGGTGAAACGTGGCCTTTATCAGTCCTTATGCTCCCATCTATCTATTGGATCTATACCGACGGCGAAAACAATTATGTTGATCGTTTCCTGCTTCTTCTGACGAAACGTGCATGAGCGAGGCATCTGGTATACACTTTTCAGCGTTAGATCCCCTCGGACTCACGTGTCGCTAGAAACATTTGTGGTGCAGAAATCTCCCTGTGCGCGCAAACGGTATAGGCCCAACGGTCGCGCGTAGCGCGTTTAATTGTTTGTGTACTCATTGTTTGGAGTACGAATCACACAAAAAAGACTCGGGCGGTTCATGGTACTTACTCAGCACAAACACCCCCTGCCTTCAGTAAAAAACGGGTACATCACTTACTTGAGCATGAGCCGGTCTTAGTGCAGCATTTGTTTTGGGGGCAGTGGCTGGCGTCCGTGCAACCTTTGAGTGGGAATTGTGCAGTATGGGGGTACACAATGGACGGCGGGGGGGGAAAGGGGGGTGAGGTTGTACTAGCCGTATGAATTGGATAACTATTAGTCGCGCAAGCAATAAGCGACGGAACTGGGGGGGTTGGGGGATAATCAGGATCAGGAGGCGCCTTCTAACTTCGTCAAACCGCAGGGGGAGTAAGTAGGAGAGAGGCCCATAAATATTACACGCACGCTACAATCCACTCGGGAGGCTTCAAACGCCTGCGCACAGGTGGTCGAGTTAGGTCAAAGAGGACATCTGCAACATGTAACTAGACTGCGAACTGGTATGTGCGCTCTGTACGCAATGTACAGAAACTTGCGGGAAAATACCGGCAACCAAATGTTCGTCAAGAACCGCTGTTGAGCCCGCAGCACGCGGAGCACTAAACAATGGAAAGTGACAGCCGAGCACAGGTGTTGTTCGCCCCACAGAAATGACTCACCGCAAACTCCGGTACCGGGGGTACGACCGGGTTGGTATCCGCCATTACGAATGCATTCGCATTCGTCGGTGACGTCGGCACCGGCCGCGACTGAGCCTTCATCCTCAACTGGTGGTTGGGAAGCGATGCAAAGATCCAAGCATGAGCGTGATAGAGACAGGCGTCAGATAGCGGATGCTAGGTATTGGCACTTTTACTACCAGTGGGAAGGTCCATTAATAGATGTCTACACCAGTGACATTCGCGAAGGCCCCAAATGAAACCGTTGTGTTCCTCGTACGTTTCAGAACTTACGCGGCAAGTCGATTTCGACACAACTCGCAAAGGTCACGTGCATTTTAATATGTTTGCGTGTGACACCTTGGGTGCGACTAATGTAAATACATGTCATCAGACGGAAGCTCGCGCGCGGAGAGCAGCTATGAAGACGATACAGTCGCCGAGATTGGGGCTGTTCACGCAGCAAGATCCCCGTATGCGGTGGTGGAGACCCAGCACTCACCGGAACACGTGTTGTTGTCGCCGCAGCACGTATCGCCCGCGCAGTCTCCATCATTCCTACACACTATTCGAAATTGTTGGGAACCCGTGGGGGGGCACAGAAAGGCGGTGAACTGGACGGAGGTTTAGGCGGCGGAACAGGTTTGAGCTCTAATCGGAACACAGGCATGTGGATCGGAGGAAGCCCTCGTGCTGACGACCGCAGCCTCTCCATAGGTGAGTGATTCTTACCAGTATAGCTAGGAACCGCTATTGTATATCCATACTCTCATGCGATAGACACGTCAGCAGGAGGGTAGTGGAGACCCACGTTTCGTCTAGAAACAACATCCCGGTTCTCGGTGAGAAGGTTCGGAAGACCATACCAATGGGCACGTTTGCATACTGACGACTCACTGTATGCCAAAGCATGGAACATATCTCGTGTGGCTGACTTCGATGGCTCATTGCCAGCAAGGAGGATGCAACATACCAGGGGAGGGCTACACCGTACAAAAACTCCCAAACCTATGACCGACGCACCAGTCAACTATGGAAGTACCGGGGGCATTTGTTATAGACGTTCCCTCCCCAGCCTTCTAGAATCATACGGCTGCCGGTATGCATTGTATGAGTACGCCGCCCCCAGCTTTCGTCAGCTTTAATTAGCCGGAGTTGCTGGATGCTGAGAGACTGAACATCACGCCGGTACGTCGGGATATACAATAATTACACAGGGACAACCAGTCGAATGCACGGGAGGCTACATAATATAAGTAAGGGTCTATCTAACTCGTGTGTGAGTTCATCTGTAAAATATGCTGGTATTGGGTCTGGTAAACACTGCTACGCGAGCGGCTGGTGGACTATGGTGAGACATTGACAGGTTCATATTTACGCACGACGAATAAACTCGACACGACGACCGTGTGTTGAAGAGCAGGCGGCATGTAGTCGACCAGAACAAGGGTCAGCGGACCACGAGCTATACTTGTTTAGTTCCGCCGAATCAAAACTCACGGCATTCTCCGGCTTCGGGGCTGTATAGGTTGGTCGAGCATTCGCATGCATCGGAGGCGATTCCGGCAGGTAGGACGGAAGATACGTCCTTTTCTGAGAGGTGGTGATATCCATAACGTCAACAATCACGAGACACAGTTTGCCAGGAGTCGCAGGTTAGGGCTGGGGCTGGGGTCAACATTTACCAACCATGCTCCAATAACTATCACTCAACATATTGAGTACTTTGCGCGCCCGAGGGAGATGATAACGTGGCACCAGGCCAGGCATTGAAGGGAGAATGGCGACATATCGCCAACGGTCAGGGTCCGCCAAATACCCAAGAAGATCCTGAAACTAACCAGTCCATCAACGCGTTGTGCGCCCTGCGAAAAGTAACGTGAGCGAAGGAGACTTTTCAGACGTCTTAAACGTCACGTCTCACAAAGAACCAAAAGGTTCGTGGAAAATTCCTGTGGCAAGCGAACAGTTTGAACCTAGAATAATTGTACCGAACGTCTGCGCCCAAAATATGTGACACGTTCGTAAATTGTCGTTGGTGTCTACAAGATGTAACGTACCAACTACCCCGACAAAGGTGGGCTATTGAAACCATTTTTACTCGCTTATACACCCTGCGCTATAGGTGAAGGACCCAGCTCTCACCCGAACATGTTTGATCCGCCTTACAGCACGTGTCTCCCTCGCAGTCGCTGTTTTTCGTGCAAACTAAGGATTTATTTTGGATTAATGGTGGGAGTGTTCAACGACGGGTGTTGGGGCGGCAGGGGTGGCAGGTTAGCAGCAGGAACGCGCATGAGAGGGAACCAGAACACCGGTGAGTCGGGCCAAAGCCTTCAAATTCCACGCACTACTACTTGCACGAACGAATACTACCTAAAATGCTGCACATGTAGTACAACTAATACGACGTACACTCCTACTGTGAGCCAATTAGTGGCGGAACTGTGCGGTTCGCGGCCACAAAGTACTTAACGTAATCCACAGGGGAGGCAGGTAATATCATTCGGCGATAGCGCGCTGGTTTCTACGCAAGGTTTAGCTCCGAGAAGTTTATGAACGAAGAAATACTCTCTAGAAGACGCAGACTAGATTAAACAATGTGCTTGTCGCTCAGCAATGCCACCACGATGGGAGTGGGAGGGGCCTCGTTGGTTCAACCTGACATATCTGACAGATGGGGGTCCACATCGTAGAAAAACTTCTGCAGGGATCTGGTTTTGGAACAATACAAAGCCCATACGGTCGGGTACAGGTTGCGCATACATTCTTCATTGATGTCGGTTTCGGTTCGCGGTACAGAACTCCTCATTTTATGAACCCGATAAGAAATGAGATACCTCCTCACCGCGGCGTATTTTTGTCCGGTTCTGCGATTAATGCCTGTTTAAGCGTACCGCGGGTATCAGGTCCACATCCCCGATTTCTGTTTCGAATACAATGCAAGGGGGATTCCGAGACATCCTAACGGCAACATACAGCCATAGGTAATGTCAATGGCCGAGGGGAGACCTACCGCATTTTTTTTTAGCCTCATCGTATTCGCCAGTGATGCATTCGCATGCATCTTCCGCCGGACCCTTGCCGGATAAGATGGATGCCCCATCCACACCTAATGTGGAGGAGGTCGCGGTACACACCAAGCGCATTGTTAGGCTGGTTTGGCAGATCCTCAAATCACTGACCGGTCTATTTAGGTTTTGTCGTTTCTACTGGAGTGCGCGTAGATGCATTGATTCTCGATTTGGCCGACGGAGTTGCAGAGGAGCGCCAGTGTGAAGTTGTTCCACTCCATCATGAAGGTGGTCAATTGGCTTCAATGCTACCCCCCGAACGATAGGAAGTCTCCCCAGCCGTCTTAATTATCCGACTTTTCGAAGTTCTTTATACCGAAACAGGCTCGAATACTTCGACCCCAAAACCAGGTACGCATGATATTACCAGAAAATATCAGTACGTATGATTTTCCATAAGGCAGGTTCTACCAGCTGTCGAGATACCCTGGGAGAGACGAAAAAAACAAAATCAATGTCGCACGTAACTTGCGAAATATTGAAGACAGGTTATTTCCGCATGCGGAGGTAGGTGTAGTATTGGCATTGATCAAGGCTGAAGCGTTTCAATAGCAAACATTAATTCACTCCGCCTATTCAAGAAATCATCGGTCGTCGCTCATGCAGTAGAAGGTCTCGCGTGGAACGCGCACGTACTACATACACATGTGCTACTTCTGCCGTCCGTGGTTGTGTCCGCATGAAGGGGACCAGTTTCCGCACGTTCGAGCTACTTCAGGGTGGTACTAGGCAGTATGGCTCCGCCACAAGGGACGACCTGCTCAACACTCACTGGAGCAGGTAAAATCCGCCTTGCAGCATGTGTCGTCCGCGCAGTGACTGTCGGCGGTGCAACCTGTTCATTGTTGCGGAACACGCATAGGGGAGGCATAAAGGACGGGGACAAGCGACCAGACATCGCCGAGCTTGTCAAACCTGGCGGCATTTGATCACACCTCCGTCCTTGGATGAAAAAAAAACGAGAATTTGACCGACACACTGACTACGGTTGGCGTGAGAAACAAACTGGGTGGGTCACGCTCCGCAGCGAAGAGTGGTAGAGGACACATTTTATATTCACGACAAATGCCGTGTTTTATTTGAGGGAGCTCACCTTTCCCATTATTCTCTCCTCCTACGCACTCAGGCTTGTCTTGAGCTGGCAGGCGCGACACTCACCACCTCTCGAGGTTCCAGCTGATCCAAGTACTTACGGTGACAATGTTCGGATTTTAAATCGCATGCTCAATGCGAGCAGTACGTAAACATCCTAGCCTCTGGCCGGCTTCCCTGGGTGTCGTCAAAGTGAGAACTGCTGTCTAGAAGATTGCCGATCGCAGCGTTGGGTCGGCGTGCTTCATACTACTCCACGAAAAGGCTTGGACGATGAAGCTAACGCAAGGTACGTCTTACACTATATTATAGTACCGCACCTATTATATATTGGCATCCAACCGAATAAGTCTCGAATGGATTACCGTGCCAAAAAAGGCGACACCCCTCGAGCGCACTGGTTTCAGGTACTGCCGTCAACGAGCTGTGTCATAATACCACCGGCTCATCACGCAGCAGGCGGCATAGAAAAGCTTCGTAAGAAGCAGCGAGAAATATCACGAATGTCGCCACCGAGATGACTCACCGCATCTGTTCGTGTTGGCGTCGTAGCGTCCTTCAGCACATTCGCATGCAGCGTTGGCTTGTTTACCGGTCAATACTGAGGCTTTGTCCCGACCTGTTTTTTAGGGAGTGATGCAACAAGCGCGTGCGAGGTATATACAACAATTGAACATAGTCAGTAAATAGTGATATGTCTAAATATAAGGTTCATATGTTAGTCCAGAGGTCTTGATAAAACCTCCAAACCGTACAAGTAAGCTTAACGTTCTTGTGATCCTTGCGTGTGAAGTCAATCCCATCAAACCCCGGAAACGTCACGAGCCGTTGCTATCGGCCAACAAGGCAAGAGAACGTACAAGATGCGTATTTCGGCAGGAAAAGAAGATTTTCCCGGGGTTCGAGCTGGTTTCGTACCACGAGTCCTCACTATGGGCACAGAGCCAACACTCACGCGAACAAACGCCGTTGGCACCGCAGCACTTGTCGCCCTCGCAATCAGCGTCGTCGATGCACTCTAATTTCATTCGATGGGAAACAGCAGGTCGGCACGACGAGGCGGTGATTGGAGTAGAATGTTAAGCAACGTATCATCTGACCTGAGCCCATCAGAACACAGACAGGATCGCGGGAGATACCACAATCAAGGCCACGGTACCAACCAATAGTGGCAGTTAAAGCTGCTGGTTAACTAGGTCAATGCAGCGAACTCGTCGACCAGAATCATGGGTGAACATATTAGTCATGAACACGTATTTTCGTGTATGTGCGTCAGTCTACGGGGATCTCCGTGACTCACATTGAGTGCTCACTGTAAGCACACCGTCGACATATCGGGTGTGGTTGACGTTGGTGACTCACTGCCCGCAGAACATACTACACCACCTTTCTGGTGTGTTCACACGCAAGAAATATGAGTTTGTGCATACGTTGGACTGGAGCAGGCAAACATGAAAGGGTCGGATTGCATTCGAGCTGTAAGGTCAGTTCAGCCCCCAGCATTTACCGGCTGAACTGTTGGCGGGGGTTGATGAACTCTGTCAGAATGAACATCACTCCATCTCTCCAGATGGTGCTTCACAAAGTTACCGAGACAGAAACCTTCGGCGGGGCCAAAACTCATTTTTGGGGTCTGCAATGAATGTAACAGGATATGGCTCAGGTTCCGCGCTATTTGGTAGACAATGCTTGTAGAGTGCCCACTAGATACCGCCGCACAAGCGATTGTTAGGCTACGGTCTGTCCTTACATACTCAAACGGTATGTCATATGCATGCCCCTAGCGAAACGGGTCGTGGTCCGCCATGGCAAAGGGCTGCGGAGCACAACGTCTGCTTTCAACGTGGCACGGACACGAGGTACTCACTGCATTTTCCGGTAGAGGGGATGATGGCACCCGAACCGCATTCGCATACATCGGTAGGAATTTTCCCGGCCGCGACGGAACCCCCGGGCTTTTCTGAGACGTGGATGTATTGCAGTCAAACACGCGTGAGATGGTTTGTCCCAGGTGGTCAGGATAGGGTGAGGTTAGCGTTATGGTATACCTGGTATGAACTTGTGCACGCGAATAGAGAGAAATACACCATTTTGAGCTTGCAAATCAGACGGGCTGTAGGCACCAGGTACGGCCGTATGACGAGCTGTCGCAGCTGAATGTAACAACCCTTAAGGTACGTCTACAGGTCCAAGATACGTGAACGACGGAGGTGCTTCGTGAGTTGAAATTATAGGCCCACAATGTCGCCGGTACCAGGTGATTGGTAGACATTTGTTTCGGATCGTAAACGGATTACACCCACGCAACCATCTCGAACGGTTGGGAGCAAGATGCGCGTAGACGACTTGCACATGATTGTTGACCTATGTAGAATATGAAGCATCTAGTCGGAACAGAGCTTTGTACGTAGATGAAAAACCACAACACTCCCCGCTTGCAGTACAGAGAAGATTCAGCACTCACTCGAGCATGTGCTGGCCGGAGTACAGCATTTGCTGCCCGGGCAGTGGCTGTCGTCCACGCAACCTAGTATTTTCGCAGTAGGCGCGTACACAACGGGTGGCGGGGGGTGCCAGAAGTGGGGGCGAAGTGTTAGCAGCACGAATTTTAAACTACGTGTTGAAACGTTCTACGATAGACATTCACCCTAATTGTTCTGAGGATCCTCACGTAAGGAGTTCGATACCTCACCCGAAGAATGACTTCATAAAAGCTCGAATTGCATCCCGATGGATATCCCCATGGCCCAAATATACAAACACGTCATTTCCCCGATCCAGATTGGCATTCGGACGATTTGGGGTTGAGGAACCCCGTCGTTCTGAGACACCATTAGCGAAAATGTGCTACCTCTATCGTAGAACGCGTCTTATTCGGGATTAAAAGGGTGTCGAGATCAGAGAGTTGAGAGTTAAGCAGAAACACGCCTTTTAAGTGTCTAAGCCTAGGAGAGGTCTAAGTCGGAAACTATCTTGTGAGCACTGCTGGTACATCATTGGCATATTTCGAGCACGCGTTGGTCTCGAGCCAAGCCAAGGTATATCCCTGCGAACTGACGAGCCGTTTGGTGCGGGGGTGAAAGGACAGTGAGTGAACTCAGAGCCGATTGTAAGCACCCCAGGTCCTCCGCGTGTTCCGGCATAATGTATGCCTCACTACCACGCTTTCAGCTGTCAGTCCGTCGATTTCAAATACCTCATCGGCAAGGCCACGACTCCGCCACTCCGTTGTCAATAGGGCCCTCGAACCACAACTAGCGGGGCATTTCTGGGTAAGAATATGTTTGCACTTCGACTACAACACGACGTGCCATGGGCTATGCTGTGGAGCAGCGATACAAGACTTATATTTTTACCCCCATACAGCACGACCCCTCGATGACTGAAGCAGTCTCGTTCAATGCGCTACCGGGTAGAACACCTTTCAAATGAAAAATACGTTCGACCATCAAACCTTGGGTAGTCGCGACCATAAACCCTTAGGTAGGCGAATAGGGGGTCGTTCCAACAGGTATCGTATTTTCAAGTGTCTACTGCATGTGTATCGTCGTTCCCTTGTATATCGTGTTTCGTCGGCGAACGTTTGTCAGATGCAATCAGAAGACTGCTTCAACATGGGTATTATGTCTGCATCCCCCATGCGCTACTTGTTCCAGAAGATATTTTGTACAACACCATACCACGTATCTCGTTACGTTTGCATACAGTTACGTTCTGGTCTGCAGCATTTTTCTGGTCAGCTGCATGGCCCAAGCCACTCGGAAAGGGCCCGACTTGTCGTCTGGCAAGACGAAGACCGCTTTGTTTTACGTTAGCTCTTACAACATACCAGGTATGCGAACATGCATTCACGTGTTCACAAGAACGAAGTAGATCGTGAGTTGCCCAATTACTGCCAACCCCAGGCTCTACCAATGCCTGTATGATGTCCCGATGGACCATGCTGGTTCAGACCTACCATCACGCAATTCAGCTTTGCGTCGACAACTTCCTGCATTCCAGCCTGTACGCTGTGTCCGACCTCTCCTCCATATGCATATTAAATGTCATGACGGATCTACCTCAGAACATGGGGCTAAACAAGGCCTACCTCGTCGGTGAACGTTCCGGTGAAGATGCTAATAGGGATAGCAGCCATCGTAGAGATGCCGACGTCATGGTCGAAATGCTTGTCTATGTGCTCTAGGGTGATACCTATCCCTTGTGGAGCGGCCCCGATCATTTTCGCCATCGACGCTAGACGACGACGGATGATGTTCCCGGTTCGTTCTGCCCTCATTGCAAGGAAATGTGGAGTGAAACGTACATCGTCCTTGCAGGTGCTCCGACGCCGAGATCTAACCTACAGAGCAGATACCACACAGGGTAACCTGTGCAAAGTATAGTACTGAGTGTAATACCCATCTAGGCTCTAAGTATCGTTCCCTCCGCATGACCCTCGGGCAGTTTAAACACGTGCCTCGACGCCATTTATTCTTCCTCGTGTTCGACTCCGCGCTGGTGGTGTGGGCGAGAAACCGGTCTCGTTCGTTAATCATCGGACACCCCCGCGTATTGAGGGCCAACTGTGTTGTAGCCCAACGACATAATGAAAACAACAATATCCTCCGTCATGTTCACGATGGTATGCTTGTCTCTCTTGACAACCTTCAGGTGCATACAAAAAGCTCGGATGCTAGCCGACGTGATGCCACCGATATCGATTCGCCGACCGTAGGTTGTGATGGCGGCCCCAGGATATGATGCACTAGGGGCCTCTGGAAAGTATGGTTCACCGGCACTACGCGTATTGCTAGTGCGCTACCAGGACTTGTTGCTCCGGCGACCGGCCATTCTAGGTGATGGTGCTATACGTCATTTCCGTACGCTACGTAAGATAACACTTCTCCCAAGAAGAATTCTCAACCCACTTATTTCAAGTAAGAAACAGCACACACAACGCAAGTATTGGCAGAAGGAATACCTCGAGGAGACCGATCTAAAGATTCGTCGCTCGGCGTTTGAACGTCCCCCCGTTTCGAGAAAGTCAGCTCCTAGATTCGCGCTATTGTAATATCGCGTGCGTGCGTGCAGTACCCACAAGGTCGCAAGTGGTATTATCCTTGTGCTCAAGGGCTACCATGGTTCGGATAATATAGGCGATGATGCTACGGCGACTATAGGTGGTAATTCCCAGTCGATGATCTCAGGTATTTAGGTTCTGATAGCCCAGGCGAATATATTCCGGGCATTTTAGATGCCCACTCTCCGGCGATTCCAGGTAATGATGCTCTCGCCACACTAGATGATAATTGTCAAGCGCCACCAGGTGGTGATGCTCTAGTGATATTAGGCAATGATGTCCCGGCGACCTCAAGCAGGGATGCTCATGCTATTTCCGGTGGTGATGCTTCGTCGATCTCGGACGATAAGCTCAGGCCACCCCAGGAGATGGTGCGGCGGTGATGATTGGAGCGGATGATTCTCCGGCCATCCCGGACTGTACGTGTCCAGGGTAAGGCGATACTCCGACAATCCCAGACGACGACGTTTCACCGACCCAGGGAGATACATCTCCAGCAAACCCAGGTGATGATGCTCTATTTATCCCAAGAGGGGATGCTCTGACGACAGCAGGGTGCTCCTAACATTCAAAGCAATGGCCGCCGGCGATCCCAGGTATTTTGTGATCTGACGATCTCAAGCGCTGATACTTGCTAAACGTCATTTCGAAGGCCGACCGTCTCCAATTCTCGACCGGGTGCTGAAGTATCACCCCACGTTGGCTTTCTACCCGGTCAGTGGTCCCATCTGTCTGGTGTAGGATCGTCCTGGGGTGTTTCTTCCCTGTCTCTTTCCAATTATTTGTTCGATATGGTGTAGTCGTCACCGATCGATGATACTACCGTTCTTTGTACAAGGAACCTACGTGCTGTGGTAGTTCATATGCTCCAAGGGTGCAAGCGCTGACGTCGGCTGTGAGGACAATTGCAGGCGTAGATTCACCCTCTTTGTTGTGCTGGGATCATCTTGGATCGAACGCAGACTTACGTCTGCGTTTGGTTAACGGCCCAACCCGCATCCAGCAAAGTACAACTTCGTCGTCAACCTTTTCCGTCAAACGTAAAGGGTACTGGAGGAAGAAGTTAGGCTTACTGCATACTCCATTCAATATCAAGTACAGTAAACGGTAGGTCATTGAAGCGAAAATTGGCTACCCCAGTACTGCATAGCGAAGCCTGTCTATAGCTGGTGCCCCAGGTAGAAATGTCTGCCCAGTCAATGCCACCATATTATTCCTCTGTGGATTGTTGCAGTCATTCGTCAGCCCCTTGATGCACTGACGACGTTCACTCCTGAATACCAGTTAGGACGTTACCCGTTTGACCACCTTACGACACCGGGGTTGGGTCGTGGCAACCTATGGGGCAGCAGTCCTTTTTCCGCTTGCTATTCTCCTCGAAGTATTGCAGGTTTGGTGGGCATTCGATAGGCATTGTCTGGCTATGCTGATGCTATTGCCGTCGTCTTGAGGCTTCAGAGGGATGCGCGTGCTTGTGTGCAGTGTGATGTCGCCTCATTTGATATTCGGGTCTTTCCCCACTCTGAAATACGTTCCGAAGGCGTCCTGAGCAACATGCCGGTATCGTACGTACGAAGGCCACAATGGAGCATGGTATGCTCCGACACTAGGCAAGCGTAGCTTCAAAGCGCGATGACAGCGATTACGGTACCTCTTCATCTAGCATGCTTGATGGGTTTATATGGAAAACGGGAATCATTTTCTTCTTGCTTCGGACACCGCGAGGAGTGCTCCATACAGTTGATCCGCTCTTCATCGAATCACTACCGTTCCGGAGCATATAAGACCAAGCCAGCCTTATGCTCGAGATTGATTGACCAACGAGTCCAAGTCACGTGGAATACGACACAACGAACCGGATGGTTGTGATGTGCACGTTTGATCGACCACACCGTCGACACTGACGGTCTTTTTTCTCGAAGGCTCGGAAGATACAGAAAGCCTTATTTATGAGAGAGTCGAGTGACGTGTCTGCCAGGGTTCACATTCATCTACTCTAGGGTCCGAGCGACACAACAACAACTGTCTCTTTAAACGTCTGGCTTCTAGCGCCAACAAAAATTTGACTACGCCCTTCAAAAATACGTGCCTAAGCGGATTCTTCCGAACATCTTGCGACAGGCTCGATAGGAAGTTTAGAAATTTCTGGTTTTTCTTTTCGGGGGGCGTTCTTGGCATGGCGAATACCCAGGTAGAAAAGGGATTCAGTATGATGTCCGGGGGGGAGAACCCCGGATCAGGTCGGCCAGCACCAACATCGTACCGTCGAAGGTCTAGCGGTAAATGGTTCGGGTGCTGGCCGGTCTGGATATTCGATACAATTCCCGTGGTCAATTGTGGCTCGAAGTTGTATGAATTCCACGGTAAACACTGGTGGCCAAAACAAATTTGCGCCAGCGGAACGTGGTTCCCGAAATGTGACCGATCGGAAACGACTTACCGCACTTTCCGGTAACGGCGTTGAATTGTCCAGAGGCGCACTCGCATGCATCTGCCGCACCGGTGCCGGCCAAGACAGATGCCTGGTCCCGAGCTGATATGAAGGAGGTGGAGAGAAATAGCAAGCACGTTATAGGACACGTGCGAAATAAATGGAAACATCATATGTCAGTCACTACGGCACGTCGAAAGTGATGAAGCGGAACCGATATAGTGCACGTTTACGGAGCTTCTAGGATTGTTTGTCTCCCTCCAGACTGATTTCGTTTCTGCCCAATCATGACAACGCTTCACAAGCACCCCAACACCCCTAATGTAAATTGTTCTAACCCAAACTTCCTCTAGGATAGTATCGTCGATAGCGGCGTGAAGAGCCTTGTGTTAAACGTATACTGCATAATGGTATCGTGCAGTCGACGTACCTGTTCCACCTGCGAGAGGTTAAATACCTCTAATTTGAGCCCCGACTCGGCAGCACTAGGTGTTCACTCGTTGAAAGGAAGGACACCCCATTACTCACTCGAGCACAAGTCGTCCGCCCTGCAGCATTTGTTTTTCTCACAGTCTAACTTCGCGTTCTTGCACGCTAAATCGGATTGTTTGAAACAGGCGGAAAGCGCGGCAGAGCGGTGGAAGGGACGGGGCGTCAGCACACCGATGACCGCACGTGAACAAACCGGAACGGAGACAGGTAGATCGGTCAAAGCGCAATGAATAGGCCTACGGCCTCTACAAAGAGAGGGGATTCCCCGTGAGACTAGGCACCGCTCAGGTTTCAGCATATTTCAGTGTATTGCTATCGACACGTCCGCAAGAAAGAGCGGTGATCTCACAAGCACAGAATACGTCGTGTTGGGTAAGTGAAAAAGGCCAGCCCATCTGCGTTGATAGTTCCCTGTGAGCACAGCATATTGCAGGTATCAGGTGTTTCGACGTTGATGGCTCACACTGTAGGCAGGGAATACAACCTATCCGGGGTGCTTGGGAGGACGAGCAATAATTTATAGATGCAGCTTCCACAATCGGTCAACATTGAAGAATCTGTTGTATTTAAGCCACACGCATAATGTAGCCCCTAGCGTTATCCAGCAAATGTCCTCGAACGGACTGGAGGATTCGGGGCAACTGCCACCCACGTCGGTGGACATATGAGTAGCGTCACAAGAAAAAATTATAAACACCGGCGGCCCAAACCCGTGCTGTAGTGTCTGGCCGGTATTACCTGGATTGTTGTCCAGCGCTTTCGTAGACTAAACTCGTGTCGTACGAAATAGAAACTGCCATCCGAGCACTGCATGGTCTACGACAAGTACTTACGTAAAGGGAAATATGTTCGACTTGCACACCCACAACGGAATTTCCGGCTCGACCCACCGTGCATCATGCAGCATGCGGCATAGATAGGCGGTCATAAGCAAAGACGGTGGATCACAGTTGATTTTGGGAGTGCGCCACGGTCACGGATTGAGACTCACCGCATCTCCCTGATGATTTGGTGATTTCGCCTGAAGTGCATTCGCATGCATCGGAGGCGATTCGGCCGGGTAGAACGGTAGCCACCCCCCTCGCTGAAACGTGAAGGTATTGCAGTTAAACAAGCGCGTTTCAGACTTTCCCCGCCGGAGGGAACACGGTTGCGGTTCTGCCTATTCTAAGTGTCGAAGCAGAAGTCAAGGTCGTTTAACGTCACATCTCAGAGAGACTTAATCACACTATGCTTACCCGTCCATGGGGCCCAGACACCCAGCAACATGTTGTTTGCCTACCGCCTAGAGTGGTCTACGAGACGTACGCGAGAGAAATACAACATTCGAGTGTCGGAACCACTAGTTCGACATGCCGAGTCGCTGGAAATATATATTTGGTGAAACTCGCGGTGGGCGCGCAAACGATATGAGGCCAATATCATAGAGTCGGATGCACGCGCACAGGTATAGTCTGAATACCCCGGAAAAACAGTTTGTGTACTGGTGAAGGAAACGGGCTCGTATGAATTACTCCATTGGAATCGGGATCTGGAATCGGGATGGTAACGTAGCTGTTGCTTAGTAGCTAGCGAACTACCCAGCACTCACTCGAGCATGTACCGTTCGGGGTGCAGCATCTGGTGCCCTCGCAGTGGCTGTCAGTCGTACAACCTAGTTTATTCAACGGTAGAGGGGTGAACAGTGAGCGGCATGTCGTCGGGGGTAGGAGTAAAGAAGAACATGAATTTCAGTGTGTAGTCGAACAACAATGCACGGTGGGGCGGCAGAGGCGTAGTCGTAGATATTGTGATCGCTGAAATAGTAGTAGTGTCTTACAAGGGTAGGGGTGGTAGAAGTAAGTTCATGAGTAGTTGTAGTTTCAGTTGTATATACCAGTCATCAAATAACGCAGCCAACATCGACGGAGAAATTTGCCGTGACATACAGGTCGCAGTACAGCAGCAATATTATGAGTAGCATCTGCAGAGAGTACATGATAGGATTTAATGTAGTAAACGTGGGAAAGCCAGGAATACAGGTGTAGTCGTAGCAGCAGAAATAGAATGTAGTATTAATAGTACTGCAGTAGTAGTGTTTCATTTTTTTTTTCCCAGCCGTAATATATTGAACGTGTTTTTATTGTACTGGTGATGTTCATACCACATAATCTGGTACATGTTTCCAATATATCACAGCACACTACATGAATAAACGGCCTCTCACGGGGTAGGAATCCCAACCCAACTGGCTGATTGCAGGGTGACTGGGGTTCGTGGGGCCAGCGCCACCCGGGGTGAAATCACTGATTGCTCACGAAAGGATATATCGCTCTACCACGTAGTGTCTACAATGCATTGTCTCTGACGGGGATTCCTACGCGGATCGTAAGATGACGATGTTCCATAGCTGAAACATTTTGCTCTACGCCGCTTAGGCCTGCTTTTGGCTTCAACCTAGCATGTCAGCAGCACTGTCAGCACGGCAGGCGTTCAGAGTAAAGTTCTGACCGGGATTATACTTTGAGACACCGGAGTGCCGCACCCGCTCTGCTGGGCGGACTGTTATTTCCATCGCGTATGGGCACCCGTATAGACCACGCAGTATATATAGTGCATATCGTCTCCCCCAAGCGCTACTTGAGACATGAGGACCCTTTTCCCGTCCTTAGCACTACCTAGATAGTTCAACGGCTTTCAGCGCAAGCCTATGCAGTCACCTGGCAAAAACGTACTCCACGATACCCTAGCAGGTCGGGAGCCTCGACTTGCGCAGTAAGCGTCAGGATAGTCAGGGAAATACTGCTGATAATACAGGTATGGGTGCGGGCTACTACGAGGAGGACTGCTGCATCAACTGTCGCGACTGTTAGGCGTCTCCAGACAACACATGCAATTCCACGCTAGAGTTCATGCCGCTGGAACTACGGTCGATCACCCGCTGCCAAGAGAACAACAGGGCTACAGGTGGCGCGTATTCTAAGACATTATTTGCATCAGTTTATCAATCCCTGGCTGGTTTAGGGACCGAAGACTCGAGTTCCCTTTTAATTGCGCGGGGGCGACTGTTCGAATGTTACGCTCGTGGCGATGATTGAACCAAAGCGTCGCGTTCGTAGGCAAACACTAAGGTGTTCCTGACACGGGCTGGATTGTGTTTCTTTTCTGAAAAGGGTACAATTCTGGCAATGGATGTGTATCTCACCGTAGATTTAGTGGCGCGGGTGACTCGCAACACCTTCGAAAGTGGAAACTCACCGCATTGTCCAGTAGGCGTGTCGTAGACTTGTGAGATGCATTCACATGGGTCGTCGGCGCTCCTTCCGCCGGCGATGGTACCCGCAACTATCCCTGACACAGGGAGGAAGACACAATGGATTGTGGAACGCAGCAAGCGTACCGTACCGGTACAGAGACAGATATTCAGAAGCTGTACATACTCCCGCCGGTGACGTAGCCTGCGAAGCAAAGACTCTCTGTCCAGAGCCTGCTACCCTAAACTATTGCAGCACGTACTCTGGTTTCGACTCCGAAAACTTTACCTATGGTTGGACCACCAGCTGTGAGATCAATCTTTCAAAATCCAACGCTAGAAGAATGCGTGAAATGTAGAGCAATAATAATAGCGAGATACAGGCAAATCGTCCGACACTCTTCTTGCCCTACGCATTCTTAAACGCGTTACGCATTCTTAAACGCGTTACGCATTCTTACGAACAAACATCGGTGGTGAGAACGGTTGTTAGAAACTCCGTTTTGCAACCTTGCGTTAATAAACATATTTCGGCTACGCGTAGTATCTAAGCGGGTGATCTCTAAGGAAGGATACCGTAGGTTCGGTTGCATGTTTGTAGCGAATGAAGACAGCGTGTTTTCTATGTCGTGCACCACGGCCTGTTCCGTCATAGCAGCATATATATTGATGTACTTCGTTTGGCAGATCGCTAAATTCCGACACATTGGGGGCAATGAAACAAACCATCGTCGTCATGCATACGTAGACTTGCGATGTACCCGGAGCATTGAGCACTAATCGGATCAAATTTGAATGTTAGCAGTGGTGCATGGTCCGCAAAACCCTTGCAGCGCACCCAACGACAGCGGGGCTTACTTGAGCATGTCAGGTCGGCCTTGCAGCAGCTACCAACGCTGCAATTGGAATCTTTGGTGCAAGCTGCAGGGGACAGCGCGGAGGACGGTGACAGTTCGAACAAAAGTTGGAGAAGGGAACACAGGATTAGACGATTGCAGATATCGCGGTACCTCATGAGGTCTGACCGATGTATTATGCATGATTTATTTTGGGTCCTATGTAATGGGCATGCATTCTGCTCAGGGGTGAACGTATTCACGCGTCCATCGAGGGGTGAGTTGGCTGGACTCCACTTCTACTCTAGCCTTCCGTGGTCGGACGGTGAATGCAAGCGAATCAACTGACCTGCTGTAGTCGTGTCAGCAATATACGCCCCGTCGAGCCTCAAGTCAGATGAAATATGCAGCACCGCGCAAGTTACCGACCTCAATAACAGTTACTGCAGTGCCTACTGAACTCGGCTTTTCGTCGGCCGGCGGCGTTTAGTCGGCCCTCGTAATAACCACTTTTTGACACGTCCAATACCATATGAATATATTTTGATAGCCGCATTACCGGTCCGTACATCTCGAGTGCGTGCCCGCACTGTCCCACTTGTCACGCCACCGTAGCCTCGGGCCTTTCATATGCCGACACCGTACTGGGCAGTGAATGGAAGAGGATATATACACCCGTTGCACATGAGCGTGCGTATTATTCACGTAACTGAAGACGACAAAACCAACACTGCAGTACAAACACATACATACGTGGTCCTATATTCGTCCTCATCTGACAAATGTAAAGCGTGGATATCAAACCCAACGAAAATTACCAAGAAACCCTTAGTGAGTACCAGGTAGGAAATAACGGGCAACTGTGTTCTACAACTGTTTGCACCAACCGCCCCCTAGGAGATGAGCCAGAGGTGTCCCGGCACTACCCTCGTGCCACCTTCGAGTCGATAAATGAATACAGGGAAATTAGGCGGGTGGCGCCTGCCTGCAAGGGGGTCGGTAGGGGGGCACTGCGTGACCGCCAGGCCCCCGGGCGTGAGCCTCACAGGAATAAAGGCGGAATATATGACGGCATCCCACGCATACCCGGCGAAGATGTACATGTACCTTAAGTATACATACCCAACACAGAAAAATTGGAACATTCGTTCTTGACAGCGTCCGCAACTGGCAGTCACAGCCGGGCCTCGACCGCAGGCCGCACCCTAAACTGATTTTTTTCCCGGTGGACACGTTCAGAACCGCTAACCTACACGACGGGGACAGACTCTGCGGTTACACTGTTCACCCAAACAAAATATAGTCTGTAGGGGTGGGCACAATGTATCAAATACTGGAATGGGCTCGAGTAACGACTTTGCTCTCACGGCCGAGGCACCCAATGAATATCCAACATATTGCGGTGGACGAAATGTATAAAGGGGTAGGGTTGGCGAAATAAAGTCAATCGAGAGCAGGAGCCGCGTAGTGTGGATATGAAAAATTTACGAAAACAGGTAGATGTTACATCCTGATAAAATAACGGGAATCTAAAATGTTGAATACTCGGTATTTTGTCCTGATAAGCTTCATACTACGATGCCGGTAATAAAACATATTTTCCCCCAATGCCGTGCCAAAATAACCTAGCCGTTGCCCAAACGATTATGTTGTAAAATTTCCACGCGTCCATGGCCGAGGAATCGACTATTACGGGGGACCATAGTTAACAGGACCTATGGTATACATAAAAACCTATATGTTTAACCATTTTTACCAACAATATTTGGTCCTGTTAACTATGGCCCCCCGTAATACTACTCCCGCCCTTCCTCAGAGTAGGGCCCCGTCGACTTCAATCTCGCATCCTTCGCTAAATAAAGTTCCCCGTAGTTTTCTGTCCACATAATAACTGTGCAGAGCGTCGAACTCCTTTTGTGTGGTACGGTTTCGACCAGTCGTTGTTGTGTCGAAAACAGAAAAAACGCTGACCCGGAGCTCTTCCTTCAATAATAATGTGCGAGTCCGCGAACAATACTCAGGCCCTCAATCACAAAATTGTTGCTGTACTATTTGTGTACTGTATGCGCGGCGTTTGATAAATCTTGCGAGGCCGTCGGCGAGCTCGTCAGCTTCTTGTGTTCGAACTTGAGTCACTACGTGGACCTACCACCACCCTTCGGTTGCGCTGACCCCGTGG
Organism: Nereocystis luetkeana; assembly: GCA_031213475.1. Classification (NCBI taxonomy): domain Eukaryota; class Phaeophyceae; order Laminariales; family Laminariaceae; genus Nereocystis; species Nereocystis luetkeana. Next base: position 3,497,539 of record JARUPZ010000030.1, on the reverse strand, counting down.
GTAGAGTGGCGAGGAAGACGAGGCCGACCAGCAGTCGGACCATACCGTGGATCCGCATCGATCTGCGCATTTGTTTCCAGCGATTGGGAAGAGCAAAAGTGAGGGAAAAGTGGGTCGAAGGACGGCGGCGAAATAGACGGGATGGGGTTGAGATGTACGATGGGCAGAAAAACGAAAAAACAAATTATCCTAAGGAAAAAACACCAATGCATCATCATGCCGTGTACCATAGGTACAACATGCGTCGGACGAAGATCAACACGGGACCATCAATGGACGGTTCTGTCGAGGGTATATATCAGATAGGTGACAGTACCTGCCACCCCTCAGTCCACATGTCCTTCCCCTGTTCAAGTTACCCAAGACAGGCTAAGTCGTATACGTGTCGCGCTTCTTGCGAAGTGCCGTATATGAATGAGCGGAGAGGCGTAGGAGGTCACCGTAGGCGCTCATGGCGTGTGCAGCTGCACGAGATACGTAAAAAATGTGGGATGAAATATGCCACCACCCCTTTGAATGCCAATTCTTGTGCAGAGTCATTGGATGTAAGGAAGGAAGGACACCCGGAGGAAAAATAAGCTCCGAGGGTGATTCCGATTGATATCCTGTTTCGAGGGCCACCAACGGTGATAGGTGTTATGTTTCGGATTTGAAGGAATGTGCTCCTTTGGGATATATTTTGGTGACTCTTTCCCTGAATTATTACCACAACCAATACCGGTATGCCAAACGGCTTTGTTCTGGTCATGGAAACTAATTGGATATCTACCTCTCGCCGTGTAGGTAAGCTTTTACTCGGACTGGTTCGAAATGAAAAAGGTAGACGAAGTATATATCGTAAATGGGTGGTCGATCGCGGGCGTGGTCGCAAAATAGATATCGGTTGGGGTCGCTATTAAGGACACGCGACGAAGGGTATGGAGTAAAATACCCATTATGACACCCCCCCCCAGTATGAAGCAATTTATTTCGACCCCAAACAAGAGAGTCACAAGATAGTCACGTGCTGTAGAAGGATCAAGTGAGAACCTTTTTATTGACCTCCGTATGGGAACCCAGACGAATAACGTCTAGTACAACGTCCAGCACCAGTCGTATCTGCGTGGTACATTTTCCTCCTACGGCGTGTCCACGTCTGTCTGTCGTGATGGGCGCTGCATGCGTCACGTTCGTCGAGTTGCTCTGTTACTTTTTTCATGACCGCCCTTCGTTTTGTGGAGCCAACTCTGGTGCTACGCCATGGGTAATGACCATTAATGCTGAGACGTGCTACGGTCGGAGCTGCACCTATGAGCCCCATCATGTCTCGCTGGTGGAGCCGCTAGAACGAAGAGCTACCCATTACGGTGGGATTCGATGAATATTTGTAAACATGACTTTCTTCCTTTCCAAGCGAACGATAATGTGTACCGGGCTTGGCTTTAAATTATGATATAAAATTCCCTCGTTTTTGTTCCTCTAGACGCGAGCAGCGTTAAAATGTTTAGCTTGCGACTCCAACCGCAGCATGGGTTTAACGAGGGCACAAACAGATCGTTTCCTCGGGTCTCTCCTAGTACCTGCGCTTCATCTGTGCAGGTCTTCGTTAACGGAGCTTCATGGGCAATGGAAACGGTACAAGGCTCAAGTTTAAAACCAATATTTCACATATATATTTCGAATGCATCTGCTGTTGGTTCGTCAGTACGGACATTAATGCCGTCGGGTCGAATAGAAGTTTAACCTGAATACAACACGCTGTCAGTTAAGAGGCATATCTCATGGTGGATGCCGCCCCGAGATTGACAATGGTTGACCATGCAATTCACTGGTCTCCTGTACTACTCGTAATAGACAGCCACGTGCTGTCGTTGGCTTTCGCGGCATGGCCGTGTCCGGACGGCCATGGTAATGCACAGCAGCCCAGACAAATTCATCAAGCCCACCGATCAAGCATCACTTCCGCGTTGGCTTCAGGATTAGAAGTAGGGATAAGGTTGAGGGTGTCGAGTTGGGGTGTCGGTTTAGGATCAATGTTGGTGTTGGGGCTAAGCTTGAGATGGTGCTTAGAGGTACGTTTCGGGACAGGGATCATATTATGGGAAGGGGATCGCCATGGCACCGCCATCGGCGTCCATCGCACCAAGATGGAACCGTCGTGGCGCTGCCGATGCGATGCCACCGACGAAACCAATAGGGCGCTTTGTCTTGGGGTCGCTGACCACGATATGCCGTGCATATTACATTTTATTTCACACTCAAACAATCGAAGAAACAAAGAAGAAGCACCAGTCACTACACACACCGAAATATTCGTGTTCAATACATTTATCTCAACAGCCGGTAGGCTGTAACCGAGACGCGGCAGGGGGGTGATGTTTTGTTGCATTGGAAAACCAAGCGTAGGCTGAAGTGGGCACCTCCACCAACCACCTCCACAGACGAAAGACAGGTTCTCAAGCAGCGTCACGACTGTGTTTAACCAAGATTTCGAAGCCAGACGATACATCCTATCCGTAAACGTATTTCTTCGGAGTACCAGGGAAGATACACCTATCATACATACGTTTACATTGTCCGACATTAATAATCTCCCGAAACTATGGATACCTGGGCGGGCCTCAACCAGGAGCCCTGTTTGTACCTACGCACTCACCACAATAAGCAGTTGCCGTTTGGCCGTCGAGTAATGATTTCCTCTTCTGGGATGGCACAGATAATGGTTTATGGTGGTGATGATTGTGTAGTACGTTGGCGCGTCGGCCTTTTCACTGAACGGTACCTGAAGCAGATGGGAGTCCAGGAGAATCCATACCCCTCTTCGGTTACGCCTCCACGGCGGACCCCAACTAGCCGATTGAACTTTCATGTCCACGTCCCTCGTATTAATCCATACACCTCGTAGGTGGAATGAAGGAAGGGTGAAAACATCATGGATGAACCCTCAAGGACGATGTTTCTTCGAAATATGTGAACGGAACACAACGGAGTGTGGGGTACGCGACCCGACGGAGTGCACATGCTTTTAATCGCAACAACTTATTCTTACAGGGCAGTTTCGAAGAGGTCCACATAGTGCAGACGTGATTCTGTTCATCATGGATTTCCCTCCGGTGGTTGTGTTTGCGGGATGGCCGTACGAGGTGTTCGCAGCAACAACAACAAACAGCGTTTTGCCTTCCGTCAATCCAATCTAGAATACGTCTAAGTTTTCTGGACTGAGCATATTTACATGACTGCCTTGATCAGAAATACACATAGAAGTAGTCACTTGTTGCGTGCGAGTCTTAGTCCGAGAGATAAGCATAGGCTCCGTAATTCTTGGGGTGGAGATATTAAGGGAATGCATTCGAATAGTAAAATCAAGAAACTATGCATTCCGCCCTATATATATATGGTTCAACAAGCTGAGCAATACGGCACTTACTTAGCGTCTCAACATGATTGCATCAACAAGGGGAAGACGCCCTAGTTCCTGTTTTTTTTTCGAGGCCACAATGCTGTCGAAATGAACGCCTATTTAGCACCTGATAAATGTATATCAGTAACTTGTTGAACCGTGGGGGATTACTTACGCTTTCGAGCACGTATTTCTGTGCCATAGATTTAGAGAGTTGATAAACTGGATTTATAACAGGTATTCATTGCAATAATAAAACGTGAGTGCTTGTCCTTTTTTTCTGTTGTTTTCCTGTGCGTCCGATAGTTAAGGTCAAAATGGCCGGAAATATTGTCAACAACTCGTAGAAAAGGCCAAAAAAATGTATGTGTATCGTTTCAAAATCATGTTCGACCAACGAGAAGGCAGGGATTGATTGGCAGTAGTAACGTTTTTTTATCATGCCGGACTCAGTATCGGAACATTAAACCTCGAATTCGCCAGGTTTTCTCTTCTCTTCGAGCGCTCTCTTCGAGGATCGCGTTTAAGGCCCCCCGCCCTCCGTTTTCTGTTGATTTCCTCACCGTGAACGCGTGCGTGGGCCGAGAGAGACAAGCGAGAAGTTGCCACGACGTTGGATTTTGGGCGGCAATCTCGGGCTTTGCTGTGAATCTTGATAGATAGCCTTCGTACAACGAATAAATGAGCGTGGAATTACTTTGACAAACAAAATGCATTTTTTTTACGAGTATACCCTGGTATATATTTTATTTTACACATTTTTTGCACAAAAGTGAGCGATGAGGTAACAAGCTGCACACTGCAGTTGCAGCAGTAGCTGCAGCCCGGGACCAAGCGTTGTTGTACGAGCAAGAGCACAAATAAATGAGCATGCATACAAGCACAGGCGAGCACGAGTTTGTAGGAGTACGCGCTCTCTGTCAGTCTGATACTCGGTGCGAAAAGACACATTTATTTGGAGAAGACGTAAGTAAGAGCTTGAGCATGACATATATATATGTGTGAAACAAGTACCACTGCTGTACAGACCAACAACCCACCGATAGCAAGCAACATGCCTTCACAGCCAACTCGTCGTGTGAGGTGCGTGAACCCCCTCGCTCCCGGAGGATTGATCTACTCTTTATTACTGCTGTATGTAGTACCGGTACGAGTATTCCTAACTCTGACTTCGGCGATAATGCTTTTTTCCTTGGTTTTAGGATCTTGAGGCTGATCTACGATTTTTTTTTTTATCATCATGAAGATTATTCCTTTCATTGTGAAATGCATATTATTGTCGATAACACGTGAGAGTGCAGTGTTTGGTATGAATGGATGAATGTTTGAATATACCCATTTGTTCGACTCGTATACAGCTTGAGAAACAGGCACTACAGTGGCAGTAGCCAAACTCCGAGCTCGAGCGTTGTACGAGTACGAGCACATACTTACTTCGAGTTTGCACTAATTTTTGTACGCACGCTCTGCTGCGCAGTGCTGCTGTGCCGCGCCTTTACGTGAAACAATATGCGGGTATCATCTTGATTTGTTTGGGTAATGTTTCATGGATTTCCTAGGTTTGATACTTGTTTTCGAATATTGGACCTATCTATGCCAATGGGACAGCGAAGTTTCAATAAAAAGTTTGAATTTCAAAGATTCCCGACAAACGTTTTCAGAACTCGCTTTCCGTGGGCCACCAAAAAAACAAAAAATATCCTAACTTTTGGAAAAGCCCGAAAAAAGCAAATCTCGGGCCGATGTTGGGCCAACATTGACTTGAGAAAAACCCAGGCCGATCTTTGATCCGAAGCGGCGAGATTCCGAGTCCTCGATAGAAATCGACAATCTAAACCAACGATTGCGTCATGAATTATGAACAGAGTGCGCTCGTTAGGGGCTCCTACCCACCGTAGGGTAACCGTTTTCACACCATGGCTGGTGTCATGTGGCGGGAGCTGACCAGGCGTATGATAAAAAAATATTTGGCCGCTGGTTTGCATTAAACTGAAAACAAAACTTCTCCATCCGTCTCGAATGGCAAATAATAGACTTTTTCCGGTCTGGGAGGATATTATCGTATGACGCCGCCGGCAAACCCTCGCCCCCTCGACCATGGAACCACCTGATACCTTTGAGGCCGTCATCTATATTCGTTGGCCTTGCCAGATACCGAGCGGGTTGGCCGTGGACTGAGTCTATGTCGAGACTAAGCGTCGATCGTCACGCGAGCTGGTTTCTATCACCGTGTTGACAATTGGCAACCATGAAAAGAAATTGTGCCGCCTGCAGCCGTTGGGGGGAAAAACATAAAAAATAAAACACTTTTCTCATTTTTTCCCACATCGGCGGTACGAGATTTCTTTTGGCTGTTTTTTTAAAGCATAAATAAAAAAATGTACTTCGCGTTTCCATTGTCAAAGGTCTCTTACACCAGCATTTTGTTTTTTCGTACAAAACTATATCCCACATATAAATATACCTACATCCTCCGCCTGATCACACCCGTTCTTGGCCGGCGGACCTCTCCCACCTCTTACCACCTTTCCCCGCGGTTTCTTTGCCGGGGCTTGTTTTCCTTTCACGCCTAAACCGCACGGCGTCGGAGCATCCCCCCGCTCAGCACCGTAGGGCCAGCGCGAAAACTTGAATGTTGATATTCACGAAGGAGTCTCCGAAACTCCCTGCCGTGTCCGTGTTTTGACCCATGGTATTTCGACAGGGTGTATGAATTGGCGCGGGTCTTTCGGGCACGTCCTCTCCGACCTCCCACCCATGGAGAGGGTCAGTAACCCAACTGGCGTCGCCATTCATTGTAGAGACCTGCACCGGTGGCTGTATCTATCTGGGGCATCGATCGATGGAACGCCCCGATAGCACACGCACCCAGGATTAGTTGATAACTTCCACCCATAAAACAATATGTCGGGGATATATGAGAGAGATATCGCATGTCACATACAGCCAGCAGCACGTATGACGGTCAGCAGCACGCTATCGTACAGCGGCGGCAGCAGTGAAGCTGTACTACGTGACTACGGAGATATACAGCTGCAGCAGTACGGCTACAACAGCTGCTGTGGAGGCACCTTTGTACGGAGCTGCGTCGTCGGTCACCGCATACTCCCTGGGTTAGGATTTTGTTACGCAGCCTTCTAGGATTCCTTCGCTTTTCGGTCAATCGGCAGGTAATCGTCATCATTCTGCCGCCTTTTCATTCCCCTATTCGTTGTTTCTTAGGAACACATCATCTTACACTTCTCAAAGTGGAGTGCGATGGGCACGGTCTCAATCTCTCGGCATCGAGTCTTATCATCCACCTTTGCATCAGGCCACCGGCATAGCTCCTTGGATAGTTTGGATTTAAGTTGGGTGCTCTTAGGAGCACGAGTCCGAAAGAAACATGTGTGGATACGAGTCAGCTTCGGAGACGGACTGCGGGCGCGGGTATTATGCTGCTATTGCGTCCGGGCACGAGCACGAGTTGCCGCTGCTCGTTGATATGTCTGCTACCTGGCGTCAACCTACAGGTTTTGGTTGTGTTGGGCACACTCTTCCTACCAACATTATTGAAAGGTGAGTATATTCTACAACTGTTAACAGCGGCAGCAGCAACAACAAGCAGCAGTACATATGTATTTTACACCCGAAGCGTAGACTGACGAAGGTAGAAGGCCGTCTACTCGTCTCTCTGCGCTCTGATGACATGTTATCGGTCTGCCAGGCTCGGATCTAGTTAAAGAAGTTGACCACTCCCCATGTCGAGGTTGAAAACAGGCAGCAAGCAGTTAGCAGTCAGTAGTCAGCCAGCGTGCTAGCCCCGGATGCTTCACTGAGTCGAAACAGCCCTCTTTGCGCAGTCGACACGCCTATTTGTTGCAGGACTAGATAGTCAGTCGGCGTGGGCTAGGAATTGGCGAAAGTAAGAAGGCTATTCCAAATCACACGTATATATCAACCGGTACCAGTCAAAGATACAGAAACGTACCTACCTGTCGAATTTGTTTCGGTTGATATTTCGATCGAAATCTGAAGCTCGGAATCGGATTCGCAGAAGCGTTTACATGGATAGAAGATTTATTACTACTACCGTACACAATTTGTCGGTATTGAACTCTTGGCGATGCTTTACATACTACAATATTGGTCTCTTCGTGTGCGTAGTTGTTTGCTATCTGTCGAATACGTTGAACGGCTAGTCTGCCCTACCGGAAGCATGGATACCTCGCCGGCACCCATGCGGAGCCCGTCTAAATATACCTATGATGATTCCTCAGCCTGATTCGATTTGTTCTTGGTCGGCGGGTTTCTCCCGCCTCTGACCGTCTTTCGACGAAGTTCCTTCGTCGGAGCGTGCAAACTTTATTGCCTGAAACGCAGGACATTGAAGGATGAGCCCGTCCAGCACCGTTGTGCCCGCGGGAAGCTTGACGTTGAGATCTACGCCGTAATCTCTGAAGACCCCTCACCAATCGGGGTTCCGGCGCATGGTCTCTAGACAGGGTGTATACATTCGCGTTGTCTTTCAGGTATTTCCGACCTTCAACTCATGGGGAGGGTCAGTTAACCGGTCGGCGTGGCAAACGTGGGGGCCTGCGCGGGTGTCTGTATCTAGGACTTCGATGGAGCGCTTCGATAACAGATGTCACCTAAGAGTAGTTGATAACTGCCATCCATAAAAAAATGCCCTTTATGAGAGATATGTCGCATATCACTAAAAAGCGCAGCACTTATGACGGCCAAAAGCACGTTTGGTGTGTACGTTATCGTCCAGCCGCAGCTGCATCGGAGCTGCATTACGTAGCTGCGGCTGCTTGCTGTGACGGCACCTTCCTACGGAGATGAGACGTCGGTCATCGCGTACTCCCTGAGTTAGAGGTCAGGTACACCGCCTTCTAGCATACCACCCCTTTTCGGCTAATCGGCATGTTATCGTCAGCGTTCTGTCTCCTTTTCCGACGTTCATGAATTGTGCAGCGCACGCTCTCAATATATTTGCATCGTGTTTCAGCCTCCTCCTCCTCCTCCTCCTCCTCCTCCTCCTCCTCCTCCTCCTCCTCCTCCTCCTCGTCCTCCTCGTCCTCCTCGTCCTCCTCCTCCTCCTCCTCCTCCTCCTCCTCCTCCTCCTCCTCCTCCTCGTCCTCCTCCTCCTCCTCCTCCTCCTCCTCCTCCTCCTCCTCCTCCTCCTCCTCCTCCTCCTCCTCCTCCTCCTCCTCCTACACAGTTTACGCTCATCACGCAAGTCTGCGACCGGCGACCGTCCAGGCCACCGGCGTATCTACTTGTATATATAGATATATGCATTAGAAAAAAGGACCTCAGTTTTTTTTCCTCATGACCACATGACGAACAAATGTGTCGAGTCGTATGCCTCCACTCTCGGAAAATCGTGACGTTAATATCCGAAGCCGAAATGTTCCGTCGGTCGATAAAACCAGCTCATAGGCTATAGATTTGAACAAAAATATTTTCGCTTGCAAAATTGCGTAAATCTGCAGTGTCCATCAGAGGATGAAGGATGCCCAGGTCAGCGGCCGGGAGCTACAGGACGCCGCGGAAGGACAAGAAGCTACCCGAGTCATGGCAATGACGGTGAAGGTTGATGTTGGTACTTTCAGGGTTGCCAGCGACGTGTGAAGCCAAAGAATGAGCGCCTTAGAAAGTGCCCAAAAGTCACCCAAAGCTAGGCCACCCGTGCTCAGCTCTAAGCCAAGCCCTCGGACTCGGGCTGGCGCTTATCGTCCGGCGTTATTCGTCTTGGACCATATCAGCAGGCTGCAGCCCCAAGGAAACCTCGCACGTTGTTGTGTAAGTCGAGATCTCTATCCAGTCCACATTTCGGAGCTGTTCGAGGAAATGGCTTGTAACAGATTTGGCGAGCAACACCTGAACCCCGCATGTGGAGCCCACTCACCTCGCCAAGGACTCGCAGCCGGTCTTGCTTGGTCTCTGATGCTGCTCTGTGAAAACATTGTTCATTCGTATGCCCGCAAAATATCTCTTACCACACCCCGCTTAGACGCTATCCGAGGGCGGAGACGGCCATCAATCAAACTACCCATCATAGCAGAGGAACTTGAAGCCACCAGTATATGTGATGATGTTTATCTGGACGGAAAAGAACGAGCGCGCCGCTTGACCGTCAGTCCCGATGTTTGACGTCGCGGATCCACCTTTGACAATTTTATATTGTTTTCGGGGCTGCACGGCACCGAGCAGCTCCAGCAGATGCGAGTCGTATAGTAGGTGGTCCGCGTGCCTATCAAGATCAATTTCGCGATATCAAGTCTCACCGAGTGCATGCTCGTAGGGTTGTTTCTTGCATAAAAAAAATGATTGATGAAAAGCGCGAGAGCATGAGTTCGCAAACATTCGAGGAAAATCGACGAGCAGTGGGAATGCTGAACCCTATGCGCGAAAACAATTCCAGGCACGTGCTGGGGGGGAGAAGGGGCGACACTTGTGACAAACGGCTTGTCCAGAACATCGATGAGGGTAAAACCTCTAACGAGTTAGGCTGGGAAGTAAAAGTGCTTATTCAAAAATAATAAGAATAATATTAAATAAAATAACGCTTTTACTAAAGTGGCCACATACCTTCGTATGCCACGGGGAATTCACAACATCTTTCACCAAGTAACTGCTGACGACATCTGTCGTAATCGTCGATGTGATAAATATGGCTTGTGTCTTGTCCCATGATATTTTCTGATCGGTTTGAAAGTTTTCCGTTTCCCTGTTTTGCTGCAGACGCTACACCCTACGAGAAGAGAAGCCTGCTGCTGCAGACCAGGTCGGACCTGAGATACACACCTATCTCACACGAAGGGCAACAATAAAATGTGGAACATCGATATGTGTGCCCTGCGTTTCATGTATCCGGATAGCTCCCGTAAGAGTAGTGACATGCGTTTACACTACAAAGTAAATGTATGAACGAAACAACAAGTAGTGCCTCGGATGCATCGTCGGTAGCTGATAGAGGTTCATCCGAGAGCAACATCGATAATATGGATTGCTTCTTCTTTCCTACTGCATTTCAAACTTTGCCTCGCATAACTACCCTACTCTTGTACCGAGAAAACGCTTCATGTACATCAAGAGAGCCCTCCGTCTTACTGCAGTTCGAACTTTGCTCCGCATACCTACCCTTCCAGTCTAGACTGTGCCCAGATGAGACACATCGCTCGTCTGACTCTATGCCATTTCCAGCAGTTTGCTACAACTACACTCCGAAAGCTTGCTGTGTCGGAAAGCATAGCCATGACGAAAGGCTCCAACATTAACCCTCCCGAGTATCTGGTACACCGCGTCGTATTTTACCTCGTGCCTTCTGTGTAGAGCAATATAAGGTAACATCGATTTAATCAGGCTGGAAAAACGTTTGTTGTACTGCTCTGTCGCACTGGCTGTTTTGTGACGACGGGCGAGTTTGCCAGGAAAGGATGTGTAGATGCTGCAACGGCATTGGCGTCATCATCATCGTCATCACTGACTGGCGCAACCACAATCAACAATAATTCAAACAGCGGTTTTGTTGTTTTGCTATCAAGGTCACCGGTAGAGGGTAAAGTTATGGGTGCAGTAAACACTGTGTTTTGATGTATCATATTGAAACATTCTAGCGTGTATCCTCGAAGTGTGTGGCAATTCTCCTAAATATATATACATAGCTCTTATTTTTGGACGAAGCTCCTTATTATGCTTGTTCAAGGTTTGGTTGGCACATGATTTTTACGGCGCATTGTATGTCTTATAGATCAGATGTAAGTACGACGTTTTTGGCCCTGTGCTGTCTGCGCCCCTCAGCGTGTCCTGGACGTATGTGTTTGCATTTTTCGGGCTAGCGCGAGAATACACCACTGACTGGACAAAACTGCTTCACTATAATTCTCGACCCTGACTGTGTTGGGGGGGGGCTCGGGCGTGCTTGCGCCGTGGCCTGGCCGCCGGCTGGCGTGAGTATTTCAGCTGCGAGTTGTACCAGTTCATTCAGTGGTCGATGCTTGAATTAGGAAAGTCTCGTCGCCGAAGAAATCGGTTGACGGCCTTCCTTTGCCCCGTCAGGTAGGTCTACGTTTGGCCCGTCAAACCCTTTTCTAAAGTATCATAGTTCTCACCATTCGGATGTCCGTGACAGCTGTGGCCCGATGTGCTGCGCTAGTTTCTGACAGAAACGCTGTGTTCTATATAATGATGAAATACGTCAGCTGTGAGTTCGACTGATTATTACATAGTTGATACCTGGTACTCAACTTTGCAAGTTGCGTAATATGTCTCGTCTATATCCCATTTTTACGGAATTTCCAAATTTTATATTAAGCCGTTCGCGCTTATTCTATAATAGGTATGTATTTCCTTGTCAAGGCTATAGGCCAGTGACTCCCCTGGGTGCTGCCCTATTTATCAAAACGTCAGCTGTGAGTTGGACTAGTTGAGTGGGCCATACCTGACTTATCACAGTCTCGTGGCGAAAGAGTTTGGTTGGTGGACTATCTTTACCCCGTCACGCCTACCTCTGGCCCGACAAGCCGTCTTCTGAAGTGCAATGATTCGGAGAACCGGGATATCCTTGACGGCTGCCCGTCAAGGGGCAAATGTGCCGTCAACCGACAAATATGCTCGCGCGTGCCGGTAAAAATGTAATGTTTTCGATGCCAGCACCTAGATTGGACCTCTTCTCCTTTGGGCGAAATAGGAGAGGCCGCATCCCCCGCGGCTGTTGACAGCTCATTGCGACAAGAGCGTGGGGAATACGGGCTGGGGAGGCCGGCGTTATGCCCCGCCGTTGCTGGTGCGCTGATGGTTGGGCGTTCCAGAAACGAATGTCTGAAATTCGATTGGGGCTATTTTACCTGTGAAAGCACGAATTTTGCGCACAACTGTGAGATTCGTAGGCTATAGCATATGGTCGCGAAACGAGCGTCGCGAGCTTCTTCGGCTGCTGTGCACGCCGGGCGACCAGATTCCGTAAGGCAGAGAGGACGGGGTCTTTGGTGTCGACCGAATCGGCCCTACGCCAGCAGGAGCGGTATGGTAGTGGATGTACGAACGGTGTCTACGAAAACAGTTTTGTACACACAGCATTGATTGGCAGACGGTGTCCCATGCATCGTGATGTTTTGGCTGTGTCGTGAAGGCGTTTCGTATCAACACTGGTATGTAACTACCAACAAAAAGGAAGACGTTATGAAGTAGTACGTGTATTCATGTATGACATGTGCGCGTTATGCTCACCGTGAAAATTGTTTCGTTGCTGACCCTCGAGGGTATTGTTCTGCCTTTAATCGCCGTGTCTACGGCTGTCGAGACGAATGGAGTAGGCACTCGGTGAGAGTCGAACCCACAATTTGACTTTAGTGGAGACGAGATTCACCCAGTACATAGTAAGTCCATCGGGGACGCCATTTTGTCTTCCCTCGCCATGCCCCACGGTGCTTCGCTCATTGGACTGCTGTGCCGAGAGCGGCCTCGGACGTGAAATATCTGCTATACGGCTGTTGATACGTATCGCCGCTGCTCAGCTGTTGTTTCTGCTGCTGCTGCTGTTGTTGCTGCTGCTGATGCTGCTGCTTCGTGCAGCTGCTGGTCTGCTCTGTTGTTTCTGCTGCTGCTGCTGTTGTTGCTGCTGCTGATGCTGCTGCTTCGTGCAGCTGCTGGTCGCCCAGTCCACCTTATAGAGTAGGTCGGCCGAGGATGTAGTATTATGTTTTCCCACTTCATGCACCGCGCTTCCCTTCCTCGACTGATGTGCCAGGGGCAGCCTCGGGCGTGCATGAGGTGCAACTGCGGCTGTTCCTGGCGCTGTTCTGCCGCAACTCTGGTGGTCAGACAAATCGGAAAAATGGGAACGAAGCCTAAAATGAGAACCAAGCCGTATCTCCAGAACCATGTGGTGTATCAGAGAACCAAAATGATCCTGCGAAACCCCTTGGCCAGCCCTGTGAGAGGAGCTCGTCAGAACGGTCATGCTCCATCTCGTGCCTTCGGGTGGGCGCAAAAAGCGATATACGCTGGCTCTATTGTGATTTCTCTAGATGCTGGCTACCGCGGCGATGCCAAGGACTTCCAGCCTGAGCGACAGCTCATTCGAAGGCTGCTGTACAGCCCCACAGGACTGTCAACTTTTTTTCTTGGAGTTGTACACAATTGGTTTGCTTTCTAAAAAAAAACGTCCGTTCCAATTTTTTGTTTCGTTCCCATTTTTCCGTTTTGTCTGTTTTGGTGCTGCTGTGAACGTGCTACTCTTGTGTTTCTGCTGCTGCTGCTCTTGCTATGTCTGCGATATATTGTTGCTGCCACCCCCCGTGAGAATCTTTATTATTATGCAGGTCACCCCCTCTCGGCGATGTGTCCCCGCATCTTGAAGTTGAAAGACGGATCTTTGCTTCGCAAGCAGTACGAGTACGGTCTCGTAATTACCACTAGTTTGGCGTCTCGGCGGAGGTCTCGTGTAAGCGCAGTTTTCGTACGATACGTACCTGTACGCTATGCGGCTGCTGCGGCTGCTGCGGCTGCTGCTGCTGCTTGATGCTGCTGAGTTTGCTGCACCAATGTCATCGTCATCGCCGGCGCTTCGCAATGTCGATTAGCCCGATCGACTGCAGCTCAAATATCGTTTTGTGGCCACTGCACACGAAGTATACTATTAATACACGGACACGAACGTCTCGTGACCCATTTATTTTTAAAAACGTGCTGCTTGCTGCTGTACGAACCTGTTAAGTGTTCTTGTGCCGGATGGCAGATGTTTTCTCTGATTTCACTCGAAGGTGTTTTTTAGAATGCACCTCGTTTAGCAGCCTCGAGCTGCATACCGGTACACGTGTAGCCATTACGGGCATGCGCGCAGCCGCCGGCGGGCGTATGTCCGCCGCGGTGAAGCCCCTCTCGTACATATATAAGGTATATTTATACTATGCATTTTTGGTATTGTGGCATGCTGCTCTCCGGCGGCCGAGGGTTCTTTCTCGCGCTTTCGCCAGCGGGGCAAGTAAAAGAGCCGTGGGTACAGGACGACGCATGTCTGGAGCCCGGCCGAGTACCGTGTCGATGCTGAGTGCATTCAATGTCCATGAGAAGGCTCGCAAAAACTAGGGTTTTCTTTCCGCCTCGCCGAGACGAGTAGTAGGTGACACGGAAAACCCAATGTTCCGTAAATAGCCCGCCACTTTTGAACACTCCCTCTGCTGTACATGGGTTTTTAACCTCAGCGGAAAAAGTAGCAGCAGCAGCAGCAGCAGACATACAGCAGCAACAGCAGCAGTATCCATCTGTCGGGTGTCGTATTTGTTGCACCAAGCCCTTTGATGGGTGGTGTATACCCAACACCAAACACCTTCATGGTCACAACGGTCCGTCTATCTGGGAGAATGTTTGGTAGCAGGTTCTGGTGTCATACCTAGCTAGTCGTCCAGTCGCACGCTTTCAGTAGCAGGAAATTTCAACGGTCAAGAGCCACAGAGCTAGGTCCATGCTGTCTCTCGTCTCGCTGTACTGCCGGCACCGGGAGTGGCCCACATTGCCCGACTGCCTGGCTGGATATTTTTTTTGTTTTAAAATGCCAGTATGATACAACGAGAACGTTCAACCAGAACCAAAACTCCGTAGTTATTCTCTGCGTTGAAAATGTCAACAATCTTGAAACTACCCGTTTGTTTGTCCAGTTCAGTGAAAAACTGAACAATAGAAAGCAGTCCAATAAATAGTCTATTAATAGCTTCCTATTGCAATTGACTGTCTATTGTGGTCCCTAATTCCAATTAATTCTAAGGCGTCGAGCTCTATTATCCAGGTAATTTCTGTGGAATGACCACTACTACCTGGCCCTATTGTCCAGACAACTTCATTTTACAAGCAGTCGCCGTAGTCAATGATGGTCCGGACAATTCCAATCAATGGACCTTCTCCTAGATAAATTGTCCGTCCAATTCCAGTTGACAGACCGTCTGCTGAACCAATTGTCCCGACAATTCCAATTGACGGACGGCCACCATAATCAGTTGTCCGGACAATTTCAATTAATAAGCTGCCGCCAAAACTATTTGTCCCGACTATTCCAATTAGTAGGCAGTCTCCCAGATCAATTGCCCCGACAAAACCAATTTATACACAGCCTCCAAAACCAATTGTTCGGACAACATCCATTAGAGACTGCCTTCTAAATCAATTGTCCGGGCAATTCCGATTAGTATACAGAATACAACATCAATTATCCGGACAATTTCGGCTTATTACAAAATCACTTCTTCAGACAACGCCATTGATTGGTAGGCAGTCTCCTGACTCAATTACGCGTACATTTCAACATATATATCAGTGCATACGGATTGTTCTGTTTCGTGAAACGTTTTTTTAATGATTTACATCTGAACACATGGGTGAGGCGGTATCATAAAGTCCTATGGATCGGAGACAAAACAACTCATTGTCGAAACTGATCGGACAACGATTGTAGAAGAAATCGTGAAAAAGACCGTCAATGACGCCGAAAAGTGAACTTTGAAAATGATTGGCCAATAATCGCAGAAAAAAAATGTGTCCAAAACAATTGGCCAACCGTCGTATAAAATGTCAGATTGAAACCATGTCCAAATCGGATCGATAGCCGTCATCGTGCAACGATCGTAAACCAGGCGCGGCACGTCCGCTTGTGTACTCTACGCATGAAATATAATTTAATACGATATTTCAACGATGTTTTACTGCCATGGGGAAACGATTGTTTTACGAACGTAGAGAAGACCACCAACAGGCATGGTCAACAATCGATCGTTCAATGATCGTCTGGTTCAATGATCGTCTGTCACGGTTGGTAATACCGATCTGTCAACAACAGTTACTGCTCACTGTCATACTTCTAAACGATTAACCAATGAGATCCTCGAAGAATATCGGCAAACGCACGCGAACGATTATGGTTCTGGACGATCGACCAGCGACCTGTCTAGGCTAGCCAGAGAGTAGTTGTGAAACGGATCCACCAGTAAGGGTGATTGAACAGGTCGTTGCAAGCGAACGTGCAACGATCAACGACCAAAAACGATAACGACGGTGAAGACGATTGATTAAAGATGCTGAACAAGGAGAGGTGAAAACAATTGATCAACGATCACCAAACTCAGCTATAATTGATTGTTCAGGCTGTTTAATACCTGGTATGCGGTTTGATTTCGTTCTTCAGGTCTTTATTTTTTGGTTCCGAATCGAAACTATCTGCTAAGGCCCTTCGAATGTTCAAATCTGACCAGAAATTGTTCAATTTGAGAATATGATGGCTCAAGTCGTCAGGTTTCAGTCCGAACCCCGACGACAGGGGGCATTCGATTTTCAAACCGAAACAATGCGTGGTCTCTAGATTCAAGAACGATCGATGAGGTGAATGTGGACACAGCTGGATAACGACGGTCGGTCGCGTTGCACCCGGCACGTAGTCGGTGGGCGGCGCGTCTCCCAGTGGCCAGACTACAATCGGCTGGCGCGGGCTCGGGCCTAGATACCAAGGGAAGCGTATTCAACGCGCATCTCTCCGGGGCACGTGCTCGTAGACTACAGCAGCCGCAGGCAGTTGCACTGCTGTGTCACGATACAGCATACCAACTCAGGCTGAATCTAGCGGACCCCACAAATCACTTCGCCACCAGACCACATGTAGTCAGCGTGGGCTCGGACGCTTTGATCGTACACGTAGTGCAGCGCGTCAGCGCATCTCTTCGAGGCGCCAAAACTCAACAACAGCAGTTGGCCTCGGCGTTTGCTCGAATCTCTGCGCGCACGATAGGCCAGATATCCTCTTTTGAATCGGAAGAGTGTTTATTTTCGCCAAGCTCACATCTGAGAATGCGATCAAGGTAAAATCTGAACCGCAAAACCCAAACCCCATGGGCAACAGCCTCAGGGATAGTTAAAAGAGGTCTTTGATATCGACCCACCAGTGATAGTGAACAAGCGATCTTCGAGAACGAGTGTGGTACGACCATGAATCAGGGTCGGTAATCACGATCGATCGACCAATGATCGAATAAAATGGGAGAGTAAAAACCAATTAATTGCGTAACGATCGTCAGTATTAGGATAATTGTCACTCGATCGTACAAAGACTATTGGAAACCGGTTGTTACGAACAAACAACCGAATAATGATCATAGAAACCGGTTGTTACGAACAACCGAATAATGATCATGTCCAGATTCGTTCATCGTTAACGACGATCGGCCGACGACCGACCACCAATTATAAAATGGTATGGTGAATAACGTTGTCCAACGACCGTGAAAGCGGTTCTTTGAAACATGATCGTTCAGCGATCGTACATTGATATCCTTAGAGAGGGGCCGGCCTACCGCCGTAAAACGGCGTCGTTTAGAAGGACTGGCCTACAATCGTGAAAACGGGATCGTCTTCACCAATGGGTTAGCAATTAGCTAACGCTCATGAAGCGGGATCGTGAAAAACGACGGACGGGCGATCGCAACAAGGTATCGTTCATATTTTCCGTCCTACCATCGAAGTTTGATACGTATCTGATACGTAAACACGATCGTTCCCCGATAAAAAACTAACGTTCAACGATGCGACAGGTGACCGTGGATGCCGATCCGATAAATTTATTGACGATAATCGTTCACAATGATCAGACACCCATCGCTCAACTGCCGTGTGTATTTTAAAGCTGCTCGGCTTGATGTGATGTTAACACATATCAACACAATGTTCGTCCAATGATGTTGAAACCATTTTGGTTGAAATAATCGGCCAGCCTTTTCTAAATTGAACCTTATGATGAATGGACCAACAATCATGAAAACAAAAATGGTAAAAACGATCGTTCAGCGACCGTACAAAAGAGTTATTTCAAAACGAGTGTGGGCAACAATCGTATAACAGACTCTTCTAAAACTCTCAGAATAAAGCAAAAAATGGGGATGATCCGCCGAAGCTCAGCCAACGCCAGTAAATTGAGATCGTTACAACCGATTGGCCAGCGATTGCTAAACCGTTTGTACGTGGGTTAAAACACGATATCCCTAATACATAATGAGAACGGAAAATAAGATACGATAGCCACACCAGGGATCTGGTGTGTTCATGTTTGCTTTATGCACCAAGTATGATATCGTACTATCGTACAGAAGAACACAAACATATCCAATGAACAGCTGCTGCTAGGAAGCTGCACGCCACCAGCGAAACCTATCGGCAGCAGCAGAGAGTGATCACGAGGCGGAGATCGTCCTGCGGACGCCGGACTTGACATATTTCTGGAACAGAGAGAGACAGTTAGTACACCTTCGGTGTAGACAACTTAAAGGTACAAAGGGCCTCTGCTGTGCACTGCACATGTAGATGAACAATTTTTATTTATTTTATTTTTATCCTCCGGCGGATTGGTAAAAATAAAGCTTAAGCTCACCACACTTCCACGTTCGTGTCGTGTGTCAATTTAGCCCAGTTGGGCACGTTAATTTAGCCCAGTTGGGCACGTTAAGATAACGGTCTCCTCTCCCGCAGAAGCAAGAGAGATAGGCCTAACGGTCCAGAAATATCTTGCTATACGACCCACCAGGTACAGTTCTATTAACACCGTATATATGATGCGTCCTCCAGATATGTGTGCTACAAGCACAACATTTATGTACCGCGAGCCACCCCTTTATGCATATGCTTGTGATGTGGTATAAACCACTCAACCACTCCGTGCGTCAACAAGTTTAACACTGTTCCGGAAATAAATACATAAAACCTGCATGTCCAGTATACGTCTTTGTCTCTGTCTTCAAATCATAACATGGACTTGAAATAGTAGACCGTACTGCAGGTCCGCAGGACTTTCGTTTTCAGGATGGTGAGAAATCCATCCTATACTCCCCATGAAACCAACTACTGTATGCTCCGAGGGGAATTTTGAAGGGTTTTAAAACCTGTCTTTGTTGTCGCCGAGAAACCCCGATTTACTCGGTGGGACTGTCACAAACATCGGCAGACTCTTCACGATGCTCCAAGAGCCTTTTATAGCATTTTTCCGTTTCCCCACAGTCAGTCGTAGTTTGACTGTTCGACTATTATTATTGAGCGAGTTTTGAGGGCATCGAAACTCTTCAAGTGTCCGTGTATTACTGCCCCCAGGTTTTCGACAAGCAGTCGTTCTTCTGACCCTCCAGAGAAATTGATCGGCTGCTGCAAAAAATCAAACTATGACTCTGAAAAAGAGCAAACAATGTTCCAGACAGCTCTCGGGAAACTCCGTGGAGCATTCTGAGTATTTTATCAGTGTTTGCTAGTGTTCCTCGCCGAGTACGTTACTGTTCCTCGGTTTAAAAACTCAGTTCCTGGCTGAACTAATTTCCCAAATTTGATGGTCTAAGTATGTATATATGCAGTCCGAAAAGTGGACTGAAAACGCAGGTTTCAGGCTTCTGATCTGTTATTTTTCCGACTGCATTGGGAGTCGCCACCCTTCTTACCGCCCGTCGGATCGAACATACACATTTTGTGTGTTTTTTTCCGGGGGCGTGTGGTGTAAGGGAGTGACTATTGTATTGCTTGGCTATCTCCAAGAAAAAAGGGTAGGGTAGGCGGAGGTGAGTTTGAAGCGACTTCGCCGTGAAACTCGTGAGATCAGAGAGGTCTTCATCTTCCAGCAGCTGCGCCCAACCACGAATACATGTCTCGCTTCTTCGTTGAGCAACGCATGAGCTCCATACGTGGGGTGTTCTCCTCCATTTCGTCCTGGACGACATCACGGCGCTGGAATTATTCGAGAGCCGTTAAAGCTAGCTACAGCCTCAACGCAGCAGTTGGCGAAAGGTTACCAACACCGCGCACTGCAGCCATCGGGTGCTGACACGTGCTGCTGATGGGCGTAGATAAAGTTTTATCACGGTTTACTCACGGCGAGCAGCAGCAGAAATGACAGCAGCCAAGCCAGCGTCGTCAATGTTGTGGGTTGGGATCGTACCGTACGTCTTGAGTTCTGGGTGTGCGATACTCGTATACGGCGGGGCATTCATTTCTTTCCGAAGCATGAATCCGACTGGCGTGTTAGATCGAAATCTTAGTTTTTGGACGGTCTGGTCCAGTTGATCCAGTTGAAACAAATATTCCAAAAAGCTTGGATTGAAAAGGCACTTCTTCAACTGCTTAAGAAAGCCAGTTTTGTCTCGGATCGAAAACCGGCTAGTAAAATATGTGTTTTTGACTGCTTAATAATTGGCCTAACTCTACTATCGATGTTGCAGAGGCTAAGATACTTGTTTCCTACCTAATTCCCGAGTTGAGACACCTTTGCTCCCGGCTACAATAGACAAATGTTCGGGGTATGGTGAGCCCGCCAATAACTGCGTACACCTTCACACTTACCACCATCTACGGGAGGCGCCCAGCCCGCAACGAGAGTAAAAAATACTCCGTATGTACTGTGCCCGATACCAGCAGCAACATGTTCCTCAACAACAGCAGTACGTCTGATACATGAATATCAAAATACAGACTGTAGATCATGTTGCGCTGAATAATAGAGCACATATTCAGCCCACCCCAGTACTTTCGGTGTTAGCTGAACTGAAGACTGCAGACCCATACTATGTTCTTAAGCAGATTACCTGGCATTGATAGTCTGCGCTATGTCATACTTCTTAGCTCGTTAGGTCCATGTCCTTTGTCCTATATAATAGCTGATTCAGCATCTATCTTACGACATGCGCTGCACGAGAGTTTTAGCCTTCGCGTGTTGTTGCTTGAGTTTCAACTCAACCTGTGCGACACAGCCTACCCCCCCCATTTTGCTTCGAGGTATGTACAGCTGGAGAAATATCAGCATTTGGAACTATGTGTACCATTTCAACACTGAGAGAAAAACCAATCAAAAGGTTGTATTGCATCCGCTATTTGCCTGTTTGCCTGGTACTGATCACGCTCAGCTGCATCGTATATCTAGCATGAAGTTCAAACCCTGTAGACACAGTATGCCACACCTCCTTCTCTCGTGCGCAAGCTCGTCGCCAAGTGCAGCTAAAGCTATCTCAACACGTGTGACCCGTGCCTCGCAAGGGATGGCGCACCCGTTTTTGTTCTGCTCCGCTTTTCCTTCTTTTTTCCGGTAGTTCTTGGCTTCAGTCTTGAGTATTGTTCCTGGTACTCATGCACAACGTTCAGGTTTTATGCAATACAGACGACGATGCAACCAGAGATATTGAAGAGGGGCAAGCATGCATCGTACTTTCGATTGGGTGTTCATATCGTCGTTCCGTCGATGTCGGGCTTTTTTCAAGATGCAAAATATATGTACCGATCGATCTGTTGCTACCGTTGTAGCCCAATCATCGCAACAAGAATACTCCGTACCAAACTGTTGGTGTTGTTCTTCAAAATACCACGTTCAAATCCTACGATGCACTTGTTGCGGAGGGGTTCCTCATTCTATGTGGTTTTGGACACCCATACAACGTAACGCTCAACGTCGGTTGTACCTAATGGGCCAAACGGTACACGAGAGTGTGCGCGTTGTAGTACACACCTTTGGTTCGTATCGACCCTTGTCGTTTGCATTTGGTTTTGAATATTTTATGTGGTCAATACAATGCAGCCGTGTAATAAGGAACATCAATGTGTGCGATCATGTTCCACGAGCAGACATCCGAGCACGAGGAACAAACGAACGGAGCTCGAGTGTGGCCGCATGCATTGACCAGAGACTTGTCTTTGAAGCCGTTCATAAAAAACGTGCGGAGCACCTTTGACGCCGTGCATACAAAACGGCATTGCAAGGATGACTATATTACCAGGTAGGCAACAACAAAAAGATGGGGATGTATCAATGTACCAGGAATACGACACGATAGTATGCAAGATCGAATGTGAGACGATACTGGGAAATGATGACATAATCTTACAGGTTTGAAAGCACTACGATATCCTGCAACGCACTCGGATCTCCCTGGGTTCACCATGATACAACAGGGTACATATTTCAGACCCTGAAAATGACCAGTGCTCCTTAGTACTCCCAGGCCGCCTCGCCTGTTGCTTGGCATTTCGAGAAGTGCCGTTGTGCATGGAGGATCAGGTCACGCCGAAAGTGAACTAATGCAACACCATAGTTGCAAGGAGCCAGGGTGAACACTCAAGGACGCCCCATACACAATAACGGCCACAACGGGACAAGCAGGGTCCAAGGGGCTCGGGGTTCATAGGACGAGTACCGCAGAGGTCGTTGAAAAACGCATTTTATCTGAAAAATGTACATATGGTATTCACATGACTAGAACTGTACAGGTAGGTCGTATAACAAAAATATTTTGGATCCTCGGCCCTTCTACATGTCTCGCTTGTACGAGAGTGGTGACATTTCCTTTATCCCTTCACAGATGCAACTAGTGTGCAGCAGAGACCCATCTTACTACCGCGGTAGAGGATCACACGGCTGCCTGTCCCGGGCCGAAACACTGCTGTGAAGCTATGGCTTAATTATTTGGGTGAAAGCAGACTATGAAAACTACTTTGAAACTGAGAAATACAGTTAGGCCTGGGAACGAATTGGTTTTAGGACGCAAAATCGGACAGCAAAGAATGTCGCACGGTCGAGATCTGGGAAATAAAGTTTTTATGAGATCAGCTAGTCCGTCATGACGGAAGCAACTGGTAGGCTTCAAAAACACTGTTTCAATATATATGCTGCCTCTCAAGAAAAAAGTAAAAGGCATTGTGCCGGGGTCGACGTCGCGGTGTCGAACGTCGAGCTGAAAAAAACTCAGCCTTCTCTTTTGCACAAACCGTGCTGCTGGATAGCCCTGAACCAAGCCCAAAGTGTAGAGCAGCAGCGTAGACACGGACGCCCGAGCCTAAACGAATCGCACGTTTCTGGTAGCCCGTTGGGGTTAGCGGCCGGCAGCTCGAGAATGCTGCCCTCCTGAGAATATACCTGACATAGATTATGGATCAAGTCACAGGTTATGTGGTCTTGGTTTACGGTTGATGGGCGTGTGTAAACAGCAAGAAAAACACACCTACACCCATCTATCTACAATCGGTGCTGCTATACTAAACTTCGCCGAGACCGCGACTTCGACGGAGCTGCCCGCACCTCCGTGAAAGCACGTTCCGCCTCTAGGTCACAGTTAAGTTGTTGCTATGCGTGCAGCTGGGTTCGAGCTCTGCGGCCAAGACTGCATTCACTACGCGTCTGACGTTCTGCATGTTGCTGTGGCATGTACTCGTACGCACCTACCACTCTGTCCGGAAATAGAAGGAACAATTTATGTTTATATCTATACGTGAACCCTCCCTATGTTTCCGGACAGAGTGGTAAGGTAGATAATTTTTCTCGGTCGTTCCCTCGCGTAAGACAAGCGTGGTGCTTTCCACTGCATCAAGGCCGGATCGAAGATGGTCTTTGCTGCGCTGATGACACCGGATACGTTGGCCATCGCTCGGCGTGCGGCCGTGTTCATGTCTGGCACCGTTTGCCCGATACAGTGAAGACTGGACGTCCTTGTGTGTTCCTTGTTCATCTCGGGATATTGTTTCTCGTTTTTCCCATTATTAACAGCTGACTCAACGAAAGAGGGCCAACTTTTGCCGCAAATTTCTTGTCGGCTACTCGTCGGATTCAAGCGCGGGTATATTGCTGTCTGCACTTAGTCCTAGCGGAGGGGGGGTCACACGTGTCGATTCTTGCAACGATGTCCACTACAGTACTTCTTCTCTACGAGTGGGGAGAAAGTGCAACAACAACCTGAAACGAAACGATTTGCCCCGCTCTTTTCCAATCGGATAGTCGAAACGCTTTCCTCGTATCAATTAAAAAACCCTCTTTTTCTCCACGTGTCTGCCGAAAGCGATAATCCAATTCGTTTCCTGTGTCGAGTAGTCAGGTATTCGCTGCAACCGTGAATGTATTTCAAAACCAAGTAATTAGGATGGTGGCGAGCTATATTTCTCGAACAAAATATACTCGATTCTTTCAGACGGAAGTTTCAATGGACTGGACACTTTTTGACGTCTAAAATGAATCCATGCCCAGGCCTAGCACTAAGTGAAATAAGTACAACAAATATTATGTTACTACATAGCTGGTGTTATTGTATTCTCGTACCCCGTACGTTGGCATGTCACTTTCTTTACACATTAACTTGAGATTTTTTTCATCTCTTTCTCGGTGTGCACATAACTACAGTAGCGCCAGGTGTCTCTCTGGTAGAGAAGAAAATTAACACACATCTAACTTAAGGCAGATAGATACGAACCACGTTCGAGGGGTCGCAATGCAAGGGCAGTACCAAAAAAAGGACTGTACACACGATCGCTTTACATTTTGGATGCCGCCTGCAAAGTATGTTTTCTCAACGTCATTGATATATCATACGAAGTAGTTGCCTGGTAGTATGTAAGGTAAGCCGAGCTACATCACACAGCTTCAGTTTAGTCTTGGCAGATACGCCATATACTTCTGTACACTGCGCTGCCGAGGAATTAATGACCTAGTTGCTGCTGTGCATGGGCTACGATAATCCCCTACGCTTCTCAGCCTACGGCCGGAGATTCGAATACCCACCGTTCAAATCGCCTGTAGACTACATAGAACAATGTCAAGATCAAAGACAGACAAATGAACGATTTCTTTCCGGGCTTCGATATATTCTAAACCGGGTTTCTGAGTGGTGCTATGAAATAGTTTCGGGGGTTTTGATAATGGTTGGCGTTGGTTTCTACCCCTTCTATCCGAAGGCCCCCTGTGGTTTAGTGCGGTCACCCTCGGTTCTTTTATTAGTGGCGTGGACCCTGGAGCTCGAATCTCACGATGGGTGAGGCGGTGATTCCCAAAAATATATTATACAGTATGTACAGCACGTTCGGGTAAAACAAATCTACTGCTCGGACCGCCTGACGAGGGTAGGCGCAAATCGAAGTGAACCGACGAAGCAAGAAGGGACTGAAGTTTTCTAGCAATAAAAACGCAAGGCCCGAATCGTAGCTGGAGGGGGGATAAAGAGCCAGTTATATGACCCCGGATCTGAGTCACAGCTGCAAATACGTCGGAAGGATGGAGAAAGACGGGCGAAAATATCAAATGGGCTGGAACAAGTGCATACATACCTGTATTATTCAAACTACGATATAAATATACGGTTCAGTAGGACGAACAATCACCTATCGAAGAAATACTGCATGGTTGATGGACGTCGAATTGCTTGCAGATGGGTTTGATTCGAAGACCACACCTGATGCTCGATACCGTATGCAAGCAAGTGTTATCCCAATGGTGGGTTATGCGAGAACATTTTCTCCAACAACAGGTCACGGACGCATGAATGTTTACAAGATCAAGAGTGCGGGGTGTTCAAAGTCATCTTCTGGGTGATGATGACATTCTCACATTAGCTCCCTGGAATCAATGCCTTTGGTAAACAAATAGGCTTTAGAAAAAATTGATCCCGATGGGAGAAAACATACAAGTAAGTACGAAACAGTGCGCTCCGCAGTATCAGTAAACAAGGCAGACGGTACTTACGAGCTATTGTTTGCCATTCCATGTTTCTCGCAGCTTTATGACACCATGAACACATCCATGCTATTCTATGTACACCCGAGAACAACAAAGGGGCAAGGACGAAAGAACACTACTTGAAGGCGGAGTGCGTGAACATACCGTACACCACCTATAAACCAACCGGTTTTGAAGCCGTCGAAATATTTTACCGGGGTTGCCAACAATGTCGACTCTGCATCTTAGCCAGGCCAGACGTACCCAACGCCTACACTAGAAGTTCTCCGAACGGCAAACCAAAAACGCTAACGGCTCGCGAGTTTGCGAACGCGAGAGTGTAGGTGTTGAGCGCACCATGCATCCTTGTTTTGATTATCTGTGTTCGAGTATGAGGTGATCCACCTGATCAGAGACACCTGCTTGTAGAAACAATGAGTCCATGCGACTCAATGCGGAGAATCATATTGCGATCTTAATCCAGGTGATTAACGCTTTGATCGCAACAATGGCGCAATATCTATGACAGTCGAGAGAAAGGCAGGTCGACACAGGGCCCCTGCTGTGTGAGGGGTATTTTCACGCTACGGACAAACATATGTTATGACTGAACGGGCAATACCGGTGGGATACTCCTTTCTTTGCTATATATATACTTTCGTGGTGTACCTACCGTAGGCTTTGGGATTGCTCACACACATGATTTACTGTGCAGATCCTCGACGTCAGCCGCACCGGGGGTACGGCAGAAAGCGTATACCAGGCGACGTGTAAATACACGGAATATTTTCTAGAAAAATTCGGGTGCATGTGCAAGTAGCCGCACAACGTACAGGCAGACATTTATTTGTGAAACCCGAGATCAAGATCGAGCATGACGAGCTTTGATATGATCTCCGTAACCTGCCAGGACGCCTTGCTACTTGTCGGTTTAAGTGTAGTGGACGACCGTCGAACAAACAATTTAAGGGGTGCGATCGGAATGCCCGCCGGCAGTTCCTTTCTACTACTGTACTTCTTCCACCAAATCAGGTATGCGAGGGGTACGATTGGAAAGTATTTGAGGGTGAACGCCGTTTTAGGACTAATTATTGATTTTAGCAAGAAATCGTTGCATCAGTGGACAGTGTTTGTGCTGGGGGGTGAACTCGATAGGCGAGATGTACTCGATCTCATGCATGGCCGTAGTCGTATGACCATAGACCCTCGCATCCCTACAATGCCGGGACGGAGCATGTCGGGTTTTCACCGACCAGGCAGGCATTGCTTGCACCAAGCGCGAAGCGCCGTGAGGTGTCTGGCGAGTCGCATGAAGGGTGAGCGGCATCCTACTAACCACTTTTGAGGCGGACTTGCATATGGACGACAGCTTCAATGAGTTGATTTAATTTCCGGTGTAGGCATTTCCAGAGACAGCAATAGGAGTACTACGTAACTGCCTCTTGGGTGCCTTACCTTGAACACTACGTGATACGATCATTCACAATTGTGCGAAGTAAAGGTTCTTTACCTCGCACAAATGGTCTATCTCGACAACCGGCTGTGGGCGACCGCCAAAAAAGAAAAAAAAAGAAAACGGTACCCTGGTTGTCTAGCTCACGTAGTGAGCGGCATGTTTTACAGTGTCGTTGCCAACCGGCGCCAACCCATCCTATATAAACTAGGGGGGGGGGGTCGTAAACGTTAGTGCCTTCGAAGAACAAAATCGGAACAAGACAACAGCCTTCGGTAGTGCCAGTAAGGTGAAACAAGAGAATAATACGGAATATAACTCTTTACCATACGAGAAGGCCAAAGTAGAAAGTGGGCCCGTCACGAACTTCTAACAGGCAGTGGCAAATCGACATACCAAATCTACTTCCATTTTCATATGGAGTACCCACCTTTGATGCAAGTTAGTTTGAGATCATCGCCAGACGGGAATCATGCGATCCTTATATGATATCCGCACAAAGACACTAGACCAATCCCGACAAACATCAGAGAGACAGTTGGATGTCAACTTACACATAATGGTTGGTTGATGGCAAAGTGAGAAACGCCTGGCGAAGGTGGGTGAATCGTGGGGACATCGACACAGTCCGGTGCGCAAGTTGAGGCGGCTGGCGAAGGTGCATGAGTTGTTTTAATATAGACACTTTCCAATGCGCAGAAATATTTGAATACCAACCGGTCAACCGTTAAAACTATTTAGACACGCACATATATACCAGGTAGAGAGGAGGAAAGCGGACATTGACCACAGTATGTAGACAGCGTCGCCACGTATAGCCGTACGATGTAGGACTGGTAGAAAGCTTTGTAGTCTCAGTAAAACGTGAGATTGTGTGGTATACTGAGGGTAGGTTACACTGGAACTGCGTCTGGCTGAATGGATTCACGTGTAGGTTGTTGCCAATATTCAGACGGAAGCAGTCAAGAAGGGCCCCACCCCCTGGTTCGGGTAATAATGCAGGAAAACATATGCCTGGTATATTTTTGGCGAGTGAGTACCGGCTACCAGCATATTATACAGATGGGGCGCTGGCGAGTGAAAGTCCTGAGTACTGTACGAGTGTGAGGATCACCGCTCTTCTCACCACCGTTCCACGTCAGCACCTCGGAAACAAGCGGAATTGCAACATCGGGCCGACGACTATAGACGGAGTAGAAAGGCTGGCGAACGTCCAGACGAAGATGAAGACCGCCGCTTTTTTTACCAGCGTCCAAGCGCAGGACCACGAAAACGACGGTTGCTACATCATTAGGCTGACGATGACAAACGCAGGAGGAAGGCTGAAGGATGTACGAACGCAAGGAATGTCGCTCTTGTCAACACCGTCCAAGATCAACACCGTGGGAAGGAGAGGTACTTCAACATCGAGCCAATGGTGAGGGGCAGAGGAGAAAGGCGCACGCGCTGCAGTGGTGTATGATCGAGAGGCCCGCTAAGTAACGACACTGGCATGCTGGTCGGGCTGGGGGGGGTGTTGGAGTGAGGGACCTGCTGAAGGAAAAACTCCCACCTGACGGTAGGAAGGCCCACCCTGAGCTGAGAAATATGCGTCGGGGGACAGATATAAAAGCCGGGCCGACGACGGGGGACCGAGGAAGAAAACACACACTCTATCGTCGGCTTGGTACTGGGGTGTCCGCTTTGTGCCGACCATGGCTATGCGTAGGGCTCAGGGGGTGTTACAGCGAGGAGCTCCATGGTCAAAATGGCTCAAAGTTGCACGACTATCGTGACCAGCGCTACGAGGAAAAATAGACGGCGCGAGACAACTATTCTGACCTGTGTCACGGGTCGGGTTTATATGTGTGGGCAAGGGATAAGCTTTGATTGGCTCCTCTTTCGGTCGCATAGTGTAAGCGCAAAGACAACCCCGGGTGTACGAACGCCTTACGGCTCGGGTGAAGAGCCAGCAACGAGGTTCCGGACGCACCCAGTGTTGTCAAAACGCTACCAAGTGATCAAAATAGTGTCAAAGCCAAGTGATCAGCGATACCCGTCCTAACAACTTCGAGACCCTGGGACCATCCCTGTCCCGCCGTGCCCGTAATCACGCCTGGTATTTTGTTGGTTGTCTTTACCTTGGCTGCGTGCAACTAACACCTTGCATTGTTTTCCTTTCTGCGTGACCCAATCCTGCTTGCACGAGGGGCCTTCCCTAAACTCTCAAATAACGCGTGAGCCGGCCTCAGAGGTCTGACGAGCGCCGGAGCTGCTTAGGGTCTGAGAGCTGTATTCTGTTGGATCATGGCAGCGAGTGAATATCACACGACGCACGACGTCTGTATTTCGTATAGAACCACAAGGGGCCCGACATATACATATTTTGTACAGAGAGGTTACGAGACTCTCAACAACCAATACAGCACAACAGACAAACCACTGATATCAATGAACAACAGCAGCAGCACAGAACAAATTCAAACCACAGCAAATAGCAGCAGCGCGGCGGCAGCGCGGCAGCACAGCCACAGGACAGGGACAACAAGCTTTGGGCAGATAGAGCATACCCACGACGCGCGTCACTCAGATACCGGTCTATACGCGAGCTGCGTCCGACAATCCGTTGTTCTGAGTGCGGACACGACACCCCGAAGCCCGGCGGGGCTCACGATTTGTTTGCGCTGTGCAGTACCTCGCAGTACGGCAGAGGATTTATTTGCCGCGAGCTCGTGACTATATAATGTGTTTGATGCGGAGGGAGAGGCTAGGTGGGCGTCCTTAAGGTAAATGTGGCGTGTGAGACCCAAACATTGTCGATAGTAGCGCCGACCCCACAAAACTGTTCTTGTTCGGCGTGCCCTGCTTTCAATTCACGGAATCGATCCAGGGCGTCAACCGCACAGCCAAATCTTCGATGCTACACGTAAACCAGATCGATTAACGAAACACCGCAACAACCAAACGAGTATTCCTCGGGACTGAATTATTAAATAGAGGGAAGCCCACCCGTCACCAATATTCGATTCGAGACAAATGAAGAGTGCCTACATGTTTGTGCCTATACGTTTTTGACGTTTCATCCTCATTGGATTCCGAATACCTTCTAGACTGCTTCTAGCCCGTTCAAACTCTTGTTCTTCATCAAAGGTCTCTTTCCTCGTTCTATGAATATCATGGTTGTTACAATCCACGAAACTATCGGGAAAATCTGTCGTTCAGTGATTGTTCAAACTTATCAGCACAAACGACCGGCCAATGATAAATTTCAAAGCGGTCTGTAGAAACGACCGACCAATTATAGTAAAACATGGGTAGTTAAAAATAACTCCATATTCAAGGATCGAAGAATTGGAATCGAGTTAAAAACGGTAGGACATCGATCGTGAAACGGAATCGTTCCAAACCATCGACCAACGATCTGCTAAAATTATAACAAAAGGATCGACGAAACAGCTCGGCCAACGAGTGTAACGGCGGGATGATGGAGAATCGATCCGTCAAGAGCCTTGAAAAATAGTTGATAAACCCAGCCGGCCAACGATCTTCACGAGGAGTCGGTGAAAACAATCCATCTTCCATCGAGTCGAAGAATAGTCACAGACGATCGAGTAGTGATCGCGAAACAGGATCGCTAAAACAGAACGGCGGACGGTGGCGACTGTTACGTGTGAGGCAGTATGGGTCGGGGGACCAACGAATGCTAGCAGGTTGGTGCGTTTGTCTCTGTTCTGGTCAGTCACACGAGGTGCTTGACGATGGTATAAGTTCTTGTATCCGTTGCTGTTTACTTCGCCAGATGTCTTCTGAACGAAGGGGCGAGGCGCTCATCAGAAACGCAGGCGATAACGCCTGCCAGGTATGATGAGGCGACGATTACTACAAACCATTACCCCGCCTCAGGGGAGACGGGACACCATACCACTAGCCCACCCTGAAGGGTCGCATATGCATATTCACGGGGAAATCAGGCATGAACGATACAATCCAGAAAATTCGGAGAATGGATAGATGCGGCACTCCACAACCCACTCCCGCACGTCTAACTTGCAAGGCTGTGGCCGAATACCCGTGGACATTGCGAATCAGACAACAGTAACTCCCAACTTGCCGATACACGACAGAATACCAAACATGCTACTATAGAACTACCCGGACGCTAAGCTGAGGACTTCAACTCGAGGAAGGGGTGTGGCTCGCGTCGACAGGAGCGACATAAGCTAACTCGAGAGCGAGACACAAGTTGAAAGAACAAAAATTGACCGTGACACTACCCACTGCGAAGGCACGGGGCTCTTCGAGAATTAGAACAAACTGGGGGGTAACGCAACGGAAACAAGTGCTGGCGCGACGGGGCCCACTCAAAAAGTGAGAATAGTGTCGGAAAACAGAAAATCACGCAATGAACAGACAAAACGGAAAAATGGGAACGAAACAAAAAATGGGAACGGACGGTTTTTTTTAGAAAGCAAACCAATTGTGTACAACTCCAAGAAAAAAAGTTGACAGTCCTGTGGGGCTGTACAGCAGCCTTCGAATGAGCTGTCGCTCAGGCTGGAAGTCCTCGGCATCGCCGCGGTAGCCAGCATCTAGAGAAATCACAATAGAGCCAGCGTATATCGCTTTTTGCGCCCACCCGAAGGCACGAGATGGAGCATGACCGTTCTGACGAGCTCCTCTCACAGGGCTGGCCAAGGGGTTTCGCAGGATCATTTCGGTTCTCTGATACACCACATGGTTCTGGAGATACGGCTTGGTTCTCATTTTAGGCTTCGTTCCCATTTTTCCGATTTGTCTGTTAATGAGAGAACCCACGACAGTCAAGACCTGATCCCATAAATACGGACGTAAACGACGCGTGTGAAACTTCATTACTCATCGCGCTAGCCCACAAAGCATACAATGAGCAGACGTCGTTACGGTGTATAGGTAAGGTCCGAGTCCGTTGGGTTATGGGTCAAAGGTGAACCAATAGCCTACTTCCCAATTTAAACCTACGACACTCTGCAATATCGTGCGGAAGAGGGTGGAATGCAAATGATCACTAAAATAACGAAATCTACCACCTCGGTCTGCTTGGGGGTATTAGGAAGGCGGTGGGGGGACACATTAGCGCCAAATGTGGTCAGACCTAAACCTAGGGCAGCCTGCACGATGCGTATAAAAGGCTCACAAACTTGACGTCGCGAAACCCAAAGAGCGCCCAAGGGATACAAGAAAAACAAGAAAAAAAATGGCACGACCGACGGAATCGAAACGTGAGCGAACGTTTCTGCCGCTCTCGGACAGGGGGTAAAACCTATCGTAGATTCAGAACGTCCGAGACGCATGACCCAGCGGCGAGGAGGCAGAGGTTCATCCAACCGTTCGCGAAATCGTCGCAAGAGCTCAGCAGCCCGCTGCAGTCAAAGACGAGAAACCTGAGGGGATACCATAACATGACCAAACAAAGATCGGAAAAAGATCGAAAAACGAGATTTGCTGAAACGATCGTTTGACGATATTTAGCAAAAGAGTGTTAAAACCGATAGGCCAACAACCAATCGAACAACATTAATAAAACCGAGTGCCGAATGATCGGCCATTGGTTGGAAAGATAACGGTTTTTAAAAAGATCGTCCAACGATAGTAAATCAGAGCCGGTACATAGCAGTCGGCCAACGGCCGCAATTTAATCCTGCTAATTCAGCAACACCGGTCTGCCAACCCTCGTAAAACGATATACATGTTAAGCGATCGACCAGCAATCAAGTAGAAAATTCGTTGCTAAAGGATGTCAACGATCGGAAACCGTTTTCGTTGAAGACGATCAGTAGACTGAGCCTCGGCCGGCTTTTGCCGAACAAGGAAGAGTGTGTGGTTGACAATCCCGGATTGTTTCCCTTGGAATAGGTTTAGGGCAACGGGGGCTCTATTCGTAATCCCGGGGGTCCAATTATGATCAATAGTCAATTGTCATCAGTTCCCTGTACGCAAACGTCTAATATTAATAATTTCACAATAAACCAAACTGCACAAAAAGGGAGCTGCAGTACGGAGGCTCTGGGCCAATCAGCATTTGTGGGCAGTGCTATGCATATTGCACGTCGATCGTGCCTGCCTCTCACGCAACTAAACGAGCCGACGTTCAAGGTTTCGAACCGAAAAAGCCGAAAGAAAGATTTTCTGTGTCTGGGGTTTTCTTTTGTTTGAATCGACTGCGTTATTTTTAACGGGAATGAACCGACAACTGTCATTTGTAATTCCGGCGAAATTCGGGGAGAACGTTTATTCCCAAGAAAACAAGTGAATCGACAAGCAAGAAACGACCAAAGCAGGAGGAGGTTCAGCCTAGCGACCTTCCAAATCTTGAGCAACGATTGAGAACAATGTGTCGCTCAACCCTCGGCTTAAAAGTCGAAAATAGCGATTGATCGACAACTGTAAAAACCATCGTTAGATATATATGTGTGTTCAACGACCGAAAAACAGGATTGGTGTAGACGATGGGCCGACGGTCGTGAGAAATATGTGGTTACATGGAAAGAACAGTAATAATGTGGAAAACAATAACACAACAATAGAGAACCAGGATACTTCAAAACGACCGGCCAGCAATACTTAACGTCGATCGTTTCGAACAATATAGGTCAACCGTCATCAAAAAGGGATTGGTGTGGAAAGTTTTTCGTGGAACGATCGAAATGAGGGTGGTTGTACAAATAAACGCCCAACGATCGTATACACGATTGAGTACCGATGATCGGCCAACGATCGTTGAATACCTTTTTCTACGTATCGTTTAAAAGGCCATCCAAGACCGTCAAACGGGACGCTCCAATCTGTTGTCCAGCCATAAATAAGGTGAAACAAGATCCTGGCAAAGGGATCGGCCAACCGTTGTAAAGATACACAAGGAAACCTGAAGGGCAAGCGATCGAAATAGAGAGACAGTTCTAAAGAATCCGCCAAATCATCTATCGATCGTAAAACGGAATCGTTAAATGCGATCCGCCGGTGATCGAGCATATACATATATGAATATATTGTTTAAAATGTGTTGTCCATAAAAATAAGTATCGTCAACGATCATCACTCAACTATCAGGAAGAAAGTTTAAACACGATCGGCCAACCATGGTACAACTGAAGCGGAGGAGTTCTACGATAGGGGTTCGCCCTAAACTTTCTGAGGCTCCTCACGAAAGGAGCTCCATACCTCACCCGAATACTGACTTCTTCAGCAAAAATCAAGTGGCATCGTGATAAATAACCCCATGACCTGGGTATACAAAAACGATTTTTTTCCAAGCAAAGTTGGCATCCCGACGATTTTGGGTTAACGAACCCCGTCATTGAGAAACCATTTTCGCGGAAATGTGCTACCTCTATCGTAGAACGTGACAGCGTTAAAAAACAAAATCGGGCAACCATGGCAACCCAGAACCGGTCGCCCATCGAGTGAAATAAAGGTCGGTAAAACAAATGGGGCAACGAGCGCAGAAGGGATCAAATGAGCCGATCGGGCGATGACAGTAAAAAAGGCGATCCTTGGGATCTTGTATGAGGGACCATTACTTACAAACGGCCGGCGATCGAATAAAGTATGGGATATGGACGATTAGGCAGCCTTTTGGCCAAATATCAAAACCCGTACTGTTTAAAACGTCGTTCTATTATCGTTGAAGTGATCGCTGAAAAACGAAGGGCCAACGATCGAATTCAAGTCTTCCTCGAAACAGATCTCTCACCCATCGCAATACAGGGTCGATATTAAACATCGCCCCGAGATTGCCGAAAGCCACAAGAATGAACGACCAGGCAACGATGACAAAAATTGGACCGCTGTGAAACAATCGTGAAACAATCGAAGAAATGGGTTAGGACAGACAAACGGGCAACGATCGTGACTAGGATTGATTAAATATCGATCGGCCAATGAATGATCGAAACAGTATACAATATCACGAAAAAACTCGTTTAATAAGCTTCAAAGCAATCGATCAACACCAGTTGGTCAGTGATCTTAGAAACATCCTGAAAACAGGATCGAAATTTGAAGTTGAAAATACATCGGGAAAAAGGATCGAACAGCGATCGCCAAGAACAGATCGTTAAAACCGATTGCCTATAACGATCGTCAGAATGAGAGTGCTGAATATGGTCGGCCGACGATTGAGTCAAACGGGTTGTTAAACACGATCGAGCGGCGATCGTAAAATCGGATTGTTGGAAACGATTGGTCAACGACGTCAAACAAGGGTCGGCAAAACCGGTAGTTCAACAAACGTACAAAATAACCGTAAAGAACGATCGGGCATCGATTAAAATTATCAGATTCTGTAATATCAAGCGGCCAACGATCGCAAAACATGGAGAGTAAAAACCCATGGGCCAACGATCGTACTGAAGGCATCGTTATGAACCGATCGTTCGACGATCGCACGAAGAGGCCGTTACAAAAAACAGCCAACGATTGTGGAATTTGTTTGTCGATCACGATCGGTAGCGGTCGACCAAAAATCGAATTAAGGTATCGCAAAAAGAACGTACCTCAACGATCGCTGAACGGAATCACTAAGAGCAATCGGACTGCGACCGCTCCGCGTCACGGCAGTACGGACCTCAGTTATAGCCGGCGTGTTCGCTCGCGTAACACCTATTCTAGCGGCCCCGTTGTCGTCATCTGAAACCCTTCGTAGTGCTGGTGTACTAGGGACTGTAGAAGAAGTAAGAGTGGGCGAAGTTGAGTACCAAGCAGTGAATCGTCTAGGCTTCCTGAAGACGTGCGTGCAGTACTCGTCTACGGTTTTACTGGTACGACAGTGTGCATATAAGGTTGTGCGGCGGTGTGCACGTGAGGCTGTGCGTACCCTCCGTCTCTCCGGGCTCACAGCTAGAGCAGCACGGGTCACTCATCAAGTCGTATTTGTAACACAACCCGATCGGTCTGATTCGTGTTGACGTCCGAGCTGAGCTGCTCATATCTCTGATGGTGTATCGTATATTCTTGAGTATTGGCGTCAGAGTCTTATAGGGCTCAAGCATACAAGAAGTTGTCACAGCCCGATGGAACCGCTCCGAACTCCGAATTTGCCTCACTCGGCAGATAGATACTAAATCGGATATTTAGCTCACTCGGTAGTTTTTGGCTTGAGTATTTCGGGAGAGGTACTGCAGTACAGTGGAATATGAGCTGGGCATCAACAACTATCCCACGGCGTTGAACTCACAGCTGTCGTAACTGTTCTGAGAATACGCGATAATCCCGCGAGCGACCAGCGTCCTCGTATCGGCACGTCTATATGCGTGCACGGCTGTACCCTCGTCTGATCGGGACGTGATACACGTACTGTTGTTACAGCAATACGAGCCGCTCGGCTTTACTCGTGTCCAAACTCGCTCTCACGTTTTCATTGTCGGGCGTATACAGTGTTATACCACTTGGTTAAGTGTTGTAAGCGTGGAAACGTGCGATCAGGACACTTGTTTATAGCTCGTACGGGCGCAAAGGAAGACATGCAGAGGTATATCTAACGTCCCAGCCTCTGCGCACATTTTGGACGACCTAAGGGTTATACCCCCGACTATCGCGATAGCGGCGGCAGGACGTGATAGCCCGTTCGAGCCAGCAGAGCTTGACCCCCAATGTGACAAACAAGCAATAGCTGGTGAGCAAGACGGCCACAGTGAGCAAGCAGGGTTCACCCCCCGACGAACGTGGTCAGATTCAACGCGTTAAACACCAGAGCACGATCAGTAGGCCTAAGGGAGTAGGTCCAGTGGTATGACCAGGTGTCTACCCCCGGCTATTCGAAACCATCGGACAGACGATAGCACGCAGCGATGCTGGGGTTAATCCCACCACACACGTAGGGACATCATCGAGTGTCACCTCCGGTTGTATTTAGTTTGCGTCGACGCGTGTAAGGAACTACGACAACAGCAATCCGGCCGGCTTCAATCACTAGCGCATACGAGCGAACGCAAACAGTTACAGCCCCGACCTGTGAACGCTGCGACGACAGCCTAACGAACGACGCCGCGACGACGATTACTCTCGATTATTGCAAGGTTACACCCTCGATCGGTGCGGGTATGGCGGTGAGCGTGGTGGGGTCGATCACGGTAACTGTGTTAAATCCCCGGTACGCGTGACGATATGGTGCCGCACTAGGCCCTCCACCAGCAGAATAGATGAGACCCTCACCCGGTACGAGCACCCCCAAAACATACTGCACAAAGTATTGTAGATATGTCAAGTTTGTTACGTACTCGGGGGTCTACAAAACGCGAAGCTAAAACGATGCAACCGTATCTGGAAACCATAACAGGAGGAATTGAAGAATGAAGTCGTGTTGACTCGAGCGACCGGTCCCTTCTCCCGCCCCCCCGCGCGTACCGACGGCCACAGCTGCGTCTACGGCTGGACCCGACTCTTGACGTGATGCGTGACGTAAATGGTAAGTTCACCTGGTCCGAGCTTCTGACGCCCCTACCGGCAGCTATGACACTGGCCAAGAATCCGGATATTCTTGACTCGCCGAATATTCTCAGCGGCGTCACCGCGTTGCCGGGGGCGTAGTGTGGCGAAGTGCGGCAACCCGCACGCTGTCATCAGCGTGTCCTCCATTATTATTAATTCCGTGCAGGGAGTGTCTCATGAGGTACGTGAAGCGGACGGCGTAGAACTTCAAACGGTGCATGCTCTAATTCAAATCACTTCACACACCCCGCCGATGCCCTGGTTCGAGGGCTTTACCCTCGATCGGGTTCGAGTGAACCGCGCGACCGTGTTCGGAGGGCAGGCGGCTCTTGAGAACGGGATGTAGGCACGCCATGCAGGGGATCGTCGGCACGTGGCACAGGAACTCGTTCGGGGCGCCTTACGCTCAACCCACGACGTGGGACCGCAGAGGGCGCCCCAGGCCAACGCGGCGGTGGCTCCGGGCCACTACAGATGACAACTAACCCGTACTGGGGCCGGTCGAGGGCGAAATAGTGGCCCTGGGGGCGGGAAAGGGGCGGTGTTTGATCCCAAGCTCTTTACTAATAAAGTTACGAAGCCATGTCACGATTGTAAAACGATCGGAAAAATGGATCGCTCAAACCGAGTCGATTACCGACCACGATAAACAAAAAAGTATGCGATCGGCCAGCGATCGTAGTATATCGGCCACCGATTCTGAAAAAGGGACCCGATAAGTAGGTCGTTAAAGAACGATGGTTCGGTGACCACAAAAAGAGGATTTCCGCTAGCGATCGGCCGGCGATAGTCAAAACAGATGGATCGTTAACACCGATCGTTCACCTGTAATGAAAATGGATCGTCAATACCGATCGTTAAACTATCGCAAAAATCGACCTGCAAAGTAGATTGTTAAACAATCGTCAGCAAGGGTCGTAAAATATACGTTCGGCCTCCAGTCAAAAAGCCCATGGGTCGTCAAAAACGACCCGCCAACACACGTTCAAACGGAAATTTCAAAACGATCGTCCAGTGGTGGTGGGAAATGATCGTTGATCATCGGCGAAATCTGGTGAAGATGGATCGTTAATCATGGTCGGTCAACGGCCGGAATGTAAGTGACCGCGAAGACAGTTCAGTTGTGCAACGATCGCAAATCTACCGTACGAAGCGATCGACCTGCCGCATTACTGCTCAATGATTAAATACGAGGGACCAAATATCGGTATTAGACCGTCAAGATGCATCATTAGGAACGGTGGGCTATCGATGGTATAAGAAAGGTCGTCAAAGGCGATCGTCCAACGATCGTAAAAAATATGATAATCCAAATATGAAACAAGAAAAAAACAATCATCCGAGTACGCACCGTTGAGTATCAGGTACGACGACCACGCACTACCGCCACCACCACGCTCCCCTCGCTTGCTTCTGCTCATCGTTGACTGGCGCTGTTATTGTCGTAGCTAGTTGTGGGTTGGGATATGATACGAGTGAGTACGTGCCGTTAAAACAGTGGTTGTACGACGACCTCGACGATGACGACAACGGCGTCCACCACCACCAAGAGTTATGTCTAGCTCCACTCCAAAGTTTAGCTTCTTCCGTTTCTGCTATACATTATCGTTGGCTGGTCCTGTTCCTCCGCTAGCCACGCCAACGCAGCTGCCGCTCTGCTGCTGATGCTACTCCTGTGCCGAAACAGGAATAACGGGTACCGCAGAACCACCACCACCACCACCACGTTTCGCATCTAGCCCCGTTCTGAGGCTGAACCCTTTCCGTTCCTCCTTCGGCCGACACTTCGTGCGTGTGTTTGGAAGACAGCGTTAGAAACGTTTGGGGTACGAAATCCTCATGTTGTTTGCAGAAACCGGCGCACCGTTTTGTTTGCCAGCCTTATGTGGCGTACGTGCGGTGTATCAAAATCCTCGAAGGGGGTCCTTGCTTTGGTTTACGCCATAAAAAGTTTAACAACTCGACGTTCAATCGACATAATTCGTCGTGTTAAGTAGAGCTAACGACCTGCACCAGGGGTTGAGATTATCAACGTTTTATATTTGGTAGATAGATGATCATTCCCCCTGTCTACAAATCGCTGCGCCGCTATTAAAACACAACAGTTTCTGCTTCACGTACAAGCGGAACGTCGAACGTTCCAGGAAGAAACCTATTCAAACAAGCGTGCGGCAAGGGCCGGTACAGGTAGATTGACTACATCCAGGCTTCGATTTATTGTGCACCTGGAGCGTAGCATGGTCAATGTCCAATAAATGGTCGATTATGCCGCTCTTAAGCCATGTATATCCAAGCAACCCTTTGTGCCCCCACTTTGGACGACGGTCGACAACCGGTTGCCAAGAATAGGTGTACGTGCAATCATTACACCCCCAACCAGGGGGTGCCTCTCGAGGAGCGGACCCCCCTCCCCTGCCAGTACCACGGAGACGCACAGTTAAGGGGCCAACGTTACGCTCAAAGACACCCACTTTGGTGCATGTGTATCAATAACTAACTGCTGATTGAATCAAAAGCGTTGTTGGCATCAACTCTGCGGTGGATGATAGCCGTTACATCATCACGACGTTTATATTCTTCAGAAATACATTGGGAAGCATCTCTCCCCCCGTTTAGGGCCTGGACAATACAGTAGGCCCCCCCGTGAGAATATAATTTTTGGTTTCTGCATGTGTAAACACGACAAACAGGAATGTAATCGATGTTGGTATTCGTTTCCTGTGTAACTAAAGTGTACCAGTATACCACAAAAATTGACAGGCCGGCACAAGGAATTCGGTGGGAAATCTCGAACTGACGAACTCATTTTCTTCCCATGGTTTGCCCATCCCGTATGGTTTTCCCGCCGGCGCGTACACCTGCTAGTATTTTACCTCTCCCAGCCTCTTTGGTAGCAAGAGTTGCGGTTGGTAATATGGAAGTGGGAGCGGGAGGCACGTTGCCTCTGCGAAAGAGCAGTTGTTTTTGTTGTTGTTGTTGTTGTTGTTGTTGTTGTTGTTGTTGTTGTTGTTGTTGTTGTTGTTGTTGTTCTCACATTAACTCACAATTCAATGCAGTCCGTGGTCGCAGGACAGGCTCCAATAACTCTGGAGTGGAAGAAATACCTCGGTAGTAAAACAGAGGCAAAAACAAAAACAAAAACAAGCAAACGCATTCCACCACTAAGGACACCAGGGAAGCAAAAAGGAGGCTAGCAGACAAAGCACTAAAAAAAGAAGATGAAGCAAAGCAAAAAAAAAAAAAAAAAAGAAAGCAGATAGGAAAACGCAAAAAACAAAAACAGAACATACAAACAGAGACACAAAGAGGTACAAACGGGAAAGAAGGAAAGATAAAAATATAAAAAGAAGGGACAAAAAAACAGTATGGTAGTATTACGGCATACTGGTGGTGGACAGTATTGTGTGTTGACCGAGCGAGCGTAGTCCGTGTTCGTATGGAGTCACCGTGATGGTGTCGAAGTGGTCGAGGACATCGACGGCCTCTTCTCCGCACCCGGTACCCCGGGCATGGTCGCACAGTGTTCACATTGGAGGTGCCGCCATGTTTTTTCTGTTGATATACTGAAGGTATACTGAAGGGTAAACTGGAACCACCCACGTAGGACTCTATTATACCAGACCCAATTGACCGGATCGGCAATCTTTTAAGCTGAAGTTGTTACTCTCTTGAATAGTACTTGGAATTTGTTGGTAGCTCGGATAAAGCATGTCCGCCCACGACACAGCAGTCTCACAAGGCACGAAAGTAGTTTCGTATAGATAGGAGAAATATACATCTCGTACAGAAGATGTTTGAGATGCAAGAGGCAACACTTCGTATGTTTTTTATATAATATGTAGACGTATGTCCTGATTGTAGCATGGGACGGATCGCACGGCACCCGATATTTCTGAGCTTTTCTCGTTTGTGCGTTGGATATTTTTCACACATCTGGTTTTGGATGCAGGACCGAGAGTACACTCCTGAGGAATGAATACAAACACAACCATGGTTACATGTAGAGTACACGCCAAAGGGGAAGGTGTCGAACACTGCTAGGAGGGCGGCTGTGGTAGCCCCACGGTTTTCTGGGTCTATCGAGGCATGTAATGTCTAATCTATTTTGTTTAGCGTGCTCATACTATTGCTTATGTGAAACGAGCTGTTTAGGATTGAGCATGGGAGGGTATGCTGCAAACCATACCAAACGCAAAACATATTTTTATTCTCTCACATGTTTTAGTGTTCTCTTCGTTGATTCCTAACGCTCTTGACCAAAGCTTGCGATTGAGTCAACGCTGCACATTGCGAGATGGCGAACATGTGCCACTGGATAACATACCCATGCGACCGGTTTTTCAGAGCTACATCCGCTCCGGGAGGGCGCGCATCGTCGCAAACAAGGAGAGCATATGGTATCTGAGCATCACTGCAAAGGGTAAACACGAAATCAGAAGATGGAGGCGGCCGCGAGACCCCTAAACGACGACATGCTCTAGCTCTTCCGTGGGTCCCCCGTTCCCGCTATTTAGCGTGCTCTCAGGCGAGAGAGAACGGAGAGACCCTGCGACGATGTGTGTAGCGCGCTCCAGGGTACCGGTAGGTGTTACTGGTTTGCGTTCATAAATGGGTCGATCCCCGTACCTGCTGCAGAGGCCTTGCTCCCGCTACTACGCCGTTTGGTGGTGTCTGTGTCCCGTTTTTATCCCACCAGGTGATCGGCCTTACGAAGTAGGTATGGTTAATGCTGGAGAGATACGTGACGCCACTAAATTTATCAATTACGTCAGAGAGGAAATCCCGCGGGGACGGGCCACTACGACAGCGCGCTTAGCGTGGTGTCGACTGGATAACCCGGTTCCTTATCGGACCTCGAACAGAAGGGGCTGCACGGTGTCCTCCACCCAACAGTGCACTTCCGCGAGGAACGTTGGCGGGCACGTTTGAACGCCAAGGCCATCTGAATTACTACGATCGCACGAAGAGGATATCTTCTGTTATCGAGCAAAGAAGAGCTGGAGGGTATCGACGGGCAGATCGTTCGCCAGTTCTTGGCGATCATGACCCATTCGGCCACAGTTAAGCGAAAGTTGTCATACTTGAGTTCAGCATGGTGCCTCGACGATAAGGGTCAGTGTCCAACCCCAGCGTGTTTTTATATGGGTCCATTCCTTTTGTCCTGTGGTGATATCGGCGAGCCTAAACCATATGGACAACGTGTTTTCCAGCGGTATAGCGGTCTGTCGCATAAGTGAGGTCATAGAGCCGTGGCACCCACCAGCGTTGCCGGCTATGGACGCAGTGCCCGCAAGAGCGTAACCCATGGCCCGTAGTGACGTGGCGCAGGCGAGCTTACAACAAGCTGTGGGCAGCCCCATCAACCCAGAGAAGCCCCCCGCTTCTACACTGTTGGCGGCGGGAACGTGGAAAAGGGCACCTACTGTAGTTCGCTACCGTGGGTATCGTATTTGTGAGTGTGTGGGTGTTCTTGATGGGGTATGAAGGAGCCGAGTTACGGTCTCCTGCCTCGCAGGGTCTGGTAAGGGACTTGGGTGCAAGATCCACGGCCAATGCTCGGCACGAGGTAGTCTTCGTCTTGAAAGTTCAGACCAGGTGAAGCGGCAGCTCATTACGGCGAAATCCACTGGCACCTCCCGACGGCTAGTCGCGAGATGGCTCGCTGGGGGTCAAGGCGGAGGTGACCACGCGTGATCGCGCTTGATTGTCGGCGTTCCAGGGGAATGCTTGGAGGTGACGTTGCGGAGGAGTTCGG
Organism: Nereocystis luetkeana; assembly: GCA_031213475.1. Taxonomy (NCBI): domain Eukaryota; class Phaeophyceae; order Laminariales; family Laminariaceae; genus Nereocystis; species Nereocystis luetkeana. The sequence continues at coordinate 3,454,047 of JARUPZ010000030.1, read as the reverse complement.
CTGAGGGTCAGCCTGATAAATAATACAGACACAATTGACGAAGGTGATTGATGACATGTGCCGTCAACTTACCGTTGAGGTGGTGCATCCGTGCGCGGTACTGTGGGTTATTTTTCGTTCACCTTATATTTCGGGTCTAGATCGTCAGTGTTGCGCTCTGATTGATTTCCGCTCGTTCAAGGTGACGACGGGTAAGGTGTGATATCGACTGACGATTGGTTCCGTGCTGTCGTGCAAATACTCTGTGACGGATATTCCACTATGTCAACGCGCTGTAGACTTGCTGTATGGCGCGTAAGGTGGGACTAGGGTATGTGGGGATTTTTCACTGCTCGGCGATGACCCTCCATACAGTCGTTTGTTCTCCGTACAACGAGTACTAATATTCCAAAATAGTAGGCGATGTGTTGCCTCACGTATTGTGGAGTGTGGTTCAAGCCAAATATCATCGTTTGTTCTCCGTACAACGAGTACTAATATTTCAAAATAGTAGGCGATGTGTTGCCTATCGTATTGTGGAGTGTGGCTCAAGCCAAATATCAACTCCTGGCGAACATAAATCAATCGGGTGGTTGCGCTCTGTAGACGCCTGCCGTCGTATATCCCACCATTCCAGCAACAGGGTCATATAGTGTGCTCATCCACCCACCCACACCATACATCTGCCTCGTCGCTACCATTGTATCCCGTACGGCTCTCTTCGGTTAGCCGTCTAAACACGCATGTGGTTTTAGTCCCGACTGCCGTTGATGCTCGGACTCGCCTCTCGCTCGCCCTTCGCGAGCATCCTCCGGCCTCACCAGCCGAGAATCGTACTCCATGTTTCCGCGGACGAAAATATTGTTCTTCTGTAATCGTCTTTCGCCCATATTTAGACGACACCAACCCTTCTGCTACGATGACACCACTCTCGTATTTCTGGGCGATAGATGTTCTGAGTATCGGTCGTACTCACGTTTACGGAAACCTTTCTCGACATGTCAAGGTTAGCGACCGCTTTCAAACGAGTGTAGCGAAGTTGTGCAGTCTCCCCAAAAACCATGTTGCGAGAAGAGCCCAGGAGGGGAAATATGCCCTTGTTGCTATGAATATGTTGGACTGCCCGGTGTTCCCGTGGTCCTCTGTGTGCTTCCATCTATTTCTACATAGCTTCTGTATCATATAGCTCCCCTCTTTGGCTTCCGTTTGATGCAAAATTCAGAGCAAGAAGTCTGGAGATTGCCACAGAAATATGATTCGCAGACCTCATGGCCGAGAGTGGTGGAAGGCGTACGGTCTGGGAAGTGACGAAAAAGATCAATCCATCTGTGCATTTAGACGAACATGCCAGTGTGACCTCGTGTGGGCTAGAACCAAACGCTCGTCAGGCCTACGCCAACAACCCTAGACCACGACGGTCGGGCATCACGTGATACATATATATATATGGGTTCTACGTACTCGACGCCAAGCACGTTGATTGGCGTAGTACATCTGCTACAGGGAACGAGAGTCGCGCTGAAACCTGTTGCGGATAGCCAGCGGGAAATGGATAACGCCAGCATGATCTACTGATGATTGGAATTCTGCGCGTCGCGTCCTCAGTATTGTTTCCAATGCAGAAACAGCACACTGGACAACAACGACCCGTTGCTGTCGCTGTCATCGAGGTCTCGGCCCGAACAACGAGACACAAATAATAGCGTGAAAAGGAGCTCGGTGATGCTATCTATCGTACAGGAGATATTTCATGGATAAAAATGTACTCTTTGCTTCTCTTCAGCGTATGACCAACTCCCGCCGACTCGATCGCCTTATGAACGAACCTTAAAATCCCATTGAAGGACAAACCGGAAGTCCTACGGCGTCGAAGCGAGCGTTTTAATACCTCTTTCAGGACGAATACGTTTTGAACATGGGTTTTAATATCCGCAACCAAAGGTGAAAACGCCTGCCTACACGCCGAATCTCTTGTGTGGGGTTACTCGAACAAATGATGAACAAAATCACCGGCGTTGCCTTCGATGAATCCTACGGTAGGTTAAGGTTGCGCCTGACCCCTGTGAGGTTCCTCGCCCGAGGAGCTCCTATATCTCACCGGAAATAATTTCGTGAGATATCGTACGCTCAATCCCATGGGCGATGCCATGAGCACGAAACATTTTGTTCGTGACGCGCAAGCGGAATCTAAAACGTATTGGGTACTTCCTGAGCCGGGGAGCTCTGTCAGCCCGTCTTGTTTGGCACAAAGACGAACCCCCGTATCTTAGCACGGCTCGCTCAGCAAAACAACACAAACAGCAATGGTTGCAATGTTCATCTGCAGCAAGGTGTGATTCGCACAACCTACAGCAGCCAACCTGCGCGAGCACATCTCTTCACGTCTCTTAGCATAGTTACACACGCGTCGTCCGCCTCTCGACGACTGTCATAAAATGCCATACGTATACGGTTGTTACGAGTGAGCAAGTAGTACTACGACCGGAGCTCGTCAACCGCCGCGGAGGCACCAGTCCTGCTATACGCCCGGTATATAATACGGACGTCGACCAGCGTTGCATCTGGCGCAACGCTGACGGCGAGTAAATGAGGAGGACCGAAACCAGTGTCCCAATACTACCAGGTCCACTCCCCTGGCACTGTCCTGGACGAACTACAATAGTCTGGTCGTTGCACGTCCAGAATTTCAATCGTCGTGCGTGCTGTTTCAAAGGGGCTACGTATGTGATACACAAATTTAGTACTAGAAACGTAGCGGCAAACTGGTTTTCGTACACGTCCTGGAACGACTGTGTGGTCCCTTGCCCAGAAAACTAAAATGGGCTAGCATTCAGCGTAGATGTCGAACATTGATGTGCAACCTCATGAAGAAGCAAACCCATAGCCGGGGGAGTCAGTTTGGGCTGTCAACACTCGGTCTCTGCCCGACGGCGGGTCTAGGTATACGCCAAGCCCCACGGGTGCAACAACAGTCGATACACATCATAGAGTATCTGCGTCGATATACAATATATAAAAAACCAGCAACGACGCGATTGACCTTCTCCTTCCATCCCTCGGAGTCCCGCATAAGAATGCAGATTAAGGGGTTCCCAAACCGCTGAGGAAAGGCAGCTGATGATGGTAAACCTGCAGATATACAAAGAGGCAAGACACCAGGCAATACCTATGCGTTGAGTGTGCCTACGGTACACTGACTGTGCCCGCCTGCTTCGCGAAATGTAGATCTCCCCTCTGCAGAACTTCCACCTATTATTGCACTACTTCCCGCTCCTATGTCCTGAGCAAGAGCCCTCGGCAAGAAACTGAGCCTGAGTTCTGCGGGGAAAACATATACCTGGCAGCGGTTACACCAACCTCAATGTGGAACGCCCATTCTTACCAAAATTAAATACAGCCCAGACCCACCTCCCGGAACAATACCAGAGGGGCGGATCTACAGCAGCACCAGGATAGTTTCACATTTGACAAACGAGGTGTTTGTAGTAGTTTTCCAAACGTTTCTCACCAAAAAAACAACGATCGGATTTCGTCCGCCCAGCCCGCACCGTAACACCTAGGGGAAACGTGTCGGGAGACACCGGACACCAATGTGAAGTACGAACCGTGTGTTGAGGACAGTCGTTTGTGAAAACAGGGTGCGTTCTAGAAGTCACTTTTCACTTCGTAACGCCTACCGGGTTTCCTTTTCCAATCTAAATTTCAGCCCAACTCGCTGGGTGCTGGTTTTGGTAGCGGTCCAGTATTCGCCTGGGTACAGGCTCGGCCGCTGGCGGTGGTCTTGTCTACACGGGACCGTGGCGACCGTTTCATCCTGGTGAGCGGTTCAATTGCTGTCCATGGAGAAGGCGGTACCCAGAGGGCCCTCCACAGCGTCTGCAACCCGGCGATACGTTGCGTCAAAAGAAGGAAGCGGTGTGGAGATCAATTGAGCAATGTTTGAAATTCATCGTGGGTGAACAAACGATTCCGTCCGGCGGTACATAGCCCATCTGACACCTTCGCCTGCTGCAAACGCAAGTTCAGCAAACCGACTATTTGATCTGGATGCAGGCGTCACAAACGCGCATTGCCCGTCGAAGTGGATTCCTTCTTGGGGCTGGCTGTCACCGCGATAACTCGTCATTACCTCCAAGTCCGAAACCTCCAAAAGCGATGACCAAGAGCTGGATATACAGTCTAGAGTGCCCGTTTCACCAGAACACATGTTTAAAACAAATCCTGCGACGCATGTATTCCCTACAGCGAGTAGTTTCAAGACGAACAGAAACTAACAAAAGGGAGCAGGAGATATATAATGAACGTCATTATCCTCCTGGATGACACGGGTCCGAGAAATATCGCAGCTCCTTCATGCGTGCAATGCAGTACTAGAGGCCCGCTTTTCGGAAACAGTCGGAGTGACCGAGGGTGCCACCAAAACTGGTTGCTTGCCGTCTTGCCCCTTCTGCGTAACGGCGCAAGTACAACATACTTCTCCTCCGTGATGCAGATGCACATGCGACGCCGCGTCAGGTGGGGGACGATATTTCTTGGCCGTGTGGTGTCATTGACACTGCCTGTTAATGCAATAACGTTGTTGTTTTTATTTTATTGACACCTCTAGGGCCCCGAGATGGCGACCTACGCAATTATACTTTTTTGAGGCACTCAGTCGTATACGAGCAGCATACGCCCAGCAGTACACTATATACCATGTTGGGGCCGTGACGTGCGACTCCTTGTATTGTAACGCCAACGTCAATATCTATCATCCCTCAACCACGCAATGACAGTTGCTATGATCGCCAGTTTTACCGTCCGGTTCTTCCCTCTGGAGTCCCAGGAGGATTGATGGAGTATACCCACGATAGCCTGTCGGCATCGTGTTATACATTCACAGGGGTAAATATCGGTATGATATCAGGTGCGTAGTAAGTTTACTCTAGCAGGGGAATCGATTCTCGAGTGTGCGCGTGCAAAACTTACAGTCAGCCTGCACTCCGCGGATGCATTCCATGCCACGCATGATCTTGTTGCCGGTTGTGTCCATCGTGGGGACCAAAGTTTCGCCGAGGATGCCCTTCGCATCGTCGCTGATGTTGGTATGGTCGATCACAATATTCATCTGCCAAGTCACGTGGTCCGGGAGATCGATTGTATCGGTCGGGTCTCGCATGGCGAGCTGGTGCAGCTTGCCGTGGCTCAGACGAACCTTCACTGCCGGGGAAAGGATCCGGAAGGTCGAGTGCCCTGATTGATGAGCGAACAGGCCACCGGCCACAGCCGTCGAGCGGTCGACATAATTGATGCAGTCCGCCATGTTCGTTGCAGTAGGGTTGGCGAGTATCCAGTCTCCAATGCTCAGCGTCACGCCCAGCTTGCGGTTGTCCTGGGCGTTTACCTGCCTTTTATCGGCCCAGTACGCGGCGTTTTCCTGTTTCTTCCTCTCCCAGTACGTCTCGAACCCGAACGACCTGCACTCACCAGGGGTGTTTACTGCGGTAATATCTATACCGGGGCCCAACGAGGCCGCCCCGGGCGCCGCTACAACCTCTTCCCCGTCGAGAACTACGGTCAGCGAACCGTCCGCGAGACAAGGGGATACTCCCGCAGGGCAGGAGGTTTCCAGGTTGTGAGGCGTTTTGGCTGTGACGACGATGCTGTGGTCAATGCCGACGTTGTCGGTGGTAAGGAGAGAGAAGCCAGTGATGTACGTGATCTCCGGCAGGAAAGGAACCGGCGCCGTGACTCGCATGTTCAGCTGCAGTGACGGGGGCTCGGAGATTAGTGCATACCATGCACCGTCTTCACCTGTAAAGTCAAACTTTTGGCCGGAGAAGCCGGTCATGTGCGGATCGCCTGATTGACGAGGGCGAAAGCGCGTGAAGCCGGTTATTTTTAATGTCAAAGCGGAAGCGAGGTCACGAAGGTGTAGTAGCAGCGACGGAACCAACTATGCCAGGTTTTGAGTGAGCAGAAGAACCCTGGAGTACCTGCATTCCGACATGTGTGCCCATTTTCCAGCCGAAAGGGCCGTGCTCGGCATATAATGATGACTAATCTCTTGCGTCTCCGGTGAGGCAAAGAAGCGGCAGCTTACGTACATGCACAACAACAACTTCTTACCGATGGCGCCAACTTCGCAGATAAGTGTCTGCGCGGAGCAGACCTCCCCAGGGAGAGCTTCGCAGTGGCTGTCTTGGGTGCACCCTGAAATAATTCACGAGGGAAGGGAGGGGAGAAACATTCCCAAGACAAAAAAGCCCGACCCTCAGTTCAGCGACTCAAGCGTATGTCAGGCGCAGATAGGTCGCTCAAAGCAAGGATGCCATTTCCGCAACGTGCGCGAGGCAAGCTGTCCTTGCGATGCCGGGCTCCACATTTGGGAGAAGGGGCGATTTTTGTTCAAGTGGGAAACCATGTACAAACCCGCACTCGATCAGGACCGACCTGGACGCCCTGCATAGCTGTCGCGAAATATCCAGTTCCATACACAATCTACAGAAGTCATGTTAGAGGGCTATATGGGAACCGGTGATTTTAGTGGTAGCTTCTCCGTATTACTTAACGACGCCCCGATACCTATATGGGTATGAACTCAACTGGACCCAACCCCACGGTCTACTAGTAGTCTGAACACAGTGTGCTGATAGTCTGAAAATATGTCCAATCCATTTTTTAAGGCTGTAGGTGTAGCAGCTAAGGGTGTCAAGCACGACATCCTGCGCGCACAACAAAAAAAAATAGAAACGAACGCGAGGGAGGGGATGCCCAACTCTCTCACCACACACGCCGCGGGAAGAATCGTACGAAATTGTCGAGCATTCGCATTGGTCGCTGGCGGCCAACCCAGGAGCAACGGAACCCTTGTTTTTCCCTTCGATTGTTAAATGGGAGAAGAGAGTCAACGCAAGATGAAGAGAGAGAAACACATAGAAGGGCGAAAGAGAGATGGGGAGATAAGACCAGAGAATCATCGATAGAACGCGGGAATATCCAGGAAGTGAAGAACGAACACATGGCATGCGGTCACGTGAAAATCCAGTACCATACATCCTCGCTTTCGTTACCATGCCCCCCGTGCCTGTCGCATACCACTGTTGATACTGTACAAGATGCGTGGGTGTCGATCACCCGAACAGTGGGGGGGAAGATGAACCAAATACTATAGCATCCGCATTCACACGCATCAGCGCCCGCAGGGCTAAACCGCAACACAACAAAGCCGGCCTCTTCGTAGATATTAACGTTGACAGCAGCCCCTGCATAAGGCATATATATATTGTTGGTTTATGTCATTTGTCATTTTTTTGTTTCCTGCCGATAGCAGTATGATACCACACAATAAAACGCGCGGTTTGATGGACGCTCTGCGTGGTCAAGTTTTTACCAGGCCACGGGTATTCAGGATACCGGATGGAATGTAGGTATACCATTCCGTTCAATGCCTGCGGTTGGCAAGCTCGCTCGAGTGCGAATCGATTTACATACATTGAGCTCGCAATATAGTGATAGAACGCTTCAAGACACGACCCGTGCTACGGAGTGAGCAACACCTGAATGTTCTGAGACGCCTTGTTCAAGGGGCTCTACATCCCACCCAACAGTCTTCCTTGACGAACAAAGCCAGCTTACGCTGGCACCCCACCCCCGCCGGTATCCACATCAACGATTTAAGATCAAATAAACCACTGGACGTTGGTTAGCTCATCAGGTAAGGATCTCGGCCAGTGAGTACAATTGGCGTTCGATGTGCAACACATACCGTAGTACGATTCGCATGCCCCAGGAACGTATGGAAGCCAGGCCGCAGCATTGACCCTGCTGCCGTCACCCCCCCCCCCCCCCATCCCCCTCGACCTATTTGCTCCCCCTTCGCGCACGTGTGCGACGCGTACCTGAGCATCTCCCGTCGTCCCTGCAGCACTTGTTCGTCTTGCAGTGGGTGTCGTCGCTACACCCTAGATTCGAAATTGGCAACAATAGGCGGCGAGGCGAATACGGCAGCCGTGGCAGGGGTGGAGGCAAAGGGCGGGACAACTCCTTATGTTACGCATATTACCAGGGTACCTGGTACCACTGCAACAATGCAGGTCGGTGATAGCAAAGCGACCAGAGGTAGGTCCATGCCCCAATGAACAAGCACTGTCTTTGATAAACATGTCGGGGTGCCCGGGATAGCAGGAACGCACCCGTCATGGGGACACGTACCAAAGACTGGGGCTAGTTGCAATGCGACCACCAGCATGTGTTGTTTAGTGCCCATTTCATCTCATCTGGAATCCCCGTCCTTCAGACGGTTACATCGTCCAAACATCGACGTGAAAAACACTTACGCTACGATCGCGAACCGGGATACTTCTAACAGACCGGCCAGTCTCATAGACGTGGCTTTTCCCCGTGCCTATTTCATCTCATCTGGAATCCCCGTCCTTCAGACGGTTACATCGTCCGAACATCGACGTGAAAACCACTTACGCTACGATCGCGAACCGGGATACTTCTAACAGACCGGCCAGTCTCATAGAAGTGCCTTTTCCCCCTGCCCGGGTTTTGCATTGGCAATCATGGTGTCGGTACGGGGGCTGGCCTATACCGTTCAGGGTTTGAAACGCAAAACATATACGGGTCGTAGTATTGATGCCAGATCGAACCAACTAGATCACTAAAACTGTACAAGAGCAATTCATGGGTGCGGTGACGCGCACCGCGGTGTGTTTGGCTGACCCAAGCCCCGTCGTACGGTAGCACAGTTGTCAGCAGCAAGGCATAGTCGATTGGGGAGCTGTGTGTGTTTAGCCAAGCGCTTAGCCTTCACCGAGCGAGGGAACTTGCGAATTGCAGTTTGTGACTTCGCGGATAACACCGGCAGGCTGGTGTGCTTTTTTCAGTACAAAATAGCGTGAAATGGGCAACTACTCCCGTGGTGCTGCCGAACGAACCCGATTTCAGCAAGCATACCCGTCTTTTTGAATGGGTCGTGTAGTAGGATGGATTGCGTTCTACAGGGCATAAAGTGGCGCGTGAGTAAATATCCATCACGAAATGTTCGATACACCGGCCAATGATGTTTCCGACGCCCAGCAAGATGCATAAGATCTATTGAAAAGGGACAGAGGGGCAGTCCGTACATACAAGGCCCGACGGGAAAAACTCACCGCATCTTCCTTTGTCGGGGGAAGTACCGGGGAAGTGGACGCCTGTTGCACATTCGCATGCGTCGGAGGCGACTAAACCGGCCGAAACTGAGTTTTTAGCCCGAACTGGCGTGGGGAAGTGACCCAATAGAACAACCGCGTGCGCAAGTGAGGCAGGCATGCGGGCGATGAAGGCGAATCGTGGTATTATAAGCGACAGGACACAGTCTGCCTACGCCAAACGATGGTTCACTCGAGAAACTACCAAAACAGAATAGGGTGCTTCTCACGCTTCGGCGTTTGTTCCGAGTGAAGTCAATATATTCAACAGTGGCAGACGTTACGTGCCGTTCCGTCTTAGTTTGCGTGATATACGTTACCAGGGACTTCATGAATGTACGGACCATACTTAATGACATAATGGTACATAGTGGTCTCGCGCAGAGAGTATAAATGCATACCTCGGCATGAAGGCAATGCCGACCCCGGGGTTCGAGCAGTTTGCGTAAAAAACAAAACTCTCATTGATTATGTGCTGAGGTAGGCGCAGGACTCACCAGAACATTTTCCGTCTGCTCCGCAGCACGTATCACCCTCGCAGTGACTGTCGTCGCTGCACACTAATTCGAGTTGATGTGACCCGGCGAGTAGGCAAGCAAAGAAAGGGGGATTAAACGGGTGAATGTGTAAGAGGCAACATACCTCTGGCCATATTTGAGATCGAAAAGCAGACAGGTGGTTCGGGGGGAAACGCCATGAATGAGATCCTACTTGTAACCCTCACTGTACCTACAACGACAGGCGGTTCCGTCGATTACAGTTACGCAGAAATATGGTACATCGAGTAGCTTTAGTGTCTGTTGCCATGGGCACGTCGATAATGAATGGTATACAAGTAACACCACATTCATTTGGAAACCGACAATTACGGGCTGTGTGAGTGGTAAAGGTTTTTTGGCGGTTCGCCGGCCTGCGTCAATGGAGTACTGTCGGTGGACATACACCATATCGGGGGTGTTTGACATTGATGCGCCCTCCTAAGCAGAACATACAACACAACGGGTGTGTTCGCATGGCACGCAAACTCCCACCGGGTATTGGATATTGCTGGCACGAACAAAATACTTCCAAATCCTTGATTTCGTAACGTTATACGTACAATCTGACCCCCGACCTTCCTCAGCTGCCATTCTGACAGGGACTGTTGTAATATATATGGTTGCGCATCCCGATGGCGCGACGTGACGGGTTTTACATGATTCGCGTAACAGCAACAATTAACGAAACTGTGCTCGGTGTTTGGTACGTGTTTCATGGTATATATGGCTCTTATATTTGAGCATATTTTGCAGACAGTGCTCGATCTGCACCCCACAGACACTGCAGCCCGAGCACATCTTGGCCTACGATCAGTGCTTACATACGCGAAACCGTCTACGAGATACACACCCTCAACGAAACGTTTCGTTCGACAAGACGCCCTGCGCATTGGAGAGTACGGCGCGGGACATCAGAGCACCGTGATTTGTTGTAACGCCCGCCGTAGACGACGCTCACCGCATCGTCCGGTAGTGGGGTTCAATACGCCCACCGCGCATTCGCATGAATAAGAGGCTTTTCCGCCGAGCGGGACGGAACTCCCGGCCTTTTCTAAGACGTGGGGGTAGTGCGGTCAAACAAGCGCAGAACGTTGATTTTCCCAGGTCGCCCGGGGCAAGGTTAGGGTGAGGGTAAGGGTTCGGGGTGGCGTTTGGGTTTGAATTTGCGTTGTCGAGCGTAACTCGAAGTCTGACTATTTGAAGACATTCGTTCGTTTTTCATACTCGAGGGAGACGACATATATGCACTAGACAAAGCATTCAACAACAAATGGCCACCTTTCTCAAACATTAAGGCCGCGTCCATCGGCTCAAAATACACAGGGAAAGCAATAGCATGCAATGCCGCGCGCTTTAGTTTATGAAAGGCGCTCGAGCGATGTCTACCATTCCCGGAGGTCAGTCACATCACGTCAGCATCACGTCAGCATCACGTGACGGTGGTAGTGGGTGCTTCGTACGAGTGTCTGTCGACGCGCAAACGGTATGAACCCACACTCTTCTGGTGGGCGGTCTCCAGCATGAAACACGTATAGTAGCTTGGTCGTCATCAGTTTGTGTATTTGTTATTTAGTACTGGCTACCCCGCCGAATTCGGACTACTATGTACTTGTACAAACACAGCGCGTCCCGCTGGCAGCAAGGGGGGGCTACATAACTCACTCGAGCATGAACCATTCACATCACAGCATTTAGTTCCCGGGCAGCTGCTGTCGTCCATGCAGCCTATTGTCGATATAGTAGGGGGGAAACAATGGGCAGCGTAGCAGCAGCGGGGTGAGGGTTAGGTGTACTCGATAGGAGAGATGTGCTCTACCACAGGCATGGCCGTAGCCGTATGACCAAAGACACTCGCTTCCTTACAATGCCGGGACAGAGCATGTAGGGGTTTTCATCGACCAGGCAGACATTGCTTGCATCAAGGGCAAAGCGCCTCGAGGTGTCCGGCAAGTCGCATGAAGGACAGGGGTGGGAAGCAGATAGTAGCAGCACCGATTCTATATAATAAGTCGAGCGAGCGATGGGCGGCGGGGCTGAACGGTGGGAAGTTCAACGTCGACACGCCTACTGAGTTGATCAAGCCGCAGGAGGAGTTTGTCGGGGAGACGCAAATGAACTCTACCGGTATGCTACGACCTGCAACTGGGGCTTCGACTAGCTATGCACATCTAAAAAATAGTGCGCGTTGACCCTGTGACTGTCACCAGGTCAATGAAAACATCCACACAGTGGAACCAGTTGACGTATTGGTGTGTACGTTATGTTCATACATGCACGGAATGGTCAAGGTACTGTAGTACCAACCACAAACTCTTCTACATGACCCGCGGTAGGGTACGCAGAACGCAACTCAGGGGATCACGCCAAGGAGCAGCGGAGCGCGGCGTTTGTCAAGTCTCACGAAGACGACTCACCACACACTCCGGTATCGGCGGTGAGGCCGGGTATGTATCCGGCTTTGCTAATGCATTCGCATGCATCGTTGGCCGTTATACCGCTTCCGACTGTGCCCTCGTCCTCAACTGATGTAAGGAAGTGTAAGGAAGCATGTGCATGCGCAATAGAGACAGGCGTTGCGGAGTCAACACGGAATCGTAGCGCGTTTGAAGTACCAGGAAAGCCTGGATGCCCATCGCCAACGACATAGACCAAAGCCAATGCTAGATGTATCGTAACGCCTAGCGCATTCAAGATATTGCGAGGTGGTGTATGCTACGGAAGGGATGGCTCCTATGAATTTGAGGAGCAACTCGCGTGATGCTCTCCACCGCACCCAACCGATGTCGAACGATCTGTCGACACGCACAATCCCGGCGCCTCGATGTGCAATAGCTATCGTCAACCACGATTGATGTCACTTTTAAGCTGGTTGGTTTTGTTACATCAGTGAAGCGTTCTACGATAGAGGTATCGATTCTGGGAACAAAGATCCTGGGCTATCACGGCGTCCTTACCTGGCGGCGGTTGAAGAATGAGTGTGTAGCTTGTGCTCTACTTTGTTAGGCACAGTGTGTACGTACACGTACGAGATGCGTGTGGCACCAGTCGGATTAATATGTCTCTCCCCGTTCAGTTCAACATTGTACACTGGGGCGAGATAGGAGCCTTCGAAAAATCAGGGTGAAAACCCGATCGTAGAACGCCTCCAGTACCGTCAAGGAGCTCCGTCAGTCAGACGCGCGTTTTGAAAAACAGTGCTACCTCCGCCGTAGCACGGGTCAGTTAACCACTGTAGGTTCGGTCCCGAACCGCGATCATCACGTGCCGTTGATACCAGTTATGTGCGATACATCGTGGGACGCGATTAGCATGAACCAGTGTGATTGATCGCGCACATGATCGCACGCCTAGAGCGGGTATGATGACCATCAATTCCCCGGGGTTCGAGCTGTTCACGTTTAAAATCCGCTCTCTGTGACGATGAAGAACCAGCGCTCACCAGAACATGTGTTGTTGGCGCCACAGCACTTGTTGCCCTCGCAGTGCTTGTCATTGATGCACTCTTATTCCAATTTGTTGATAAAAGGCAGGAAAGCACAAAAGGCGGTGAAATGGAGAGAGCTTTGAGCAGAGCACGCCCAGGCTCGAATCAGAACATATCAGGTAGACATGAAGACAAACACTGGTAACGACCACGGTGACTACATAGAAGAGCGACTCCGACTAACATAGCTACAAATCGAGAGTTTTTTTTCCCATAGTCCAAAGCGATGGCACGTCTACAAATGAAGGTGGTCGAGATAAACGCCCGTCTGGAAAACCGATATGCCAGCCTCTCGTTGTTGAAGTGTGTTGGTCTATGCCCAAGGGTATATCCCCTCACGCTGATGACTCACTATAGGCGAAGGATACCACTCAGCGCTTGTGTATGATATTGCTTGCTCGTTGTAAGCAGGGGACACGTGACGCATCATGGGATGGTTGACACTACGCACAACGCCTATACCGATGTAGCCAACCCAACAGTCAGACATTGGCACTCCTCCATTACTTACCAACCTCCCGCAACTTTCGTCGGCTGAAGGCCATGCGGGGGGTGTGGCACGTTGTTGGATTGGGCGCTACGCATGTACGCCGGCGTGTGCTGCACATAGTTTGTGTCGCCGGTATATCAAACCAAGCATTGTGTGGAGCCTGACACCGGTTTCCCAGCATATACGTTTCTCGTGTTCGAACTCCCCTGAAAACTATCCTCGTATTGAATCCGGAAGACGCTGCTGCGCGTACGCCAGCTTGACTACGGTAAGCCCTTACATACACGTCGAGGTATCTGAGGTATACGTTTGCTCTCAAGTAGACCATCCGACAGGAACGGCTGTGCATTGGGCAGCGCGTGGCAACCAGGGGACCATATCGACGGAAAGAGGAGGGACCCAACACATAGCCGTAACGTTCCACGGAAACGAGACTCACTGCATTGTCCAGTTTCGGCGCTGTATGATTTTACAGAGCATTCGCATAAATCGGCGGCCACTCCACCAGGCGGGACGGACGATGTGTCCCTTTCTGTGATACAGGGGCATTGCAATCGAACAACCGTGAGACAGAAATGCCCATGCGGTCCGGGTTAGGGTTAGTAGAGCCAAGGTTAACATTTAATAAAAATACTCCTTTCTCTATAATTCAATATATGGAGTGCTTTGCACATGCGAGGGGGGGGGGTTCGAGGCAACAGACACGGCATTTCGCGCCCAATCGCGACATCTGTTCAGGGGCCACGACCCCCCTGTCAATCCTCACTATTGTGCGAAAACAACAGTTATCTAATGCCTCCTGCGATCTGCGAAAGGCGCCCGGGCGAAGTAGACCCCACAGCGATCTGAGACGTCACGTGTAGCTGTAAATGAGCATTTCATAGAAACCGCTTGTGGTGAGTTAGTGGTGTGAACCCGGTGTAATCTCCCAGAAGGCATGCGCCGGAAGAAGAAAACAAAGTGCTACAAAAAATAAATTGTTGATCATTTTTCAAAGTACAAAACACCGAACTACCCGGCCCAGCAGCGGGCCATCTCGGACACTGTATCACACGTGAAAAAGTCTCTGCTGGCGATGAAGGGCTCAGCACTCACCCGAACATGTTTTGTCCGCCTTGCAGCATGTGTTGCCCTCGCAGTGGCTGTCTTTCGTGCAGACTTTAGGATGCCATTAGTAATGGTGGGGTGGGGGGGGGCAAACATCAGACGGGGGGGCGCCAGGGATTTCGGGGGTTATCAGCAGCCTCGAGTATTCAAGGACATCGAAACCGCCGTAGCGTCGGAAAGAAGCCTTCAAAGGCCATGACGGAACTAGCAGCAGATGCGTGGAACCACTCGCACCTGTACTACTACGACTGCTGCTTGGATACGGCTACGTTTACTAGAGTGTAGCCGCCGCCAGGAAGTCGCGCATCGGATGCTTTATAGCCGGTCCGGTCAACTTCTGTTGGTTGTGCTCGTTGGCTGTTGATGAAAAACGATCGATAAAATCAAACAATTTTTAACGCAACAAACAGACGTGACGCAACAAGCAAGACATGCAGTAGTACTCGTACGGTGATCGCACGCCACCTCTCTGGTCGCGGTTCTAGTGCTCGCCACCGGGCCAGTGGGTGAAGGATCGCGCATGGCTTCCTCGCGATCTTGCGAACGGTTGTACCGTTCTTGGCTTTCGACACTCCCCAAACCCTCCTCCGCTGTATGCACACTCGTACAGCAGGAACTCGTCAGTACCCAACCAAGCGTACTATGTTTTGGGAGGCAGAAGATTTTTGTGAAAGGCACCGCACAACAGGGTACACACGAGAGACAAGCAAGCAGAGCATAGCCGGTATAGCCCAGCCAAGCCGTTCGCATCGGAGACAACGGGTGCGTGCAGTCTTGGTGACAGCTGTTTCGCCGTTTCATGCTGTATTATTAAGAGTGAACTCGCTGTGCTCTATGTGTGCGCTGATGCAATAGCGATCAACTGCTGTTACTGCGGGGAAAACCCTGTGGTGCCTGATGTGTGACGTCATGCCGCTGTGAAATATTGGGAGGTCATCGCGGTCGTACGTAGATCCACCTGACAGCGATATGAAAGGTCCGTGAACAAGCAACCACTGTCGAAGTGATGTTTACGTTTGCTCGTAGTTACTGTAGTGCTACTGTGAACACTACTACTATTGCAGCCGTGAAATTGGTGGTATATGTGTGTGTGGGTGTGTGATGCGCGGCAATTGAAAGCTCAAGCACTGCCAGCCGTAGTCATCCGATATGTTACCGCGTACCAGGTGAGCGTCAGCCCCAGAGAGCGTAGGACGAACGGATGGCGCTCAAGGCCAGTGTTGCTTATCATTATTGTCCAAGCGCACACGTTGGAGGGGCGGCGGGGAGAGGAGGGAGCGAGTGTTCGCGGAGCACGCTTGCTTGTTTCAGCTTGTGGACATCTATACTCAACTAAACACGAAAATCCCCCTTGGGTGAGCCAAAGAGGCGTTCTACGATAGAGGTTCACCCTAATCTTTCTGAGGCTCCTTGCTTAAGGAGGTCCACGCCTCACCCGAAAAATGATTTCTGTAAAAATCAAACTGCATCGCGGCGAATAATTCCATGGCCCAAGTCTATAAAACGTTTTTCTTCGAAATCAAGATTGGCATCCCGACGATGTGGGGTCATGGAACCTCTTCTTTCAGAAACAAAATAGCGGAAATGTGCTGACTCTATCGTAGAATGGTTCCAAAAGCGAACCCGAAATACCCGGATCCCTCGACCGTCAGTTTTATCAGATGGTGCTCCCCCGGGGATTTATGTTCTGAAGATATCAGACGATATCTGGTTATCCGGCATACATGTGCTAAAACGTATCGGGCATACTGCACTGCTGACACGGCCTTAGCAGCTTGTGCCTCTGTGGCCTACCCGCTAGGCGACTATATTGTCGGTTCGCGAGTTGGTTTAGCCGTCAGCATCTACTGGGTAGCATGGTTGCTCTCCCGTATAGCCCCTCGTATTAGGAACCTGATGGAACTCGGTATCTCTTCACCGCGACGCAACGCATACCTGCTCTACGCTTCATGCGTGCGTACGCGCGCCGTGGGTGTCAGACGCACACCCGCAACGCCTATTCACCACGCCTGCCATGATGCATTTCGCGTCACGCCAACGATCACATACGGCGAACCACAACGTTACTCCCAATTTTTGAAATTCCCATATGAGATGACTCACCGCATAGTTCGGTGACGGGGTCATACTTTCCACTGGCGCATTCGCATGAATCTCCTGCCGGACCAAAGCCGGTCAGGATGGACCCCCCATTCACACCTAGCGTGGACGAGATCGTGCGACACAGCAAGCGCATTGTAGGGCTGTAGTGGCAGGCATAGGAATTACACAAAATATTGGTACGATCACGGCAACACTTGTTCTCGGCCGAAATATTTTTTGTACTGACGGGACTCCTCAACCGAGGAGTTACCCGGTAATTACCAGGTAATATTATCTCGCTCATGTTGCACAAGAAGAGCGTTTGATAGCACCCAGGGGAATACGTTGTTCATCCGGTCCATCCTTCGTTTGGTTTTCGAAGCGTTTCGTTTCAAGACTCTGTTTTGGGGGGGACCGAAGATCCTCGAGCGAGGATCCCCAGAAACGTCAGGTGCTGCCCTTATCGCAGCACGCGTCGTCGAATCGTTTCGAAAGCATATACGGGGTAAATTCCACCCCACTCAAAATCCCATTTATTGTCGCCCATGGCGTCGACGGGTTGCGCGCGGAGCGCTTACTCGCGTGTTACGTGTGCATGCATGGACAATATACTGCCTATGGTGTCGGCATAAACAAGACAAAAAAGAGCGAACTCGAGCGTTCACTCGGCAACACCACTGTAAGTACTGTTCCGCTGCAGGGGACGTTCTGCCCGAGACTCACTCGAGCAATGAAAGTCCGCCTTACAGCATGTATCGCCCGCACAGTGTTTGTCGGCGAAGCAGCCTGTTGAATGATTGGGATCGGAGTGAATAAAAAACGTAAGATTAGGCAGCGGTAGGGGCGGGACAGGCGGTCAAGCATCGGCGAGAATCTCGACAAATGCCGAGCGTCGGCATATACTCCCGTCCTGAAACCAAAATTCGGATGACTTTCTCCACATGCTCAAGATGAACGTCGCGACAAGTCAAGGGGGAAGTCGCGTGTGGCAAGGAATGGTAGTAAACGGCATTCATTTCATAGACAACAAACCGAGTTATTGTTGTGGAAGCTCGCTTCGCGGTCCGTACTCTCCTCCTGCACGCTTGGCTTGCTGGGAGCTTGTTGTACAAAACACATTGGGTGGCAAAAGCAACGCGCAACACCATTCAATACTGGAGCTCACCAATTTACCTATGGTATCAATGTTCCAATGCTCAATGCTTGATGAGTGGAAGAACTGAACGTATACAGTCTATCTCCTGTCTTCCTTCTCTGCGTCCCGTTACTCTGAAAACTGGTTTGGTAAGATCGCGGATCGTAACGATAGGCTGGTGAGGTCCACAGAGCTACCGTAAGGTACACGTTATCACAGATTCTTTAAGACCGCACTTGCTAATCGTTTTGCTGTCCTTACGAATCCATCGCAAACGGGATACAGTATCCTAATATGCCCCGCCGCACGAACCCCTCCTGGAATAAGGTCCCTTCGGACATATAGACATATACGGACTGCTACAGGAGCTGCGTTCAAGAACGTGTCCGGCAAGAACCGCTCCATGATGCGCGGCAGGCCACGTAGTAGATGCTATGGCAAGGACCTTTGGAACTCAGTACCTATAACGCCCCACGGAGATCGCTCACCACATCGACCGGTGCCGGCGTCATATGTGCCGGAAGCACATTCGCATACGTCGGATGCCGTTTTACCGGTCGAGACGGAGGCTTTGCTCTTAGCTGATTCAGGGCAGTGATGCAACGGAGCAAGCGCGCATGTGTGGCAATGAGGTGAGCGTCGCGGGTGGATCGTGGCGTTTGTCGTTTAACAACCAAGGTCGAGATGTATCCTGGAAGGTTAGAGATCTCCGGGATATCCAAAATCATTGAAGGCCCCGCGCGTTTGACGACCTTGCCAGTCAAGTCGAAGCCGTTACGAGTGGCACACGTCACGGGCGGTTGTCATCGCTTAGTGTGGTATAACGAGCGCGTTCGTGCGAAGAGGGCATAAACAACATGCACAATTGGGTATGAAGGCCACTAATATCGCCGGGTTTGGGCAACCTTCATGTATATGATAACCATCAAATGTCAGTACAGAACCAGCACTCACCCGAGCATACGTTGCCCGCACCGCAACACTTATCGCCCTGACAGTGCAGGTCGTCGGTGCACACTGTGGAAAAAATCGGGCCAGCATAAAAAGGGAGCGAAAGGAGCAGGGGCTAACGTGGCAACAACGCACATTCGACGTCACTTGAGACGTGTTCTACGATAGAACTAGTACATATCCGATACAACAATCTCGGATTGGCGGGGGGCCTCTAGACCAGAAAACGTCGGAATGCCAATTTCGTTTCGAAAAAGATGTTTTCGTATGCTTGGGCCTTGGGCTTATTTATCGGGACTAAATTAGATTTTTGCTCCAATCAGGTTTCGGGGAGGTAAATAACTCCTTACGTGAGGAGCCTCAGGCCATTCAGGATGCACCTCTATCGTAGATTGCCCCTTGAGCACGTCAAAACTATGGCACGTGGATTGTGGAAGACCCCTTGTTCTAGGACCACGGCAGCTGCAAAGAGAGAGGCTGCCTCTAATATAGCTAGGCACCGGTATCGTATAGCTAGTAGATTGCAATGGACACGTCGACCATACAAGTGTTGGCACAGTTGTTCTATACACGTAGAATGGCACGTCCGGGAAGAGCAGCAGTCCACGCCAAGGCCCGTCCCCGACATTGACGTCCCAACATAGCCACGGCATTGAACATGTCCGGTGTGTTTGGCGTTGACGGTTCGCTGTGAGCCGGGTATACAACACAGCATATAGGGTGTGATGCACGCACGACGAGCAACGCCTGTAAACCTTTGTAGCCGTGGCGGACCCATTCATCCGAAATACACATGCCGGATGCATTCAAGCTGTGCATACAATCTTGCCCCAAACCTTTGCCGGCTTCCGATTTTGGGGTCGCTGCTGATATTGTTTGGACCGCGCATCACACCGGTCCGCCAGGACGTATTCCAGCATTAAGCGGGGAAGGGGAAGCTTATGAAGTAATTAGCGTGATCAAAACCCTACTTTGAAGCCTGGCCAATACCTAACAGGGTTTGGTTAATGTTAGAGCGGTTCTGTACACTACGCTCAAAATGTATCGAATAGGTATTACCGTGCGAACGCCTCCTCGACTACGGTGAGTAACTACGTGCTCGGAGAGTTTCTCAGGTGCATGCCCATAGCCACGCGTTTCAACGAAAACCGCTGTGCGTTGCGCAGCACGCGTCATAGATAAGAGATCATGTCGAAGGACAGCGGACACAAACACCCACTTCAAACGCCACGAAGAGACGAGAGACTCACTGCATTTTCCAGAAGTGGGGAAAACGAGACCTGAAGCGCATTCGCATATATCGCCAGGGAGTTTCCCCCCTTGGATGGAGCCGATCGCCTTTTCTGAAATGTGGATGCAGTAAAGTCAAACGCGGGTGAGCCAAATTGGCTAAGGTGGTCCGGATGAGGGGTAGGGGTAGTTTAGCATTGTGTGCGCCATGGGAACTAGTGCACACAGATTATAGACGTCAATTATGTTGGGCATGCGACGGAAACGGATTAGAGGCAGCAGGGAACGGATTAAAAATGAGAGATGCCGCGAAATTTATGGAACTCGTCAAGAAATACCGTACGGCTATGCTATGGGTCCAAGGTATTCGGCACAATAGTCCATACACAACGCCTCGCACAACCCATCCGAACATACGCGAAAAACGTACCCGTAGGGTTTTTAAACGATCGGAAGCATCACGTTATGAACATACCTTGTCGCTGGTGACATCCATTTAGTAGGAACCGTTTGAGGCGCGCCGAGGGTACTCACCCACACCACGTCCGTGGACGGTAGCGCGCAACAACCGCGTGAGGTTCTTGTGAATCGTGCTGGGTACCGGTAAAGAATGTGCCGTGCCTCGCTGAAAACTAGGTGCTTAGGCAATTGTAAAGCACGAAAAATTCCCTGCTGGCAGCGGAACGATGATTAAGCACTCACTCGAGCATGTGCCGTCCGGGGTGCAGCATGTGTTGCCCGTGCAGTGGCTGTCGTCCGCGCAGCCTTGTATTTTTTCCAGGAGAGGGGTACGTAATGGGTGGCGGGACGGCAGGGGTGGGGTGTGTGTAGCATCAGCACGCATGGTACCAAAAGTCAGGCAAGCAATGGTCTGCGGGGCTGCGAGGTTGAGGACTAAGAACAAAAGCTTTTTTGAGTTCATAAATCCGCACGAGGAGTAAGCCCGCACACGAAAAACTACCGGCGACACGCTACAAGTGCAGCGCCAGCTTCGACCCCAGTGCAGAGGCTACGCTTGCAGTCAGTTCGGGTGAATATAGGCACGATACAATAGCCTCTGTTTCGCCACAGAGACGACGATACCCCTTGGAGGTCAGGCGCTTCCACGATGATGTGCATACTGTTAGCCCGTCTGGTGATGACTGCCGTCATGTTGCCGGATGGCAAAGGTTGTGAATAGTACTCCGAGACCTATGTTCGAAAGGCGGCGGCCTTTTAAAGGCTAGCTCGAAGCTGTTGTTCGACAGCTCGGCCTGCACTGATAACAGTCATGTGTAAGCCGGTGGTGTCATAAATGCATGTGCCGCTCTCGGGCCAAGCCAAGGTTTACCTCTATGAATCGACGAGAGATAAGGTGTAGAGGTGGAAGGAGAGTGAATCTCGGGGCTTGGGCAAGCATTCTAGTCCCCTGCGTCCTGCTGTCAGAGCTACGATTCGCTTCCACGCTTTCAACTGCCGATCCTGCCAAGGCCAAATCCAGCAGCACAACCGCTGCTCGTCGAATCACGACTGTTTATCAAGAGTAGCTTCAAACCGCAACTTGGAGGGCCATTCGGGTACGAACTCACGCACTCTACGCATACAAAGGGCGTGTCGTAGACTCTGCAGCAGAGCATCGATACAATGGCTTACTGCCGCATAAATGTACCTGCCGCTAATACGACCCCATGACCGGTGAAACATTCCCGTTCAATGCGCTTCTCAATGGAATGTTGTGAAAAAATAGAATATGATGTCGTCCCATAGCTTCAAGTTCGTGGAATGAATTGTCGTTTCGAACCAAGGGTATACGAAATCAACCAATTCTGACACTCCAAATAGTGTGGTAGGTAGACAGCGGGGGTGCACTGTGAACCCGAGTGAAACTGAACACCCAAACCCATGCCATTTTCCCATGGTACTGTGATCCCAGCGCTCCGAATGAGTCTGCATGCTGACCTCGGTAGGTGTGATGCACCGTTTTCCCGTTTTCAGGACACCCTTGTTCTATCGTGTATCAGGTGTATCGTATTTCACGTGTGAAACCTGTCGACTGTAAGCTGCTACCACAGACGGGTTCATGTGTGTTCTCCTCCATTTACGAACGTCGTCGACTGTATGCAGAATACTACATTACTGTAGTATCACGCTCATACTCGTGGTCACACCTGATGTGGATATGTTCTGCCGCAGGCCCGCATCTACCTTATTCCGAAAACATTACGTTCGGCTCGTTGGAAATTATTTTTCCTGTGTACATCGTACTTACAACGGCGTACGTATTCACATGCAACGTCATAGGCGGTAGCTCTCTCGTAGGCAGTAACTTTCTGGTCAGCTGTCTAGCCATGGCCTCTTGAAAATGGTATCGATCGTCGTTTACAGGTAGGTGTAAGATGTCTACCATGTATGTTACGTTCGCTCCCACAACATATGTAAGCATGCATCCACCTATGCCTGAGGACAAAGTCACTAGGAACTGCGGTCGATCGCAGCACTTCCAGCTCACCAATTAGGGTAGACCCCATCAATTCTCCCCTATGATATGTGTATTAACTGGTGTTCGTTTGACCCGATAGCCTCGGAGTCGAATTGTGCGTAAATTCTCCTGGTTACTAGCTGGACGCTGTGTTCGGACTTAACTTCGCCACCCTATTAAATGCCGTGCTGGATACAACGGGACAAACGACTTAAACCTTTTTCGTGCGTTTCGCGTTGGAGGTACGTATGACGATACCAAGTCGTGGTCGTGATGCCGATGACATGACCGAGGTCTTGGTCTGAGTCCTGTACAGTGGTGTCGATCCGTCTGTCGTTAGGCGTTCCCAATCAGCTATGCGTTCGTCTCTTCTCGGCAACAATGGTGCTGTCGTTCCCGTCCAGCCCCCGTTCAAAGCCGGTTCGAAGCGATGCATCGTCCTCTCGAGGGTGCGGTTCTTCAACGCTGAGGTCTAAGGCGCAGAGAGGATGTTTTACAGGGTACCCTGCGAAACGTATAGTACCGTGCCCATTTTTGATCTGGCCTTCAAGTGGCCTATCTCCCGCGTGATCCTCGGATATGTCTAGATATGTACCACGGTGTCTTATTACAGCCTTCCGCGCGTGCCTCGGACAATCGCTGTTTACCTTGAGTGCGGGAAGCACTCCCGGATATCTCGCGAGCTTGATATTTCTCTTCGTGCAGGTGGTGGGCAATATCTTGGTAGCTTAGTTTTCTCTACGGATAGTCGTACTCGTTCAGGGCTACACGTTTCGTAGGCAATCGCCAGAAATAAAGAGACGGGTTCTACGTCATGCCCGCAGTTGTATGATCGTCACGTCTCAATTTGCTGGTAACCTTCGGGAATATTCCCGCATCTCTGGTGTGACCCAGGCTGATGCCAACGATGTCAGTCCGCTGAGCATAGACCATGATATCCTGGCGACCTCAGACGATTTACTGTGGCGAACCCCAGAAGTGTGTCCTTCAGAGATCCTTGAGGGTGATGCGCAAGCGACACCAGGCGGTGATGCTCCGGCAACTACCGATGATGAGATCCTGACGATTACATCTGATGACGCTTAACGACCCCAGACGGCATTACACGTGCCCGAGGTGCCCCAGGTGATAATCGTTTTGTGGCCCCACGCAACAACACTCCCCAGATGCCACGCGATTATGCTGCGGCCATTCCAGGTGGTCATGCTCCGTCGACCTCGGACGATAGTCTCCGGTGATTCCAGCTGGTGATCTCCGGCGATTCCAGGTGGCCATGCTCTGACCGCCTCAGACGGAATACTCAAGCGGAGGATGGCCCTGTGCTCCCAGGCGACAATGCTCTAGGAGAAAATGCCCCCGCGACCCCAGGTGATGATATTTCAGCGACGCCAAGATGCTCCGGCAACCCTCAGGCGATACGCGCATTGCTTTGGTGACCCCAGGCGAAGATACACTGGCGGCCTCGGGGGATGAGTCCCGGGTGATCACATACGACCATGCTCCGGTGACCCCAGGTAATGATTATCTAGCCATTTCAGGTGGTGGTGCATTGCCGATCCCGAGCGATGCGCTCCGGGGATCCCATACGATGAGGGTCCAGGGCTTCAAGGCGCCGGTGCTCCGGCGATCTCAGGTGACATTGGTACTGAAGCCCCTATTGATACTCCGATGATCCGAGATGACGGCGGTCAAGTGCCCCCAGGAGATGTTTCATCAGCCGCCCCAGATAACTATTGTTTTAGTGAGCCCATGAATGTTTTCTCCGGCGATCCCAGGCATGCATGATCTGGCCATTCCAGGCGGTGTTGCTATGGCAAGCTTGATCTCTAAGGTCAACAGTGTTCAATCCTGGTCTGGTAGCTACGTTGTGTCTCAATCTCGGTTTTGAATAGCTTCATATTATCACTGTCTTGTGAGGGTGGTGTATCCTCCGTTTGGTCCCTACTGTTTGCATCGCACGTACAGGTGTCACAGCCCGATGTGATACCGTTGTGGTCGACGATGGTGCTGTCTTTTCTACGAAGCAGTCCCGCGCTACGGGGGGTTGACGTCTCTCAGTCACCTACGCCGGGAATGGGGGCTGATTTGCGTTGTGAAGATTGTTGCCGGTGTAGATGTGCCCCTGTAAGTTCTGCTACGCGCTTCAATAAACTTGGATCGGGCATATAGCCGCGTCTGCGTTCAGGTTGCAGAACAATTCCTGTTCGTCAAAACCCACCTTCGGAATGAACTATTCAAGTCGAACTGCAACTCTCGAGGATATTGGATTCTGCAGATATGCGAACTACACTTACGATATAGCATAGCATTCACTCTACAATAGAGCGTCGATATATAGGGTACTACTGAATCGAGGTGCCTGTCTTCAACATGTTCTTGAGGTGTAAACCTTCTGCTCGTCCACGGCCACCATGTCCATGCCCCGCGGCTTGGTGGATTCATTTATCGATCCCCGTAAGACGTGTTCTACGATAGAGGTAGCACATTTCCTCCAAAATGTTTTCTGAATGACAGGCCTCCTTAACCCAAAATCGTCGGAATGCCAATCTAGTTTCGAAACACGACGCTACTGTGTTTTTGGGCCATGGAATTATTCATCGGGATGTTTGTGTTTAATTCAGGATTCGGCTAGGGGATGGACTTCCTTAGGTGAGGAGCCCCAGAAAAAATAGGGTGACCCTCTATCGTAGAACGCCTCGTAATGCGCTGAACAGGTCCAGGCAAACAAAAACAGTTTTGTCGCTATCCACTTGACCATCTCAAGGCACCGATGTCTGGTTATGTACACAAGCGATGCGGCGTTCGAGACTTGCTAAGGGTAGGAAATATTGGTAATAGAACCGTCACCGCTAGTGCTAGGATGATATGCGCGGGCTTGGGTGCGTGTAGGAGATTGTGAGTGCAGGATCGGAGTAGGTATCCGTCACTTGGGGACCACGGTAAGGATGTGGGCTGTCACGTCCTCTGCTAGTCACTACACGTTCCGCTGGGACACACGTTTCGCGTATATTTGGTGTTTTGCAGTGAGAGCGAAGAAGCGTTGGACGACCTGGTTCATTCCGGGGCGGACGAAGTGGAGGGATTGCCGGTAGAAGGCAAGGCAGACATAGGCTTGTTTCATGATAACAGCGATTGCAGAAATTTCGCATTAGCCTCCAGAATGGATCAAAGACGACACCTGAATCATGGCATATGCTGCGTATGACACCGGAACGGATGTTCCGGACTATATTGCCGTTCGCCATCAAAGAAGCACAACGGATCAGATGTACACCCTCACATGCGAAAAAATGCCTATTATCTCAGCGGCGCTGTCAACAGATGCGCCAGCCTGATTTTCTAGAGCGACCACCGAACTCACGTCATACGGTGGAGGACAATATGAACGCGACGGTGGTGACCTGGACGAGTAACCGACCACACGATCCGCACTAAAATCATTCATGCTGAAGGTTTGGACGGTGAAAACGTTTACTGTACGAATGCAGCACGTGTCGTATTTGCCAGGAACAGAAACACTACGCAAAATCCCCGAACGACATCAAACCAGTTTCTGCTACAATTATTAAGCTTCCAGCGACGAAACCGGGGATGGCCAGGTGATTAAAAAGGATTGCAAGAGCCTAACACCACCGAACCGACGGCCTAAAATGTAGACTTGTTGGTTCCGGGGGGCGTACATAGACAGTAGCTACCCAGGCGGAAAGGGGGAACAGGACGCTCGCCGGGGGCGAGGACCCCGGACCAGGCCGGGCTAAATCGACCCGATTCATCATCTATCGTCTAGCAGTGGATGCGCGGGAATGCAATACGGCCGAGAGATCCTGGAAAGCTGTCCAATGCATTTCGTCCGGCAAAAAAAAAAACTATTATTAGACAACCGTGGTAAACAGAAACAACTTCCATGGAGCATGAGGTTCCACGAATGCCAATGACTTGTCACGACTTACCGCATTTCCTGGTGACGGTGTTGAAACCGCCAGAGGCGCATTCGCAAGCGTCTGCCGCGCCGACTCCGACCAAGACGGATCCCCGGTCCCGAGCTAATGTGGAGGAGGTGACGGGCAGAAAAAAGAGGAGAGGAATCCTGAGGGGCGCGCCCTGACGACCGTCACGAGAAGCTCGGGGGGATAATGCAACCATCGACGTCTTGCACATTTACCAAACATTTCAAGAGCGTTGTTTTCTTCAAGAGGTGTTCGTTTCTCCTTGGTCAAGGAAGATATTCCAGGTCACATCGTACCTGCAGACTGTTCAAGTGGAAGTTTCCTTGACCGCCTATCGCAAGCGTGGACGGTCGCGCTGCATTGCATAGAGCTTGCCTTGCAGGTGATTTACGACGACATACTGTCAGTTCAAGCTGCTTCCAAACCACACTAAGTCTTAGCGCACGTCAAAGGACGGCCTGCCCAATACTCACTCGAGCATATGTCGTTCTCCTTGCAGCATTTTTCGTCCGGACAGTCTGGGTTTAGGTCGTTGCACGCTGTTTGGAATTGTTGGAAATAGGCGGACAGACGCGGCAAGGAGGCGGAAAAGGTGGGGGTCAAGCTGCAACAAAACACATGTTATCAGGTCGATCGGGGAATACGCCAGGACAAAACGGGGTAGAATGTGCCGACTACTCTAGCCAGGCACGACTATGATTTAGCTAGGCTAACACGATGAGCACGCCCGCAAGATAGAACAGTGACCCATCTTCGTGCCGAGCACGACACACATCGTGTTCGAGAAGTGTAGAAGTCGACTTAACGGCCCTTCGCCCCACGTCGATGATTCACGATACCCACAGTTTTCAACAGGTACTGGGTGAGTTTGTCTGCGATGGCTCACAGCAAGTAGGGGATACAACATACCGGGTGGTTTAGACACGACGCGCAATGTTTTCGTGGATATAGCTGCCGCGATGTCAGACGTATAAATGTCGGATGCATTACAGCCGTACGTATAGTCTAGCCCCCAGCCTTCGCCGACTGACAGTTTTTCAGAGGTTGTTGGACTTGGTGGGATCCTACATCACGCCGGGGGGCCAGGATGTGTTCGAAACACTCGGTGTCGCGGGGAAGACCACAGCAAGGCTACTCGAACCCGTGCTGTAGTACCTGGCACGTGTTTTCCTGGATCTGGCTCATGATGTACTTCAAGTTATTACGTAGACAATACTAATGTTGTATGTGATAGATACTGCCAACGGGGCGCTTACCTACGATCGGTTCGACATTCACGGAAACGTCTCTGAGTGACATATCCGCAACACCATGCTCTATCAGACCCACTGTGAATCACGCGGCATAGGCGGCCATGGCAAATGACAGTGAAGCACACTGTATATTGGAAACGATCCACGGCGACGGATGGAGACTCACTGCATCTCCCTGTAGAGGCGGTGATTCCACCTGAGGTGCACTCGCACGCATCGGAGGCGACTCTCCCAGGAAGAACGGTAGCCTTGCTCTTTTCTGACATGTGAAATTAGTGCAGTCGAAAGAGCGCGATGGTGATAATCCCAGGCGGCAGAGCTTAGGGGTTTGGTAGCGGTACCATAAACATACTACTTAATTACTCAATCGTCAAACTCATGTGTTTTCCTGTTCTAAAGAGACACAATAAGTAGAGGCAGGGGGCACGATTTTTGACGTCGTATCAAAGAGACATTTCTCGAATCTTAAGGACCCAACCACATGCCCAAGATAATCGGGAATTGTTGCTTGTCCAACGTGCCCGAGCGAAATAGACCATTCGAGAGTCCGAAGTACCACCTGAAAACCACGTCTCCCTGGTACCATATATTTCGTAGACACCCCTTTCGATGTGCAAACGGTGCGAGCCAAATATTGTTTTGGCGGACGGTCGCGCACGAAGAGGTCGTGAAATACATGCGCGTTACGGTTTGTGCACTGGCACGAGATGCGTGTACGATTTACGCCACCGAAACCAGGCTGTCTGGGTAGTGGTTGCTGGTGGATGGTCTAGCACTCACTGGAGCATGTGCCGTCCACTCCGCAGCATCTGGTGCCCGAGCAGTGGCTGTCGTCCGCGCAGCCTAGTGCATGTCATCGTAGAGGAGCACACAGGTGGGGGCGGGTCGGCAGGGGTAGGGAGAAGTAACATCCTCTTTGATGTTTAAGTTGATAGGAAGTGGGCGGCGGGGGGATGGGAATTATAGCAGGAGCACACATATATATATAGCTCCCCAAGGTAGGTGCACAACCTGCGAGAGTCGCCAAGAATGGAGGGGGGATGACAACGCGAATTTGAGCAGATCAACACCCAACGGCCGTGCGTCGGAAAGAAGCCCATTAGGCCTACGCCGCCACAATCTGCAATGAAGGCTTGGAACAGTCGTGCTATACCACTACCACAACTAACTGCCGTAGTCCATTGCGCTGAATCCGAGTTCGTTCACCTAGAAAACAGCAGTTGTGCAGACAAAGATAAGGCTGTCAAGATACCGGGCTCTCGGTTTGGAGACGTGTTTCTCCTTAGTTCCCATCTCATTCGTCTGTGTCTTATCGCACGCATCAAGCTATTTCATGTACTCTTGCTTGGCACGCGATAGACGCAGATCTGCGTACTGTTTACATGCATAGAAAACATGATTGATACACCCCAGTTGAATAATCGCATGCGCAGTATGGTATGCGTACGGATGATGGTGAGGGCTCGGAGGCGCACAACGTCCCCATGACATGCGTATATTAAGGATGCGTGGCTACAGCCTCAGCTGTTAGACATATATTCGTCTTTACGGCGCATTCAACTCGTCGTCCATGACAAACTGTATTGAGGGCGGAGGCATGTTCAGTGACCTGGTTAGCCTAGGGGAGGTAGAGGTGGAGGGAGAAATACCAAAGCAGGCGGTATTGTGTGCACGAAGGACAACATGGGGCATGATATGTTCCAGCTAGGCAGGTAAGTCTCAATGAAAGATGGCAGTCGTAGTGGCCGTTTTCGACGCAGCAAGGCCCACTATGGCAAGTAACAGGGCGGGCACCACGCTGTTTCGAAACCTGCGACGGGTACCTTCGACCTTGTCATACGCCATCGAAGCATCACGGATCAAGCACCACACACCCACAGGCCAACGACAGGCTCCGCACACTACGTGAGGGGGCTGTCAACGGACGCGCCAGCCTCATGTCCGAGAGCGAGTGCAAGGGGATCGAAGACACCCTGTGAGTGTTGCCTCAAGCGGTGCGTTCGTGGGCTGGACGGCTGACGAACCGCACCGTCGACACTGAAGGCTTGCATGCTAACGGTTGGCGTCACGAAACAACTTGCTATATGACGTGTGTAGCGTGGAATCTCTACCCGGAAAAATAACACACTGCCCTACGTTCCGGGCGACACACAATCATAGTTCGTCCTACACGTCGATGGCTAGTCGTTGGCTTCCAGCGCCAACAACGCACCGAACATTTCGTACGACAAGGCCCCAAGAAAGCGTATTAGCAGTTGTATTGCATAGCCCTATGGTGTTTCATGCAGCAATGGCTTCAACCTGAACAATTAGAACAATGATGTTGTAAAACGTCTCCTTCGTAGATCTGATTGTATGTGCTTGATACTTTATGTACTTGACAGATACCATTTTTGAGCTCTTCGTTAGGCCTGCACGGTGATCCCCTCCCTACCTTCTTGGATACCGGTATAAACCCTGGACTACGAATGTTCTCTGACAAAATAGTCTACATGTGACGTTGATATCGCAGGGGCATGCGTACAAACCATGTACGTTCGATGCGGACCACTTCGTGCTGCGCGTCTGGCATGCGCATCTGTCCGACATTGGATCGTATTCGCTGTCGAGTAGCTGCGCGGGGCACTCCAAACGCCCTCGAACGTTGAGACTCACCGCATCGTCCGTCGCTGTGGTATACTTGAGATTCACATTCGCAAATGTCGGTAGTGCGCTTTCCGGCGGCGATGGAGGCAAAGTCTCGCTCTGATACACGCAGGACGCAAGTTAAGGCAAAACGGGGCAAGCGTGCAGTAGAGACGCAGACATTCAAACAATGCATATAATCCCCTCCGGATTCAGGCCTTGACTCGTGCTGCGCACACAGTTCGGGTCGGTCGCCAGCACTCGCTGTAGTTGCTTTGTAAACAGACAACTTTGAGAATGCTTATACGAATTACTTTAGTGGAATAGAGAGCAAGCGCACTATAGAGGCAAATGCTCCGAAACTCCTGCCACCCCCCCCCCCCCCCCCCCCCTCGCTCGGCGCCGCTGGACGCACTTGGAGCGTTGCGCAAGCAATAGGTGCGTCGAAGTATAATAAGGGCCGTGATGTATGGGCATTACGACCCTTGTAGTGCACACAGCGATAGCGGGGCTTACTTGAGCATTTCAGGTCGACCCGGCAGCATTTATTATTGGTGCAATCCTCCGTCGTGACGCACGCTGCGAGAGAAAATAAAAGTGCACGGAGACAGTTCGAACCAATTTATTTGCGGAAGGCGTGCAGGGTCAGAGGGTTGGAGATACCGAGGTGCACTCAGTGCTGCGTAAGGTCTATAGCCGTTGCACGCATGAACGAAAGATGGGAATGTAGACTACCTGGTACATCAGTACATACGCATGCATTACGTGACACGGGCAGTCAATACTGGTACGATACACTAGTTGGACGACGAAAGCAATCCAACTATTACGGGAGACAACATAGTCATGAACCATAGTACAGACAAAAAGCCATCTAATACAGTATTGTTGCTAAAAAAATTTGGTCCTGATGACGCACTGTTTTCCCCCGTAGAAGCCGCAATGATAAAACGCACGTCGAGCTTCAAACGCATCAACTCAGGCGAAAATACCCAGAGCTCCTCAAATTTCCGGACGCAACTATTTTGTCTACCGTGATGCTTTGTCGACAACTATTAGCCAGCCAACTCACAGCCCTCGTTGTTACCCTATTCGGCGCTTTTTGTAGTTCATATATACGTCTACACGTACTGGTGTGGTGTAAGTAGTCGCATTACTGCTGTTTCTGCCTCGGTGTGTATCTGCCCAAACTATTCTACGTACATGTCACGGCAACATGACCTCGGCCCTTTCATCCTCTAGTACTATATCGATACAGCAGCACCCAGCCGTGGAACGAAGTAGATAACATACCCCATTGCACGTGAGTAGGAGGAATGATACATGTTACCGGAAACAAATCAGTGTATCGGTAACAATTCCGTGGAACTGTTGCGCGTACAGTATTTTGGTTTGTCATTTACCATACGAGAAAAGTGCAATGCGAGTGTCGTACACATATAGAGCGCACGCATAATGACGAAAAAACATCGAAGAAACACGAAAGCGCTGATGTTTTTATCTATCAACAAACGTCTACGGTGGGATTAGGTATGCGGTGCTGCCATGTAAGGGAGTGGTTCGGGGGCTACCAGGGAGGCAGTAGGAGATATCTAGGGAGGCAATCAGGTGGTCACCGAGACACGGTTGTGAAGCCGACCGCCAGGAAGGTATGACTGTACTACTCCAAGGGTCAAGTGGAGGGTGTGCACCAGGCACAGTTTAGTAGGCGGAACGTGTCGGTGTTGCGCGGGCCCCCAGGCATATATATACTACAATCTTCCCACGCCAACCAAGTATGTACCTGCCGGAATCCGTTCCCACGCTTTACGCATGCCCGACGGCGATAATTTCAACTAATAATGTATCGACAACTAACTGGAGGCTGACACGAGAAAGGCTGGGTCGTTTGCCCTATTAATAGTAGTCTTCACGCTACGACGTCACTACCCGTGTATATCTATCAACGTCGCCCAGAAACAACCCGTCCATTGGTTGATTGACTAGTTTGTCGAATTTCCACCCATGCATGGTCGGGGTCTCGACTGATACTTCGCACCTTCCGCTACATCCGGCGACCGGAATTGGCAGCTCACCATACTATGAAGAAGGAGTCGGGGTCCTTCGTATAGTAAATCGATTTCAACCCTAACCCTAAAAACAAAACCTTGAGCGGGACTTGGGCTCCTACACCGCGACTTTGCACCACGATAATGTATTGAGTCCGCTAGTTTCCTCGGGCCCCAGAATCCTAATTTTGTTGATGCGCTGTGCACGTAGTGTATGCGCGGTGGGCGTAAATCCCGCAGGTTCTGTATCCAACTCATCAGCCCCTTCTGTAAGCAATAAAGTTACTACGAAGCCTTACATTTCGCCGAGCCCGTGGGTAGAGTGGCGAGGAACACCAGGCCGACCAGCAATCGGAGCATATCGTGGATCCGCATCGAACTGTGCATTGGTTTCCAGCGGCGAGTGAGAGCAAGGGTCAGAGCAAGTGGGTGCGGAAGGAAATCGGCCAATGTGACGAAAGAGGCTCGAAGTGGTCGACGGGTCACACGGTATCTGAACAACAAACGAACGATATGGTAGTGACTCACCGCCAGCACCTCATGCCGGATGTCACACACGAATGCGTCAGAAGAGGGGCAACGGGAGGCTATTAAGGGCCAGTTATGAATCGCATATATCGGATAGGTGGCGGTACGTGCCACCCCCCATTTTAAAATTGTCGCCGCCCTGCGCAAATTACCGAGGAGAGGTTTAAACCATACCGGTGTCGCACTGGATACCAGATATCTTACATGAATGCGTGAAGAGCAGCAGGAGACTACCGTAGGCGCGAATGGCGTGTGCCATTGTATCAGGTATACTTAAATATGCTTAAAATGTGCCACACTATATACTAGATACTACTATTGTACACACTCCTTTCAATGCCACTCCTTGCGCAGTATCATTGGATTTGAGGCACGAAAACTCGAACGAAAAATAGACCCCGGTAGGGATTCGGATAAATCTCCGGCTTCGCGCCGACGTAGAAGGCTCTTTCTGATTTAGTGTCTGTCTCGAAGGGAAACGTTTCTGCTATTGTACGGTGGTATCTATTGGTAAATATTTCCTCAAGACTTACAAAGATTGCCATGCCTCAGGGCCTGGTTCTGGTTCTATGAACGTTTTGGCTATCCGCCTCCCCGAGTGTAGACAGGTCGATGTTCGGCCTGGTTCGTACTGAAACGTGTAGGTATGGGAATAGGGTAGCTATTCTCGGGCGTGTCTGGTTGGGGCCCTAATATAGATGGCATCGCTAACGGGGACAGGAAAGCGAGGAGAGTTATAGGCCGGTTATTGTGGCACTCCGCTCCCCGCAAACTGGTTTCCATTCGACTCCAAACAGGGCATTCACGGGTTTCGATCGAGCTCTGAATACGTCATTTTTCTATGGATATACATAGATAATGCTTGGTGAACATTCTCCTGGGATATGTTCACAACTCACTGTCGTCGCGAGGGGGGGGTTCGAGGCTGCATGCGTTCATGTCACCGTGTTCTTGTGTGGCGGTCGTCGCGCCTGGGCTTCAGTTTCTAGAGGCCAACTCTGTTGCCGCCCCGTGGGTAAACGACTGCTCTAACAGGTGTGGTACGGTAGGGGCTGCACGTTGAGCCCCAAAGCGTTTCTCGCTCATGGAGCTCCTCCGACTGAAGAGCCAACACTCAGTGTATCGTGTCCCTCTGACGGCAAATATAATGGATCCACACTATTTATATATCAAGACTTGAATCGATCATTTTCATCTCCCCTATCCCTACAAGCTAATGTATCCACATTGTTCATACGGTAGTAACGCCAACGCCGAGAACACCCAAACGTACGTATCACACCTGTCCTAAGTGTAACAGCAGCAGACAACGCGCGTATCAGGTAAAAACCATGTAAGCGTAGCGTCAGTCTACCCTTACTTTGCAAGTCTTCTCAAAGGCTAAACACAATGAGTTCATAAACGCAAAAAGAAGAGTATGTAACTTAGAAGGAAGGGATAAAAGAAACAAAACGGAATTGAAAAAGCTGAAGCCAGAGTGCGTAAAGTAGAATGTTAGGCTGTTTGTGCATCAGTAGCGTTCTCTTTGCGTCCGTGGGTTCCTTCTTCTTGCGGGGTGCTTATGGGCGATCAGCGCTGAAGCTCATACTACACATTGTCGGACGGGAATTATATATATATATATATATTTGAAATAGTAAGGCCTTGCCCATTTTCGGAAGGCAAATGAAATAAATCATTCGAATGTGTAATCAATCGACACTCTGCTGCTGTATCATACAGCAGCAGTATCAGTAGCTCAAATATGCCGATTGCCCTCGCGCGGGGGGGGGGGGGGGGGGGGGCGAGAAAGACACAAGCTTGTTCCGTTGGAGGTGAACCCTATGAACGTGCATGCCCCTCCGAGGTGGAAACAGTGTATTCGCAATGGCGTCCCTACTGGCAGAGTCAGGTCATTCAATATATATATACAGTAGTTTCGCCTAGCCGTCGTAGCCTATATCTCTCTCAAGGAGGTCGTTGCATCCGATGAATATTGTGAAGCATCATTGAAGTGCCCGGCATGTCTCAAGGATGCAGGAGGAGTTAATAATTTGAGGCTGGGGTTGTTTGAAATTCAAGAATTTTGCAGCTTAGCATGTGCGCGGCGAGGAACGTAAAACAATTATATTGTAAACCCTATGTACTATTACGGGGGACCATAGTTAATAGGACCTGTGGTATACATAAAAACCTATATATTTAACAATTTCTACTAACAATATTTGGTCCTATTAACTACGAAGCTCAACGTCGGCATCACAATAAGCCGTGATCCTCAGCCAACACAGGAGGTTCTAAACTGCTGCGCCCTCGCGCGCTGCAGGCTACCAGGTAACTGTCAACACACTCTATTACGGGGGGCCATAGGTAATAGGACCTATGGTCTACATAAAAACCTATATATTTAACCATTTTTACTAACAATATTTGGTCCTATTAACTATAGTCCCCCGTAATACTGTAGTCGTGGCATTGTTTACCTTACTATCGTTTCTTTTCATAAATCGCTTGTTGTGGGGCTCCTCACGGCAAGGGGCTTCAGAAAAAAGTGGGGTGCTACTGCTGCTGTACCCCTGACCCGTTCTGCGATAGAGGTGGCACATTTCCTCTATTATATATTAATTCTGAAAGACGGGGTTCCTTGAGCCCAAATCGGCGGAATGCCAATCTTGATTTCGAAACAAAAACTTTTCTAGACTCGGGCTATGGGATTATTCGCCGGGATGCAATTTGATTTTTTTTGCTGAAGTCAGTTTTGGGGTGAGGTATGAAGCTCCTGAAATAGGAGCTTTAAAAAATTGAGGGTGAACCTCTATCGTAATGACGGTACGAAGAATTGAAGTTGCTTGTGACTGTCGCCGTCGTGACTGCGCTTCACTTTCCGGGTCTACTCTTCTTGGTGAAGCCCCATGGGAAACGACGGAAAAAGGGAAACCAAGTCGCAGAATACCGTCATATTATTAGCAGCACATTTTTTTCATTTGAATCTAGCTACACTGCTGTAAGTATGAGAGGAATCGGGATGGACTCGTTGGGTAGAACGAACGGTTTAGTCAGTATTGCGAAGACAACAAAAACATATATCACGGGGACCACAGTAAATAGGACCAAATATTGTTTTATAAAAATAGGCGAATGTATAGGTTTTTGTCAATACCATAGGTCCTGTTTAGTATGGTCAGCCGCAATAAATAGTAGATCTCAGAGACGGGTGTAGTACATAGCGAATGCCGCCCGATGATTCGGAATGTTTGACCGTGTAACTCGCCGATCCTGTCCTACAGCAGTAGCAGTGATAGTGGGCGGCGCGATCACGGTGGGGTGCTTGGTGGTTTGACAGGTAGGTGGTGGTTTGTTCAGTAGGGATACAAACGATCACATAATAAGTGGAGACAACTGCACTGTGTATGTACTCGCTCGCCGCGGTCGTCGCGGAGAGAGCGTTACTATTACGGGGGGCCATAGTTAATAGGACCAAATATTGTTAGTAAAAATGGTTAAAGATATAGATTTTTATGTATGCGATAGGTTCTATTAACTATGGTCCCCCGTCATAATATGCGATCGGTGGAGGCATCCATACTTACTTGTCTGCACAGACACGCCGAGTCGCTGTGAATACCGACCATAAATTGGCCAACTTTTTTGTCGTATCCGCAGACGGCATACGTACTATATATAGAGGAAACAAAGAGCTATCGATACGATCAGCCACGCATGGTGTGCGGTAACCACCGAAAATCAAAACGCCTGCGGTGAGGGTCGAGGCTAGGCGAGAGGGGGCTAACGGTCTATGCTAGTACGACGACGAGGCCCAGCGACATAATAAGGACGTCGCTGAAATATGCACCCATATCTAAAAATGAATAGACGTTCAGTATGCAGACAGATGCATACATACGCAAAGATCAGGACCGCAAGTGCCAGATAGCCACCAAACTGGTTTGGACCCCTACGCACACATATCGGGGTTTCCCATGGTACCTTCACGGGCTGCCGTGGGCTTGCATGGCATTGCGGTGTTTGTCTGTGGTACTGCCATGGCACTCCACTGCTGCAACCTAGAGTAACTCATCAAGTCCACCGACCAAGCACCGGGACCAGGTTGGGGTCAGGGTTTGGATGGGATGAAGGTTAGGGATAGGTCAGATTGGGGTTGGAGTTGGGGATAGAGTTAGGGATGGGGTTAGGAGTAGGGTTTGGCTCGAGAGGTAGGGGTGGCATTGATGATACGGTTGGGGGTGTAGGCCGACCATTGCACTGTCACGGGTGCTTTCACGGCACTATCCTGGCACTACCACGGCACTGCCACTGCCTGCTGGGATAAAGGCAACAGAAGTGCCTTATTCGGCGAGGGTCTGTCGAAGACCATACTAGGCGCACATTTTACTATCTCGCACAATCCACGAACAAAGGAGGGCCACCAGCCCACATCCATCTAGTAGAGGTGCGTGCTCAACACACTTCTCGTGACGGCTGGCGAGCTGTGGCTTAGACGGGGTAGGTGAGCATTGTTTTTCCAACGAGATGGCAATCGAGGGCTGGCAAAGACGCCTTGACCAACCACCGCAGGGACACCACCAAGAGTAAGATCGAACGACGAGTTCAAGCAAGCACCATGAGTTTGTTCAAGACAATGTCTCGACGCCAACCGATGCACCCGAGCATGCAACGAGTACCGGCCAGCGCAGCAGCATCTACAGAATAAACATTGAAGTGTTTAACAAGAATAGCCTCGCGAAACAACAAGGAATACCTGGGCGGACACAGACCAGAGGCAACGATAGCTCCAACGCACTCACCACGGTAAGCGGTTGCCGTTTAACCGTCGACTAGGGACCTCCTTTTCTCGGCCGGCAACAGATAATGATTATGGTGGTGATGATTTAGTACTAGGTCAGTGCATAGACTTTGCACTGAACGATATCTGAAGCAGCAACGGGTCCTGAAGTCCCCCCCCCCCCCCCCTTCCGTCACGACCCCACGCATGAACCCCAACGAGTAGTGAATCGATTGAGCCTTTTAGTCCAGTTAGCTGCTCTCATATTGATCTGTAGGAAAGGAAGGATGAAGAAGGTACGAGATGAGCCCAGAACGACGTTTATTTTTCGAATTGTGCAAACAAAACAGACGCAAGTGTGCCGCAAACGACCACACGGGGTGTACACATTTTTTTTCCAATTATTGGCGTTATATTTAAGGCTGTGGCATGCATTCACATCAACAAGGCCTGGGCACACATAAACGGAACAATAATAATGCATCGCATACACCGTCGGCAGCTGGGAGAGTTTCACTCGAAATCAACGAAGCAGGAATAATGACGTGCTTCCTCCTTCCTATCACTGCACTTTGAATTTTTCCCCACATACCTGCCGTACTGGTGTTCCCAGAAAATGCGTCACATACGTAGGGGGCTTCCTTCTTCCTACGGCTGGTTAAGTTGCCTCACCAGTCTATATTGTACCTGGTACCCAGATCAAACGCATCGACCATCCAACCCTGGTCATTTTCAGCAATTTGTAACATCAAACATACGTCGACGGCTGTTGTTGTGCTTGCCTTCAGAATAAAGACTACCAACTCTACTGTAGTAGTCTATTGGCCCTTTTAGGACTACTACTGCAATCCCGTTTTGGGGACAAACCACTCAAACTGTAAGTATTTTTGTTCCCGAAAAGGGAACTGCGGTCTTAAAAGTGTTGAGCCCTTTCGAGACCCCGGGATAGCGACCAAAACAATGACGAGTTCGTTTTTTTCAACCGTCAACGAGCGGCCTCAACGCCCAGCAGTAACGGCACGAAGGGAAATGGTCCCCCCGAGTTTTACCACTCATTTCATGGCAATACTCATGCATCCTTTGATTTTTGTCATCGCCGAATCACGCAGGGGCGATCGCTGTGATTTTTCCTCTCTCAGAAGTCTTAACAGAGTTGCGGCCTTGAGCTATGACGGTTTTGCTATCTGCGTCTGTTTTAGTTTTGTTTTTGTTTTTCTTTTGCTTAGCTTCATCTTCTTTTTTTAAGTTTTTGTCTGCTATTAATAGTCTCCTTTTTGCTTCCCTGGTGTCCGCAGTGGTGGAGTGCGTATGCTTGTTTTTTGTTTTTTGCCTCTGTTTTTACTTGAGGTATTTCTTCCACTCCAGAGTTATTGGAGCCTGTCCTGCGACCACGGACTGCATTGTATTGTGAGTTAATGTGAGAACAACAACAACAACAAGTAAGTGTGAAAAATTAGTTTGGTTTTCGGGAGACCACATTGAAAGTGTGTACTCTGTACGCTCATTTTACTAAAAAGTACAAACGTGATAAGACCCCCCAAAACTATCGCTCCTGGGAAGTGCATAGTATACATATATATATATATACACGCGCCTCGTACAAAGTAATACGCGTGCACATTCTGTGTATTTTCGTTGCATACTCCCTCGTGTACTACTGCACTGTGTTGTTTTGCGAACCAAGCCAGACGTCGTTAATATGGGAGAATGTGGGAAGGCCATCATCATGACCACCGGCCCAACAAACAGTTGGCACGGAATAAAGTATCGACAGTGTTTGCGGCGATTATAATCATACCGGTAAATGGTAGAGTTCTGGGCGCAGTAAGAACTGTCCAGGCGAGATTTGAGGCCGTAAATTGCAACGAAACATGCCAACAAGTACACTCGAAGTATAACAAGTCAGTTCGAGTGAAATGCGTCAAAATGTTCACAACAACGTTTAGCTACTTGTGCGCTCTCCTTTTCGTGTTTGCTGTTCACAGACCAAGTTGAAATGCTTTGCGTATATTATAGTGAACAAACAAATGATGACAAACACGATGGTATACAAGGCTGCGTAAGTACGCCGGTATATGGTAGCACACATACCTGCACTCGGAATGGCAAAAGTGATCCGGGAGAGGAAATTCCAATATGTCGTTTGTATATCCTATCATTTATTTGCGTGTAAAACCGTGAGCACTGAGGGCAATGCCAAAACGTGTCGGAAACATGACGGAGGTTGTAGCTGGACCATCAACCAATTTGTTCCGTGTAGGCCAGTAAAATACTTGGTCGACGGCGGCACCCGTGCTCTGAGAAGGGAATAAGGAGGTAAGGGATAGCTTCGAAGGTGCTTTGTGACAAAATGATGTACGAAGTCATAGAAGAGTGACGGTAAAAAGCTGGGAGGAGATGTTCAGGCCAGCCCGATCGATGTTGTAAATGTCGTGTAGGAGGCACAGAGCCCAACGACACAACGGCATAAGCGATGGCAACGACGGAAGGATACCTGAAGCCCAAGGCATGAAACCTTGCCGAATGAGTTCACACATACCTGGTACATATTATGGGGTTGTCTATACGAAGTACGGTAGTATGCTGACAACATGTATGTACCGGTATCGTAGAAGACCACTCCCCCGACTATATTCTTAGATAATGCTTGGGACAAACGTTTTTTCTGTATCCCCAGCGGCCTTCGGGATGCGCCGCAGTCGCAGGTATTACGGGGGACCATAGTTAATAGGACCAAATAGTGTTAATAAAAATGGTTAAATATGTAGGTTTTTATGTATTCCATAGGTCCTATTAACTATGGTCCCCCGTAATAGGTGTCGCCACTTCTCGCCCCGAAGGCGCCTTTCTCGGTATATATATCAGCAACCTGATTCTTCTCGCCGATTTGCGTCGATTTGCCTTAATTCGCGTCGATCCGGTCAACTCGCGCTCTCGCACTTACTTCCGGCGACAGAACGAAACCTAGATGGCACTATAAATTCAACAGTGATCTGTATCTATAGAGAGATGTTGTAGTCGGTACTTTCGGGGGTAGAGCGACAACCCAGACGCTTTCACACAGACCGAATAAGTGCCCATGTACAATATATGCCCTTAACCCTTTTAGAAGCGCAGTCCCGTTCTGGGGACAATCCAGTCAAATTTCAAGTAGTTTTGTCTCCAAACGGGACTGCGGTTCTAAAGGGGTTAATGAAGGCGATACGACTTTTTTAGGCGGACATACGAACTGCAAGAAACCAGAGGGGCCATATATGTGGTAGACATACTTCGAGGTACACATATTTACGTACCATGTACGTATCGTATAGGGTTATCATCTTACAGGTTTATCATAAATGGTTGTGAAAGGGGTGAAAAGATTAAGTGTATCAGGCACGACGAGTAGTTGTTGGTAGAAGGTGATATGCGGACACTGAACCCAAAAACGTCACAAATACATGCCAACCTCCCCCCCAAAAAACACGAGTTGATCTGTATGACGGAATACTTGGAACGAAACAGAAAGCATGCAGATCAGAGGTGCCGCCTAGACAAAGCACGTTAATATATGGAGTGTAGACCACCTCACTACAGTCCACGTGGTATATGTTTTCTTGTTGTTTTAGGAGACGATATGAAGCGTTTTTGTGACATTCAAATCTCGAAATTAATTGACGAAAAAACACATGATAAACGAATACCACTCGGTCCCGAAATATAAGCACCGTTTGGATTAATACTTACGTAAAAATGTTTCTTATATAATGGGACAGGGTGGTATCACTCAACACCCCGACCGCTACTTTACTGTACATATATATTCACCCAAACGCTGAAAAAGATACGTTTGAATATTGTTAACGTGTCCCCCCCAGTGCGCAGGGTGAGCGTGAAACACTACAAAAATCCCATGGTGGTACTATATATACGTATATGATGAACCAAGTGTAGAATAGCAATTAAAATTGGAATGAAGAATCGTGAAACTCGAAAAACCAAGGTACGTGTCAATAAGTTCACTCCGTGTACTCGTACGGTAACAACGAAACTACTTGTACCTGTCAGCGACTCTGACGAAAAAACAAAAGTTTGGGGAAAGCCGTTGTTATCGATGACACCAACTCTCATTGTGACCAGTGGTTTTCCCGAGTAGGCGCCCAGCTATGGGGCATCGTTTATAATTAATTACTTGATGGATGGAAAAGTAATACTACTGTTTTGTACTGGTACTATTCTTTCACGATATCTGCACTTTCACCAGCTTAATTAACTCGAAGGAGGTTTATCATCAGCGATCTCGTGGGCAAGGCATGGGCACAGCTGTCATTCCTTCTCCCCCGTGGTACGTGCCCTCGCTTTTGTCTCGCGTAAGGTTCAGGGACGAGAGCGAGAAGTTTGCGCTGCCGCGTGCGCGCCGCCGCCAGCCTCCTTTTCTTTTTGGTTGCGCAGGATACGCAGCTATCACTCTCAGGGCGTCTTGGGTGGGCAGAGGGAGCCCCCAAGAGGCCACATGCGGAACAGCCACGGTGATGTGGTAAGACCACGGATAGCGGGACACGTTTTTCGCCCGTCCCCGACTCAACATGTCACGGACAGCAAAGGCAAAACAGAGGTCACCCAGCCCCGCCAGGTCTGCCAGCGGCCTGAGGACACACGGCTCCTCTCCCTCGTCGGGAGACAGGACACCCCCGGTCCCGGGCCCGACGGAGATCTGGGTGACGCTGTGAACTTCGAGGCCCAAGATTCCGAGGACGTGCAGCGGACGGCGACGAAAGGCACAGCACGCGGGACGGAGCTACACAGGAATCAAGCCCCGCCCCCCAGCAACCAGACGTCTGGACCTCCCTCTCGGTCGAGGCCCAGGCTGATATCATCCGGCGCTGGTCAGACCTTCCGGGCCTCGGCGCGGGGACCACGGAAAAAGGTTAACGAATCGCCTACGCAACCTAAGCCTCATAGCACCCTGTCCTGCCGACGACGCCACTTGTTAAGGTCATGGATAGCTGGGCGCTTTGTATCCCTGGACAGGGTCTGCTTATTAAGTCGGTACTCGTACTCACGTTGTTCTTCGCTTAGAGATAGCAGAATAGCTTTATTCCTTTCGTGCACGACGGAGTCTG
Source organism: Nereocystis luetkeana (assembly GCA_031213475.1). Classification (NCBI taxonomy): domain Eukaryota; class Phaeophyceae; order Laminariales; family Laminariaceae; genus Nereocystis; species Nereocystis luetkeana. Next base: position 3,411,148 of record JARUPZ010000030.1, on the reverse strand, counting down.
AGACCACGCTCGTGCCTCTCTGGAAAACCCTTGGTTTTCCACCTAAGATACGCCTTCCAAGTACTACAAATACGGCCCCAGTGCCAGAACCCAGGTGATTGACGGGCTTTCAACCTGATACAAGGCAGTATCACAACAGAAGTGGCTATTGAGGCCTCGAGCGTATCCTGTGTTTTTTTGCTCGTTTGCTCAGTTTTCGTGATGGTTGGCCAATCAAGCAGGCCGAAAAAATGGGGTTGCGGCCGCCATGATTGTTTTTGAGGCGTCACCGCCTGGGTGCGATGTGGTATGGTCTGTAGGCGTTGGCGCCGCTATTGCTCTGGCCGCCTCTCGTTGAGATTCGCGTTTTCTCACCTCAATCGTGGTCATCGAAGCACCCAAGAATCACCCCAGAATCCACCGACCGGGAGTGTTGACCCACCATGAACATGCTACATCAAGGCTGATCAACTCCCAAATCATAATCTGAAATATTAACAATCACAAGAGGGAAGTGGCCCCAGAAGACTTTTCACCCAAATTGTTTTTTACCAGGTATTTGCCTTGAGAACGCCTGCTTGGTGATTCACTCTTAATAAGCTAACCAGATGAAAAATAAATTAACTGGAAAGAACATATAAAATGAAATTGAGAAAAACGGAAGTCCTCGATAAGATGGGCTCTAGCTACTCCGTCACTATTCACTGTTTTGAAAAAAAAAAGTCTCGCTTCTACTCCTAAATACCAAGAGTGCCCCGTAGTTGATGGATGCCTCATATCATGCTTACAAACTCTAATTTGACCGCTTTTTCCCTGAAGAAGGAATTTCACGAAAATTTTCCTATACCCGTAGGAAAACAGGGTCTCTGGCCCTAGTTCAACAGATCAGAAATAATAGTATACCTGCTATTTTACAAAGAAAGATGACCCATGTGGCTGAGCACCTTCTCAAAAGAAACCGCGGGTCGATTAGTTGAAAAGACGATCTTCTCCGCACTGAAAAAAAACAGACCCGCTTCATATATGGGGGCTTACAGTAACAGTTATAACTAAGTGTACGCCCACAACATATGGATATAATATAGCAGGTATATATGTATGCTATTAATACCACACCCCACAGTATTCAACGTCATATTTCTCAGTCAGAAAACATTTAAGTACGTACTCACACGACCACTGCATAGGCCTCCGTGCACACGAGCAGTTTGACGACAATTAATTAGCATCCTGGAGAACATAGTATGAACAACACAATGTACGAATGCGCTGCACACATCATGACACGTAGAAGATAACCTCCTCCCCCCCTAACTATTACCTGCTCCCCTCCTTCCTGACTCCTATAATATACCAAGTATTGTATACCTGGTACACGGTATATATTTACTGTACGAGTGGCTGGCAACGACACTGCTGTAAAACACGCCAGTCACTGCGTGAGATGGGCAACAAGAGCGCCGTTTCTTTTGTGCTGGCGGTCACCATGGGTGGTGGCCGAACTATATCGTATTCTGCACAGGGGAGGGCCTTACACCCGTATATTGGACAATATGGTATCACGTAGTGTATATAGTAAGACACACACGAGGCAGTAACGTAGTATGCGCATTGCCCTCTGATAGTAGTCGCACACCGGGAAATCAACCATCCATACCATACGCACGAGGTAACGATGTTCCCCTCACCCACCATCGGTTCTCAAGAGATTGTCGCTTACCCTTCATGCAACTCGTAGAACACCGCACGACATTTTGAACTTGCTGCAGGTAATGTCTGCCTGGTCGGTAAAACTCCGATATGTCCCGTCCCGGCATTGCAGCGATGCTAGGGTACGGTCCTGCATGATTATGATATTATTAATACCCCCCCCCTGGCCACTCCTCCAAATCCCCCCTTCCCCCATCCCCATCCCACTAGCTCTGCACCGCAGTTGAAACGCATTTGATTGGGCAGGTTGAAAGCGTAATTGAACACAGTTTCAGCGACCAAGTTGCTCGTAAAAAGTGTAAGAGCGGAGTTGCTTGCGAGCGCCCCTTGTAGTTCTGCAAGCACTCACTGGCTGGCAAGTTACTCGCACGGTAGAAGTACGGAGCAGCAGACGAACGGAGGCTCAACCTCCTCGCCGTTCTTTTTCCTTGTACCCCCCTGCACCTGAACTCTCCATTATCTGTAGTGATGAGCTTTCTGTTGACCCGATAGTATCCCCCACAGCTGAAGTATCACCGCCTTCAGCGCTGCAAGAGCAATAATCGCTATGAAATCAGCCCGTGGCAAACGGCCAGAGGACAGTCTCCACCGGGCAAGTCGAAGACAGCCACCATTCAGCCGACATTGCAGACCAGTCGTTATTCAGACGGATCACGAAAAGGTTATGAGCCCCGCATTATGATCGTATGATGTAACGTGCAGCGTTTTGTGGCGAAGGTCATGTATGTGTCGTTACCATACAACGGTAGTTAGTTGTGAGCGTCGAGAGGGGGGAAATGAGCTCCTCACATCCTCTGGCCGGTGGTGACCAAGGTTAGACCAGAGAGGAAGCCACCCGATCAATGGGGAGAGGTCAACAAAGATGATAAATATTCGTTGCTCTCGAGACGTTCGCCGTTCGTACATATGTTTCCTAAAACAAATTATACGCATGAAAAATGTCATCCTTCCTCTCCCAAAAAAAACGATATTTGCTTTACTCCCTTTTTTAATGCCATTTTGTGCTATGTTGCAGTAGAATGTACTGTAAAGGGGGCGTCGCCGTGGCAGGCTGGTGCCCTCCGTTGTGCCGCGTGTTCCCGCAATGGGCGACAAGTATTTAGGAGTACCGTAGGGAGGCGACTTGTAAAAACATGGGCTTGGGGAACACCCTAATATTTGGAAAAACAATGTACCAGAAGAAATTACACCTGCGGCGAAAACAGGCCCAAAACATTTGTTTCCAGTCCGGCGAACTAGGCCCCGCTCCCTTATAAAATATTGGCGCCTGCGACCAAAACGGTGCGGGGCCAAATTCGTGTATGCGGCAAGCCGACAAACTGTTTTCTTTTGAGGGGCGGTGCGCGGTTATCTCAGAAAAATACTGCAACTGCACATTTCATCACATTTTCAGAACACTGAGGGGTATCCTCCGGCAACTCGACATGCTGGTGATGCTCTCCCTATGAGGCCTTCACACGCATGATATTTCGCCACAAAAAACAGTTTAACTGCCGTTGTTATATATTTATACATACTGTGTATAGACATCGTAATGCCGACATATGGCATCAATTATAAAATTGAGTTGGTGTTAATACCCATACATATGTTGTTTCGAAATACATTCGAAAAACACTTTTTTCACGTTGAATGTTGGTACACAGTTCTACGCGATAACAACGAGGACCACGGCATAAGCTCTCTTCTACGCCCGTCGAAGGTTCTGTCGCTTTAGCGGCGACGGTGGTTGATTCAGTATCTCCAAAAACGTAGCTCGCGGGTAACAAATATGCGGCGGGAATTGTTTTCGATGCAAGGACACCTCATACAAGTACCAGGTTCCACGAATTCAAGGATAAACTTTACTTTGTGCGGTTAGGTCTCTCTGCGCGCATTGACTCCAAGCCGCCATCCGCTGGATGGACGTGAACAAACTGAACGTGCTCCCAGTAAATGGACCCTTGCTTGCTTTTGTGACTATACGCTGTGTATGTCGCGAGGAACTTGCGTGAGGATGAGGGTGGTTCTTGTTTTCTCTATCAAGATTTTGGACTTTTACGAGAAGAATACGACTCAGCGAAATGTCCGGGGAGCCTCTACTGCTTTACAACATGAAATGTGGGCTCTTCGTCTAAACACCCCAAGTGCGAGTATTCAGGAAGGGTCGTATACGCTAGCGGGTCTACTTACGGATGTGTGTGCACGCAGTCATTCCAAGCTGATGTCGTCTGAACGCGAACGGACGGGATGTCATTTCAGCGTGTAGACGCTGGTGATGTGACTACTGCATGCGCTGTGCATTTTTCGGGAGGCTTGCGTGAGGATGACGAGCGTGACTGCTGTTGTTTCTTGGATCAAGATTGTTCAAGTACGAACACGAGTACGCAGGGAGACAATGTGTTGCAGGATGCGCTACTATTGATGGTAAAGCTTGCCATTTGTGGTCGGCTAAATAACACACTGCCCGCGCTATCATTTACAAAGGATACACGCTACGAGATGGACTTTACTTAGATCCGGCCACGACAACAAACAGTTGAAGGGATTTTCGCACCGCAGTTTTGCGATTTTTTATGTGATATTCTGCATGGCAAGTGGTACGCGTATGACCTAACGGGTCAAGCTGGTATCCAAACGCTAACGTCTAGCACGTGAAATGAGGACAATATGGGAATATGACCGTTTGATGAGTGAAACGCCAATCTAAAACTCTCGGAGCGAGATACGACAGGTTCCGAACAACGTGTCACATAAAACCAGGTGAAATCCTGAACCAGGCAAAAACCTGTAACCCCAAATTCCACCATAAATAATTTCCGGGCATGGCAAACCGGCTATCACAAGTTTTATCGAAGGTGGAATACATTGAAAATATGTTGCCAAGGAAAAACGGCAATCCCAGTATCCCAATACGAGTACCATATTTATGTATATCGATTCAGGGTAATTCTGCCAATATAAAGCGAGGCAGTAACGACGGGGAGGGACGTGTTCCAAAAACAAGAATAAGCTGAAGAAAACTTCGCACAAAACTTCAGTATTGTAACGCTATGCACGTATTGACCTCGGCAGGCGAGTCACCCAGTCGGTGCGATATCTGGGGGCAGGTCGCCCAGAACAACAATGCCTCACTACACAACATGAACCTTACATCTCCGTAGAACAGTACCAACCACGGCACATAGTAGCCCAAACAGCCCCCCTACTCTCTGCGAGATACGACTGGTTCCGAAAAACGTGTCGCAAGAGGCCAAGTACGCTTGAAACCCCACGCGTAAAAACAAAAACTGATTTCCAGGCGTGGTAAACCGGCAACCCCGAATTCCATCATATATGTTACACAATTGCGGAGGTAAAACGACAATCCCAATACGAAAAAACATTAATATCGATCTCAGGGTACATATCTCCCAATAGAGCGAGACAGCAACTACGGTAAGGGGAATGGTCGACAGTCCAGTATAACAACCAACTCCCCTATTCGGTGTGTGCTTGGACATGTTCCGAACTGCAATCCAGTATATTATAAAATCAACCAACCCCCCTATTCGGTGTGTGCTTGGAGAGGTTGCGAACAGCGTTTCACCAAAGGCCAGGTAGACCTACGACCCCGTATTCCGTCATAAATAACTTCCAGGCACGGTTACTCGGCGATCCCAAACTACACAATAAGTCCTACTGTATATGATTGCCAAGATACGACGTCGATCCCAAAAAAGAAATATCTCGATGTTAGGCTCAGCATAGATCTCCACAAATTTAGCGAGACTGCAGATAGGTGAAGGAAGTATCGAACGAACGAGAGCATGCTGGTAGAACCTTGAACATGTATATATAGATCACAAACATGACCCGAGTTTAGGCCAAGCACGATGCGCGAAGTATACAAACACAACAGTGGGAAGCGAGAAGGAAACGACAAAAAAGATACAAGTACGTCGCAAACAATACGGTTATGTGCCACCTGGTTGGGTTATGATGGGCAGTTGCCAACGGAAATGAAAACCATAGAAACTCTGGTATCTGTGCACGTTGCAGAAAATGATGCCTAATTTCTGCAAGTATACGAAGCACCTTCTCGATTTCTCGCGTGGGACAAAACCTCTGTAGCCTCTTCAGTGATCGGTTTGAGCCGACCACTAATCGGCACATAGGATGCGTCCTTCAAACGTCTCCTATCAATCAAAAATATGTGCGCCTCTTCTACAACCCCGTCAAGTGTTCACCGGCGCGCCGACGCTGAACCTCTCGTCTCGGTCGTCACATAAGTTTCACTCGGTCGTCTCCGTGCCTGCCCTGTGACGTGGTGAAAACGAAGATACATAACATTTTGTTTTGCGCGTTGTCGGCATTCAATCGTTGGCGATGCACGACTGGCAAGAGTATATACCCCCCCTGTTACAAAACGCAGCAAGGAGTTCACGCTCGACACTAGCAAAATCCCAGAAATATATTGTCTAAAATACAGGATCACCTAAACATATCAGGAAGGTTGGTCCAGGCGGGATGCCATATATGAGTACGGCCGACGCTTACACTGACTTCGGCGTAATAAGCACCATCATTCGTACGTCCCTGTAAATATGAGCCTGACTTTCGCATCGCGCGTTTTCTCATCAGGTATACTGTACGGTATTTCCCCTGTCGGAAAACGTACTTAAGAGGTGAAACCCAACACATCGGAGATCACCATGCTCCTCCGACAATGTTCTGCGCAGAGGACACGCTGATGCTCTTCAGGTCAAGTGGACCGGACAGACGGTAGTCTTCCACCGCACCCCGGATCACGCTAGGTCCTTCCATGATCTCGACACCCTCCTCATCTAGGATAGGCCGCGACGTTTCGCCGAGGATACCAGTCAGGGCATCTCCGATGTGGAGGTTCGCAAGGCCTACATCCATTTGCCAAAACTCGAGGTCGGGCAGCACGCGCCCGTCCCAGTCGGTTTCCCCCCCGCCCTGGTAGTTCACCCCCACGTTCAGGCGCACCGTCACCGAGGAAGTTTGAATCTTAAACGTTGCGAACTTGGATTGGACCTCAGCGAGCCCGCGCTCAGCTATAAACTTTGCACACCATTCTGGCGCTGCCAGAGACTTCGACCTGATCACCCAGTCGCCGAAATTCTGATTATCCTCTAAGTGCCGCTGACTCGTCGCTTGCATCTCGGCAAAAATTTCCGCCCAAATCTTGTCCCCTCCGAACTTGGTGCACTCTATAGGTAGGTTCGAGGCTGACAATACCATGGCCCCAGATTGAATCACTGCGCCGTCCATAGGGTGCAGAAGGTCGGTATCTTCGCTTCCGTCTGACGTGACCCGCAGAGCGCCGTCCGCAAGACAGGGAGTGGTTTCGTCGAGACATCCGGCCGTCGCAACCGAGTAAGGATCCTTCACCTCAACCACGAGCGAGTGTCCGTCGGATATCACGGCCAATCCCGTGACCAGCTGCCGGTCGGGAAATTCCGAGGGGAGGGGCGCGGTGAGCCGAACGTTTATGCGCACGTGGCTGTCGTCTTGGTCGTCCGCGATCAAGCTGTACCAGGCGCCGTCTACCCCTGACCATTCAGTGTGCTGACCTCGTAGGCCGGCCATGTGCGGGTCTCCAGTCAGAGTGTCGTCAGTGTCTGCGTGGGGTCAAACCAAACGCGGGGCGCATGGAAAGAGTAATGGGAGCTCCGTCGTGAGCGATTTGTGGTGTCCGTTGCAGGATCACAACGTTCACAAGACTCCATGTCCATATCAAACATACTTGTCGCTCTCTCTCTATGGGATGCACACTTGTGAAACCCCTTTGAGAGACTGCTTTTACCAGGGAGTGGTTAGCAAGCTGTCTGTCAGTCGCTGTGACATATATAGACATAGGTATATATTTCGTATGTCTTTAGGTCAGCGCTGTTAACCTACACCTTAGACCGAGTAAAGCCGTGTGTTACGTGATCGCTTTGGCACTGGATCAGTCTTCGAGGAGGGGTGCAACAATGCAATAGCGCCATACTCGGAGAGGAGCAGCCCCTACCTTGGCTGAAACTCCTCATGTGGGACGCTCCATACATCATAGCGAACCGACTTCGAGGGATAACGAAGGTTTCACCCGATGACCGGTCTCATCGCCTAGGGTAAACAACGGCCCCCTCACGCGCAAACCTACTGTAGTGGGATACCGTGAACTTCCCCATCTGAGCAGATACGTCAGTGGTACACGTTCGGGCTGAACCGTTCTGACCCGACCGTAGTACGCGTCACTGATACACTCTTTCGTGACGCGCCATGACGGTCCGTATGACATTCCATGGGATCTCATGGAAATATAATGGCCGTGCCATGGCAGATTTTTGGCGATGGCATGGGAGTAGGTGGCATCACAGTCGAGTTGACGGAATTTCTTTGGCGTCCGTGGTCTTTCAGGAGCTGTTCTGAGCATCCACGGCAATGGCATGGCGGTTGGTGGCATTGCCATGGAGTTTCGGGGCACCGACTGCCATGGCGTGCCCTGAACAATGTCACGGCATTGCCATGCGCATGCCCCACGGCGGCGCCATGAGTGGTCTCGTGGCGCTGCCATAATTTGACCACTCCCGTAATGTGGCGTACTCCCGTGAGTCCCAGCAGCATGATGGCCACTGCAAGGCATGGGGGTTGATCAAGAGGGTGCGGTGAAAGTACAGCGACGGCCACCCATCAACGGGAACCTTGGTGGCGTTCGATGGAGGTACCACGACGCGTGCCGTGGCACATGACATGGCGTATGCGCGAAACTGGGTGTCATGACGTGCTGTCCTGACTGGCATTGCCGGTACTGCAGTACTCCTGCTACGAATTGATATGATGCGCGTTGGGGAATGCATGCATCTGAACTAAGAGTAACCCCTAACTTCCGTGACGCGGTCACACAACGTTCAACCCATCCACCTATAGGTTTCAAGTATACAAGAAAATAATGAGCAGAAACTGAATCTCGAGATCAACACGGGAAACCAACGTAATACAAAGGAAGGAGAAGAAGGCGTCCTGCTTGGATGTCTATCCCTGGACCATGTATCGCTGGAATCCCACAACAAACATCCCGAATAATTCGCACTCCCGACCGGGGAATCATATAAAATAATCCTCGCGATCTACTCTGCTTATCTCCTTGTACCGGTTACAAGCCACCTCTAGCAGGCAGGTGCATACAGGAACAACTGAAATTACAAACATCGTCGCACCTGGCTCGCAGAAATCCGGCGGTGTCGGTGCAGGAGTTGGCGAAGGCGCGTTGGGGTTGGCTGCATCGTACCAAGGCGACGCGGCCCGCGACAGCCACAACGAGCAATTCAAAGCGAGTACACGTCAGAGTTAGTTGGTGGGCGGCGAAACACTACAGCAGTATATTTATACCGCTTTAGTGGCGCTTCAGCTGCTTGAGGAATACAATCTACGCATCTCGGAGATCTGAAATCATTTTCACTGTGCATTCCGTCCGGTCGGGTGTATTTTTGATTTTCAGTAGCAGTGCCGTGGTGATTAAAAACACTATTTTCATAGGTGTGTGACCCGAACCGCGTTTGATACATTGGACGCTGTTCGCTAATGTACAGGGTATTAAACCATGTTCACCATCCTGTGCTGTCGGATCTTGGGAGAGATGTTGATCTCATCTCCGCACAGGACGTGTATACGTACATCAAGATCACGTTTCACCGACCTCAGGGTGGTGACGGCGAACTCTGGTCAACGCGCACCGAGTATGTGACGCACTATACAAGTGTATACTCTACGGCGTTGGTCCGACAAATTGTATTAGGCTTAAAAATATCTTCTACACCCGATGCGATTCGCCTAGAACGCATCCTACGAACGTAGCTGTTTTCGACAGTTAGCGATTCACGCACACTCGAAGCAGTCGTAGTCGCCGCAGTAGTACACCACGTAACATGCGCACGGAGGGGTCCCCGGACCGCCCGTCACAACATCGGCCGCCTCATTGGCAGGGCGGGGGGACAATACAAAGGCAACATCGAATGGGCCGCAGCCCAGCCGGGCCAATGGGATTTTCAGGGGATGGGTCGAGGCCCGGCCCGGCCGGAATTTTTTTTTACATACTCACGGTACGGTCACGGCTGCACCCGTGGAGCTCGCCCTGCATTTCCCATAGCAGTATATGTACCTGCCATGGTAGTATACTGGTACTGTGTTGTCATATACCACTCTGAATGGAAATGTAAGGATCAGCGTGAGGGATGATATCGACCCGGGAGAAGTCGGCTATGGAAATCACCCCCGGGTGTGGCGGGGCATCGACTATAAACCCCAGCCAAACCCGGAATCAGCCAGTGGGGTTGGGGCTTCGAAAGCGTGCGGGGCGGTTTACATCCGGGGAATAGTCGGTTTGGTCCCCATATTGATGGTTTTACAATGATTACCCTGGGATAGGAATAATATCGATGTTTTTCCTGCATAGATCAGTAGGCAATACGTTCAAATCTCGATATTTAATGCAATACGTCTAAATTTTGCGTTGTCAGCGGGACACTGGTTGGAATCTCCCTTCGAACGTTTCCTTTGTTGAGACGCTCGCGCGTGCGTCCCTGAAAACATGTCTACCAGGCCCCCAGGTATTGAAAACGAGGCGGGTGGCTCAGCGTATGGCCGTTCACGGTACCGACGCCCCAAAGATCCCGCCGATCAGAGGGGGGAGAGCGTTTTCAGGATTACCCTGGGCGGAGGAGTCGATCGATATTTTACCTCTATATCTCAGTAGGTATTACCTTGATGTTAGAGTGGTCGATATGTTGAAGAATTTCATATCAGGGGGTGGGACCTTGTCAACCCCGGGTGCGGCCGAAACTCGACGTTATCCCGCGAGGCAACACTTCTTCTATAAATATTTCACGGCCGGGCCCTGGTCCATCAAATATTGAAACATTTTGGCCCAGCCCGGCCCGGCCCCTTTAATATTCACAGTCCTCGGCCCGGCCCGGACCAACGGTCCACGACAACCCGTGAAAAAGACCTCTATGTGATGCGTCGTAGCTACCTGATACTAGCTATGCCCGGAGGGCTTACGGTATAAGCGGTATCAAGTGGTTAGGTCCTCCCATCTGCACTCGAGTGGAAAAGAGGCGATAGCCAACCACCGTCTAAGGTTTCCAATATTTCGATGGCGTAACGACATGGGATCAGTACCTTGACAGTCAGGATTCAGCTTCCAGTAAACTCTGAACAGGGCGAAGAAAAACGAGAGAAATATCCACATGCCCCGTACCAGGTCCCATGTATGATGTACCTGTATGTTTCTTTCTCAGGTGCGTCACACACATTTTGCATGATATCGTACTGTGCATGCTGACATATACGCCTTGTGCTTGCCTGAAGCTCTGCATGGTAATTTCCGAGGAAACGTGGAAGAATGGCTTGAAGGAAGAACCTGTCGGTGCAAGACCATAAACTACAACGCACTCAAGCTGGATTGAAGGTGAAAGGTGAGAGATGGAAAAGTAGTGCCTAGATCAGCCACGGACTTCGATCCACATTAGGATAGAGACCGCAGGGTCATACAGCAAGACGAGTACCGTTTTGCACGCTTGGCACATCATGCGACGATTTATAACAAAAAAACAACGTAGTACGTTGGTTCGGCAACCAGGGGACGGGGACAATATATGTCTCGTGTCGAAACAAGGGATGGTCAGATACATCGCTGGGCTTTAGATACTCCCACGATGATCGGCTCGTTTTTGCGGCTGTTCGTCACCAAAAGACAGTGTAGTACGTTAGCCCAATAACCCGGGGACACCAAACATACAACCCCGGGGGCAGTAAGGGAACGGTCGAACACATCGCTCGGTTTTCTCTCTGTGGCTCCTTGCTCTACCTCATACGAAGGCGAAAGAGTAGCACATTTGAACGCCGCTCACGCATTGTAACAACCGAGCTCGTTGTTTACCATCCTTTCGGTTCGGAGAGGCAAATGTTTTCAAATCAATCAATCGGGAGGACCGTCAACAGCGTCAGTTGCAAGGCGAGCTCCGCCTTCCCTCGCCTAGGTGGGAGATATTAAGGTTGGAATATTACTCGCTGTCGCCGTGCGTGTGCGTGCTCTTCGAGCGCGTGGACTCATCGCGATCACTGAAAAGCGAAACGGATCCTTATTTTCCAAGTTGGTTGTCAACAAGATATTTATGCGAATAAGCTCCGTCTTCTTTTCTCATGTATGTGGACGATAGCGAGGTTGGCGTATCACTTTTTCGCATCGTGTGTGTGTTACTCGAGCGCGTTAGCTCGTCGCGATCGCTGAAAAACAAAACGGGTCCTCAATTTCAAGCAATCAACAAGGTAATAGATAAAAATAACTGCCCGAGAACGGTCCCCATAATGCGAATCAGACAGGGGCGAGTGTATCATAGTTCCTATTGTGTGGCGACCTGTCGTAGACGACAGCGGAGCGAGATCTGTAGCACCAGCCGCCGCCTCTCACGTATGCACCCCTTGCCAGTACTGTCGTTTTATATATTGATATCCGATGGATAAATCTGCTACTGTAGCTGTATATCACATGATGCAAGCATTTGTGGGCATAGGTGGAGTAGCGGCAGCCATCAACCTACCGCGGTGAAGACTTGTTGTAAATATGCATGTATTTATCCATGCGAGGTGGCCTCTCGACTGTTTGAATGTCGATTTCATGCATGATATTTTGAGCCGGAGACGACCCGAACTTGGGATGATGTATACCCCTCGGGGTCGCTGTTTTTGGGACGTACGTGCCTCTCGCCTTGCTCGCCCCTCCCGACTTTGCCAGTGGCGGCCTCTGCCGTCCCCGTGCCGTCTCCCTGCAGAGCGTTCTAAAATGTTTTTCGGGCCGAAGCCAGTCTATTTTGTACCAGGCGGTTTTTTTCTTCCGACATACTTGGTAACAACTTTTACTCCTGCGTCCAGATAACATACCCAACGCTCTGTCTCCAAGAGGAACTCTCCACAGTGTCTTGGTGGTTTTGTGCAATAATACTCTGAGTTTTGAGTCAAACCTTCGAGGCTCGAAAACAAGTTATTTTTTGTTTTCTTCAGTTTTCTGTGAGCTTTTTCGTTTTCATTTTTTTGCTGTCGACTGTCGACTGGCGGTGGGTTTTCACATTTATTTGGGGAGTGCCTACAAATACGAGTTCGTACGATACTTGGATGGTGTTTGCTGCTGTTATTATACTTACACGCTCCAGTAGTCTGCTGCCGTACCCGAGTTAAACTGCAACTGTAGTTGCTGCAGCAGCAGCAGATGCTGCTGCTGCTGCTGCTGTCGCCGTCACAGGACTAGTAGGTGAGTACAAGCATAAGTCATGCAAAGGAAAAAAAAAACAAAATGCTCGAATTAGTTGGCAACACATCAAAGGAAACTGGGCGTCAAGCACAGCTCAAAAACGGCAACAACACGCCAGAAACCGACACGTAATAAGAAACAGAAGCAATCGACGGCTAAATATCCAAGAGTAGCAACGCCGCCGACCCTGCGGTTATCCCCGGGGTAACAAACGCAGGCGAACCAAGACGACGTGTGTTCAATACTGATAGGCCGACGGTCGATTCTGTGCCGTCTACCCAGCTGCCACAAATCATAAAAATACACGACCCGTCAGCCCATCAAGTCACTTTTTAAGAGCGAGGTGCTCTGCTTTTCGTTACTGTAGTCGTACTCGAGCCGCGGTTTTTTGCGGTACACGCAAAAACAAAGATCACGAAACGCTGGAAATGCCTGAATTTTTGGCCGAGAAAATAAGAAACCATTCGAGGAGAAATGTATAAAGCTGATCAGAACACACACACACAAAAAGCTCTTCTTGCCTGGACGCCATACTGACGTCGCAGAACACCGGCACCCCCCTGAAGAGCTGCTTCTGTGAGAACATCACCTATTTCAATGTACACCTTGGCGGTAATGTCACATTTACCACCTCCCTCGACCGGTACGGGCAAGCGCGAAGCCGCAGGTGGTGGGCGTCAGCCGGTCGCGGCCATTCCCCCCTCGTACATAGACATCCTGCATGAGGCCGTAATAGACCCGTGCTACGCTCGCACAGCTCGCGAAAGATGGGAGCCGACGAAACCCTTCGATCCTACTCTTGTTGTTTTTTTATTTATTCCGTAAATATGCTGCAAAAAATAGTATGATCCTCTTGTTGTGACCGATGCCCAGCACTAACTCACCGCAGTCCTGCAAGCCATCATTGGCGGTGCTAAATTTGCATTGGCTCTGAATGCAGGTGCATGATCCAGAGCCAAAGATTCCAGAGTTACTTCCGCACACCTGGGGTTGCCATCGAGGGAGTACGCGATTGTTTCGCCGTTATATAACCGATGTACGATAATACGACAGCGAAGGATGGAGAGCAGCATGCCGCATCGGTTATACAGGCGGCTGGGACAGCCCGCTTGCAAAGTGTGGGCGTAAAATGCTCCGTGCAAGGCGACGAGGTGGGGAAATGCTGGGCCCTCCCAGCGGTGAAATCGAAGGATACGAACAGTGTAGCGGTCAGGGGGGGGGGGTACCCGCTATGCCATCCCGGCGTTACTGAGTTACGAAAGGGTTGGACCAAAATGAAAATAATAGGGCAGAGAGCCCCTTACCCCCCTTCGGGGGGTTTTGAGCATCTTCGCGGGAGACATCAACACGGCAGTGCGCATGTATCATCGGCATGTATTTGCGTTGCACGTATGCGTGCCATCTTGTAGCAACATGGATATGCTGCTTGATGTAGCTCTCTCTCTCTCGCCACACGGCGTCGCGCCGGGTGGATACATACTATTTGTGACTGTCGTCAGCTGTGTGCGTTGATGAGAAGCAGAAAGGCGAAAACGAGGCAAGCAGTGGTCACACAGTACTACTGTACCCACAGAGCCATATCCGGAGTACTCGACACGTAGTCCCACAAACATTTCTTGTTTGGTTGGTCTGCGTCCGTAGTTGTGAAGCTGAACTCACATACCTGGTATCAGTTTGCAAGTGGATTTCATCTTGTGTGCGCCTTTTTCGTCTCTTGTATTTTGTTTTGGACAGCCGAATTTCGATTTTTTAATGGTTTGCCGGATCTTCCTATTTATAGAGCTCCAGCACCTTTGTGTGACCACGGATTCCTTCGTCAGAGAGTTAATGTGAGAACAACAACAATAACAACAACAACAACAACAACAACAACAACAACAACAACAACAACAACATAATAGAAAAAGATTATTAGAGATCGGGAACGGATACATAATAATCTGCTGTTTGATGTTGTAGAGAGAAATAGGCGTTGTGGTTCACATTCTTTGGCTGAGTACGTATCAGTAGTACGTAGCTTACTTCGACAGCAGCAGCGGGCACTGTTTGGTTGATCGCGCTTGTGGTATGTAGTACCAAGTGGATACCCACGGACCGGTGCTGGCAGACTGGTAGAACAAGCGAACAGGCAGGGCCCGAGGCTTGCACCTGGACAGCGGTCGCTCGCTGCGCCAGGTATTCGTGATTTCTCCCGCCCACCCACCCTTTTTCTTTCGATGGTGAGGGGATGGAGAAGTTTTCGAGGATGTAAATAGGTAATTGTCTCGGTGGATATGGTATAGCCGAGTGTATATCTACTTACGTTCCTTTTTTGTTTTCAGTGGCATGCGAAGGGTTTATACCATGATATAGAATTTCTTGGGGCAGTACAATGGTGTTGGACCATTGGGTGTCTCAGTCATCCGAGAATTCGTACAATATAACCCAGAAAGTGAAGGGAGGGAGATGAGTTTATGAGCAAAGAAAGTGCGCATGACACCGAGTAGGATAACGCGGTAGACTTGTCTGCCAGCTGCTCTCCCTTCCAAGCCACAGCAAATGATAATAAACAACGCAATCCGAAAGATATATACAACAAAATAATAATATATTGATACATCGCTTCTTCGTCGTTTCCATTGACCTGTACCCTAGGATATCGCTTGCGACGGGAAAAGTGGCGCCTCTTGGCCGAAAAACCCATGACTGAGGAAGTGGTACTCCCTACTCGGCTGAAAAACTGCGGAATTTTTCGAAATGGGATCGTTCCCCATTATTTATGTCCTGCGCAATGTTTCAGTGTATTTTATGACAGCAGTATCTTCTCGACGTGTACGCATTCCCTTTTCTTTCAGTAGGCTAATAATATGTTGCCGATGACGCGTTCTACGATAGAGGTAGCACAGTTCCGCTAAATTGTTTTTTGAATAACGGGGCTCCTAAACTCACAATCGTCTGAATGCCTATCTTGTTTCGCAATATCAGGTAAGTAACTGCATACTTGAGCCATCGGGATGCAACCGGTCGCCCCGGTGGTTCAAGTGGTTAACCTCGAATTCTACTTGTTTGAGTCCTGGGTTCGAGCCCTAGGAGGGTCGGACTTTGACTTTATTTGCAAAAATAAAAAAAAGGGATTCAATTGTTGAGAGCGCCTTGCAGCGTGGGTAGGCACAATTCGATGCGAGTCGACGAGGGAAGAAAAGGCTGAAATCTTCTCGCGATAAAAATGAAGGCACGTACCGTAGCGGGAAGGGGGGAGAAGAGCCTGCTATGTGACCCCGGATCTGAGTTACGAGTTGGAAGGAGAGAGAAGATGATGTGCGAAGATAATGAATGGGATGGAAAAAAAAAAAAAAAAAAAAAATGATTCTCGCTGACGTCAGTATTCGGGTGAGGTGTGGAGCTCCTCAAGTGAGGACCCTCAGAAAGTATCTGGTGAACCTCTATCGTAGAACGCCTCCGATCGCGTTGATTAAAGCCTCTCGGACCTCGAGATAACGATAAACCAAAGCTTGTTGTTGATATAGAAACGGTTCATGGAGCGTTTGCGCGAATCATGTTACAGGCATACCCTGGGGTACCTGGAACCAGCTCGTTCCGCTAACGATGTGTTCATCAGCGTTTCCTTCCTGCGTAAAACGCCTGGCTGCTGTCAAGCTCTTTTGATAGCATCTTTTTGGATGGGGAAAATTGTCGCCCCTACAGTCATCACTAGGCCCATCGCTAATGAAAAATAGAATGGTTATGTGGCACCCTCGTTTCTTGCTCGTGCAGCCACTATTGTACCATACATGTGGTATTTGAGTAGCTGTCGCATCTGCCACTTGTGGCACACGTTCTTCTGCTTCGTTTTTCTCGAGCTAGGCGATGGAGATATTTTTGTCGACTTGACGCTAACGTAAGTGTAGCCATCGACAGCGCTGAGGTACTTAGGTTGTTCGAGGGACAGGACCCTTGCCCATCTAAGATACGAGGCGACTACAAGGTCTTTGTTACAGCGTGTACTCAGCCCTCGCAATTAAGCCTGCCACGAGTATGACATGTATTCCAAGGAGTGTCGTCTGTTGTCTTTATCGCCCTCATTTTACTCCCAAAGCCGTTGACCGTCTATGGACAGTCCGGGAATAGTCCGTGGACAGCACATAGGGGGTCCATGGACAACCCGTGGACAAGACGTGGCCACCCCGTAGGGTGTCCAGTACGTGGTGAGCATGGAAAGTTACAGGGCGTCCGTAAACAGTCGGTGGGCAGTCCGTTGCAGGCGGTGCGTCCGTGCCCGGTCCTTGTAGGGCGTCCGTGGACGGTCCATGGTATTGGCCGTAAGCTTTTTGCATAATACTACAGGCAAACGTACAATTGCTGAGTCGTGTTTCGGCCGCCCTGTGCCGCTGGAAAGTCCGGTGGCGGCAAACGCTTTTTGGTTCACTGCCAGGTGAACTCGCTTGGAGCCCAAGGTCCCTCTTGTCAGTCAAACTTGTAGACCCATGATGATGGTTAGGTGCGAAGCCGGTGTATTGACCGACCTCATTCTGATAGAGAAGAGAGGAGTGTAGATGAGTGACCGAGAGGGGGCGATCGCCGTTATTATGCAACCACAACCTAATGGCGAATGAGGAACAAACAATAACAAAGCACCATAAGAAAGACAAAATCTCGGCGAATCGAATGACGGTGTTTTGTTTTTTACGAAGTGGGAAGCTCGGGTTGCACACCTACACCCCTGGACTCACAGCAGGACCCTGCGGGGCTCTCATCGCTGCGCACCCGCCTCGGCAGGTGAACCCAAGTCAACACAAAGAGGGTACGAAGAGATAAATAGAGTGTTAATATTGCGTCATAGTCAAGTGACGTTCCCACGTTTATGCGTCGGTTCAGAAGGTAGGGGTCCGCACATGCAGCCTAGTTGCTATCAGTAGTAAACCCTCAGATACGTCAGACATAGGGTGGCCAACAGACGCCACAGAGCTTCCCAAACGGGGAGTTTCGTGATTGTTCGGTGCGTCATGGGGAGGCGTTCTACGATACAGGGGTAGCGCTTTTTTGTCAGACTGTCACTGGGACCAGGGAGGCTCGCCAACGGAGGAACATACCGATATCGCTGGAGCACTGTTAGTGTTCGTTTTATGACGCCCGGTACGCCGTGGGGGGATTGACCCTCGGGTATCACGTTCCTATGTGCTCAGGAGTTTAGTTTTTGGGCGAGATATTGAGCTCCTCGACGAGTGAGGACCATCAGAAACACATATGGTGCACCCCTCTACCGTACTACTGTAGAATGCACCCAGGTCACCCCTACCCACGAATGCCTCACTCACACTGTTTTCGTCGATGAAGTTCGAGGTCTCGCACCTTGTAGTCACACCCCCGCGGACTCGGCAAGTAGGAAAGTGTAGTGTTGCGCATAGACCATCATACGGTACAAACTCCGTCAAGTGATCGTCGCACTGCAGAAGCCGAGCACATACAGGACGCCAGGAGATTGGGAACCATGCAGCGCCGGTCCGTGGGTTAGGCATGATACACGTTCACGCGGTAGGTTGTTGGATGTCGTACACGCACAGCAATGGGAATGGGTATGCGCCAAGGTGGGATGATTGACCAACAACAATAGACGTAGCGATGAACAGCAACGACAAATATACGCTCGAGTTGCGATTCAAATGCCAACTAAGAACTACCACTCTGTACTAATAATACGGGATATCTACTTCGTGTGAGAGTATCACCCACGGGCACGGCTCGTTCGTGCGATAGGCAAGCGTGGGCCCTATTTTTCAAAAAAACTACCGTAGGTAGCCGTCATATCTATTGGCGTTCATGATGCAAAATGAGGGAGTTCTGGGACAACAGTTACTGTAGTCAGAGGCCCCTCACACCAGTCGGCCAACACAATGCCAAACGTGGTTGTTATGGTATTGCTTTGAATGAGGCTGAAAGGCCGGTCGGTAGTCGCACCTACCTGGGTGCGTAAATAGCCTACCTTGGGAAGATTCACTATCATTTGAGGGCAACCACTATTATTGTGCTTGGTTCAGGTGTTGGGATCGGTATTTGTAGTACTTGAGAGGCGTATCTTAGGCAGGGTTTTGCAGCGAGGCGCGAGAGCCTTGCTCTCAGGCTCCACACCTGTGTTGCACTGCCCACGAAACACAAAAAAACAAATCCCGACAACAAAGCCGAGGGAAGCACGTCTGCCGCCGTTTTTTTCCTGAGGATATTTCGTTTTTGTGCTCTAGCTCGACCGTTCCTTGCGCGCAAAAAAATGGCAGACCAGATATATATGAGCTCCTTGGTGCACTCCTGTGCGTGTGCCAAAGCGACGCCACTTTTTGTGTCGTCCCTCGTACCAGACCTTGTCTTTGAAGGTTGAAAATGTCGTTCCAGGTGCTTGAATTTTCGGTTTCTGGGTTCCTCCATCTCGTTCTACAGCAGAAACAAATACTTGACTAGAGTACAAGAAACCGAAAATTCAAGCACCTGGAACGACATTTTCAACCTTCAGCGACAAGGTCCGGTATGAAGGAGGACACGAAAAGTGCTGTCGCTTTGGCACACTCACGGGAGTGCACCAAGGAGCTCACATCCGGTCTGCCAATTTTTTGCTCGCTAGGAACGGTCGAGCTAGAGCAGAAAAACGAAATGTCCTCGGGAAAACAACGGCGGCAGACGTGCTTCCATTGGCTTTGTTGTCGGGACTTTTGGCAATAATGCCAACTTGTTTTGGTGGGCAGTGTAACACAGGTGTCCATCGTGCTCGAAAGGAATAAAGCTGATTTTCTTCTTTATCTGAGCAAACATCACACGTGGGTCCCAACGATAAAAAATGTCCCGATCTTGAACTCTACACATAGCCTCCTGTTGGGTCGATAGGACCTGTCCACTTTTACGGGGGATCATAGTAAATAGGACCTACGGTCCACACAATAACCTATCTATGTATTTACCTATTTTTACTCACAAAATTTAGCCCTACCTGGTATTTACTATGGTCCTCCGTAATAGACGAATTGTGTTACTACTAGTATTTTGCAACTTTTGTAGTTAGAAACTGCCCATATAACGATATATATGGGCCGCGAACGACGGCCAGAAGTCCACCGACCAGCCGACTCAACTTAATCATACAAATGACATGTAGGAATCGTCCGCCAGCTTCGGCAAATTTGTGTGTTACAGTCAGCAAGTCTTTGTTTTATTATTTCTCTTGCCATCCGACAATGTGCAGCATGATCTTCAACATGGATCACTCATAACTTTCCCGAAAGAAGAAAACCTCGGAAACAAAAGGAAACCCATGCACCAAGTCTACCTCCCTTCTGTACCAATTTTTGGCTTGTCTACTCCATTTGACACTGTCTTTATATTCTTAAATCCTAAGCTGCATCCAAGCTCCATCCCCACGCCATCGGTGTGGGTCTGTCATCCCTCCCCCCCCTGTTCCTTCGTCCTTCTTGGCGGCCCCTAAGCTGGAGCTTGAACCTCGACACCTTCCTCGAAATGGCGACCTGAGTGGTCACCGAGACGATTTGGAGCAGGCGTTCCTTCACTACCCCCTTCCTTGCCATCGACCCACCTTTATTGATTTGTCGGCCTCGTGCTTTCTTGGAATAAAACGAAAAAACTGCTGTGCTGTTCACCACCAAAAACTCCTGCGTAATACTGCCAGGCATATCAATCAATGTTACCGGTGACCGTACCGACTTTAACCCCTTCAAGGCCGCAGCCCTTTTGAGGCGACAAACTACTTGAAAATGGAGGGGTTTGTCCCCGAAACGGAACTGCAGTTCGAAAAGGTTTAAACTGCGCGACCTTTCGCCGCCGAAACTAAACCTCTTTTTTTATACAATTTTATTTTCTGTGTACGGTCAATACGATTGCCGTCGGAAACAAAAAACCCCATCATAACATACATCGTTGACGTCTATACGGCCATATTGGGTTCCCTTACAATTCCGTTGCCATCTAAAAACCTGTTCACGGAAAATTGCGCTGCTGGTTGTTTCGACGGAAGGAACTATTGCCGGGCGCCCCAGCATTGGGTGTATAGTGCTGTGTAGCAAGGAAGCAAATTGCCTACACAATATACATATTCCAGATACGGTTTAGTACTTCGTAGTGGAACACTTACCTGACATCCGAGCGAGAGGAAGCCGCAGTTTTGCCCCTGGGCTTGCTCAGTCACCATCTGGCCGAAGACTGCCACTACCAGAAGACGGAATGCAGCCATTTCGTTCGGTCGAATATTTGTTTCCTTCACCTGTTGTTGCAGAGGGGGCCTAGTGTTAGGGCGAATTAAGTGCTTGTTTTGTTAGTCACCCGAGGACAACGGCGGTTTCCCTATCCGGGGGAAGAGGAGGCGTTATGAATGAGACGAAGGTGTCGAAATGCCGTCTTTGTGGAGCGCAGCACTGGCCGGAGGTGGTCTTGATAGATGGGGGCATTCCAGTATGAATGAGTAGAGTAGTATCTGTGTGTCGTACGTTTGGTGGCCACAGAGCTTGCTTCTCGCTATAGGATTGAAGAACCGGCACGGGCATTAGGTGTACTGGTGGAAATACCAGTTAACTCTCAAGACCACATATATATATATATACAGTATATCCGATCTACTGCTGTTTATTCCAGGCTCATGGTGGGTACGTGAGACGTCCCCAGTCCATCCCTTGCAGCAAAGCCGACCCTGTGCACCAAATAAATATCAACTTGCTTGTTTGGACTCCCTGGAGGCTCGTCTTCTCGTATAGTTTGTGTGCGTTCTTTCTACCCATCGACACCCAGCACATCCAGTGTCCGTGCCAACTATAACAGGTCGTCGGTGATCACAAATCCACGACACAGAGACACTACATTGTAATGCAGTAATCAGAGTAAACAATGCAATGCCATGCCATCGTACTGGATACGACAGACACGATTACACAGTCCAGCATGCGTTGGAAGAAAGGGAAAACGAAAGAAACGAAAGAAAGTCCAAGTGCGGGCAAACACAATGCCCCTATGCATATGTATACCGGCATGTTATAATGATTACCCTGGGCTGGGCAATCGATCCCTGGGCTGGGTAATCGATTGATCTTCTACCCCTATAGCCGTCAAGGAACCAAAATCGAATATCTCGCCGAACGATTATTTTATATAAACGCTTGCACGTGCGTCCCTAAAAGAATATCCCCCTGGTTCCCCAGGTGTTAAATCGAAGCAGGTAAGTCAGCCTACGGCCGTATACGGTACCGACGCCCCAAAATATCCCACCGTTCAGAAGGAGGGGAGAGTGTTATAAGGATGACCCTGGGCTGGGTATTCGATCGAGATTTTGACTCTATAGCTCAACAATAGTTAATGCAGCAGGCAATACGGTCATATATTTCTACCGGTATTATTTTTACCTGGCAGGTATGTATATAGATAGCACTGATGCCCACTTACTTACGAACATATTGAAAATAGAGTTTAACTTCGATGCCCACTTTTTTTTTCGCAGAATCGAAAACATTTTACCGCCGGGTCGCTGCTTTTGTTACGCCGTCTGTCCAGTGCATGGTTTAGATCGGCCCTTCCTGACATTCCTCTAGACCAGGGCCTGCACGACGAAGCCCATGATACGCATTCACCCCGTCACATACCAGCGTATTCAGCGACGACGACCACACGCACATCCGTCGAATCTACAGACGACGACAAAGCATACACCAGTCGACCGATACGAGGAAGCACCGCCATTGGTAGCCTCCACCTCGGCAAGACTCCCTCCAGCTACTATTAACCCTTTTAGGGGCCCAGTCCCGTTTTGGGGACGAACTACTTACAATTCGAGTGTTGTGTCCCCACTTACGGGAGTGCGGTGCTAAAAGGGTTCATATTGTCCTGGCCTCTGAAACACTCAACTCAGCACAACGGCGTTTCTATCTCATTTTTGCTCACACGTTTCTAACTCATTTTACCACATAAAGCGCAGCTGACAAACGCGTACACGAACGCATAGCTACGACAAGCAGGCTTGGATATCTTGAAGATCAGTACAGCGGGACGACGACACCACACATTCCGCCGTCCGCACGCCCACCGCAGACAATAGCCAAACATGTTCAAATGACCTTTTAGTGATTGTTGCTAAGAAGTTTAAGCCTGCTTCCAGCACGCACGTCTCTATCTCCTTTTTTCAGATGTTGCACAGCATTGCACACGCGTACACAGACGACCCATACCGACTACCAGGGTAGCTCCGAAGCAACAGCCGTGCTGACACGCGTACGCGAGTGCATTTCTACGAATAATAAGAAACAGGCTAACCGTGTTTCCTGTATCTGGTCCAAACAGTCTAAATAGTTCATTTCACTCAAATGTATGACCAACCCTCGCT
Source organism: Nereocystis luetkeana (assembly GCA_031213475.1). Classification (NCBI taxonomy): domain Eukaryota; class Phaeophyceae; order Laminariales; family Laminariaceae; genus Nereocystis; species Nereocystis luetkeana. The sequence continues at coordinate 3,387,845 of JARUPZ010000030.1, read as the reverse complement.
TCGCCCCGTATCCCAACGCCTTCTCCGCACTTCGCCACGCATCCAAACGCCAGCAACGATGCCGACCACTTACTACGAGAGGTTCAAGCGCGAAGATGACAATGTCCTACGACACTTCCCACTACCTTGCTGTACCAGGTAACCTGGCGACACGTACCGCATCTATCTACGCTGTCTGTTTTCGTACTGTACCTCAGACCTTACGCCCTCCACACCCTCCTTTTATTCCTCCGGCTATCCTTCTGCGTGATCGACTAGGTAGGGGGCCTTCCGCGAAAGTACCGCGAATATATATGCCAACCACTCACTGCGAAGGTTGGGAATTTTCTTTTGATCGTACACGAAGTATTGCCTTTCATCTATATTAATTATTAATAGACGTGGGAGCGGCTCCCACTGATAGTTGTCCCTCCGCGGTCTTCTGTGCGAGACCGATCATAGTAAACCCTTTCTTGAGCATCTTTACAAAATTAAAAAGCAACAGCTAGCTGTCGAGTTCGTGATTTTACCGAAACTCATATCTCATCTGCAAGCTGTGTCTGATACCTTAATCGCGCGGACTACTACGGGTGTATTTGCCTCATCATGTATGTCGGAAATACAGTCCGTGTGAGGGAGGCAAAATTTGAAGCCAATAATTAGTTCAAGGATTGGGTGTGACTCTGTTTTTTTGGAAAAAAACGAGGACAATCTTTCGAGGTTGCACATATTATATAGTACCTTGATACGAGTGGGGAGTTTTTACGGTGTGTATTTCACACCTACCTGGTAACACTTGTTTATAAGTAAGTGTATTTCGATACTAACTGTACCATCATCACTTCTAGAGAGCAGCATTAAATACTAAGTAAGGAAATGAGTCAATATTTTAAAGAGAAGCATATTATATAGGGCGTGCGAGAGATAGCTTCCACTCACAAAGCAGATAGGTATGCTCAACTTTGCAAACTGCGCAATACTTCTCGTCTATATATCATTTTTCATCTTGATTTTAGAAATAATAATAATAATTGATAAGCCGTTCGCGCGTATTATATACGTAATCCCTTGTCAAGGATGTATCATAGGCCAGTGGCTTCCCTAGTCAACAGGGCAGTTGACATAAATGATTCTGCGCACTGATACTATATAGCCAAATAAAGGAGGGTGTTATGACGTTGCAACATGTTGAAATATTTCCATGTTACAAAGAAAGATTGATCGAATGCTGTTGAGTTTTGGTATGGGATGGTTCTACATACATGTGAGTAGATTTTCCGAGGGATGATTATTTGTAAATTTTATGACTTTGAACAAATAATGAGCATTATTCTTTCTGGGAAAAAGCGGACATACATGATAATTATCTATAATTCCACCGTGAAATCGATGATTTCGTCGAAACTCATGTTGCCAAGTCGCGTGTGATTTAAGATCGTGCGTACTGCGGATTCTACGTACGAGGGAGATGGGTAAATATGTTCCTCGTCTTGGATGAATTTGAAACTCTTTAAAAATTATGATTATCACCATGTATTTCCGACAAAACAGACGGGAGAGGGGGGGGGCACGATATTGATGAATATATATGCCTGATCAGCTTCGAGAGCGAGGGTTTTGTCGAATCTCACTTTCTTAATTAATTGCGAGTGATGATAAGCTCGTGCATGATACCGACTTTTTTATTATATATATACCACTGAAGAGAAAAGTTGTGAGATCGAGGATTCCGTCGGACGTTCTAGAGTGTCATCATCTCCCCGGTGCGCATCTTAACCCTTTTAGAACCGCAGTCCCGTTCTGGGGACTAAACACTCAAATTTCAAGTAGTTTGTCCCCAAAACGGGACTGCGGTTCTAAAGGGGTTAATAATTATGCGGTACGCCCCACTTGGAATAATCTCCACTGCACGTTCGCCCCTGTGGTTAAACTATCTAACGCCACACAGTAGTACTTCCGTCACGCGTATAAGTGTAAGTGCGATATTGTTGGCAGTGTGCTCTCAACGCTCCTCAGATTTTCTTAGACGTGTTTTTTTGCGTTGTTCGTGCTAGCGCGAGATGAGCTTCACCTTACGGGTCGAAACTGCGTCATCGTGATCCCCGAGCCCGACTGTGACGGGCGCAGCCTTGGGCGTGCCGGCACCGTGCCCTGGCTGCCTGCTGGCGGGGTGTGCCGTGCTCGTGTTTTACTGAAACCTTTTAATTAGGTCATGACTCACCTAAGAGTTGGACCAGTTGACTGGTCAACATTTGATCCATCACATTCTCGTGGACAAAGAGTTTGGTTGACGGCGTTATTTGATATTTATTTGAAAATGATAGGTTTCACGTAATAATGAGAAGGAAGGAGCAAATACAGCAAATAGAGTAGACAAGCTGAAAGTTGGCACGGAAGGGAGGTAGACTTGGTGCATGGGTTTCCTTTTGTTTCTGAGGTTTTCTTCTTTCGGGAAAGTTATGAGTGATCCATGTTGAAGATCATGCTGCACATTGTCTGATGGCAAGAGGAATAATAATAGGTTTCAGCATTGGGATCCCCTTGACGGCTATCCGTCAATGGGCAATTGTGCCGTCAACCGATATCTATGCTCGCTCGTGACGGTAAAAATGTTATTTGTTTTCTAAGCCAGCACCCAGATTGGATATCTTCTCCTTTGGCCGAAACGGGAAAGGCCGCAGCCTCCGCGGCTTTCGACAGCTGAAGGCGGCCAGAGTGTGGGGAATATGGGCTGAGACGTCGGTTTCATGGTCCGCCGTTGCGCGTGCGTTAAGGGTTGAGTGTCCCAGAAACGCGTGTCAAAATTCCTATTCGGGCTATATTTTAAGTGAAAGCTCGAGCTTTCCGCAAACGTGTTGAGATTTGTAGGCTAGCATGTGGTCGCGAAACAAGCGTCACCAGCCCCCTCGGCTGCTGTGCACGCTAGGCGACCAGGTATCGTGGGGAAGAAAAGACGGGGTATTTGTTTTCGACCGAATGGGATTAGCCTACACCGCGGGAGAAGCGGTACGGTGGTGGAGGTACGAACGGTGTCTACGACTTGCTTTTTTGTACACGCAGCAGGCAATTAGCACATTCATGAAGCGAGGAGTTTTGGCTATGTTGTGAAGACGTTTTTTCTTTATTATCACGTAACCGATAAGAAAAACCCAAGTGATAAGTTATAAACGAGTACGTGTTCGGGTTACGACGAGGTACGACGACGACGTCGTGTGTCGTTTACACCCTCACGCAGCTCCACTTACGGAGTAGGTCACCCCGTAACATGTTTCGTTCCTGACCCTCGAGAATGTGATTTTTAGCTAGTATGCTTTTCGTAGTCGTACCGTGCCTACCGTACTACAATGCCCCGACTACTGTGCCTGGGCGTCCTCGGGGGGGGCGTGATGTACTGCTTGCTGCTGGTGCTGCTACTGGTGCTGCTACTGCTACGTACCACTGCTGCTGTGCTGTTCTGCTGTTGCTGCTCACGCAGCTTCCCTCATGGAGTAGGACAGCCTGAGATATGTTTCGTAGCTGAACCTCGAGGGTATGGTCCTTTCGTATGTTTTGAATTTTTTAATGTCACGTTTACTTACCAGCTTCTGGACAACCCGTGATCCCAGGTGTCGTCCCTTAGCCCCGCCGGTAAGTGCCTTCATTTTAGTCGCACAGACCCAACACTAGTCGATTTTTCATCGAAGTTTGCCAACGCACGCTCTCGCGCTTCAGTCCGTTTAGTTGTTACGCAAGAAAACGTCCCTGCGAGCACGAGAGCACGCACTTGGTGAGACTGGAATAACTTGACTTTAGTATGGACGACATTCATCCACTACAAGGTACCTCGCCACCGGGTACGCCATTATACATTTCCTCACCGTACCCCACCGTGCTCCCCTGCCTTGACTACCTTGCCGAGAACGGTCTCGGGCGTGCGTGATGTGCTACTGCTGCTACTACTTCCGCTGCTCTGCTGCTCCTGCTCTGCTGCTCCTGCTACGTGCAGCTGATGTGTTCTTCTGCGGTTGCTGCTGCTCACGCAGTCCGCCTCACTGAAATATATGAGTATGCCTTTTCTCCTCGTGCCCCACAGGGCTCCCCTTCGCCGACTGTTGTACCAGGGGCAGCCTCGGGAGTGTATGATGCGCTACTGCGGCTGCTGCTGCTGTTCTGCCTCTGCTCTCGGGCTTCCGCTGGTATGTGATGCTTCTGTGCTGTTCTGCTGCTGCTCTGTCCGCGACATATTTTTGCTGGTGACCCCCGTGAGCATGATTACTATGCAAGTCAACCCCTCTCGGTGACGTGTCTCCGCAATTCGAAATTGAAAGACAGATGCATCTGCTTCGGAAAATGTACGAGTACCGTCTCGCAAAAGACATATGTATGGCGTCCCGGTTGAGGTCTCGTGCCAACGCAGTTTTCGTATGATACGTACCTGTGAGCTATGCTGCTGCTGAGTTTTCTGCACCAACGTATTCGTCGACGCTTAGCACTGTCAATAACCTCGATCAACTGCTGCTCAACTCCCCACCCTAGCTGTGCTGTGCCTTTCTGCATAAGATGTATACAGTACGGGCGCCGACCGTCTCATACGTTGTACTTGTAGTGCTGATTGCTGCTGTACGAACGAGTTATGTGTTGTTGTGCCGGATGGCGGACGGCAACGTTTATTTTTCTTCTGTTTGTTGCGTTTCTTCCTCCTCACTCAAACTTGTTTTATATAATGAACCCCTGGACACTACTGTCGCACTAACAGCGTCGAGTGCATTCCGGTACTTTCTCAGCCATTACGGGCATTCGCGGAGCCGCAGGCGGACGTCAGCCCGCCGCGGCGAAGCCCCCCTTGTATGTATCTATGCACCTAATAAATTTATGAAATTAAATTCCAATCAAAGACGGCAATTACATTCATTCGTTCTTGCTTCGGGCAAACGTGCTACTCAATATTACATTTATGACATACTACTGTATGTACACAACGTCATCGTATCAACTCTCTAAAAAATGCTTCACCATTTCATCTATATTTTAAAAATAGATTTATTTACTACATGAAATATCACGTCCCACTTACTGAATTGAGACCTTAACGCATAACAGGTACCATGATAGATAACTACTTACAGGTATCTCATTGAGCGTGCTTGGTTGGTACATCCCTGGCCTCTCAGAGCCCCCACTTGGACAACGCCTCCATCATTACTTGCCGGGCCTTTCCAGCGGTTCCTTGTTTTCGCCATTTTTGCTGGCACTTTCGGTTATATTTATCCTTTTTTCTTTTTTCGTTTCTTGTGCGTGAGTGTACTCGGAGCACGGCACCGCGGGCAAGCCCGGCGCCGTCGCGGATGGCAGCGGGTGCTGGCGGGCAGAGGGAGGGGGTTGCAAGGATCGCGGTCGCTGTACTCGTGGCTGGGCGTCGCGTGTGCCTCGAGACACGAGAGAAGCATGAATGGGCTCTGTCTGGCCTCTATCTGTGGTATTGGATGGAATATGTACGATTCTATAAGGGTCGTTCGGGATTGCAAGATAAGATTCAAGCGGTGTTTATGTTTGCGACCAAGCTGACGTTCACAGAGATAGCTACGCAGTCTGAGCACCAACTTTCTCGAGATGGCGAACGAGGGCCACGATGAGCACCGGGCTTACCGCGAGGCGGGCGACGGGGCTCACTGTGCCGGAGAGTGAAGAAAGCTTTTTCCGGACCGAATCGGTGGCGGGGTGGTAGCGAGAGGGGTGGGCCGCGTACGAGGCTGAGAGAGAACTTGTGCTGCTCGATTTGTTCTTTATTTTCGACGGGCGCAAGGTGTTCCAATCAAGCAGAAGTTATAACATGAGAGAGGTCGGGGACTTTTCTTCCTTTCCGAAAGTTTTGTCTTCATTTTCATGGTTTTTGCAGTGCTGCTGTGCCTTGCTGTGCTTCTCTTTCGGACATACAGCATACCAAAAGAAGAAAAGAAGTACCCTACCGAGGGTATGTACATACGTATGGCATGTGAGCGTGCATAGCGGGCGGAACCGCCCGCGATTCGAAGCGCATGTCGCGTCCGGGCTGTTTTCTCCTGAAGCATGGCGACGGGACTTTTGGCATTATCAAGTTACCAGTTTGCAACTACAATCATAAAATAAACTATACCAGGTATTCAAAATCATGGACCTCTGTCCGCTTCGCATATGTTTATGTACTTTTCCTTCCTGAGCGAGGGTAGCGGGCGGCGTAGGCCGCCCGCGGAGCGAAGCGCCCTTTATTCATATATGAAAAACCTCCACTTACTTCACATGGCCCTGCCACCGTGTTGGCGGGAGGGTCCCTCATTCCCTAGGAATATTCTTAGTTGTTCTGATGCCCCAAACGCACTAATTTCATCGATTGATCTTTGATGTCTAAGTTATCATGGTAACATAGAGTGGAGTGAATGCAAATATAATAATCTACAGTGATTTTTTGTCTCCCCCACGTTCCAAGCGCACCCTTCTCCATATGTACGTCGGGATGCCCGACACCTTCCTCTTACGTTGCAGGTTGGCCTACTGTAGTACAAGTTGTACTTGCGCCGTACTTTTCGTCGTGGCCACATCGATTCGCACCTACTCGTTTGCATAAGTGCGGTTACTACGTTCAATGTTTCCTAGGATTACACCATTCATCCTGGCTCTGATACTCGTATCAAATGATACGTACGTCGCCTTCTGTCGCCGTGCGCGACTAAAGCATCACTGATTCAGAAATGGACGAGGCTTCTGAAGAGCCCTTTAAAAGCATGTCCATCCGCCTTTGCTCGTGTCCAAAGCTATCCCGAGTTCGCAAAGACTGGTCATGTTGAATGACCTACTTACAAGGTGTCAGGTGTATCGTTCTGGGAAAGCCAGCATGCGTTTTCCACCACACACCAGGTACCATGTACCAAGTAGGAGGTACCAAAGAGCATCAACAGCCATCCTCAAACCAGGCACCACCACCACCACAACCGGCAGCGAAGCACCGGCAGCAGCAGCTGTAGCAGCAGCAGCAGCTGCAGCAGCAGCAGAAGCTCGTCGCTGGTGGTGGTGGTGGTGGTGGCAGTGGTGGGGGTTGCTGCTGCTGGTCGTGGCGGCGATGGCGATGGACACGCATATGTTGCCGCTGTTGAAGACGTGTTGTTATTGCCGCTTTCAAATTCTACGTGGTAACATAGTGAACGTTTTCTTCGTTGAAGCGCATCGCTCAACCGATAGAGCGAATCCGAAGACTAACTAGTAGAAATGAGGATTGTCAAGCATGTTCCCAACTGGTCAAGCTCAACATATGCAACATATATAATATATATAAATACAGGTATAAAGTCGTTTGCCCTGGACGGTCGCTGCGAGGACGGTCTGGTAGACTTTCGCAAGATTGTCAACCCTGATTCGCGAGAGCTTTGAACTATTCGCGAGTGGACGGACTTCATACTTCTTTTCGGGAACAGATTCAACAGGACTGTCAGTTTTCTGGCCAATTAAACGTTGATTTAAGTTGCTCTGGCGTGAAGAGACCGGCTATGAGCCGGCATACGACGCGGGTCAATGGGTTTTTTGCGTGCGTGGACACGTGTAGACAGCATACGACGCGCGTCACACGCTGGCGCTGCCCCTTCGTATACCGCTGGGCCCACTGCTGGTGTTGCTCCTACTCGTGCCGCTCCTGCTGGTGCCACTCCTGCTCGTGCCGCTCTTGCTCGTGCCGCTCTTGCTGGTGTTGCTTTTGCTGGTGCTACTTCTGCTGGTGCTCCTCCTGCTTTTTCTGCGGCAGAGTCGATTTTGCGACCTGCGAGCGCGACACCTGCCCCGGAGGCGGGATAAACTTAAAGTGGCCCAAAGACTGTGAATTCTGCGCCAGGCCAAATCGACGTCGGTACCGTGTCCTTCACGCTCGAGGAAGGAGGTGGCGGTGAGTTGTGTTGTGTGCTTCTCTGTTACTGTTGTTGCTTCGGTTGTTGTTTGCTCCCTATGTCTACCGCCGCGGCTGCTGTTGTTGAGTTTTTTACTTGCCATTTTTTTTCGTAATACGAGAACACGCCTACTGCTGCTGCTGTTCCTTCCCCTACTACTGCTGTAACTCCGCGTGTCTACCGTCCCTGATGCTGCTTTTGTTGCTTAGGTAGTCGTCGTTCGCGTTGCTGCTGTAGGAGGTGTCTAACGCCGCTGCTGCTGTTGTTGTTCATGTTGTTGTTCGCGTTGTTGCTGTTATTGCAATCGAGAACACGACTTCGTGCTGATGCTGCTGTTTTTCCTGCCGCTGTAACCCCGCGCGCCTACCGTCCCTGATGCTGTTGATTTTGTTGTATGTGTAGCCGTGGTTCGCGTTGTTGCTGTTGTAGCATCTTTGAATCATTGTCTACCGCCGCTGCTGCTGTTGTTCACGTGGTATGCTGTTGTTGTTGGCGTTGTTGCCGTTCCCGCACGTTGTCGACCTTCCGCACTGAAGACAAGAAAAAAAGCATGATAATTTCAAGATACTTTTTGTACACTACAGCCAAGATGTGTAAGCCGTTTTTTCATGATACGAGCTCACACCGAGATAGGGGTATAGTACGCGTATGCGCTACTGCTGCCGCTGCTGCTGCCGTTGGTATGTACAGCCTGCGCCCCTTTCTACGCCGAGACAGGTGTCTACCGCCGCTGCTGCTGTTTATGCTGTTGGTGGTGGTGTTGTTGCTGTTCCCGCACGTAGTCGACCTTCAGACTATATTTCCAAGACAAAAAACGTACTGATTTCAATAGCGCCATTTGTTTATGCGCTACTGCGCGTACTGCCATTTGTTTTTGCGCTATATTGCTGTCGCTGCTACTACTGCCGTTATTGTTTGCGGTCTGTGTTCCTTTCCACAACAGTTTCTACCGCCGCTGCTGATGTTGCTGTTTATGCTGGTGTTGTTGGCGTTGTTGATATTCCCGCACGTAGTCGACCTTTTGCACTAAATCCAAGAAGAAAAAAAGATATGTCTCTCAAGATATTTGTTTGCCCACTGCAACCAATATGTTTTTTCCATTTTTTTTTCATGATACGAGCTCACACCGAGACCCGTTGTTATTTTCAGTCTCCGTTTTTTCCACTCCAAAACAGAATTTGCGACCTCCATTTTTCTTTTATTACACAAGCTCTGCCTCCACACCGAGTATAGGCGCTGCTGCTGCCGCAGCTACTGACGTTGTCATGTACGGCCTGTGTTCCTTTCAACACCGAGACAAGTGCGTACCGCCGCTGCTGCTGTTGTTGTTTATGCTGTTGTTGTTGGCGTTGTTGCTGTTCCCGCGGGTAGTCGACCTTCCAGCACTAAAACCAAGACAAAAAGAACGTGCTAATTTCAAAGTATTTGTTTTCACACTATAACCAAGATATGTTTGCCTTTTGTTTTCTGATACGAGCTCTGCGTCCACATCGAGACAGAGGTATAGAACGCGTACTGCCAAAAAAAATTGCGCTGCTGCTGCCGCTGCTGCTGCCGATGTTGTTTTTTTGCACACTATAACCGAGATTTTATTTCCCGAACAGTTGCCGTTGTTGTTTACAGTCTGGGTTTCTTTCCACACCGAGACAGTTGTCTACCGCCGCTGCTGCTGTTGTTGTTTAGACATGATAACAGTCAGGCGTTGAGTACATTAACGCGTTCCCTTCATATTATGCTGCTGCTCTTTACGTACCCTGGTATACGTTTCGTTATTTTGCTCATAGAAGTCTTACTGCAACATTGTTTTTTCATACCAGTACGAGTACTGCCTCTACAAATGCTACCACTCACGTTTGCCACCGCCATTGCCGTTGTTGTTTTTCCCTCCCTCCCATTCCTATTTATCTTCCATGCTTCCTGCCTCTACACCGGATGCCAACGCGTTTTTTTACTGTGTTTCAAGTCTTCGTCCACCAACTTCACACCAACTGAACCCTTTGTAATAAACACGCCAACCAAACTCACACCAACTGAACTCTTTGTATCAAACACGTCTTAGATGTCTCTTCGGTGTTGTCGGTTTGTTGTCTGTGATCTATTTTAGCAGGTCGGGAAGGATTGCGTCTACTGCAAAGGAACCATAGAGAACAACGACAACTCGATCGGTCTGTGCAAGACCCCCTACACTTCTCGTGCTCCGAGCGCTCCAGGAAGCTCTTCATCGACCAGATCGAGCAAGGTTCAGGATGAACGCCACGCGAAGTCCGACGCCAAGGCTCGGGTGGAACGGGAGAAGAGCGCCGCCAAGCGCAAGGCTGTATCCGTGGATCTTTCCGGTTCGGGCTCGGACGATATCTTCGTACTTGAAGACTCTGTTCTCTGTCTATCGTGGTCTTCCGGTAGAGCACCATACACAGTTGATCTTCATTTGGTATGCGCCTGGGGTCTAAATGTAGAGGTGTTCGCGGGCGTTTCGTTGCAGCGTGCGTCCATAATATTCCAATATTTTCAGCAAACATTCGTTGTGCGTGGTCTTGCACGTTTGCTAGCGAGTGCGTTTAAATCAAGCGTGGGGAGCGGACTGATTAATTTTGATTCGGTTGGGTTTCCTTCACCCAAGAAGATATCGGGTGTTGCATCGCCTTTATCAAGCTAGTGCCTTGGCGAGTGCTAACGTCTGACTAATTTTCTGCGTCCTCTTCGGGTGCTGTGGGCCTTCGCTTTAGCGAAGGAATCCTGTTTTTTTCGATCTACCTTGGGTGTTTGCCCGGGTGTTGCTTCTGTTGTTAGTAGTGACATTCGCGTGCAAGTAAATTTATTCTACTACTACTCCCGTCGCTTCGAGTTTTTTTTGCGTTTGACGCCGGCCCTAGGCCCAATGCTACGCTTTGTTGGAGACGTTTTTCCTCGAGGAATTCCTGTTGTAGTTGGTTTTGGAGTTCGACAAAGTTCTCGATTCGTTGTAGAACCGTTAGGTGACAAAGGACGTGTGTCTACTGTGTCTCCGGTTCGTTGAAGAAGTACTTGCTGTCGTAGTTGCATATCACGCTCATGTCGCCTTCATGTCTCATAGCAACTGTACTAAATAAATACTACCTGTTTCTTCGGTCATTAGAACTGCCCTCTTGCGTCACCCTCGTCTGCATGTTCCACTCCTATCTTTCTTATCCAAATGCATGTTATGTTGTCAACAGGTACATTTGAGCTATTGCCCCAAATGAAGCACGTAACTCCAATTATTGATGGAATAGCTCAAACCTAACCATTAATAGCCGAAAATGTATTTCGACAAAAAAAAGCCGTAAACGCTATGCTCATGCCACTCCGAAGGAAGAACTTGTATATATATATGTACGAAGTATGTATATTATATATAGATTCAGAAGAACCGCCAACGCAGTAGTTTGTTGCAGCTAGGCATTTGACCACCTCAAGGCATCAGTCGCGCTCCCAAATGCATGTTATGTTGTCAACAGGTACATTTGAGCTATTGCCCCAAATGAAGCACGTAACTCCAATTGATGGAATAGCTCAAACCTAACCATTAATAGCCGAAAATGTATTTCGACAAAAAAAAGCCGTAAACGCTATGCTCATGCCACTCCGAAGGAAGAACTTGTATATATATATGTACGAAGTATGTACATTATATATAGATTCAGAAGAACCGCCAACGCAGTAGTTTGTTGCAGCTAGGCATTTGACCACCTCAAGGCATCAGTCGCGCTCCTCATTCTGACCCTTCTACTATATATAGCACTACTCTCACTGTTTTGGTTGATGGTTTCTCCTTGTATGCTCTAACAGCTTGCATTCCGGAGAGGCTGGAGAGGGCCAAAATGTGGCTCGTTGGATTCGATTCTTCTAGGCGATGGTCAACGACAATCACGCAGGCCAGTATTGATACTAAAAGTAGTGTCATTTTGAGCGCAAATTCAAGGAGCATTCTGATAGACAGGCATCTTTGCCCCGGCCTCTGGCATTTTTTTTCGTAACCGAATCGTGATTTGGTCGTGAAATAAAAAAACGCGGATGGGCGGGAAATGGAGACCCCTACCCTCGAAACCAAAACGATTACCTGGTATATTTCTTGTCTTCAGGGTCATTATTATCGGAGAGTTTTTTTTCCAAACTTTCGATATTTGTTTCGCGCAATTTTTCAATCTTCCATATTTTCGTGGTTTTATTTTTCCAAATACGTGGAAATTAACGAACTTGATTTTTTGCTTCTGGAGAATTTCACGAATAGTGACAGTTTTTTTTTCAAAAATTCGACATTTTTTCGCGCAATTTTTTTAACCGGTTTCCTGTCGCGTATTTGGTATATATATGTGGTACGTCTGTTTGTCAATTTTTCGTATGTTTGCCAAGTTTTCTCTTCGTACGAGCATTCTTCGGCAAACAACTACCTACCCCGATACGGAAATCTTGACCGGAGGCATTGGTCGAGGTCTCCGCGCCATCCGTGCACCCTGGAACGCGTGGCGGGCGCTCAAAAGATTTTCCCTGCGGGAATGATGGGTTCCCTGGTGTCAGTACGAGAGGCCTCATTTTGTACGTACGTACCGCTAGGCTCGCATGAGCTCTAAGCACACAGTCCGGACGTATACCAGGTACACAACAGACAACATGCACAAATCCCATCGCTATAACGCTGCCGCTTATACGCCGTGCGTGTGCGACACACCCATATACATGCGAAGTATATCGCTGAGGCTGGTTGTGTTTATCGGAGCCTGCCGTCCTTATTCCACCGTCTGCCTCACCAGGGACAAGATTTTTTCTTCATACATACATGACCAGGCCGATGTACCTGTACATTTGTTTGTGTGTGTTGCACGAAGCACGGCCCACGGCCCAGACAACACAGCAGTACACAGAGCCTGCTTACCTCCAGCTTCCTACACCACCACAACCTTGCTGCCCAGCAGCAGCAGGGCGCACACCTTGTGCGTATGGACGATCGTGTATACCATGGTAGTTGATTCACCGGAGACTGCAATCGATCACTTGATCACGCCATGTCATCCCTCTCTCTGCTGCTGCTTCTTCTGGGTATTGCTGTGTGTGATCCAACATTGGCACTGCTCCCACTGTACTCAGCACAGTGCCCCGGCAGCAGCAGCACACAGCGTACTAAGCGCATGCGGCAGATCTGCGCTGTATTCTCAGTACTACAGTGCTATAGCGTAGATGACAAACTGGGCTTGATAGTACTTTCGGTTCGAGGTTCCACTCGCTCGATCCTCGCTTTTTTATGTTTGAAGTATATCCTGAATTGCACGCGGACTACGTAGCCCCAATGCGGGAGTTTATATATATATATATAGTAAATGGTTCCCCCCCGGGAGGTGCCTAGGGGAGTGGCGCAAGAATAGCGTCATAATACTCGTATGAAATCCTGCTCATCTCTGTTGAAGTAGTAGCTGCATCCAGCCGTCATTAACGTGAAGGACATTCACGAACACAAATAGCACAGACTAATACGCTGCTGTTCGCGGAAATAGTGTGGGATCATTGTCACAAAAATATTTCCTTTTCGGTTCGGAGATGCATTCGGATCAAAACAATTGAAAAATATTGGACCTGAATTACAATTTTTTTAATTCTTACTGGAAACAGAGGTAGTTAATTATTTTCCGTCTTCGGGCAAACGAACTAAATAGGGTACCGATAAGTGGTTACTGAACCTACTGAACAGATGCCTCGCGGCGATCAATTCAATGTACGGAGCGAAAACGTACAGCAAGTTTTTCAGCGCTACGGACTCCAGGAGTCGCCCAGGAGGGCGACAGGGTATTCTGTGATGTACGTCGACTGACCTGACCAGTGACGTATGGAGGGTGCATCGTGGAAGACAGCGATAAGGCCGTAGGATGGCTCGCTGTCATATCGATGTAGGAACACAATGGAGTGTCCCCGGCGGGGGAGGTCATTGTCTGGGTCATGGAAACCTCGTATCGCCTGGAGTGGTCGATACGGGTGTTCTGTGGTGCTACCTGGGGTTTATACAATCCCACCAAAGGAAACAAGTGTCAAACCATATCCCGTTCACACACCGTGCATGAGTCTTGCCCATCACGTGCCTGTCTGGTAATCCCACGTCGCATTTGCTGAGCAATACCAACACCCGACTCCGTGGCGTCTGGCCATCTCGTGGCCAGAGAGGATTTAGGAGCGAGGTATGGAGGAAATCCCCATAAGGACTCTCTCAACGAACGACAACAGCTGGCTATCGAGGTGAGACCGAGCCGATAGCGGTCGCAAGAGGGGGCCCAAGCTGTAATATGGTGAGCCCAGATGATGACAGAGAGAGGGGGAGATTGGAGCACAAGGGCATGAGCTCTGGCGGGGACACGGGAGATCGGTACCCAGGGAATTTGGGCCCGAGTACCTGGGCGAGTTTTCTCACGGGCGGAATCTGGGCCCGAGCTCCCGGGCGGAATCCGGGCCCGAGTATCGGGGCCCGAGTTTCCTCCTGGGTGGAATCCGGGCCCAGGTATCGGGGCCCGAGTTTGTCCCTGGGTGGGATCTGTGTCTGGGCCCGAGCTTTTCCTGGATGGAATCTGAGGGGTGGCTAATTTTATCGAGCGCAGAGAGATGAACGTGAGCATCTCGCGTAGATATTTTGAATAGGTTCTGCCGATGCGCATGGGCAGTGGAGGTAAGCCCTGTCCAGGCTCAGCAAGACGGAGAGGCGGAGGTAAGCGCATCTCCTTTGAGGTTTTTGTTTTGAGGTTCGAGGGGTTGCAAGGGCTGGGATGAGCAGAGGCCCAGGGCCAGCAGGGAGGGATACGTACAAACTACGATAAAGTACATTTATTTAGGTAGCACTACTGCTGTTTACAGTGTGAACCATGCATAACTTGGCTTGCTCTTGAATGTCCTGGGGTCCGGGCTTGTGGCGATGTGAGCGCCCCGTGGATCGTGTGGTTTGTCGGGATTGGGATGGGTGGTTTGTGTTTATCTCGTTACATAAGTGGCAATGGATGCTATAGCATCGTACCATTTCCAAGATAGATGCACGGAGCCGCGGTCGCAGTCATGACCGCCGTAGCAGCCACGATCGCCGTCGCAGGAGCGCCACACGGGAGCGCAAACGTAGGAGCAGCAACCGAGCACGGCAACGGGAAACCGCGGGACGGGGGGCAATCAGAGCCACCGCCGCCGCCGCCGCCGCCAAGTGAGCGCAAACAGCCGGCCCAGCAGGAGAAGGAGGAGGAACAGGAGGAACACCATCAGGCTCAGCAACTGTATCATCATCAGCAGCAGCAGCAACAACATCAACGGAAGCAACAGCAGCAACAGCAACAGCAGCAGCGCGAGCCGCAGCCGTACCAGCAACAGCAGCAGCAAGAGCAGCCGTAGCCGCAGCCGCAACTGCAGCAGCGCCCGGCAGAAACAAAAAGCCGAAGGTGTAAGAGCCGCGTCACTAGCATCGGGGATGTCCGTACATGGCCGAAGCTAGTTAAGCGTCGAACGGATAAGGAAGGACGCGGCAGCCGGTTCGTCGGGGAAGTGGAGGAGGGGTTGCCCACGCTGTCACCTGGTAGTGGCCGGGATATTCGCTGTGCGCCGGCGATAGTTATGCGTCAGGCAGGGGGGGTGTTACAGCGCTACGGACTCCAGGAGTCGCCCAGGAGGGCGACAGGGTATTCTGAGATGTACGCCGACTGACCTGACCAGTGACGTATGGAGGGTGCATAGTGGAAGACAGCGATAAGGCCGTAGGATGGCTCGCTGTCATATCGATGTAGGAACACAATGGAGTGTCCCCGGCGGGGGAGGTCATTGTCTGGGTCATGGAAACCCCGTATCGCCTGTAGTGGTCGATACGTGTGCTCTGTGGCGCTACCTGAGGTTTAGTCAACCCCACCAAAGTGAAAAAAGAAACAAATAAGTGTCAAACCATATCCCGTTAACACACCGTGCATGAGTCTTGCCCATCACGTGCATGTCTGTTAATCCCACGTCGCATTTGCTGAGCAATACCAACACCCGACTCCGTGGCGTCTGACCATCTCGTGGCCAGAGAGGATTTAGGAGCGAGGTACGGAGGAAATCCCCATAAGGACTCTCTCAACGAACGACAACAGCTGGCTATCGAGGTGAGACCGAGCCGATAGCGGTCGCAAGAGGGGGCCCAAGCTGTAACAGAAGTACAAAAAAGTCGCGTGAGGTCGAGGTTGCCATGTAATAATTTGTGGCCAGATGAGTAAGATACAAAACATACAATATGTATCCCCTAAAAAGAATGTTTGCTTGGGTGCTCAGGGTAACATAAAAAGGTTTCACAAATAAACGCTCGAGAATAAATCGTAGTCCGAGTACTGAGAGTATTGGAGTGCTAGCGGCTAAAATATTGCGAGTACTCAGAAGGCCCGAATACTGAGAGTAATGCGAGTATGAGCAGTACCGAACCCCGAGAGCACACGGAAGTATGTACTCGAAACACGAAACACCTGGAGTACAAGGAAAATCCGCAGTACAGAACCTCGAGATACGAAGAGTATTCGCAGCACATATTCCTCGCAGACCATAATACTATACCAGGGGTATATATCTCAAAATACTGCAGTGCTCTAAGTACTCGAGTTGTCCCCAGCGAAAGTCATTTGTTCCAACTCCCACTCGTGGGACTATCTGGGAGTGTTTTGTGCCGAACAATGGGCCTGAAAAATGTCGCCACGGTTCACAGACGGTCGAAGTATACTTTATACTCGAAGCATACTGGGCGTATTGAGGGCATTTTGGTGCTACTGCGAGTGCTCGCAGAAGCAGTACAAACACTACCAACGGACGAGACACTGCTAGACTATTAATAGTACTCGCACTACGTACTCGTGGTACAGAACCCCCAAATACTTGAAGCACAACAGGGAGAATCCGCGACAGCGGCAGCAGTAGCGAGCCCCGAATTGGTGCGAGCCCGAATGTATACGCAGTAGTATCTGAAGTAGGGGTACAAAATCTCAACATACTGCGAATACTCGCAGTATCTGGGGTACAAAAAAAACAAATGCTGCGAGTGTACGAAGTACGTACAGCAGTATTTTCACGACCAAAAATTACTTTACTCCCAAGTATGGGAGTAGCTGTGAAATGTCGAGGTACTAACGCACACCACGCGTAAACGTGTTCTTTGCCTTGGGAAAAACACACACAACTTGTATTTTATCACACATTCAGAAAAGCAAGGTGGATGTACTGGTACAAAAAAGTCAAAAGTGAAAAAACAAATACCTGGTACCAGGTGAGCGTGGATGGTGGGGATCGAACCTCCGAAACGAAAAAATTGACCTCGGTTTCACTTTAATTATTTCGTACTGGAAATAGAGGTAATTATTTATTTTCCGTCTTCGGGCACACGAAATATATCAAGCGCAGTATGACATCTACGCTAGAGTAGTGCTCGTACAGCCGGCACATCGTGTTTGTTACGCAATCTAAAACACATTGCGGGATCTCCTACAGCAGTAGAGTAGCTTGTACAGTACGACTGCAAATAAATACAGCAGTACTGTTGTAACATGCCATGTGATCTGATACCTGTACGACAGCAGAAGATACGCGTACTGCGACAAAGGAACGTACGTGTACTGATCCCCTTTCAGCTCGCTCTCGGATGTAGTGGTCAGCAGTCTAGGACACACAGCTGGCACTGCTGTACGAACGATTTGTTTCTGTTGTACTCAAGTCGACGAACATATCGATCCGGCGATGATCGGTACCGAGCAAAACATGCCCATTAAACTTTGCGGCCAATGCCGATGGCGACAACAACGAACACTAGTACTGAGCGCACAGCGCGGATCTTCCACATACATGCGCATAGTACCCTGTCTACTGCTGCTGTTGGCGCACTGTGCTGAGCACAGCTGGAGCAGTGGTAATGTTGGATCACACACAGCAATAGGCAGAAGAAGCAGCAGGGAGAGAGGTGACGATGGTGTGGTCGTGGCGTGGTCGCGTGATCGATCGAAATCTCTGGTAATTCAACTTTCATAACGGCAGTACGATCATCCATACGCGCAAGATATGCCCACTGCTGCTGCTGGGCAGCAGGGTTGTGGTGAGGTAAGAAGCTAGAGGTAGGCACACTCTGTGCACTGCTGCTATTGATGTCTGGGCGGTGGTCCGTGCTCTGTGCACGAACACAAAAAAATGTATAATCGAGAGGGGAGAAAATAGACAACATTTATTTGCCGATAAGTACTTACCCTGGTACAAAATAAAGCCTCTCGTACTGAAACCAGGGAAATCGTGTTATCCACTCACGCCGGGAAAAACTTTGAGCGCCCGTCACGCGCTCCAGAGTGCACGGATCGCGCCGACACCTCGACCAATGTGTCCGGCCGGGCTTCATGTGTCCGAGTACTTGCTGTTTTGCCGAAAAGTTTTCGTACGAAGAGAAAAGTTGGCAAAAGTACGAAAAATTGCAAGGCATGGTTCTGTAGGGTTTGTGGATTTACGGTTAGAGTATGGGTGTCTTACAGAACTTACAGAAGTATAGAACTCACAGAAGTATCAGGCACGTATAACAATGGTGTACCGGTACCCCGGGTATTGTGGCTCGGTCGCACAGAACTTATAGAAGTTCCGGGTACGGGTATGAAGTCGCACAGAACTCGCAGAAGGTCCCGGTATTTCAACACGGGCGTACAGAACTCACAGAAGTTCCGGGTATTCATTGTGGAACGGGCGTACAGAACTCACAGAAGCTCCGATTGTGGCCCGGGCGTACAGAACTCACAGAAGTTCCGATTGTGGCCCGAGCGTAGAGAACTCACAGAAGTTCCAGTTGTGGCACGGCCATACATAACATACAGAAGTTCCAGGTACTACCCTGGTAAATACCCAGCTCAAGGGGGCTAAAAACAACGAATATACTTGTCAAACAAATACGTAAAATGCATTTCGAAACACTGCGATTGGTGTACTGCAAACATGACACACTGTACCGGAAATAACGAGTATATACGTATCATGCACGTCAATTGTAGCTCATTTTTGTTATAGCTGTACTTCACGATTTTCACGGTAAGGACCGCTCCAACTTCATGGGAACGACTTCCGCGGTCGTAGATATACCTCCCAAATCAAGGTACTTGTATACCCTTCCACAAGAACAAAACCTTGTGATATTACTATTAATATTAGTGATACTACTGCAAGTACTTCCAGTATATAAATGGAAAGCCCGAAAGTCCTTCCAAAACCGACATAAAAACAACTAAAACTGAAGCCATGCCGATCAAAATTACCAGCTACTAAATTAAATGTATTAAAATATAATATCACACGCAGCGGTGCTGAGTCCCATCATCTAGGTTGTCGAATAATAACAGGCTAATACTAATCTACAGTGCAGCTGCAGCAAGAACAGCAGCCCCCCCCCACCCAGACGTCGTCAGCCCTCGTCCATGCCCGTGTCTTGAGTAGTTGATGCCGCAGGATGGTTCAGCACGTCAAAGGCGGCTTCAACCGCCACCAAGTCATCGTCCTTCCCGGTGAACCGCGCCGGGGGACATGCCCGAATATGGCGCCGTAATCGGGGACGTGCTCGAAGTTGGCCTTGAGGAGCATCATCATCTCCACCCAGTGCGTGCGATGCGACTCCGGTTAGGAACGAGGAGGTTACCGCAAGCACTGAAATCGCGCTCAATCGTCGGTGTATCAGCGTGCGTTGCTTCAGTTATTTTGTATAGACGAAAACAAATTAAAATATGATCGGCTTTGAACCACCCCGCCCGACTACGGCCATACGTGAAATGAGTACTGGTACGGCACATTCCACTGCTATTTAAGAAATAATAATGTAATATTCATCTTAATAGTGTACGAGTGAAAAAACGAAACATCTACGACGTACGTAGGTGCGTATCATAAGTTGCGCTCGTTGTGATATTATATTATTATTTCTATACGCATTGAACCAGGTATATACCTCTAGTATATATATATACATGCGGCGTATATCTGAGCTGTAACTTCGACATTTCGTATTTTGTGTGTCACTGATGAAACATGACGTCAGAAGACATAACATCACTCCTCAACAAAGATGTTGGAAGACATGCCAAGCAAGGCAAAACATGCGCTGTCACGGGTGTAGCGCCGAAGTTTTCCACACTGAAACCTAGTAGTTTGGTGTCAGGTGTCAGTCACGGCATGTCAAGGCAAATCTGCTGTTTGTCAAGGGTTGAAACTCCTGTCTCCTGTCTCCCGACATATTTGCTCCTCAACGCCATCCTAATCTGTACCGGCACCCCGGGTATTGCGCCGAGTGTATACCCTTACCCCGGGTATTGTGCCGAAGGTCTGACAGAACTTACAGAAGTTCCGGGAACGGGTATGGATGCCTTACAGAACTTACAGAAGTTCCGGGTTAGGGTATAAAACCCTGACAGAACTCACAGAAGTTCCGGGTATTGTGGCACGGGTGTACAGAACGCACAGAAGTTCTGGGCAGGTAAAAAAATGATGTACCGGTACCCCGGGTATTGCGAAACGGGGCGTAGAGACTTACCCGGTACATAACTTCTGGGTACGGGTATGAACGTCATACAGAACTTACAGAAATTCCGGGTACGGATATAAATGTCTCACTAAGCTTACAGAAGATCTCTGTATGGTATTTCTCGGGTAAATACCCCGGGTACAAGGTTCTGTAGGTATCCTGCAGAACCTAACCTTGCAAAGTTCACAAACATACGTATACAGATGCGCTGTATTTTACTCAGCTTGTGACTAAGTATTACGTCGCAACCTCGACCTCACGCAACGTTTCGGTTACCCCCGCAAGCGCAGAATTGATCGCCGCGAGTAATCTGTTCCGGATCAATCTATCCACTACCGTTGTATTGTAGTATTGTTGTAGTGGTGATCACTCACTAAAATCCACAAACCGTGTAGTCTGTCCTAAAACAAATGCATGTGTGTTCTTCATATTAATGATCGGTGGGTGCAGTTCTTAACAGGTGTGTAGGTACGATTTCATACGGGTTTTATTTCGTTCTTGCGCCACTCCCATACAATACAGATTCCTGCCTGCTTCGGCCTGCCCCGTCCTTGGGGTGGGCCGAGGAAGTCCGCCAGGACCTGCAGCGGTCTAGCGACAGTCACACGAACATCGAGCTTCGGACTAGGTAGGTAGGGAACCTTGCGCGGTCCGGCTGGTGGCCTGCTCGCTTTAAGGACCGCGTGGGGTGGTGGTGATGTTTTTTCTTCTTAACCCCGACGCCGAGGAGTTCATCCCTCTGGCGGGACGGGTACATCACCACAGCAGAGAGCGCTACGTGGGCAGCCGGTGGAGTGGAGAGGCTGGCCACAGCGTGGGTATGCATGCACGACAGGAAGGATTGGATTGTCGGCGTGGGTTGGGACGGCTGCACCCAGCCAACGGAAACCAAGGCGCGTACCGGGCTACGAAACGGAGAGCCACTTTCGCCATAGAGAAAAAAAAGAAAAAAAAAAAAGAAAAAAAGAAGGCGGGGACGAGCCTCACGTCGGCTGGCAAAGAAAGCAGCACGCGAGGCTCGTAAGAGACAGAAGGAGGCACTTGTGACGGTAGCGACCTACAATGTGCGCACCCTGGCTGTAAAGGGGAAGAACGGGTACGGACATGACGAGCGTGTACTGGCGAAGGGACGGCAACTCGGCTGTGACTTCATTGGCCTGCGAGAAACTCGGAGGTCCGGCAGCACGACGTTCCGTGCGGCAGGGTATCGTTTTTTCTGTTCAGGACAGGAAACAACAGCCACCAGGCAAGGGCTGTACGGAGTAGGCCTAGCTGTCAAGGAATCGTTGTGCAGTAAGTCTGTGTATACTCATCAGCTCGTTGACGAGCGGCTAATGTCTATGCGCTTTGAGATGGCTGGCAAATGCGAGGCAGTCAATTTCGTCGTTGCGTATGCTCCAACTGATTGTACCAAGGACGCTGAACTGAAACGTATTTTCTGGCAGAAGCTGGAGTACCTGGTGGAAAAAAACCCGACGAAAGAGTGTCTGTTTGTACTGATGGATGCCAACGCGCGAACTGGACAGAGGAAGGAAGGGTGCGGTGATGATGAAAGCAGAGTGCTGGGAGCGTATGGACGTGATGTTCGTAACGATAGCTCTCACCAACACGTTTTTCAGGACGCGCAAGGGTGGGATATCGCATACTCACAACGGCACCAGCCCGAATGACCGTAAGCGGATTGACTACATCCTAACCCATCAAGTCCATCGACCTAGAGCAAAAGATGCGAAAGTCGTCCCACAGCCTCCTGCCCCAGCTAAGGCTGACTCAGACCACAACATCTTGTATATCAAAGTCCGACTCGGTGGTCATTTTTCGCCCAACAGAAAAAAACGTAGACCGACGAAACGCCGAGAGTTCGACAGGCAGCTTTTTATGTCCGATGGAAAGTGTCGTGAACGAGTAGTCTCCAGGGTCATCTCCACTCTCAACCAGCCTATCCAGCCCCGTAATACGTCTGGTATGGTTGAGATTTTCACTACGGCTGATATTGATGGGGTCGAAAAAGAGGTACCACCCCCTGCACGTCGCCACCGCAGACATGGATGGTGTAAGTCTGCCGAAACCTTGGCCGCATTCATACCAGCATGGACAGCGAGGGAGGATGCACGACAATTCTTGCGTGCCCACCCCCGGGACATAACCCCGTGGAAGACCCTGAGATCTGCGTGTGCGAACCTGCAGAAGGTGATTGCCGCAGGACTGCATGCGTACTTCGAAGCGTACCTTGCAGAAACCGAACGACTCCTAGCGAACAACGACCAAAGAGGCTTTTACAAGCACCTTAAGAGTACGGTAGGATTGGAAGGGACTAAAGCGAGGAGCGCACAGTTCATTAGGGACGAGGATGGCACGATCCTACGGGATAAGGTGCGAATTCGTGAACGATGGGCGGGGTTTTATCACAAACTCTTGAACACGAAGTCGCTGAAACTCGATCCCACGATCATCGACCTCTTGCCACCGCGACCGCCTAAACTGTCGCTTGAAGATGAACCATCCATAGACGAGATGACAGAAGCACTTAAGGGGATGTCGAATTGGAAAGCTGTCGGGCCAGATGGTCTCCCGGTCGAGCTCCTAAAAATCGGCCACCCGGCATTCGCCCAGCGCTTTCACAACATCCTTGTCAATGTTTGGTTAACAGGAGAAGTCCCTCAGCAATGGAAAGATGCGATCATCAAGGTCCTTCACAAAAAGAAGGATCGAACTGACCGCAACAACTATAGAGGGATTTCGCTTGTTGCCCACGCAGGCAAAGTGTGTTGAAAATCGTCGCGTCCCGCCTCAGCAACTACTGCGAGACCGAGGAACTACTCCCCGAGGAACAGTGCGGCTTCCGCCCCGCACGATCAACGATTGATATGTTGTTCGTCGTGCGCCGGCTGCAAGAGCTCGGGCGACAGAGGAAAATCCCCTTATACGTGTGCTTCATCGATCTGCAGAAAGCGTACGACTCTGTCGACCGAGAGCTGTTATGGAAGGTACTCACACGCTTTGGCGTACCAACCAAGATGCTGAGAATTATCCGTAATTTCCACGATGGCATGCGGGCTCGCGTGCGTACTGATGACGGCGAGCTCTCGGAATGGTTTGATGTCACGCAGGGGCTGCGGCAAGGCTGTGTACTATCACCGTTACTGTTAACGTGTTCTTCGCTGCTGCGCTACACGTCGTACTAGTACGCTTCAGCCAAGACGAAGCCATTGTGAGGGATTTGGTCCAACTCAGTGAAGCTGG
Source organism: Nereocystis luetkeana (assembly GCA_031213475.1). Lineage (NCBI taxonomy): Eukaryota > Phaeophyceae > Laminariales > Laminariaceae > Nereocystis > Nereocystis luetkeana. The sequence continues at coordinate 3,364,217 of JARUPZ010000030.1, read as the reverse complement.
AGTAGTTCGAACAGGGAAGGAGGAGCCATTGGCGTGCGTGCGAAGGTCTGTATGGGGCATGTTGTACGCCGATGATGCAGGAATTGTCTCGAAGTCGGCTGAAGGGCTCTCCAAAATGATTAAGTCATCGTGACTGTCTTCGAAGCAGCAGGCCTCACGGTGTCGGAAAAGAAGACTGAGACAATGGTCCTACAAACACCAGACCGGACAACCCTCGCACCACCGCTCGTCATCGAAGCGGCAGGTCAGAGGTATAAGCAGACGACCCAGTTATTATACCTAGGCGGCGTTATCCACGAAAACGCTGCGCTCTCGCTCGAAATCGACCGACTGATCCGCCTCATGCGAGCATGCCTCAAACGGTTCGGCCCGGAGTTGTATGATAGGACGACCGCCCCCCTTAGCCTTAAAGTCCGAATGCTGAAGGCCGAGGTGATTGAGACCCTGCTGTACGGGTGTGTGACGTGGACCCTCAGAGCGGAACACTTTGCCAAGCTTCGAACGGCTCACCACCAAGTCCTGCTGCGAGTCATTGGCTTCCAGCGCCGACTTCATACTGACCATGCCACCCTCTCGTACGCGAAGGCCCTCAAGATGACACGTTGCGAGAGCATCGAAACGACCATTCGTAAACGGCGGCTCTTCTTTGCGGGGGGCGTGGCACGGCAAAGCAAGGAGCGATTACCCAGTCGGGTAATATTCGGGACGATAACTGGTGGGGAGAACCCGAGACCAGGCGGACAGTGTAAGACTTGGCATAGATGCATAGTCGAAGACCTTAGGGAGTTCCGAGCCACCGAAGGGTCAACGGAAGTTGCCCCCTTGGTGTTTGGAGTTGAGACCGCGTTGTGGTCAACTGCAGACAAAAAGGCGGGGAAGTGGTACCGGGGGATCCTTGAAGCAGCCGAACGGTTCATGGTGAGGTGGCACGAGGCTGAGGCTGAGATGAGTAGGCAGCGCCGTGCATCCGCCGTGGATGGTGCCCAAGGGAACGGGGGGGGAGGGGGCAACAGGAGAAGTGGCAGAAAGCCTGACCGAGGGAATGCGGAGAGGGGGGGGAACAGGAGGGGTGGAAGGGAAACGACGGTAGACGAAAGTAGGAAGGAGATGGCAGACAGGGTAGCAAGGCACCAAGTCGACTAGGAAGTAGAACATGACCATACTACTAGTGCTACCAACTGGTGCAGCTGGTTCGAACGTGGTCTTCCCTTGTCTTCTCTTCTTGTTTTTGTTTTTTTTTCTTTCTTGCGCTGACTCTCCGTGATTTTCATATTATTTTTTCTCTTCCTCTTCCTTTCCTGATTGATAAGCCGTACTGAAGGAACCGTGTGGCGTGGTTGGACGACGAACCTGCTCTGCTCGTTTCGTATTGTCTGACGCCAAGGGGCTGGGCATAGTTGACGAACGCAGGGCGGAGACGGCAGTCTGGGTAGCAAGGTACCAGGCGGATTAGCAGGGAGAACCTGGCTATACTACTCGTACCACAAGCTGCTGCCGCCACCTGGAAGGTGCTTTGGGCTTTGGTCTGCCTGTTATTTCCCCTTTCTTTGTTGTTTTTCCTTGTTACTTTTTTCCTTGGTTCTTTGTCTTACTCTGTTTACAAGAAGTGGTGTTTTTTCTTATTTTATTTTATTTTCTTTCTTTTCTCCAGCTCGTTTGTTTTCAAGTGTTGGCCACCTCGCCTGCGGGTGGGGGGGCACGACAGATTGTTTCTCCTAGATTTTGCTTTCATTTTTGTTTTTTTTTTTCTCTTTTGATTTGTCTACCTTGTTTTTGTTTTCACTTTGATTGTTTCTTTTCGTTTCACTATTTCATAGATTGCGTATGTCGTGACTGTCGTATCTAGTATGATGGCATGGCTTTGCATTGCCCACTGCAGTGCACACTACACACGTGGCAACGTAGTATCTCTGTGGCGTATCTTTGTGACCACAGAACTTGTATCTCTTATAGGATTGAAGAATCGGCACGGACACTGGTTGTGCTGGAGGTCGACGGGTAGAACGAACGGTTTAATGTGAAGAACACACACACACATCTCCTGCAGGGGGACCTTGTACCATGTACCAGGTACCAGGGTATATATTTATAGTTGATATAGCCCATAACTCCTTGTGTGTGTTCTTCACATTAAACCGTTATTTCTATCCGTCGACATCCAGCACAACACCAGTGTCCGTGCCGATTCTTCAATCATAAAGAGATGGTGAGATACAAGTTATGTGGTCAGAAACCTACGCCACAGCAGAGATACTACGTTGTTACGTACCTGGTACTTCGTATGCAGTAAGCACAACAGTAGCAGACAATACTGTGTCATTCTACTGGATAAAAAAGGCACAACATACACAATATATCAAAGAGGGAACTCGGAGTAAAACATACCAGGTATAAAACAACTCGAAAGAGAAATTTAAAAAAAAAACGGAAAAAGCTGTCGTGCCTCCCCGCAGGGAATGTGGCAGATACTTGAAAAGAATGAGCCAAAAAAGAAACACAGCTAATTATAAAGAGAGGAAGACTAAGAACCGCGGGGAAATAACAGGCAACCGAAGCACAAAGCACCCTCCAGGTAGCCGTAACAGTTTGTGGCAGGAGTATACCGTAGCCAGGTTTTCCTTGCTAGTCTGCCTGGCACCAAGCTACCCCGCCTGCCGTCTCCGTCCTGCGTTCGTCAACAATGCCCCGCTCCTCGGCGTCAGACAACACGAAACGAGCAAAGCAGGCTCGTCATCCACATACGCCAGACGACTCTTTTTAGTTCAGCTTGTAAATGAAATGAAAATCACAGATAATCAAGCTCAAAAAAGAAGAAAAAAGAAAAAGAAGACAAAGGAAGATCGCATTCGAAGCGGCTACACCAGTTGGCGGCTCTAGTAGCATAGGCATGTTCTATATCCTAGTCGGCCTGGTGCCTTGCTACCCTTTCTGACATACCCTTCCTACTTTCGTCCACCGCGGAGGCTCGTCATCCACATACGCCAGACGACTCTTTTTAGTTCAGCTTGTAAATGAAATGAAAATCACAGATAATCAAGCTCAAAAAAGAAGAAGAAAAAAGGAAAAGAAGACAAAGGAAGACCGCATTCGAAGCGGCTACACCAGTTGGCGGCTCTAGTAGCATAGGCATGTTCTATATCCTAGTCGGCCTGGTGCCTTGCTACCCTTTCTGCCATATCCTTCCTACTTTCGTCCACCGCGGTCTTCGTTCTACCCCTCCTGACCCCCCCCCCCCCCCCCGCATTCCGTTGGTCGGGTTTCCTTCCACTCTTCTTCTTGTTGCCCCCCCTTGCCCCATTCCCTTGGACAACACCCACGACGGATGCGCGGCGCTGCCTGTTCAAAGCTCAGCCTCATCCTCGTGCCACCTCATCATGAACCGTTCGACTACTTCGAGGATCCCCCGGTAACACTTCCCCGCCTTGTTTGCTGCAGTGGACCACAGCGCGGTCTCCACTTCAAACACCAAGGGGGAAAGTTCCGTTAACCCTTCGGTAGCTCGGAACTCCCTGGGGTCTTCGACTGTGCATCTATGCCAAGCCTTGAACTGTCCGCCAGGTCTCGGGTTCTCCCCGCCAGCCATCGTCCCGAACAATACCCGACTGGGTAGTCACTCCTTGCTTTGCCGTGCCACGGCCCCCGCAAAGAAGAGCCGCCGTTTACGGGTGGTCGTTTCGATGCTCTCGCAACGTATCATCTTGAGGGTCTTCGCATGCGAGAGGATGGTGTGGTCAGTACGAAGTCGGCGCTAGAAGCCAATGACTCGCAAAAGTACTTAGCGGTGAGCCGTTCGAAGCTTGGCAAGTGTTCTGCTCTAAGGGTCCACGTCACACACCCGTACAGCAGGGTCTCAATCACCTCGGCCTTCAGCATTCGGACTTTCAGGCTAAGGGGGGCGGGCGGTCGTCCTATCATACAACTCCGGGCCGAACCGTTTGAGGCATGCCCGCACCGGACGGATCCGTTGGTCGATCTTGAGCGAGAGGTTGGCATTTTCGTTGATAATGCCGCCTAGGTATAAGAACTGCACCGTCTGTCCATACTTCTGGCCTGCTGCTTCGATGGCGAGCAGTGGTGCGAGTGTTGTCTGGTGAGGCGTTCTACGATCGAGGTTCACGCTTTTTTTCTGGGGCGTGTTACTGAAGGAGGTCCATACCTCACCCGACAACTGACTTCAGCAAAATACAAACGGAATCCCGATGAATAAGCCCATAGTCCAAATATACTGAAACGTCATTTTTCGAAACAAGATTGGCATTCCGACGGTTTTGAGTTAAGGCACCTCGTCATTGAGAAAAAAAAATAGAGGAAATGTGCTACCTCTATCGCAGAACTCGTCTGGTCTGGTATTCGTAGAAGCATTGTCTCTGTCTTATTTTCCGATACCGTGAAGCATGCTGCTTCGAAGACAATCACGATGACTCAATCATTTTGGCGAGCCCTTCAGTCGACTTCGTGATATTCCTTGCGTCATCGGCGTACAACATGCCCATGCAGCCCTTCGCACGCACGCCAATGGCTCCTGCTCCTTTGTTCCGACTACTCCAGTATCACGGAGTTGAACCAGATCCCTTACAGTAGCTTTGTCTGGGCTGAAGCCTACTAGTACAACGTGTAGCGCAGCAGCGAATAATATATTGAACAGTAGCGGTGATAGTACACAGCCTTGCCGCCGTCCCTGCGTGACATCAGACCATTCCGAGTGTTTGCCGTCATCCGTACGCACGCGAGCCCGCATGCCTTTGTGGAGATTACGGATACTTTTCAGCATCTTGGTTGGTACACCAAAGCGTGTGAGTACCTCCCATTCAGTCCAGTACCGGTCGCCCCGGTGGTTCAAGTGGTTAACCTCGAATTCCACCTGTTTGAGTCCTGGGTTCGAGCCCTAGGAGGGTCGGACTTTGACTTTATTTGCAAAAATAAAAAAAGGGATTCAATTGTTGAGAGCGCCTTGCAGCGTGGGTAGGCACAATTCGATGCGAGTCGACGAGGGAAGAAAAGGCTGAAATCTTCTCGCGATAAAAAATGAAGGCACGTACCGTAGCGGGAAGGGGGGAGAAGAGCCTGCTATGTGACCCCGGATCTGAGTTACGAGTTGGAAGGAGAGAGAGAAGAAGATGTGCGAAGATAATGAATGGGATGGAAAAAAAAAAAAAAAAAAAAAAAATAGCAGCTCTCGGTCGACAGAGTCGTACGCTCTATGCAGATCGACGAAGCAGACGTACAGGGGGAGTTTCCTCTGTCGTCCGAGCTCCTGCAACCGGCGCACGACGAACAACATATCAATCGTTCATCGTGCGGGGCGGAAGCCGCACTGTTCCTCAGGGAGTAGTTCCTCGGTCTCGCAGTAGTTGCTGAGGCGAGACGCGACGATTTTCAACAAAAACTTGGCTGCGTGGACAACAAGCGAGATCCCTGTGTAGTTGTTACAATCAGTTCGGTCCTTCTTTTTGTGAAGGATCTTGATGGTGGCATCTTTCCATTGCTGGCTGACTTCTCCTGTTACCCAAAACTTGACCCGGATACCGTGAAAGCACTGGACGAATGCGGGGTGGTCGAGTTTTAGGAGTTCGGCCGAGAGACAAACTGGCCCAACAGCTTTCCAATTTGACATCCCCTGAAGTGCTTCCGTCATCTTGTCCATGGATAGCTCATCTCCGAGCGACAGGTTTAGCGGTCGCGTCGGCAAAAGGTCGATGATCGTGGGATCGAGGTTAAGCGATTTCATGTTAAAAGGTTCGTGGTAAAACCCCGACCAGCGTTCACGAATTCGCACCTTATCCCGCAACAGCGTGCCATCCTCGCCCCTAATGAACTGTTCGCTCCTCGCTCATTCCCTTCCAATCCCACCGTATTATTAACCCTCTTAGAACCCCAGTCCCGTTTTGGGGGCAAACTACTTATATTTAAAGTGTTTTGTCCCCACATATGGGAGTGCGGGGCTAAAGGGGTTAAGGTGCTCGTAGAATCTCACCTGGTTGTTATTCGCGAGGAGTCGTTCGGTTTGGCGAGATACTCTTCGAAGAACGCATGCAGGCCCCCCCGTTGACAGTTTTAAAGCTTCTCGGCCATCCTTACGAAACCGCCTGCTCGGCACAAATTATCCTGCCGTACTAAATCTGAGTCCACCTCGATGCGGGGTGGTGCAGAAGCAATGCCGAGTGTGTCCATGGTGCGGGAATATGACTCCTGTGACCATACAAACCAACAAAGTACAAATCAAATCAACTAACAACTGAAGCATATCGTACACCCCAAAGAACCTAAAAAGTGAAGTCAGAGTGCGCATGATGTATGTATAAATACGTACGCATGTTCGTACGAGTCCAAAGTTTTGCATACGACTTTCAACCAAGGGACCGCAAATGCGTGCACAGAGAAAACAACAGTGTACCAGGTATGTACGTACTCATATGGCCTCTCTGATCGGTTCAAATTTGGCGAAAGTCAGTTGAAAGCTAGCTATTAATAGACAGAGTAGACAAAGTCAGGTATACCTTGGCCTTTTCGAGTCCAAATCGGGTAAGATGTCAGCCTGGCCAAAAGGAGGGCTCCTGACGTGTGTTTCGTTCTTGTTTTAAGTATGCAACTGATTTTGGCCGATAAGTGAGCAGGTATACCTGATTTTGGCTAAAACCCAGGATATATCTTTTTCGTCGTCCAAGATGTTGCGGGGGGAAACACTTCGTTCCCATGACGGGTAGTAAGGTTCATTCTTATCGCTTTTTCCAAAAATTCCAAAGTTTGGAAATAATCGGAGATATGTATCAATATCCGGAGGCGTTCTGTCACTATTCGTGAAATTCTCCAGAACCAAAAATATCTATTTCGTTAACATTCCAATATTTGGAAAAAAACAACAGGAAAATAAGGAAGCCTGAAAAAAATTGCGCGAAAGAAATGTCGAAAAATTATAAAAAAAAGCTCTCCGAGAAGAATGACCCTAAGTAATTGGAATCAGAAGGGCGCAAAAAAGGGCAACAAAACTCAGGATTCTTATTTATCTTGCCATCCGACAATGTGCAGCAGGATTATCGTGTAGTGAAGGGAAGAGGAAGTGGTGAACTCCTTCTCCCTGTTTGGGGGGACCGAACGGCCCGACCGAACGGGAACTAATAGAAGATTACTTGATGTAGATGGACTCCAACGAAGATGGACGTGGACACCAATTTGCCGTGGCATGTGCAAAAGATACCATTCATTGAGTAGGTTTAGCAATCTGGGAGAAGGGATCTTTAGGGGTGTTTTTCACTTGAAAAATGTGTAGCGTGGTCTGCACTTCGGAATCGTCGTCCGCATCTATATCTATCTGAGAAAGTTCCTGGTTCGATGCAAACTCGGCGTAGCCTCGTTTATGGCGAGTTTTGGCCCGTTTCGGCTGCGGTTTGGGATCAGGGTTAGGGTTAGGGTTAGGGTTAGGGTTAGAGTCAGGGGTTGGGTTGGGTCTCCGCCCGTGCCTTGATCCCAACAGGAACCAAAACATCCGAACAGCCTACCAACCTAAAGATCCCTTTTCCCAGATTGTTAAAGGTCCTCCAATCATTAGTGCCGATTCGGCTGGCGAGGCCCAGGATTCTGCATGGATGGGCCCAAACACGTGATTTTAGCTATTAACAGGAACGGAAACGAATGACCGCGAGCAGCCTCGTTCCGTTGCGCTCGTTCCCATGCTGCTTGGAGGGAGTTAACCTTTCCGGACCGGAATCCTGTTTTGGGGGCAAACTACTTGAGAATTTTGAGTGGTTTGTCCCCAAATTGGGGCAGCAGTTCTAAAAGGACACGAGGGCGCGTGTCTACTCTTCTCCAGTGGGCTATCGTAACCATTGTACCGCAAGGGAAACTTCAGAGCCCCGGGAATACTCTTAGGACATTCAAGGAATTGATTCCTATTTACAGAGGGAAACTTCAGAGCTCCAGGAATAATCTGAGGGTATTCAGGGGTTTGATGCTACGGGCTATCTCATACCTGGTACTTCTATAGCCCGATACTACAGTATATCATACCTGGTATCACAAAGGGTTGCTGCGAATATATGAGAATCCTGAGCTTTAAAACCCCCTTTGCGTTGGTCTATGGGCCCAATAACTTACTACCCCGTCATGGGGACGTTTTATTAATAATAGTATTTCCTCCCGCAGCATCTGCGATGACAACTCCCCAAAAAAAAGATGTATCATCCGCCTGGAGAACAGCAATCTGCTACATTTCTTCATAGGTGATGTAGCTATTATTGTGGTGTGCTCCCTTGCGTGGAAGGATTTTTTTTTTTAGCGTTTTTGCGAGTTTTTTGTGCTACTACTCGCTATTAATAGCAACTGACACGAAAGCACATCCTGAGACGTTTATCACTGCCCACGACAGCCGTCTGGCGCACCCGACGCCCTTATTATACGCCCCATCAGGAGCATCCCTCAATTTCGCGGGCTTTAGTTTCCTGTGAGGAGCGGCTGTAGCTGTCCGCAAGTAAGTCAAGTGCGAACAATCAGGTGGGGGATGTTTATTGTCTCGTTTCGTGCACCCCATATTTCGACCAATCAATTTCGACAACTAACTAACTGGAGCACCTCGAAGTCAAGGTGTAGGCCTCTGTTGAGAACCGGCGGGAGATCAACCTCGAGAAACGCAAGCTGCTGTGATGAACCTCTTACAAGCTTAATAATGCAGCGAGTGCTTTCTGTTCCCATAAAACATATATTAATAATATATATTAAGCGGAAGCCCGGGGACCAGGAGACGCTTGGGTGCCAGCGTGGCCTCAAGGACTGCAGTCTCGTTTTCAGCGAGAATTACTTGGAAGTAGTGTCAAATTCATTGCCCTGCATCGTGCTAGGTGTCCACGTGTAGAAAGAACGGTTTCAAGTGAAAAAACAACTCAAACACGCTGCTGCGTGCAGTGCTAAAAGGGCTAAAAGGACGGGTGGACTGGACTCCTGCAGTTTGGAGGCCTATTGAAACATGTTCAGCAGACACCGGCGTTCTAGCTTCTCCTCGATCGCCAGAAACTCCGCAAGGTGGGCGTGTTTTTTCCACCTTCTGTGAAACGTTTCGTCCGTCATCGCTTCTTTCTAGGTGTTTGGGAACAAAGAAAGGCTGTCGCTTTGGTTGTGGCCCACGTTCTGTGGGCCGTGCATGATTCTTGCCCTGACCTACTGCCGAGAACCCCTGCCCTCTTTCCACTTTCTGTGAGAATCCCAATACGGGGGGGGGTTCGCGTCCACCAGCCACAACACAATAAATTTTGTACAACAAGACGAGGTGTCGCGAACCAGAGCCCACGGGGGGGCATGAGGCGCCAAGCAGGACAAGAAAAGCCCTCACCTGGTGTTTCTGCGGTCGTTGGTGTGGCGTCTAAGGGACCAGACCTGGCGACGATGGGTCGATGATGTATACACAGATGCCTAGATGATGTAGAAGTCTTTCACGTGGGTGGGTTGCGTGCGTGCGTGTTTTAGTGTGAGCTTGCGTGCGCCTGGGGGAAAGGCTGTGGGGGGCACAAAACCATAACCTCACCTGCAGGAGGTAATTCTGAACTCCCTATATTAATACCTGGTACTTCATTATACCAGGTATGCCTGTGTGTTCACACTAAACCGTTTTTTTACCCGTTGGCATCTGTGTGTGTGTTCTTCACATCTCTATCATATCGAACCAGTAGTCTTCATAAAAAAATAAAAAAAAATAAAACACCCTGTCGAGATCGAGGAGTTCGTCGAAACTTGTCTTTGCAAGCTGTGTGCGATTCTGTGAGCTGCTGGGCATGTGTTCGTTACATATAACCATTGTTTCTTCCCCGTCGACATGCAGCACACTCAAACTCAAAGTAGTGGCGATTCTTCAGTCCTTCAGATCACATATACAAGCTCTGTCGTCACCAAACTACGATACAGACATACCTGGTAGAGATTTGTCTGTCACCAAACTACGATACAGACATACCTGGTAGGGATTTGTCTGCAATAAAGAGAATGGATAGCGCAAATGAGGCGTTCTACAATTATCGATAGAGGTTCACCTTAAAAACATTCTGAGGCTTCCTCACTTAACCCCTTTAGAACCGCAGTCCCGTTTGGGGACAAAATTACTTGAAATTTGACTGGATTGTCCCCAGAACGGGACTGCGGTTCTAAAAGGGTTAAGGAGCTCCAAACCTCACCCGAAAACTGACTCCAGCAAAAATCTAAATGCATCCCCATGGCCCAAGTCTATAAATAAAGTTTTTTTTCGAAATCAAGATTTGGGATCAAGGAAACCCGTCTTTCAGAAACAGAATAGAGGAAATTCGCTACCTCTATCGTCTGTGTGTGTGTTCTTCACATTAAACCGTTCTTTCTACCCGTCGACATCCAGCACAACCAGTGTCCGTGCCGATTCTTCAATCCTAGAAGAGATGCAAGTTCTGTGGTCGCAAAGCTACGCCACAGAGATGCTACGTTGCAACGTGTGCAGTATGCACTGCAGTGGACAATGCCAAGCCATGTCATCATACCAGGTACGACAGGCACCACATACGCAATCTATGAAATAGTGAAACGAAAAGAAACAATCAAAGAGAAAACAAAAACAAGGTAGACAAATCGAAAAAGAAAAAGAAGAACGGGTTCAATGCCATGTCTTCGTACGGGATACGGCAGGCACGACTTACATTCTCAGAGGTGGTGTGTCGGAAGCGAGTAGAAGCATCGAAAAAAGTTACACGCAAAAAAGTGAAATCGGAAAAATATATATTATATGTGCTTCGTACTATTTACATATACATAATACGTCTGGTATGGTTGAGATTTTCACTGCGGCTGTTATTGATGCGGTCGAAAAAGAGGTACCACCCCCTGCACGTCGCCACCGCAGACATGGATGGTGTGAGTCTGCCGAAACCTTGGCCGCATTCATGCCAGCATGGACAGCGAGGGAGGATGCACGACCATTCTTGCGTGCCCACCCCCGGGACAGAACCGCGTGGAAGACCCTGAGATCTGCGTGTGCGAACCTGCAGAAGGTGATTGCCGCAGGACTGCATGCGTACTTCGAAGCGTACCTTGCCGAAACCGAACGACTCCTAGCGAACAACGACCAAAGAGGCTTTTACAAGCACCTTAAGAGTACGGTAGGATTGGAAGGGACTAAAGCGAGGAGCGAACAGTTCATTAGGGACGAGGATGGCACGATCCTACGGGATAAGGTGCGAATTCGTGAACGATGGGCGGGGTTTTATCACAAACTCTTGAACACGAAGTCGCTGAAACTCGATCCCACGATCATCGACCTCTTGCCACCGCGACCGCCTAAACTGTCGCTTGAAGATGAACCATCCATAGACGAGATGACCGAAGCACTTAAGGGGATGTCGAATTGGAAAGCTGTCGGGCCAGATGGTCTCCCGGTCGAACTCCTAAAAATCGACCACCCGGCATTCGCCCAGCGCTTTCACAACATCCTTGTCAATGTTTGGTTAACAGGAGAAGTCCCTCAGCAATGGAAAGATGCGATCATCAAGGTCCTTCACAAAAAGAAGGATCGAACTGACCGCAACAACTATAGAGGGATTTCGCTTGTTGCCCACGCAGGCAAAGTGTTGTTGAAAATCGTCGCGTCCCGCCTCAGCAACTACTGCGAGACCGAGGAACTACTCCCCGAGGAACAGTGCGGCTTCCGCCCCGCACGATCAACGATTGATATGTTGTTCGTCGTGCGCCGGCTGCAAGAGCTCGGACGACAGAGGAAAATCCCCTTATACGTGTGCTTCATCGATCTGCAGAAAGCGTACGACTCTGTCGACCGAGAGCTGTTATGGAAGGTACTCACACGCTTTGGCGTACCAGCCAAGATGCTGAGAATTATCCGTAATTTCCACGATGGCATGCGGGCTCGCGTGCGTACTGATGACGGCGAGCTCTCGGAATGGTTTGATGTCACGCAGGGGCTGCGGCAAGGCTGTGTACTGTCACCGTTACTGTTCAACGTGTTCTTCGCTGCTGCGTTACACGTCGTACTAGTACGCTTCAGCCAAGACGAAGCCATTGTAAGGGATTTGGTCCAACTCTTGGAAGCTGGAGTAGTTCGAACAGGGAAGGAGGAGCCATTGGCGTGCGTGCGAAGGTCTGTATGGGGCATGTTGTACGCCGACGATGCAGGAATTGTCTCGAAGTCGGCCGAAGGGCTCGCAAAAATGATGACAGTCATCGTGACTGTCTTCGAAGCAGCAGGCCTCACGGTGTCGGAAAAGAAGACTGAGACAATGGTCCTACAAACACCAGACCGGACAACCCTCGCACCACCGCTCGTCATCGAAGCGGCAGGTCAGAGGTATAAGCAGACGACCCAGTTCTTATACCTAGGCGGCGTTATCCACGAAAACGCTGACCTCTCGCTCGAAATCGACCGACGGATCCGCCTCATGCGAGCATGCTTCAAACGGTTCGGCCCGGAGTTGTATGATAGGACGACCGCCCCCCTTAGCCTTAAAGTCCGAATGCTGAAGGCCGAGGTGATTGAGACCCTGCTGTACGGGTGTGTGACGTGGACCCTCAGAGCGGAACACTTTGCCAAGCTTCGAACGGCTCACCACCAAGTCCTGCTGCGAGTCATTGGCTTCCAGCGCCGACTTCATACTGACCATGCCACCCCCTCGTACGCGAAGGCCCTCAAGATGACACGTTGCGAGAGCATCGAAACGACCATTCGTAAACGGCGGCTCTTCTTTGCGGGGGGCGTGGCACGGCAAAGCAAGGAGCGATTACCCAGTCGGGTAATGTTCGGGACGATAACTGGTGGGGAGAACCCGAGACCAGGCGGACAGTGTAAGACTTGGCATAGATGCATAGTCGAAGACCTTAGGGAGTTCCGAGCCACCGAAGGGTCAACGGAAGTTGCTCCCTTGGTGTTTGGAGTTGAGACCGCGTTGTGGTCCACTGCAGACAAAAAGGCGGGGAAGTGGTACCGGGGGATCCTTGAAGCAGCCGAACGGTTCATGGTGAGGTGGCACGAGGCTGAGGCTGAGATGAGTAGACAGCGCCGCGCATCCGCCGTGGATGGTGCCCAAAGGAACGGGGGGGGAGGGGGCAACAGGAGAAGTGGCATAAAGCCCGACCGAGGGAATGCGGAGAGGGGGGGGAACAGGAGGGGTAGAAGGGAAACGGCGGTAGACGAAAGTAGGAAGGAGATGGCAGACAGGGTAGCAAGGCACCAAGTCGACTAGGAAGTAGAATATGACCATACTACTAGTGCTACCAACTGGTGCAGCTGGCTCGAACGTGGTCTTCCCTTGTCTTCTCTTTTAGTCTTGTTTTTTTTTCTTTCTTGCGCTGACTCTCCGTGATTTTCATTTCATTTTTTCTCTTCCTCTTCCTTTTCTGATTGATAAGCCGTACTCAAGGAGCCGTGTGGCGTGGTTGGAAGACGAACCTGCTCTGCTCGGCTCGTATTGTCTGACGCCAAGGGGCTGGGCATAGTTGACGAACGCAGGGCGGAGACGGCAGTCTGGGTAGCAAGGTACCAGGCGGATTAGCAGGGAGAACCTGGCTATACTACTCGTACCACAAGCTGCTGCCGCCACCTGGAAGGTGCTTTGGGCTTTGGTCTGCCTGTTATTTCCCCTTTGTTATTTTTCCTTGTTACTTTCTCCTTGGTTCTTTGTCTTACTCTGTTCACAAGCAGTGGTGTTTTTTTGTTATTTCTTCTTTTTTCCAGCTCGTTCTTTTTCAAGTGTAGGCCACCTCGCCTGCGGGGGGGGGGGCACGACAGATTGTTTCTCTTAGATTTTGCTTTCATTTTTCTTCTTTTTCTTTTTCGACTTGTCTACCTTGTTTTTGTTTTCTCTTTGATTGTTTCTTTTCGTTTCACTATTTCATAGATTGCGTATGTCGTGCCTGTCGTATCTAGTATGATGACATGGCTTTGCATTGCCCACTGCAGTTCACACTGCACACGTGGCAACGTAGTATCTCTTTGGCGTAGCTTTGTGACCACAGAACTTGTATCTCTTCTAGGATGGAAGAATCGGCACGGACACTGGTTGTGCTGGATGTCGACGGGTAGAAAGAACGGTTTAATGTGAAGAACACACACACACACATACATAATCTATATACCAGGTATATATTTATATTTATAATATATATATATTTATATTTATCAACCACGTTCAATGCCGGTCGCCCCGGTGGTTCAAGTGGATAACCCCGAATTCTACTTGTGTTTGAGTCCTGGGTTCGAGCCCCAGGTGGGTCGGACTTTAGACTTTATTTGCAAAAATAAAAATAAAAAGGGCTCAATTATTGAGAGCGCCTTGCAGCGTGGGTAGGCACAATTCGATGCGAGTCGACGAGAGAATAAAAGGCTGAAACCTTCTCGCGATAAAAATGAAGGCACGTACCGTAGCGGGAAGGGGGGAGAAGAGCCTGCTATGTGGCCCCGGATCTGAATTACGAGTCGGAAGGGAGAGAGAAGAAGATGGGCGAGAAGGTAATAGATGGGAGGAGCAAAAAAAACAAAAAAATGCGTATACACGTCGACGAATGAATGTGGAAAGGAGATGGCAGACAGGGTAGCAAGGCACCAGGCCGACTAGGAAGTAGTACATGCCCACATGCCTGTGTTATACTCATGCCTGGTGCAGCTACTGGTTCGAACGTGGTCTCCGTTCTTACTGTAGTTATTTTCTTTCTTTCTTGCGCTTTGTCGTCTGTGATTTTCATTTCATTTATTTCTCTTCCGTTCTTCTATTTGTCAAGCCTGATGAAAGGAGTCGTGTGGCGTGGGTGGATGACGAGCCTGCTTTGCTTGTTTCGTACCAGGGTATTGTCTGACGCCGAGGGGCGGGGCATAGTTGACGAACCCAGGACGGAGACGGCATGCGGCGTAGCAAGTTACCAGGCGGACTAGTAGGGAGAACCTGGCTATGCTACACCCTGTTATGATACTGCTCTGGATGAGGTTGAAAGCCCGGTAATTACCTGGGTTCTGGCACTGGGAACGTATTTGTAGTATTTGGAAGGCGTATCTTAGGTTGGAAACCAGGGGTTTTCCAGAGAGGCACGAGCGTGGTCCCAGTCTCCGTCGTGCACGAAAGGAATAAAGTGGCTCTTCAATCTCTAAGCGAACATCAACGTGAGTACCAACGAGTGCCGGCTTAATAGGCAGACCTGTCCAGGGATACAAAGTGTCCCGCTCTCCGTGATCTTAACAAGTGGCGTCTTCGGCTTGGGATTTTTTGCCTTTTTGCCGGTACAAGTTTTTTTTTTACTCTGTTTTTGCTTTCGTTTAGCTTTTGTTGAGAGTCTGTTTGCTCCACTGCACGATGGAGACTCACGAGGGGGGAGGGTCTGCTTCCCCTCGTGGTGGACGAAACACTGAGGCCCAGAGCCGCCCAGTGCCCCACCGCCCAAGGCTCGTCGATGGAGGTCGAGCGCCTTGTACAACAGACCACCAAGCGGAGCGTGTGTCTCGGCAGGAGCCCCGTGATGACGACGTGGATCGCGCGCCTTGTACAACTCGCCCGTCCAAAGATCCAGGGCTCGGGCCCCTAGGCGAATCTCGAGCAGCTTCCGGCTGACGGATCTCGTTCAAGACCTTTTCCGAGCCTTCTCGCTCGCCGAAGCGTGCCTCTGCCGTCCAAGCCACCTGTCTCCGCTGAGAACGTTGAGCCAGCTTCTTCCGCTCTGGGGCGGAGAGCGTCAGACTCTTCGGAGCGCGTGGCGCGCGTAACCAGCCAGGCCTTGGGTTTTGCAGTTTTGACTCGCCACTCGTGCCTACTGCCGTCCAAGCCACCTGGCTCCGCTGAGAGCGTGGAGCCAGCTGCTTCTGCTCTGGGCCGGAGAGTGCCGGACAAATCTGGACGTAGCTTTTTACTACCGTCCAAGCCACCTGGCTCCGCTGAGAGCGTGGAGCCAGCTGCTTCTGCTCTGGGCCGGAGAGTGCCGGACAAACCTGGACGTAGCGTTTTACTGCCGTCCAAGCCACCTGGCTCCGCTGAGAGCGTTGAGCCAGCTGCTTCTGCTCTGGGCCGGAGAGCGCCGGACAAGCCTGGGCGTAGCGTTTTACTGTCGTCCAAGCCACCTGGCTCCGCTGAGAGCGTTGAACCAGCTGCTTCTGCACTGGGCCGGATAGCGCCGGGCAAGCCTGGACGTAGCGTTTTCCACGCCACCCAGCTGCGCCCTTCGCCGCCGGATCTACCTGCTCCTGGGCCAGATGAGAGAGTGATTGAGACTGTCTTTCCGCCTCGCACGATTCCACTGCTGCCCGACATCGCTCATACGCGGAGGATCGCCGCGAGCGATTCTGCCTCTCGTGATTTTTTTCCGTGCCTGAACCACACGATGACAAATTGGATTTCAATATTGAGCCCGCTTCCCTCGCTGCTGTAGCTGCAAAGAAACGACGATTCCGCGTGGAAATTCCGTACTGCTGCGCGTTTTAAAACTGCTGTTAGAGGGGGGGATACGGCCGCTCGTGAGATTTTTCCCGCGCCTCGCCCACAAGACGGCACACAGAATTTCAGTATGGAGTCTACTTCCCTCGCTGCTGTAGCAACAAACAGAGATCCTGGCAACTCCAGTACGGCTGCGAGTTTTGATGCTGCTGTCAGAGGGAGCGATATGGCCGCTCGTGATTTTTGTTTCCCACGCCCCGCCCACAAGACGGCACACTGGAATTCGGTATTGCGCCTGCATTGCCCGCTGCTGTGCCCACCCGCGCCGTTTCTGCTGAAAATCCCAGTACGGCTGCGAGTTTTGATGTTGCTGTTAGAGGGAGCGATATGGGCGCTCGTGATTTTTGTTTCCCACGCCTCGCCCACAAGACGGCACACTGCGTTTCAGTAATGCACCTGCCTTTTCCTCTGCCATAGCCACCCACGCCGTTTCTGCTGGAACCTACAGAGTACTGCTGCAAGTTTTGAGACTGCTGCTAGAGGGAGCGAGACGGCCGCTCGTGAAATTTTTCCTTGGCCCCGCCCACAAGACGGCATCGTGGAGTTCAGTATAGCGCCTACCATACCCGCTGCTGTAGCGACCAGCGACGATCCTGCTGGAAAATGTGCTGAGAAAACAAATAATACTGCTGTTGGAAGGGGCGATGCTTATTATAGCCCCCCCAGTACCGGCGACGTACCTGCACCAAACACACTGGATGTTAGTACACGTACACCCCGTGACGACCGCATATCTATCGCGCCACCTTTTCGGATCGATGCTGGCTCCCCAAGCGCTCGTAGCGCTCGCCAAATGGCTCGCCATGGTCTCATCACCGCTAGGCAAGTTGCTGAAGCACGAGCCGTGGATACTGCCACCGCAGCTCCTTCGTTGCACGACCCTGAGTTCCGCCGAATGCCGCCCCCCCGGGCCCCGGTGTCCCCCCCTGCCCCGGTGCCCTCCCCTGCCCCGATGTTTTTCGCCCGTCCCCGACTCAGCATGCCACGGACACCAAAGGCGAAGGAGGAGTCCCCCAGCCCCGCCAGGTCTGCCAGCGGCCTGAGGACTTACGGCTCCGATCCCTCGTCGGGAGAGCGGACACCCCAGCGTCCGGGCCGGACGGATTTGGACGACGCTGTGGACTACGAGGCCCGCAGTTCCGAGGACGACGAGCGGACGACGATGCAAGGCGCCGCTAGGGGGACAGCGCTGGACGGGGACCAAGCCCCGCCCCCCCCAACTACGAGAGGCCTGGACCTCCCTCTCGGTCGAGGCCCAGACGGCCCTCATCCGGCCATGGTCAGACGTGCCGGGCCTCGGCGGGGGATCAGGGCCTCTTGCAGCCGACGATCACCCCGACGTCGCGACGGCCGAACGGGCCTTGACTGCCGCCGAGACCCTCGGAGCAACCTCGACGGAAACCGCCCGCCGCCGGGCGCAGGCGCTCACGGTGGCCGAGAATGAGGCATCAGCGGCCGCTCGCACCGCCGCCGACGCTACCACTGCTTCGGAGGCCGCAATCAACGCTTCGAAGGCGGCCGCCGTGGTCTCGGAGGACGCCGCGCGCTCCGCCTCCTGCGCCCAGGAGACTATATCCCGCGCCAGGGAAACTCTGCGGGCGGCGCGGGCGGACAGCAGCACGAAGCCCCGTCGTGTTTCTAAGACAAAAAACTCAGGGAATAGCCTTCCCCTCGCCGAGGCCGCGACAACCGCAACTCCAGCCCCCGGTTTTGGCTCCTCCACCACGCTCCCTCCTGGCGCCATCGCGGTCGACGCCCGGATCAAGCGTACCGGGGATCTGGATTTCTTCCAGGGGAGTGTCGCCTGCATGGCCGCCGGCCCAAATTCGTGCTTTCCCCTTGAGGCGGCTTCGAGGGTCGTCTCTGCCGCTCGCGAACTCCGACTGGACATGCCCGAGGACGACCTCTCCGCGCACGACGCTTAGTTCGTCATGGCGGGCGACAGTTGTAAGGCTCAGCAACGCCGGGAGCACACCATGGCTCTCGTGATAAGCCTGCGGCAGACCCACGCCTTGTGCTCTACCACCGTGTTTTGGCCGAACCCCGACGGAGTATGGGCGCCACTGCAAGCGTCAGGCTGACCTCGGCGCCCAGGGACAACGGCTCCCGGACGTCGGACAGGGCTCGGGTCAGGCCCACGCCCCCTCCAACCCGCTCTCGGACGACCGGACTCACCGACCCCCGGGGCACCAACACCGGGGAATCCTCGACGGCTCTGAGGCCCACGACCACCCCTATCGCCGCGATGACGACCGGTACCGCGGGCGCCCAAGCACGGAGGGAGCTTCGGCAGGCCATGACGGCAAAGCCCGCCGTGGAAAGGGTTCAAATCACAACAGGGTCACATTTCGGCGAACCGGGCCTGGAAGGCGGCGGACCCGGGAGAGCAGGGGAAAGACAGCTCGAGCGACGGGCGAAATTGGAGCTACCGCCCGCGGGGAGACTCGTCTCAGGCCAACTTTTCGAGGTCCTCCACGGACGGCAGCGGCAAAAGCCCCGTTCCCGAAGTCACCACCGGCTCCAAGAGGCAAGTGGTTCCCTCGTTGGCGGAAGTTGCTTCCTCCTCCGCGCTTCTTGGTCGCCTGACCATGTCCGAGGACCGCGCCATGCCCGTGTCGTATAACCTTGCCCACGCTCGCACGGCGGCGATCGACTCCGCCGGCGCCGGCGCCGCCGCGAAAAAGCATACCGCAGACGTCCAACGGGCTTACAAACACCTGGGACTGAAGGATATTTCACGCATTTCTATTCTACCTTTTCCCTCCTCGATCAACCCTTCTGACACCGCACAGCAACTAACTCGTTCGGTTAAGGCCTCCACGTCTGATATTCTCATGACGTGCAAAGATGGCAGCCACGAAGGCCTCAGTTCTACCGATTGGATCCCCGGTTGGGAGTACCCCCTCAAGAAATCCTTCGCGCGCGCCATCGCACATGACAGGCCCACGACCGCCCCCCTCACTACCTTGATGGATGATTGTTTTGGGCAGGTGTCGCGCGCCCTCGCAGCTGGATCGACGGGACCGGAAGCGTTCACGCTCCTCCTGAGGCTGTTGAGCAACCACTTCGATCGCACCGAAACGGGGGCCAGCTACACCAAGTTGCATAATTTTGGCGTACCTAACGGGACCCCCTTTAGCTATTTTAGCCGTGCTTTTCGTGGAGTGGTGTCGGCAGCGACGGGGACTGAGCGTGTTTTGGCTCCGGGGGTGGAGGTTGGTTGGGAGGTTGTTCGGATGGCAGTGAACGAGCAGTTCCCCAGCTTGATGCCCACGCTGTACCCGGGAGTTTTGGCTACGGTGTCGAGGCCGTTTGGTACTTTGGACGCCATGTGGCTGGCTTTTGAGACTCTCGCGAATAATAAGACACCTGCCATCAACGGCGAAAAACATTTTTCTTTGCCTGCTTCGTCGACGAGTGTGCGGTCATCCGCGCCCCGTCGGGGCCCCGGCCCGCCGGTACTGGTCGCGGCCAGGGCCGGACGCTTCCCCAGTCGCCTGTTTGGCAGACGGGGTCGCGCAATTATCCGCTTGTGATGAACGTCCACAAATCCATCCCTGACTGCCTCGACCCGTGGCTTGACACCGCTTCCAACTGCTGGCCCTAGAAGAACACCACTATGCTGAAGTTCACGCTGTTTGCATGTCCATCCAGACCGAGGATCCCCCTCTCTGGAGCGGTCTACTTTCATCGTCCGCCCGCGCGGCCGCCCTCAGCGAAAACCGAGGCCGCTGTTTGAACTGCCACGAAGACTCACACTCCCTCAGACAGTGTAGGCATCCCTTTCAAAACCTCAGCGGTATTCTCAACCCCGACCTCGGAACTCTCGGCGACGACGGGGCGGCGTTCCGTCGTTGGCAAGAACGCATGACCCGACACTGCCGCGAAAATAACTCACGGCCGAACATGAACAACCACAAGAAAAACAGGCGACGTTCAGGCCACTCGCGTGGGCAGCATCACGGCCAGGGCCACAGACAAGGTGACGGCTACAACACACACGCGGAACGAGGGCACCAACAGTCTAACTCCGGCTACCACGGTGGTGGTTCGACCACCTCTGCCTCTTCCATCGCGGCTCCCGCGTCGGGGGTTCGCTACGGTGCCTCGCATCATTCGGACGGCAACCCCAACGAACGCCATCCGGGCACCTTCCGCGCCGGTAACTGACAGGTCGACGGCGGTTCGGTTCCTCCTGCCCGCCCGCCCGCCAGCAGCATTACCGGGAGAAACTACATTGATTTCACAAGATACACGTGTCCCAGGCTCGCTCAGCACTCAGCGTCGCCCTGTGCCCCCCTCCCGCACGTTGCTCCGTGCTTCGGACCGACGCAGCGCTCAGCTCCTCCGGTTCTACCGGGGAGTCCCCGGGCGTCTTCGCCGACGTCGGGAGCCCGCGCCTCGAACGCCGCTCCCCTCACCCTGGGCACGAGAGCAGGCGAGATAAACGCCCCTCTCCCGAACCACGCACCGCACGACACAACGCGTGTCACGCCGTCGCGTCGTTCTTTTCAGCGAGGGTCTCCCCTTCTTTCACCTCCCGGCCATGCGGTGGCGGTCGGTTTGAGGTGCGGGAAGGCAAACACCGAAACCCCGAGATCTCGGTTGAAGCTCGACCCGGCGTTTCCTCGCAATAACGGTGGCCGTTCAAATCTTTTTCCTATTAAGGAAGAGTCGACAAGATTGGCTACCTCGTCCCCCTTCCCCACCAGGTCTACAGGACGGAAGCCCTCTCCGGTGGACCCTTTGTTGCCCCCCACCGGAGCACCGTTCTTGACGTCGTCTACACGGTCTGCAGGCCCTCTTTCGTCTTCGCGCACGCCACTCCACGTGCGCCGCGCTCCTTCGGCTCCAGTGGAACAGGAAAACCTGGTACTGCCCGTCGAGCCAGTGGTGACTCTACAGCCTCCGGTCAGATCAACCGGACTGCATACCCGTTAATTCGGAAGAATCGCAGCTCTCGTCAAGCAGAACGGGCTCAGAGCCCCCTGCCCCCTTTGGTCCAGGACAGCGATCATCGGGCGCAGTAAGAGAACCTCCTGGCGATTGTTTGCCTACGGGCAATGGTGACACGGAGCCAGTATACGTGGAACCGGACTCGCCTCGTGCACCAGGGGCTCAGTGTTCTCAGAGAAGCACACTCCCCCAAACACACACCGCAACGGCGGCCACCAACGACTCGACACCTTCGGTCTTAGACCCGACTCTTGAGTATTCAACGGAGCGGGCGGTACTTTTCTGGCAGCCCCCCTCCTATTTTTCGCAGTGGTCCCCCTCGGTTTTTGTCATTGACGGAAGGAAATCCTCCTGCGCGGAGCAGTATATGATGACTGAAAATGCTCGCCTTTTTCTGGACCACGTCAGAGCGGAGCGGATTATGGCCTCGCCAGACCCTTACGAGGAGAAACGCCTCGGTCGAGGCGTGCATAACTTCGACTGCGCTACCTGGGACCACGTTCGAGAAGACGCCGTCCTTGCCGGTCCCCTTGCCAAATTCACGCAGAACCCGGTCATGAACCAGTACCTATTGAGCACTGGCAACAAAGATTTGGGTGAAGCCAGCCCTTTTGACCCCATGTGGGGCATCGGTCTCCGGGCAGACGACCCCGAGGCTCAAGACCCCTCTCGGTGGTGTGGCAAACATTTACCCGGGAAAGCTCTTTCCGCCGTTCGCGACACCCTCCGCTCAAGTGAGGCCGGGTTGGCACCCCCCGCCTCCTCTCCTCAATTTTGAACTCCGACCACGACTGACAGAATTCATGAAATTTCCCCAGCGCCGCCTCGCCCTTTGGCCGTGGCCCGCGCTTGCCTAAGTCCTCCCTTGGAGTTTTCGACCTATTTTTCTGACGCGCCGGCTGATCACAGCCCCGAGGTTTTGGCAGTAGCACCTGGTGTCGACCCCTCCCTCGCGCTGCCAGAACACGGCCCCTGCCTCGTTGAGGGCACCATTACCCTCGATGACGACTCTTTTACATCCAAAATCGCGATTCACTGCGGAGCTGGCGTCCTTGCACCTTTTGGTTGCGTGGCGCTTCTTGACACTGGCTCCCCACAGACCTTCATCCGGCGAGATGTTTCAGATCGCATGCTCGCGGTTGGTGCGGCATCCATCGCGTGCGAGCAGAAATGCGCCTCTCGTTCCTGGGGGGGTTTTGACGAATTAACCCCTCTGAAGACATCGACGAGAGTGCGCCTGGAGCGTCCAATTTGTTCGAGAAAATGAGCCTACGTGCTCCCTCGCAATTTGGGCCTGCCTGGTTCCCCCCTCGGTGATGCAGCATACAGTACTCTTGGGAAGTGCCAGCTGGATGCGTTTTTGTAGCCGTTCCTACCGCTCTCTACCACCTCGCTGCTCCGCCAATTTTGGTCTTCCCGGACTGGGACGCTGAAGGCGACGGCTCCCGTCCCTTTCGCGTGTACTGTGACGCCTGAATCGACTGTTTTGGTGCCGCGCTAGAACAAGAACAACTGGACGGTTCGGTACGGCCCATTGCTTATATCAGCCGCGCTACTCTCGATTCCGAGAGGAACTGGACCACGTTGGACCTGGAAGCTGGCAGCATTGTCTGGGCTATCAAGCGTATCCGCGGCTACCTATGGGGGACAAAGTTTCGCAAACGTTCGGACCACAAGGCACTTGAGAGCATCGGCAAAGTAGGGGATCACAACGCGCGAGTTCAGCGGTGGCTCGAGTTCCTCACAGTGTTCGACTACACCCTCGAGTACCGCCAGGGCGGCGCCAACGGCAGTGCTGATTTCCTCTCTCGCTTGCCAGAGCCCGCCACAGAACACGACCGCAGTGGGTCTAGCAGCCTCACCCCGTCGAGGACGGGGGCATCTTCCTCATCCGGGCCCGCGGGCTTCGCACTCGCTCTTCCTCGGCCCCCGGTGTCGGTTTGGGTGGGCTGGTGCCCCGCACCGAACGTGCCGTCTTAGGTGGGCTGCCTTTCACCTCTTCGGAGTTTCGCGATTTTCGCACACACGGGCCACGTATGAGGATTGACGACCTCTCTGCTCATTCGGGGAGATTCGCCGCTCGTGTCTCTGCTTCCATCGCCACCGTCGATCGCCGTCCTGGCTTGCGGGTTTAGTCACCCGCCGCCAACGCCGCTTTCGCTTCGGTTTTTGTCGTACCCCCCGGGGGCGACCAAGGCTCTGCAGAAGCCCCCGCTGTAGCGAAGATTGTCGCCCAGCGCGCTCCTCCCCCGACGAGCATTTTGCAGGGAGAAGATTCCGCTGTGATCACTAATCCGGCCGCGTCTGCCCCTCCCGGCCAGGGCAATGCCGAAGCCCCCGCTGCAGCGACGATTGTCGCCGAGCGCGCTCCTCCCCCGACGAGCATTCTACAGGGGGAAGATTCCACTGTGATCACTGATCCGGCCGCGTCTACCCCATCGCCGCCTGGCACCCCGGCGCCTCTGACCGTTTTGCCGTCTTCCGGCCGCATCTCTACTCGCACGCGCCGACGAACAGCCGCCATCGCTGGCTCCGCGCCGCCTGCTGTTGATAATGGCTTCGGGCCCGGCGGGGCCCCTAGACCATCAGTCCGGCGCGCTATCACCCCGCCGCGAGCCCCACGGCCGCGACCGACCGCACCAGTCGTGTTGGCCCCGGCTCCTGCCGCTTCGTTGGTCCCGATGGTACTCATCCCGTCCGAACGCGACCGCGCCGAGCCCGTGGGAACCCCTCTTTTACGGCTTCCGCTGCCAACTGACGCACCGACCGTCCCCACGAATGACTTGGACGCCCTCGGCACAGCTGCCGAATTTCAGTTCGCCCTCGGCTGCCACGCCTCTCCCTCACGATTTTCGAGCGTGCTGGAGTCGCCGGCCACCAAAGCTTGGCCCGCGACCACCTCGCCTATTGCGACTTGGCGGCGGACCGCCAGCAGCGCGCGTACGATATCGTTCGCAAACACCACGCCCTCACTGTTGCCCGCGTGAACCGCCGCAACTCCGCCCTCGCCGACGTTCTGCGTCCGGTCCCCAGATTATACGTTGGCGGCTGGGCGTGGGTGTACTATACGGCGGCCACCATCCGCCAGGGGGCAAAACCCGACACGGACGCCAAGGTCCTCAAGGCCAAACTCTCACTCTACTGGACAGGCCCCTACAAAGTTCTCGCAGTTGGCCCCTGCTCCGCAGCGCACACCCCGGACGGATCTCCTCTAGTGGCAAAGCTCCTGTATTTGGACCTCCCCTCCGATATGCCCGACGCGAATGCTTGTCGGCGCGTTTCAGTTCAACGCTGCAAGCCCTGTGCCAACCCCCACGACCGTGACGACATGCCGAAGTATTTGCCAGCGGGGTTGACGCAGTAGGTGCTCAACAACTTCTCCAAGAAATCTCCCCCGCACCACGTCACCCAGGACGACGTCTCGACACCTCTTCACCGACTCGAAGTGGAACAAATTACCGAACGCCAATCGGTTCGAGGTCGAGGTGGCGTCATCGCAGTGATGTACGAGACGCACTGGACTGGACTCTCCCGTCCATCCTGGGAACGGGAAATGGACCTTCAGCTTTCTCGCCACGCAAGTTTGCGCTACTGGGCCGGCACCCCGAACCAGCATCGTCAAACCAACCGCCTGTACCGCCGAATGAGAATCGGCGCGGCACAACGGCAGCTCCCTCGGAATAACGGCCAGCGGTTTCTGGCATCCGGCTATGGCTGCGTCTCGCACGCCGACTGGCTCCGCCAATACTGCAACAACGTACTTCCCAACGGGGCCCATTTTTGGTACAAGGGCGACGACGGGCTGAGATGGCGCGGGCAAATCAGCGGGACTACGATGACGGATGGAGTATATTTAGTTCAATTTTTGGACGACCCGGGACCGATCAAGCTTCATATTTCTCCGGCGCGCTACACGACTTCGACGAGAGCTGTACGTGGCTCTTGGTGTCTACAAATTCACTTGGCTAGCGCATTCGCAGGGGGGGACCAGCGTAACGTAGACTAATCTCGAGGCGCCGCCGTGGATAGCTGATTTTCGCTTCTTGGCAGTACTCGATTTTTTTGTCTTGATGTTTTCCTGGATTTTGGGCGGTAGTCTTTCAATTTGTTGACGTTTTCCGAGTTTTCGGGTCGACTTTTTGGTTTCTGGCAGGTGTGTTCCTGGGTTGTTTGTTTGAGTGTTTTGCTTGGGCTTGATTAGGGATGTTTTTTGCGTATTCTGTCCTGCCTACCCCCCCGCTCAGTGTCGGGGCTGGTTTGGGTAATCGTGCCACTCACTGTGGCACAGGACACGTTTCCCGAGTAGTAGGCTGGGTTTTCGATGTCTCTTGACATCTTCCGTGATATTTTTCTTCTCGTCTTTTTTTATGTTCCCCTTTCACTTTCCCTGCATCTTCCTCGCCCCCCCCCGTCGCGGGTGACATGGCGATGGTTTTTCGTTGACGATTTCTTCCTGCCCCTTGAGGCTACGCTTCCGTTCATTCTTTTTTACGTACTTTGCCGGCTTCGTTGCCTCGCCGTTCAGAGGTGTGGGAGTGGGTTTTGAGGAGCCGCATCTTCGACTCATGTTCTAGTTGTGGAATCGGGGTTTCCACGAATTGCCCATAATTCTGCACATACGGCTCATCAGAGTGGGCTAGTGTTATGATACTGCTTTGGATGAGGTTGAAAGCCCGGTAATTACCTGGGTTCTGGCGCTGGGGCCGTATTTGTAGTACTTGGAAGGCGTATCTTAGGTGAAAAACCAGGGGTTTCCCAGAGAGGCACGAGCGAGCGTGGTCCCAGTCTCCGTCGTGCGCGAAAGGAATAAAGTGGCTCTTCTATCTCTACGCGAACATCAACGTGAGTACCAACGAGTACCGGCTTAATAGGCGGACCTGTCCAGGGATACAAAGTGTCCCGCTCTCCGTGATCTTAACAACCCCTACCGCAAACTGCTGCGGCTACCCGGGGGATGTTTTGTGCTTCGGTTGCCTGGTATTTCCCCTTGGTTCTCGGTCCTATACGAGGCACCCCACGGTAGAGGTTGCACGTTTTGGGCTAAAGGTTTATGACCAATTTCCTTAAGTGAGGAACTACCAGTTAGGATGAAATTTTATGCGTATACTCGTTTCAGGGCTAGCGCATACACGTGCCGGTCAGGTGGCACAAACAAATTTCTTCCAAGTTTTGTATCGGGTGAGATATTGAGCTCCTAATGTGAGGGGTTCAGGAACGTCTGGCGCATCCCTACTGCGGGATGGCCCATAGGTGTTTTATTTTAGGGGTTTTGCCAAAATCAGGTATATCTGGCCACGTTTCGGCCAAAAACAGTTACAGTCTTAGAAAAGGTACAAAATACACCGCAGGAGCCCTCCTATTGGCCAGGCTGACATCGTAACTGATTTTGGCTCGAAAGGCCAAGGTATACGAGCACATGTTTCTTTCTACTCTGTCAAGCTTTCAATTGATGTTTTGGGCAATTTTGAACCAATCTGAGAGGCCGCATGTACAATTGTTTTTTCTCCCCATATGCGTCTGCCCTCACTCGGTTGAAATTCTTCGTATAAACTCTGGACTCGTCGTAGGTACGTAAAAAGTACCTGGTACGTATTTGTGCATGCATACATGTGTACGCTGGTTTCACTTTTTCTTCTTTGGGGTGTGCTCGTGTGCTCTGTTGTATTCCATGGTCACATCAGTCTATACAGCAGCACCATGGTTTGTCTGCACCACCCCGCGTCGAGGTGGCCCCGGGTTTAGTACGGCACGATAAGCTCGTGCCGAGCAAGCGGTTCCGCGAGGACGGTCTATTATTATTCCTTTTGGACGGTCTATTGATAGAAAGATTTAAAGCTGTCAACGGGGGGGGGTGTACTCGGTAGGAGAGATGTACTCGATCTCATGCATGGCCGTAGTTGTATGACCATAGACCCTCGCATCCCTACAATGCCGGGACGGAGCATGTCGGGTTTTCACCGACCAGGCAGACATTGCTTGCACCAAGCGCGAAGCGCCGTGAGGTGTCTGGCGAGTCGCATGAAGGGTGAGCTGCATCCTACTAAGAACCGCTTTTGAGGCGGACTTGCATATGGACGACAGCTTCAATGAGCTGATTTAATTTCCGGTGTAGGCATTTCCAGAGAAAGCAATGGGAGTACTATGTAACTGCCTCTTGGGTGCCTTACCTTGAACACTACATGATGCGATCATTCCCAATTGTGCGAAGTAAAGATTCTTTACCTCGCACAAATGATTTAACTCGACAACCGGCTGTGGGTGACCGCCAAAAACAAAATAAAAAATAAAAAAACGGTACCCTGGTTGTCTAGCTCACGTAGTTAGCGGCATGTTTTACAGTGTCGTTGCCAACCGACGCCAACCCATCCTATATTAAATAGAGGGGGGGGGGTAAATACTCTTGGCGCCCCCGCCGTGGCGACACAAACGAAGCCTAAAAATAGCAATATTGACTCTTTCCAGGTCCAAGAGGAGCCCTTGGTATCTGCACCCTAAAGAAAAAAATCAATTCAGATTTTGGACGCCATGTGGAATGCTTAATGCTTTGGGCGCATTCGTTTTTTACCGGACTTTCATGGACAGCACACTGCTAGTAGTGGCGCACGTTTTTTGCTTGGTTTTAGGATGTACTATATATTGGCTCAAACGGATCAGGTATATAGATCTGATTTTGGCATTCGCCCTTTTTCATGTGGCTCGTTCTTTTCAACTGTCTGCCACATTCCCTGAGGGAAGGCACGACAGTTTTTTCTGCTTTTTTAGTTGCTGTCCTCTTTCTGTACTGTAGTGCCTGCGCTCGTCGTTCGTACCGAGGTCGTCGCGGAGATGTCGCAGTGTAAAAGTCGCGGAGGAGTCACCGTGATGAGGTCGCGGAGCGAGGGTCCCTTGTAGCCGTCGATACGGCCGACGTAAGCCGAGCATAGTTCTTCGTTGATATTTAGCAAGGAGATGCTAGTGCTAGACTGACTCGGTGGGGGACTTTTGTCAGCTCAGAGTCTGCGGCGGATTACGTATCTATCTCCCGATAGCTATCTCCCGCCCACGGGTCTACGCCGTCAATGACGTGAGACCGCTCGTGACCCGAGATTTGATATTGCTTGACCGGTGACGTGTCCTTCGCGCGTGCGTGTTACGAGATCTACGATATCTCCGACCCTGGCTTCCACATTTCGTTGTTCTTGTTTTTCTTTGTTTTCTTTCGTTTTCTCTCCTTCGTAGAATGTGTATGTCGTGCCTGTCATATCCATATGATGACACAGCATTGCATTGTCTACTGTGATTACTGCGTACGTGACAACGTAGTATCTCTGTGGCCTGTGGCGTAGTTTGTAACCACAGAACTTGTACCTGGTATATCTCTAGGATCGAAGAATCGGCATGGACACCCTGCGGCTTGAGGTGGATGTCGACGAGTAGAAAGAACGGTTTAATGTGAAGAACACACACAGGTATGCATCTAACGCCCTTTTAATGGTACATTGGGCTACGGACTGGTAAGAAGTTCATCAACTATTTGCCTACCCACTCCAAGCCTTATAACACTCTCCGCCCCTTCGGAACAGCGGGGTCCTAGGTCTTCGTATCCACTGGTAAAAGGTTAACCAAAATCGCGTACGTGTATCCAATCTAAGCCTTACTGGTATGACTTATGACTCTCTCCTCCCCTTCGGAACAGCGGGGTCCTTGGTCCACGTACGCGTAGTAAGTGTGTTCTTGGTCTCCACATTTATTTTTTTATGTTCATTCTGGCCACCGATATCCAGCGCAACCCGTCAGTGTGCGTGCGGATCTTCTGTATAGGGCCGTACGTACCTACTGCTACGTGGGCAGCCGGTGGAGTGGAGAGGCTGGCCACAGTGTGGGTATGCATGCACGACAGGAAGGATGGGAGTGTCGGCGTGGGTTGGGATGGCTGCACTCAGCCAACGGAAACCAAGGCGCGTGCCGGGCTACGAAACGGAGAGCCACTTTCGCCATAGAGAAAGGAAAGAAACAAAAAAAAAAAAAAGAAGGCGGGGACGAGCCTCACGTCGGCTGGCAAAGAAAGCAGCACGCGAGGCTCGTAAGAGACAGGAGGAGGCACTTATGGCGGTAGCGACCTACAATGTGCGCACCCTGGCTGTACAGGGGAAGAACGGGTACGGACATGACGAGCGTGTACTGGCGAAGGGACGGCAACTCGGCTGTGACTTGATTGGCCTGCAGGAAACTCGGAGGTCCGGCAGCACGACGTTCCGTGCGGCAGGGTGTCGTGTTTTCTGTTCAGGACAGGAAAAAACAGCTACCTGGCAAGGGCTGTACGGAGTAGGCCTAGCTGTCAAGGAATCGTCGTGTAGTAAGTCTGTGTACACTCTTCAGTTCGTTGACGAGCGGCTAGTGTCTATGCGCTTTGAGCTGGCTAGCAAATGCGAGGCAGTCAATGTCGTCGTTGCGTATGCTCCAACTGATTGTACCAAGGACGCCGAACTGTACGTATTTTCTGGCAGAAGCTGGAGGACTTGGTGGAAAAAATCCCGACGAAAGAGTGTCTGTCTGTACTGATGGATGCCAACGCACGACCTGGACAGAGGAAGGAAGGGTGCGGTGATGATGAAAGTAGAGTGCTGGGAGCGTATGGGAGCTCGCGTATGGACGTGATTATCGTAACGATAATGACGGCTCCTGTCGTTCGCCACCAATTGCAAGTTAGCTCTCACCAACACGTTTTTCAGCACGCGCAAGGGTGGGATATCGCATACACAACGGCACCAGCCCGGATGACCGTAAGCGGATCGACTACATCCTAACCCGTCAAGCCCATCGACCTAGAGTACAAGATGCGAAAGTCGTCCCACAACCTCCTGCCCCAGCTAAGGCTGACTCAGACCACAACATCTTGTATATCAAAGTCCGACTCGGTGGTCACTTTGCGCCCAACAGACAAATACATAGACCGACAAAACGCCGAGAGTTCGACAGGCAGCTTTTTATGTCCGATGGAAAGTGTCGTGAACGAGTAGTCGCCAGGGTCATTTCCACTCTCAACCAGCCTATCCAGCCCCGTAATACGTCTGGTATGGTTGAGTTTTTCACTACGGCTGCTATTGATGCGGTTGAAAAAGAGGTGCCACCCCCAGCACGTCGCCACCGCAGACATGGATGGCGTGAGTCTGTCGAAACCTTGGCCGCATTCATACCAGCATGGACAGTAAGGTGCGAATTCGTGAACGATGGGCGGGGTTTTGCCACAAACTCTTGATCACGAAGTCGCTGAAACTCGATCCCACGATCATCGACCTCTTGCCACTGCGATCGCCTAAACTGTCGCTTGAAGATGAACCACACTATGGACGAGATGACAGAAGAACTTAAGGGGGTGTCGAATTGGAAAGCTGTCGGGCCAAATGGTCTCCCGGCCGAACTCCTAAAAATCGACCACCCGGCATTCGCCCAGTGCTTTCACAACATACTTGTCAATGTTTGGCTAACAGGAGAAGTCCCCCAGCAATGGAAAGATGCGATCATCAAGGTCCTTCAAAAAAAGAAGGACCGAACTGACTGCAACAACTACACAGGGATCTCGCTTGTTGCCCACGCAGGCAAAGTTTTGTTGAACATCGTCGCGTCCCGCCTCAGCAACTACTGCGAGATCGAGGAACTACTCCCTGAGGAGCAATGCGGCTTCCGCCCCGCACGATCAACGATTGAATTGTTGTTCGTCGTGCGCCGGTTGCAAAAGCTCGGACGACAGAGGAAAATCCCCTTGTACGTGTGCTTCGTCGATCTGCAGAAAGCGTACGACTCTGTCGACCGAGAGCTGTTATGGAAGATACTCACACGCTTTGGCGTACCAACCAAGTTGCTGAGAATTGTCCGTAATTTCCATGATGGCATGCGGGCTCGCGTGCGTACTGATTACGGCGAGCACTCGGAATGGTTTGCTGTCACGCAGGGGCTGCGGCAAGGCTGTGTACTATCACCGCTACTGTTCAATATATTTTTCGCTGCTGCGCTACACGCCGTACTAGTACGCTTCAGCCAAGACGAAGCCATCGTAAGGGATTTGGTCCAACTCTGTGAAGCTGGAGTAGTTCGAACAGGGGAGGAGCCATTGGCGTGCGTGCGAAGGTCTGTATGGGGCATGTTGTACGCCGACGATGCAGGAATTGTCTCGAAGTCGGCTGAAGGGCTCGCGAAAATGATGGCAGTCATTGTGACTGTCTTCGAAGCAGCAGGCCTCACGGTGTCGGAAAAGAAGACAGAGACAATGGTCCTACAATCACCAGACCGGACAACCCTCGCACCACCGCTCGTCATCGAAGCGGCAGGTCAGAGGTATAAGCAGACGACCCAGTTATTATACCTAGGCGGCGTTATCCACGAAAACGCTGCGCTCTCGATCGAAATCGACCGACCGATCCGCCTCATGCGAGCATGCCTCAAACGGTTCGGCCCGGAGTTGTATGATAGGGCGACCGCCCCCCTTAGCCTTGAAGTCCGAATGCTGAAACCGAGGTGATTGAGATCCTGCTGTACGGGTGTGTGACGTGGACCCTCAGAGCGGAACACTTTGCCAAGCTTCGAACGGCTCACCACCAAGTCCTGTTGCGAGTCGTTGGCTTCCAGCGCCGACTTCGTACTGACCATGCCACCCTCTCGTACGCGAAGGCCCTTAAGATGACACGTTGCGAGAGCATCGAAACGACCGTTCGTAAACGGCGGCTCTTCTTTGCGGGGGGCGTGGCACGGCAAAGCAATGAGCGACTACCCCGTCGGGTAATATTCGGGACGATAGCTGGTGGGGAGAACCCGAGACCAGGCGGACAGTGTAAGACTTGGCATAAATGCATAGTCGAAGACCTTAGGGAGTTCCGAGCAACCGAAAGGTCAACGGAAGTTGCCCCCTTGGTGTTTGGAGTTGAGACCGCGTTGTGGTCCACTGCAGACAAAAAGGCGGGGAAGTGGTACCGGGGGATCCTTGAAGCAGCCGAACGGTTCATGGTGAGGTGACACGAGGCTGAGGCTGAGATGAGTAGGCAGCGCCGTGCATCCGCCGTGGATGGTGTCCAAGGGAATGGGGGGGGAAGGGGCAACAGGAGAAGTGGCAGAAAACCCGACCAAGGGAAGGCGGAGAGGGGGGGGGACAGGAGGAGTAGAAGGGAAACTGCGGTAGACGAAAGTAAGAAGGAGATGGCAGGCAGGGTAGCAGGGTAGCAAGGCACCAAGTCGACTAGGAAGTAGAACATGACCATACTACTCGTGCCACCAACTGGTGCAGCTGGTTCGAAGGTGGTCTTCCCTTGTCTTCTTGTTTTGTTTTGTTTTTTTCTTTCTTGCGCTGACTCTCCGTGATTTTCATTTTATTTATTTCTCTTCCTTTTTTGATTGATAAGCCGTATTGAAGGAGTCGTGTGGCGGGGTTGGACGACGAACCTGCTCTGCTCGTTTCGTATTGTCTGACGCCAAGGGGCTGGGCATAGTTGACGAACGCAGGGCGGAGACGGCAGTCTGGGTAGCAAGGTACCAGGCGGATTAGCAGGGAGAACCTGGCTATACTACTCGTACCACAAACTGCTGCCGCCACCTGGAGGGTGCTTTGGGCTTTGGTCAGCCTGTTATTTTCCCTTTGTTATTTTTTCCTTGGTTCTTTGTCTTACTCTGTTTACAAGCAGTGGTGTTTTTGTTTTCTTCTTCTTTTTTTTCCAGCTCGTTTTTTTTCAAGTGTTGGCCAGCTCGCCTGCGGGGGGGGGGGGCACGACAGATTGTTTCTTCTAGTTTTCTTTCATTTTTGTTTTCTCTTTCTCCTTCGATTTGTCTTCTTTGTTTTTGTTCTCTCTTTGATTGTTTCCTTGCCATTTTTTTTCCTTGCTGTTGCGCTTCTCTATTTCATAGAAAGTGTATGCCGTGCCTGTCGTATCTAGTATGATGGCATGGCATTGCATTGCCCACTGTAACATGTTGTGCTTACTGCATACGCGGCAACGTAGTATCTCTGTGGCGTAGCTTTGTGGCCACAGAACTTGTATCTCTTCTAGGATTGAAGAATCGGCACGGACACTGGTTGTGCTGGATGTCGACGGGTAGAAAGAACGGTTTAACGTGAACACACACACGTTGTGTCCGATGTTCTTAACAATCTCTGTGGACCCAGGAAGATTATTGACCCGAGGAAACTCATTTATTTCTTGATGGGCGTGACATTTCACGTCAAGACCAACCAGTAACCAACGACCCCTGTCTCAGCGACAGACGCCGCATATGTCAAGCTCTTTAGCCCGTTGTTGAGCTACTAACTAAGTCAGTGTATTTGAAACATCTACACCCCTGCTGAGTGTTGTGTATGTCGTATCCAGTACGATGAACATGTTGTGTGTTCTTCATATTCGTTCTACCCGCCGACATCCAGCACACCCGGTGTCCGTGCCGATTATTCAACCCTACGTACGTACCTGGTAGAGATATGTAAGCCCCGTGTGCGTGTGTGCTGCCTCCACATTAAATGGTCATTTCTACCCGGCTTCATTAGTATACGAACCCAGTGTCCGTCCTGATTCTTTATCGTAGAGAGATAATTATTTATGTGGTCGCAGACTGTTAGACAGAGAAAGACCAAAAACCAAAAACCGTTCTTTGTACCGGTCGACATCCAGCGCAACCAGTGTCCCTGCCGATTCTTCAACAGAGGTTCTACGTTGTTACGGACCTGGTACGCAGTAAGCACAGTAGACAATGCAATGTCATGTCATCATATTGGATATGACAGGCACGATAGTATATACACACGTTATGAAAGAGAGAAAACGAAAGAAAAAAGGAAGAAAGAAAAACAAAGAAAACGAACCGAAAGGAAAAAAAACAACTCGAAATGAAATAAAATAAATAGAAAGAAAGAAATAACAAATAGAAGAAAAAACTGTCGCGCTTCCCCACAGGGGATGACAAACACTTGAAAAGAACGGCCAATAAATAAGTAAATAAAGAAAACAAATGCAACGCCATGGACGGTACTGAAGGCAGATGCGACAGGCACGACATACACATTCTAGAATGCGTTGGAAGAAGAAGAAAAAAATGAATCAGACGTTACAAAATCGAAAACAGGGGAAAAACATACCAGGGTACCAGGTACAGTTAGTTGAGCAGGTCCTGGAGTCGATCGAGCTAATCGACAGTACAAAGAGCCGGCGATTACGTTGGCGAAGCAAACTGAACAGCAGCAAGCAGCCGCAGCATAGCCTACAGGTACGTACCAGGTATGTATCTTACGAAACCTACGCTGCCACGAGACCTCCGCCGAGATGCCAAGCAAGTGTCAACTACGAGACGGTACTCGTATAGTCAAGGCAGAACATTTTCCCCAGAAGTTCGACATTCACGTATTGAATTGTTTTGATGTGGTCACTTACTTTCAGAAGACATGAAAAGTATTGCCAGAAAGCTCTGTTTCAGACGGATCGAATAATCGTTTCAGATTTCTTGTTTTCGTCGTTGTGTCGAAGTAATTCGTTTTTCCCCAAAAAACTGGTTTAGATTTTGGAGGTCGACACAGTAGTTGCCACCTTTTTTTTGTTCACGCCCACACGTGGACATTTCAGCCACAGGGTGGTTGGCAACGGACCCTGTGCAAGGTGATATTTTGAGGGACCCTGTGCAGGGTGGGCCATCATCTCCTGAGGTACCCCTTCCGCGCGACCCTGGACCCTGTGCAGTGTTTACCCGGAGGACCCTGTACAGGGTTTAATCCGCTGATCCTGTACAGGGTTGGACGGGCAGACCTGATACCGGGATTGATCCGCGGACCTTGTACAGGGTTCCACAGGCGGACTATGTACAGGGGTAGACCAGTGGACCCGGTGCAGGGTCGAGTTAGGGTACTCTGTGCACGGTTGGACAAGCGGGTCCTACAGCAGGGTGGGTGTCGACATGCATGCCAGTATGGTAACACCAAAGCCCCCCCCCCCCCCCCACCCCCGAAAAAACGTACCAGGTATGATCTAATTTGGTCATGTCGAGGCTACTACTAAGAGGAA
This sequence comes from Nereocystis luetkeana, assembly GCA_031213475.1. Taxonomy (NCBI): domain Eukaryota; class Phaeophyceae; order Laminariales; family Laminariaceae; genus Nereocystis; species Nereocystis luetkeana. The sequence continues at coordinate 3,328,828 of JARUPZ010000030.1, read as the reverse complement.
AAGCCCGTTTCAAGTCGTATACAGGGTTGTGATATACTTACCAGGTATACGAAGTATGTCTTTAGAGATGCGACCAGCACATACATACTTGTCACGCACACAGCTCTCGAAAAGCACGCACATGCATACATGTGTCTTGTCTTCATAGTACACCGTTTTTTCTACCTAACTACATCACGGCATACATACATAGTTGTCCGTCCTGATATCCAAGAGGTATCCAAATAAATTATGTGGCCACAGATTGTGAGAAAGAGAAAATAAAAAAATGCAAACGGATACGTTGTCATTTACTACCAGGTACCAGGGATGCAACCCCCCCTTCATACTATCATTTACATGTTATTATCATGATGCATTCACGGAGCAAGATTCCCCGAGATTGGCGCCCACTGTTGCACCAGAAATGATACAACGCTCATGTATGTGCGCCTTCACATTCGGCTGTTTGCTCTCGACGGTCGACAACCCTCCTTTTCAAGGTCACACGACTACTACTACTACAGTACGGCCATGCATGACTTGAGCATCCCTGTACATTACAACGAAGAGAGACTCCCCAGCTCAAGCTGCGCAATCTGCCAGCACTTGGATCAACAAAGCCGAGTCTCGAACCTAGTGCCTAATGAACACAGTGGGATTTCTTCTGTGATGAGCGGACGTGAAGAATAACTTGGCGTAGCCTTATACAGTACAACGGAATGTCAAATAAATGCGTAAGATATATTTCGGGTGATCCTGATTACAAATGAGAGTGTTTTGGGTCCGCACACGTACACAGTAGTTCGCGCGTGGTTGGAGCCTGGAACGATTGAATCAATTTTAGCTACATTGTTGTATCCAGTAGTTCACTGGGCCCATGATATGAATACGTGCACTTGATGGTCTACCAAAAAAACGTCGTCATCTTAGGCCTGTCGCACGTGTATTGTCGGGCCGCCCCTTATTATGCCGTGCACCAACAACTCGAGTATACTCTATTAGTACGCGGTTAGAAGCGCGGTGCGATTTCGGAAAAAAAAAAAACGGTGAATCCTCGGAGATAGATTTTATTACCAACACGTATATCTGTGTAGGTTGGAATGCCGAACGTATAGCATGGGTGGGGTATAGAAGGCTGCAGGGTCTAGTACTTTACTTTCACCCGAAACAACATATTCGCCTGATTGAGAGCGAAGTATCTGATTGAGAGCGAGAGCCAAATAAATTGAAATTTCGGGTCCAGACGCCTCTTGCCATTTCTTGGTAAGTAGGGGACGGGCTATTCCAAGAAGCGGCGCAAATTGAAGGTCTCGTCAGCAGCGTCGCGAGCATATGCGTGTCATCGTCATCGGATGCTGCAGCTAGGAGCTAGACAAGTTGCTAGATTTCCCCAGATTGGCTATTATTATTATTCCTGCCTCAAACTGTTTCGCCTCGGGCGGTGGGCTCTACTGTAGCTTCTGCTCCCGGCTGTAGCTCCACAACGAGAGACTCGCACACGATGACCAGGGTAGCGGCTTGAAGCTACGGGCTAGCCCTTCAATTCAAGCTACACAGCAAGCTCCACCTCTCAGCGGTAGTCCGGCTACAGCGTATCGCGCAATCTCGCTCTCAATCAGATACTACGCTCTCAATCAGGCGAATATGTTGTTCCGACCAGTCCACGTCGACGCCTCCGCAGATGTAGCTACGGGAGTCGCTTCTCAGGGCAATATGTCCGACCCCGGCGGTGGGTTGGCGTTCTAGCCACCTATACCTGTTGAGGTTTGTGTACCTTTTACAATAGCTTTGGTTTTTGCTTACTCATCTTCGGCGTTTAGTGCGTGTAAATGTTGTCGGGCCCTTTGTCTCTGACCTCACCCTTGGCGTTTCGTTTCTTCTGGAGCGAGTTGGAGGCTGATTTTCCTGCGATTTTCTCCCTAGCCCCGAGAGTAGGGCTGTCGCATGTTTGAAGGTGCGATTTCTTTTGTTGGATAGCTGCCCTTCTTACGCTTGCCTATCGGTGTTCGCATGTCGGGCTCTCCTCCCTTCCCCTATGGCACGTACCTTGCGACAGTGTTCGGACCCAAGGACGTTGGCGGCGGACGCTTCCTACGATAGAGGTAGTACATTCCCGTTTTTTTGTTTTTGAAAAACGGCCCTCCTTAATCCCATATCGCCTGAACGTTAATCTTGCTTCGAAAAATGACGTTTTGTATACTTGGGCCATGGGATTTTTCATCGGGAAAGCATTTTGAATTTTGCTGAGGTCATTTTTCGGATGAGGTAAGGAGCTCCTCAAGTGAGGAGCCTCGGAAAAAATCATGGTGAACCTCTACCGTGGAACGCCTCGGCGACTTACAGTACAAGCAGAGCTGGACTTCACACGGCATAAAAGGATTTTGAGTGCTTGCAAGAGGGAGATGTATACTGGGTTGTTTTCTTGTTGTCTTATACCAGGTACTACTAGTGAATGTTATATTTGAGACAAAGCGTCTGAAAATTGTCTCGGTTGAAAGTATGCGGGGTAGCCCTCTGCGTCGATATACCATTGGCAAGGTGTAAGTGCAATATTTTTCAAGCGTTACATCTCGGTGTCTACTACTAAACGCTCGTCCTGTGGGAGTATTTATTTAAAGATTGACGCTCAGGGTACCAGCAGGCTGCAAGTCGACGGAAGGGAGTAGTAGTAGTACCATGGAACTCGTGAATAATAGGGTTAGCGAACAAACAAAACATGCCAAGACTGTCACGTTGTTCCGGCTGACTAACGGACGTACTTGGTGCTACGTTCCTACTCGGGGACGGGGGGGTGTGAGCCACTCGGCCCCTCCGCCCTGAATGCAGGTGCCGCTCTGGTGTAAACTAAAGAGCCGCGAGTGTTTCGTCGTGGCCGAACGCTTGGTTACCCATGATCAGAGGCAATTCAAATCAATCTCGTGGTTGCCTCCGATCAAGCTTAAGGTATTTTTTTCGGGACCAGAATCAGTTGGAGTGGCATTCGCTACTACTGACTACACCCACGTTTACCCGTGTGTGTGGTAAAACAAATACCACATTTATTTCCGTGTGTGATCATGGCATGCCTACTCTTTGCTATCAAGTCTATGCTTGCTTGTGATTGGCTTGGGGGCAGTCGCTAGGGATCACACCCATGTTTACCCGTGGATAAAATTAACGCCATGACTCCGTGTGACCATAGCACGCCGGTTCTTTGCAATCAGCCCTATGCTCTGCTTGTGATCAACCTGGAGGTGTTTGCTAGTAGCCGCAGCCATGTTTCGCCGTGGGCTAATTGGCTCCGGGTTTGCTTGTGATATAGCTGGAGGTGTTTAAGTAGTGACCGCACCTATGTGTTTTGGTGATCAAAAATCAATCCGTGATTCCGTGTAATATCACACGCCCGCGGTTTGCTTCCACTCCGTGTGTGCTTGTGGTCAAGCTGGAGACGTTCGCTAGTGGTCACACCCCGAAGTGCCCGTGGTCGAATAAACGCCATGTTGCCGTACATGTATGGCTTGCCTGCTCTTTGCTACCAACCCCACATTTGCTCGTGGCTAAACCGGAGACTATTGCAAGTGGCCACACCCATGCTTAGCCGTGGTCTGATCAACTCCATGGTTGCTTGGGAACAAGCTGGAATCGTTTAAGTAATGGCCGTATCTATGTTTTCCGTGGTCAAATTAACTCCGTGATTCCGTGTGGCCATGCCAGGTCCTGTCCTTTGCGTGCGTGCGTGCGTGCGTGCATGTTTGTTTCCCGGGAAATCGACTGCATGCGCATATAACCAAACAATTTGGCATGTGGGCAGGCTATGCTCGAAGATTGTTGATTTGCCTATATTCTACGTGCGTACGTATGTATCTGAGAATGTATGCCGACACCGCGCTCTGCTTACTTTCGCCCCGGTTTCTCGCCGCGCCCGATGTACATCATCGCGTCGACCAACCACGTGGATATATGCTATGTCTGTATGGATAGGGTGATATGTGATCGACTATGGTAAGCATGGGTACGTTGATAGATGCTTGACGCTAGGTATATAAGCTGCAGCGGCCGTGTGGTGATGAGGTCGAAAATGTTATATTTGTGAAGGAGTTTGTGGTAATGATGTCTGCCTTGTTGTCAGTCGTCTTGTGGCCAGCATACATTGTCTGATTAAGTCGTACGTGCAGGATTGACGATCAACGTCGGCCTAACTTCGCGCTTCGGCCGACGGTAAGGTCGCTTGCAGCACCATCAAACGATTGTGGCCGCAGCGATATATATAATATAATATATGCGTGAACGGTATATTAGCGTACCTGGCATGTAGTTGGAGCACAACACTACTACGACGCGTTCTACGATAGGGGTGGCTCATTTCCGCTAAAATGTTTTCTGGATGATAGGGCTCCTTTTTTACGCGAAATCGTCGGAATGTCAATATTGTTTCTAAAATTCATAATATCTTAGTATATTTGGGGCATGGGGTTTATTCATCGAGAAGCAATTTTATTTTTGCTGAAGTCAGTTTTCGGGTGAGGTATGGAGCTCCTCAAGTGAGGCGCCTCGGTAAATTTAGGGTGAACCTCTATTATTGTAGAACGCCCCCGTAGGCGTCAGACTGTGCGCTGTTAACTTTCTTCGTGTTGCACGTATAATAACAAGAAACCTTGTCTTCGTACGTCGCGATCTGTCCCGGACTCGCCATTTCGTCTCCCCGAATTCAGAAACTAAATAATTCCCCCCCCCTGCTCCGTTTCGTCCCTCGTTAGGAACCACCCTCAAACACACCAGCAGCGCAGAAACAAAAAGCACAGCACACAGTAAGTCTCGTAAACCGAAAAAACACTCTACGTGCAAAATATCGTATACTTCACTATTTCTAGCGTACTCTCGTAATATTCTTGGAAACCTGCTTAGGGCCCCGAATGGAAGGACGGGCTACAGCAGTATTGGGTCACTGCTGAAGTGCGCCACGTGCTCGAACGGTGCAATGACGAGAAGAAGCCGCCTCTTCGGGGTCAGCGAAACTTGATCTTGATGCGCGTGCGTACCGTGTGGAGATGAGGCCAACAGGCAAGAAAAGCTTAAGTACCCACCCCCGTTGAACAGGGTTCTGCACTATTTCACTCTCTCGTGGCATGCCGTGGCATTGCCATGGTACCGCCCATGGCATACCATGGCATCCCCACGGCATCTCATGGCGTGGCGTAGGATGCCATCGCACGCCGTGGCATACCACGGGTGGTTCATCCACATGGCAACCCCCGCGGCAACCGCCACAGCATCCCTCACGGCACTCCATGGCAACCCCACGGCTTGTCATGCCAACCCCCACGGTACCCCAATGCCTACGACACCTACCTAGATACTGTAGGGTTATGGTTAGAACTAGGGTTAGGGTTCCATGGTATGCTGTGGAGGTCTGTGGAAGGTTCCGTGGTATGCAGTGGAAGGTTTTGCCGCAGGTGGTGGCGCGGCAATGCCACGGCATGTCGCGAAAAAGGGCGATAATGTACCCGTTGAAACACCTGGTGGGAAGCCGAGAGACCGCTCCAAAACCGAAGATGCAGGCCCAGCACAACATTGTGGCAAAAAAACCCGAGGATGTCGGCGCCGACCCGAGGGACAGCTTTTTACTGAACTCCGGGCTAAAGACATCACTGCCCTTGGTGATGACCCAATCACGGCACACCCAGACAGACACACACAGAACGAATGCCCGTTCCACAGACCCCAGCTGACTCTGGGGAACTGGTAGGGGGCTCTACAAAGCTCAACGGCAATATAACGCACATAGCTCGGCGGTGAAATCTAGCCGCTCCAAGCCCCCGTTGGGTGTCTGCATCTTGCACCTTTTACGAAGGCACAAATATCGTTCAACTACCATGCGAACTGAATTGCGCGCCAGCCATGAGCAAGAGTTTGGTCTCACCATGCTCCTTTTAGGGAGATGGCCTTTTCGATGTGGTGGTCGACGAAGGAAGAAGTGAAGGGGGGGGGCGATTTTCCACGTCGTTGTCCCCGAAAATGTCGTGGCGGCGTTATACTAAAGGAGATATCAAGGGGCCAGAACTTATGCCTGCCACATCATGGCTCTTTGGTTGCCTGGCCAGGTTGTCTGAAAACTCTCAGAACGCCGCCCTGGTTGCTACGGCGATTACCAGCATCAATCAGTCGCTCAGCCCTCCTTCCGTAGACAAAGTTCGGCGCTGTGTGCGCACTGGTTCATATGAGTGCATGCAGCTCGGGTGGATGGTGGGGTGGGGATCGAGAACGGGAACAAATCGTTGGGTGCTCCGAAACACACCTCGAGGGAGAGACCATCGATTTTCCCACCTGATGGTCTACATCTTTGAAAGGTGGATAGATCCATATGTTCTTGATCTTGTATGATCTGTATGATCTAGCTCATGCTGCCGGGTGGGAGTCGTACAATCTGCTTCACGATCTACTCTATTGATAGCACATGTTTCCTGGGTTGGATCCGCCCTAAAAGGCAGATCCTGCACAGCCTCTCGCGACTGCAGGTGAGGAACTACTGTCGATGATCTATCTGTGAATAGCTAGATCATGACTTCTCCGAGGTCTGAAAACATGCCTGTATACGTTCGCTTTTGGGGTGTTGGAGTCGTGCTCGAACACACACACATTCCATTTCCAGGTCAGTCACAGCATTTAGCTCGGGACTTGAACACTATCCCCCCCCCCCCCTATTTTATCCTCTAGTATTATCTGATATTATCTGAAACGCTGATTTCTACTGGAGTGCAAAAACGCAACGCCGGCCTCTCTTGAGATCTAGATATACGGAGTATCAGAAGCATCTATTACAGCCGAGGCCGTACAGTAGTCACGGCTATACAGCCGAGACCACAGCCACAGCAGTGCCTTGCTCCTTCTCGGGAGTTCAGCGCAGCATCAGAAGCAGTATACCAGTGTCTACAATGGTCCCCTTAGACTTTCGTTCGTCCCTGTGTACAATTGACGCTATTCGACGTCCACCCCCTCCCTCCAGAAGGTCCTACTGCAGTGCATGCCCACAGCTATCATGCCCGAGCGGCAGTAGGGCGCAAAAAGGCAAAAGGCCGACAAAAGGACAATCGTGATGATTTTTCTCGACAAAAGGAGAATCGTGCTGATTTTTTCGACAAAGGGCAATCGCGACGATTGACTCACGTAAACACGTAAACACGCACTCGAGTCCCACCGGCAGCCCGCAAAAGGCGCGCAAGGCGACGAAGGACAAACGTGATGATTTCGACAAAGAAGACAATCGTCATGATTTCGACAATCGTTGTGATTTTTGCTCGCGGGAAGCACACCGTGTCCCACCGGCGGAGCGCCAAAAGAAAAAAAAAAAAAAAACAAGACGACAAGGGACAAATCGTCATGATTTCGACAATCGTCATAAATTCTTGTTCGCGGGATAACACAACGTGTCCCACCGGCGGAGCTCGGAGAAAAAAGGGCAACAAGACGACAAGAGACAACCATTGTGCGTGTTTCACGAGTCCTAATCCGGCAAAACACAACAAAAAACGTGCGGACGACAAATCGGCTCGCATAGTGTGCATCACCTTCATGCACACAAAGGGTTGGCATGCACGCAAGCAAGCCAAGTTTTGTTACGAATATCAGGCCAAGACAGCAGTGCTATTAATTTGACCACATGGTACAAAAGCTGCCAAAAAAAAAACAGCACCACTATGGCTATTCGGCCCACGCGCAAAAAACCCAATCGCGGAAACGAACGAGACAAGACACCACATCTCCGAGGCACGTCAACGCCTAGGAGCAGTCTGCTCCTCGCTGGGAGCACCGGCCCCTCCCGCGTTACAAATACGCCACCGATCGAAACCGGAACGGCAGTACACCAGCGGCGGTCAGAGGTCGTCCAAGCCTTTCTGGAGGGCGGAGACGAGGTCTTCTGTGTCCTCTACCCCGCAGGATACCCGTACAAAGCCGTCCGTGATGCCAACCTTCAAGCTGGTCCACGTCGATCGGGTGGGACGGGAAGGATGGGAACGGCAAGATGGGGTGGGATGGATAAGATGGGGTGGGATGGGTAAGATGGGATGAGTAAGATAGGGACAGGTATGATAGGATGGCTAGAACGGGATGGGTACGATTAAATGGGATAGCATGGGGTGGGTGGGAAGGGGGCTTTGTAGGATGGGGTGGGCAAAAGATGGGACGGTCAAGACGGGACGCATCGGACCGGATAGGTCGAATCGGGTGGGAAAAATGCAGTGGGTACGACGGGATCGGTACGACGGGATGGGGAAAATGGGATGGGTACGGTGGGATGGGTACGCGGGAAAGGTACGATCGGACGAGTAGGATAAGATGGGCACGATGGGATGGGTACGATGGCATGGGAAGGATGGGATGGGTAGAATGGGATGCGTACGATGGGATAGGTACGATGGGACAAGCAGAATAGGATGGGGAAGACGGGATGAGTAGGTAGGGTATCATGGAAAGGGTATGATCAAGTAAGTATAGGATGGGACGGGCAACCTAAGACCACCTGCGGAAGTGGGGTAAGACATAGGGTGGGGTGGGTAGGGCGGCGCACAGGAGCAGAAGGAAGAAGGATTACTGTGATATTCTTCCGAGCCTCCGCCGAACATGTGAAATTAAGCATTCGATTAGAGGACGACTCTTTTCCCCGCCGTACGCTGGCTCCACTTCGTTGACTCTCGACTTCACAAGCAACAAGCGCAGGCGTAAAATATCAGCTGCTACGATCGCCCAGCCTCTCGTGCTTGCGAATGGCCCCGCCTGCATGTTTTGTTCCGGAAGGGTCACTTTGCGGCCCGCTTAGGAATGTGAATGGCCTGCTTGCGCCTGACGATAGCCTCCTTGTGCTTCGAACCGATCCTCCCGTGCCTGGGACTGGGCTGCTTGCGCTTGTGAATAACCTTCCGGTACTTGGTAATGGAGCAAGGTTGTGCTCGCGCCAAAACTCCATGTACAAGCGAGACCCCGCTATATACTCGTGGCGGTGTAAAATTTAAAAAAAAAAAAAAAAAACAACAACAACAACAACAACAATTAGCATCAATCTGGGATCTTCAAAAGACGCTTGGTGCCACAAAGCACCGCACGGCGACAAGACGTGGCCCGGCGAGAAGGCCAACCCCCGCCTGCCCTCTGCCGGCAGCACATCACAAATCGCGAAAGCATCAACAAAGCGTCACTCTCAACTGATACGCCATACTCGTCGCCCGCGCTGGCCGGCCATTCCCCCTCTCTTCCCATGCCGACAGTTTCGCGCCGCGTAGATATCAACTCCGACCGGGTAACAGCCGAAAATGAGGAAGAACGGAAAGACTGACCGATCCCCCATGACTACGGTCAGGCAACACCGGTCCGCCCGCCCCCCACCCTCCCTCCCCCCCCCCCCCCACCCTCCCACTCCTGCAGCCAACAAGCGCATCGCCACCCTCCCTCCCCCCCCCCGCCCACCCTCCCATTCCTGCAGCCAACAAGCGCATCGCCACCCTCCCTCCCCCCCCCCCCCACCCTCCCACTCCTGCAGCCAACAAGCGCATCGCCACGAGAACCTTCATGGTTGCTCCCAAAACTAAATTTTCGCCGAGGGAACACAGGGTAGGCGGACACACTCACCGGTCCTCCTGGAGCATGTTGGCGTGCGTCATCACCGCGGGACACGTCAGGATCGACTCCGTCGCTCCCAGGTTCTCGCAGAGGCTCCATGGCCGCTGCACCGAGTTCATCAGCTTGCGCCCTGCCTCCGTGCCGCCCGTGACCTCGAACCACAGCATCGACCCGTGGATGCCGTTGCCGTGTTGCGCGTCAGCGAGAGCCTTCTGGGGGAAACTCGCCAGCCCCGGGTAGCGTACGATGTCCACCTGGCGGGTGTGTGAGCGAGACGAAACGGTGGTCGGGCGCGGTCGTTTGCACGATTGCTGCCGCCAAGTGGTCGGGTGGCCTGGCGTACATGTAGACGTGATGAGCGGAACACATGGTCGAGTGGGCGGGTGGCCCGGCGTCTCTACGATTACGAGGGATGCATGCATGTATACCCGAGAGCTTTTGATGGGAAACAAACAAAAAAACGACAGCAATAGGTTTTGACATCACGACCCGTGGGCAATAGGCTCTTAACCTTCCCCCCCCTGGGTATGTAGCGTACGCTTTCCGCGCGACGCAATGTGTTCGAGCGAAAAGAAACTACCGGGTGGCCTGCCTTTGATATGCATACCTGTAGTATAGATAGCCCTTGGCTGTAGCATTCGACATTCCGGTTGAAACACGGTTGGCTTTGAAAACATCAACCCCAACTGGGAAATTTCTCTTGATAAAATATGTATTATTATTATTATTTCTCTTGCCACCCGACAATGTGCAGCATGATCTTCAACTTTTATTTATTGGGAGTAAGCGTACGTGTCAACCGTTGTGTCCAACTTGGGCTAAGCCGTAAACGCTACCAGTATTTACACGTCGCCTCTATTCCCTCGTCAGGAAAAACGTGCACACCGCGTCACGCTTGGGGCACAGGAATAGAGGCTGGTAGTCATACAGACGGCAGGGCGGCCGGGGGGAGGGGGAGGGGGGGGGGGGGGGGGGGGGGGGGGGGGGGGGTCGCCTGAACTGAATAGATGATGGGCATTAATTGAGCGCAGAGGATCAAATCAAGCGCAGGGAGTTAAATGAAGACACCGTATCCGGCCAACGCGATCGATCGACAGACCGGTCAGCTCCAAGGCGACACAGCCCAGATGTTGCAACAAACACGCGGCAGGAACTTCCTGCTGGCGTACTCAAGCGGCCGCGCTAAGCACGTAACTTTGTTGACCGCGTGCGCGCGCCTACCCTATATCACATCCCCCGCAACACAGCCAGAGTCCGGGAATCTCCCCGCCACTCCACGGCAGACCGTACCGGGCATCTGGACATTACCTTCTCGTGCTTCTCCAGCATCTCCGCCACTGCCTGCGCGGTCCTACACTGCTGACGGAATCGCAAGGACATCGTCTTGCTGTGCTGAAGGACGTAGAACGCAGCCTGAGGGCTGCCAGCAACAAGAGAACAACACCGGCGACATCCCCAGTAGCAGCAGCAGCAGCGTTTCAGCGAAGGGAGCAAACCGACCGATGGTAGTGCGAAGTAGCCAGAAACAATGCGAGCGTCCATAAATACTGACAGTGCCCTGGCCGTCCCCAGACAGCCTCCGGCTCTGACCGGTGCTCTGTTTATTACGTGCGTCGTTCTTGCCGCCGGAATACCAATCTTAGCCCCAGCCACGCCAAAAAATACGGAATACGCTCGCACAGAGGGGCACTGGTGGACAAAATGGCAGAAAGAGTGGCGTCAAGGAAAAAAAGACCGAAGAGCAAATAAAACACACCGCAACGATTTTTTCTTTTGTTTTTTGCCGCAAAACGTAGCTAGTCACGGTCATTCCAAGAATATATTTCGAAACGTGGAGGCAGGCAGCGCAATTGCAAATAAATACAAAAAAAAAAAAAAAAAAAAAAAAAAAAAGACCCAGATGCGTGCGTAGAACAACTTGTCCTACAATTGAAAAAAAAAAAAACTAAAAAATGTGGGAGGAGTTCTGAAGGTGGGCAGAGAGATGTCTAACGACTACGTAATGACGGTCCGTCGACAAGAAACGGCGGGGTTTTTTTTGGGGGGGGGGGTTCTCGGGGGAAAAAAAATCCCCGTCGCACCCTTGAAATAGGAGTCGCAATAGACACCTGTCGTCAGCGAGGCCCTTCTCTTGGCCGCCGGGTATCGCTGTGTGTAAGCTCGTAGCGTGCGACACAAGAGCCCAATGCTGGTGTACCTGAGAATGTTACCGTGCATGTTGCTGTAGAAGTGGATGCGCTCGTCGAGCTCCTTCGTCGCGGATGCCACCGCTCCACCCACGGTAACGTTGTGACCGTCGTAAAACTTTGTTAAGCTCTGGGGGGGGGAGGGGGAAGCGAGGCCCCAACAAAACACAGCAACAGCAGCAACAACAACCGCAACAACAGCAGACACGGCGACGGGGCGGAGGGCGAGGGGTGTAAACAACAACAACGACAACGACGAC